>JACAZI010000037.1:0-600000 GCA_014462655.1 Mycena venus | reverse complement strand
GGCTGATTTTTGAGGTACCTTAATTTCGCAGTTTCTTCACCATGGCACATTGGTTTCACGTTTGCTATGGTTTCTGCAGTGTCAGATTCGATTTTTAAAAAATGGCCCAGGGCGTTAAACGACGTAAAACTCTGATCCGGCGTATTTCTCGTAGTATCAGATTGGACAAATCCCCTGCTATGAAATGGTGAGAGAATGAAACCAAGAAGGATAAAAAAGTTAACCACACCAGAAAAAATACTCCTAGATCCTGCAGAATGCACGCTGGTATGTTTTCACACGGAGATTAGCAAGACTTCGACCTACTCAAAGTTAGTTACGGAATGTGGCTCGGAATGGGGGAGGTCAGCAGCACCGGAACTGCCGCAGATATGTCCGATTTCAGGGGAAATATTGGTGTTTGCTGAAATGCAACTCGAAACTTCGTGTTCCAGTTGGCCCGAAATGCTTCGGGGTTACTATATAAGGAACCCCGAAGCATTTCGGCGCAGCTGAAACTACAAATTTCGGCTTGAACAATATGGAAGTCAATATTTCGGCCGAAATTAGACATATCAGCGGCCATTCTGGTGCCACTGATATTGCAGGTTCCGAGTCACGTTCCATAACCAACTTCGGGTAGGCTGAAATTTCACTAATTTCCGTGTGTTTTGCAGCCTGCACCCGGGGATATTTTTTTGAATGTTCAGCAGTCATTGTCCTACAACAGGTCACGGAAATGCTTTTAGAGAAGACTCTAGAGGACTATTATGAATTAACAGATTTTTTGTGGCCGCTAGGAGCGGAGAAAAGGGCGTACAGGACCCGGGAACAGCCGAGCCATGCCAAAGCCATGAAATAAATCATCAGATTGGAAGGGGAATAGGTCGGGATCATGGAAGAATGGTATAGCTTCTGTCTGGACCACGTGAGCCTGGTGGAAGTGGGGAACGGGAAAGCGAGCAGCAAAATGCAGCTGATAGGGGCTCATCACAGTGTGATATAAACATGTACATACACATCAATCTCATCAGCCCTGCCAAATGTGAGCACTTTCAAGTTTTCTTTGTGGCATCGCGAGAGTCCCAACGGATTTGTGGAGGTGGGCACAATCAAAGCATTCTCTCTTTTGCACCTACGAACCTCAATTGCCCTGCCAGAGTTGCGGACAGAAGGTACCCAAAATGGTAGGTGCATCGCCACCCGACCGCGCCCCGCCTGCGCCCGCCCACGAAACGACCTGGTAACGCCGCCGCCTGATAGCATGTGCCCACATGACATGCTCAACCGAAAAAGGAGGGCTTCTAGGTGATGGATTGCAAACCCCTCTGATTAGAACTCACGATGTATCGCCCTTCTTCTCTGCTTAGAGCCTCGCGATGGATCGTTGCTCCAGATACCCCTGAACACTGCATGCACCGCCCTGCCCGCCGTCGGCCTCGGCGTCTCTTATTACTCAATTTGGGTACTCCGAGATCCACGGAGTTCTATGGTCCTACTACGGACAAGCACACCCAAAATAGCAAGCTTTCGAGACTTTTGAAAGGGATACATAAAGAGATCCTTTATATGTCCCTTTTTACAAAGCCGAAAGGTGAACAGTTCCGTTACCTTTCCGCCAAGTTTAATGTTCGAGGCATTTCGCCACTGATCCGGCATTTCCCGGACCAGTGGCGAAAATGCCTCCAAAAATAATCTGCACTTTCCGCCTGGTGGAAAGTTTGCCATTCGGCACGGTTAAAAGAGCCATATAAAGAAATCCTTTATATGTCCCTTTCAAAAGCCTCGGAAGTTTGCTATTTTAGGTGTGAAGACTTGGACAAGACTAAGGACTCAGAAAGCTGTCCACTCAATATATATGCCACCATGTGCGGAGCCATACACCTGCGAGTCACTGCCAACAGGCGCTTGTTCCAAGGGATGGACAGATCCCATCGCGTGAATCTGAGTCAATTTCGGCGTCATTGTTCCCAGCACTAAGTAAGTCTTGTCCAGTCCCCTACCCGGATAGATCAACTTCGCATGCCCTTGTCTGCAACACAACGCTGCGAGCCCGCGATGTCCACTCGAGATGTCACTAGTGCGGAGTAATGTTCACTGACTGGCGTTTATTGGGGCGCTTGTTAACAGTCGCTTCTCTCAGGAGTGGCAGATTGGCGCCCGTGGCGTCAATGCGATATCTCACAGCCTCCACCATCTTGTCCAGAGCCCCCACTTGCACCTTTCTCGATGGATGACCATCTGCAACTTCAGTGCTTGTCTTTAGTTGTCAGCCTTGATGTGGCGTCTACTTTCCCCATTCCTTGGGAATGGGGAGCTGCGGGCCTGCTACCCGTTATGACCCTTCTGACAGTGTTAACCATGGTCCTTCGTGTGTCACAAGGCTTTTTGATTGCCTTCTTTCTGTTGAGGGGGGTTGGATTCGACCCCGCCCATCGACCCATATTTTTTGTGGCAATATTGATTAGCTGCATTGTCTCAGTAAGCGTGATCAGGATCTCGACAGAAGTGTGCTGACGACCACAGACTGTTGCTGTTGCCGACACCGTCATTTTGTGAGACTTTCTTCGTGTGATTTCCCGTGGTTGCTGACTTCCTGCAGCGTAAAATTGCAGAACAACCCGCAATTACAAACCACAGACATCAACTTGAATTTCGTGCTGGTGAGCTGAGCTCACGCAGTATTTCCTGAACTAGAATGTTTCCAGGCTGGGATCATAAGTCACGATGTATTCTGTGCAACGGAGCTTCTTCTTCTGGCGCGTCATTTGGTTTCCTCATCCAGGCAGGGTCTGTGATTCATCCGACACTGTTCCGTTCCTTAATGCACAAACTTTACGCAGTTATCAGCTGGATCAATCAACGGCATGACAATGAAGCCAACCACAGTGATATTATCACCTTCTTCAGCCCTCCATCGGGACTTGCAACAAGTTTGCCAGAAGACCTCAGGCTTTGGTCCACGCTTGGGACTGCACCCCTTCCTACGCGACGGAGCCTGTGGCTCTCAACTGAAAGCACCGAAATTCTGGGCGCCGCCGAAGAAATTGTAATCAAAACTTTCTCAACCACGGGCAGGTTCCAAATCAGCATCAACGTACGCGGTAGCCAGTCAGTGCCGGTCGCTCTTATCCGCAAACTTGCGAGCATTTCCCCACATTGCATGTCCGAACTGGTCCTGTACTCGTGCATGTATGGCTTCACGGTGCTTGAGAAAAACGCGCAAATGGTTGAAAATGTGCGGTTTTTACTTTTTTACGACGACAGTCCACCGCTTACATGCCAGTGGCTGGCAGGTTTCGGACCTCATTATCTGGCTGTTGCGGCGCATTGTTCGGAAACATGGGCTGACGACGCTCATCATTCACGGTGTTGGCACAGAACAGGCACCCGACGTGTATGCTATGCTCTCGGCGCTCAAAGAATCGCGCGACTTGAACATAGTGGTAATGGGCGAGCCAGGCGTCTGGCCCGAACGAAATTGCGAAGACGTGCAGACCATGTATGGTTCCGACGACGGGTTCGGCGAGTATAACGGGACAAGTGTCCGGCCCGAACGAGATTGCGAAGACGTGCAGACCCTGTGTGTTTTCGACGACGGGTTGATTATGTACTCGGGAAGGAACCCGTCGGAGCCTGCGCTGTACAAAGTAAGTACGACCTTTGCTTCCCCTGTTCAATTTCTGAATGGGGGCAGAATTTGTTTCGCATTCTGCTCGAAGGGGTTTGGCGGCGTCCAGATGCAGCATCTCTAAGGTGTGCTCCGCTCAAATACCAATTGAAGGGATCAAACATTCGGATAGGATCTGGGAGGGGATGTGGGAGCGTACTAATCTACCCTTGGATTTCGATCCTGAAAGCGCAACAACTGCCGGCATATGCAGTGCTCTGCATCACGCCTGGGATTATTCCAGATGGATGCTCAAGGTCAATCATTAGTTGTTTAGAATTCATGTCCCGATACCGGTTTTGACAGGCTCTCCCAACTTTGGAAAGTGCAATGTATCTGGACACCCAAAGGGCTCTTCAACGGGATAACATGGACGTTTGTGATGCTCTGTGTTTACTGTTTATTATCGGCTCGTACAAGCACGATATACGACTAGTCCCACGAGACCACGCCATAAACCTTCTAAATCTCACGTACTCCGTGTGTTGATTTATCTCCCATGCAACCTCATTGCCTCACGCTAGTATCTGAATAGATTATGGACTCGCGTCCGGCAAATAACAGCGAAAAATGGCTTGAAAGAGGGTTTCTGGGTCACGCTCAACATTTACTCCACCTGCTGGCAAACTTGCTAGGCGTTCTCCCGGAAGCACTGCATGTGTCCGATGTGATTTTGCTTACCGAGAGTCCGGTAAAGTCTGGGGGTTTTGCTGATATCTTCCACGGGCAGTATACCAACCAGGCAGGAGAGAAAGTGGAGGTCGCCCTCAAGGTCTTGAGGATCTTTTCCAGCCCATCCGACTCGGAGAGGCGAATCTTGCAAGAAAAATTCACAAGAGAGGCGCTTTCGTGGAGCCATCTGAATCGTTGAGCATAGATTCTTCCTTACATTTTGAGGGTTTGTCGTGCTGAAAACTAATGATTGAAGATGACAACATCGTGCCGTTTATCGGGGTTAATTCGACATTTCCGGGCCAAAGGATGGCCATGGTGTCGCTGTGGATGGCACAAGGATCGGTTCTAACCTACATGGCAGACCGCTCCCTCTCGTCCCAGTCCGCGATCTCGCTTGTGCGTTCTCTTCGAAGCTCAAGTTAATTTTGGTGACTGATCGGCTCGAGACAGATTCACGATGTCATCCAGGGCATTTCATATCTCCACGGGATGAACATTGTCCACGGAGATCTATGTGGGGTAAATTTTGTCTTTCCCACCTGATCAGGGAATTTCATACATTTGTACAGCGCAATATTCTCATTAATCAGGACGGCCGCGCGTGCCTCGCCGATTTTGGGCTTGCCGCGTTTATTGAATTTCAGACGTCCATTAAAACCTCCATGCGCAGCGGCTCGGGCAAATGGATGGCCCCGGAGCTACTTCTCCCCGAGGTTTATCGTCCGAACCACCCTTTCCAGCGTACCGTCGAATCCGACGTGTGGGCATTTGCTTGTGTCGCCTGCGAGGTCATCTTCTCTCGCTTTTCCTGGATATAAGTCACCCAACCCTTATTTAGATCTGGACCGAGGGAACAATCCCGTTCGTCGATAGATCCAAGGGCGCCATCATCATGGAGTGGTCCAACCCAGACACTGAACAGGGGACTCGGCAGCTAATTCCGTATACCTGGCCGCAGAACAAACGCGGGCAAGCGATGCCCCAGCGCCTGTGGGAGCTCGTGCAGTCGTGTTGGAAGCGCAACCCCATAGTGAGGCCCACGGTCCCAGTGATATCAGGAGACATATCTACAATGGCGCCGCCCCGCAGTCGATATTCGCAGGCCGCAGGACCGACCACACTTGTGCAGCCATCAAACCTACGTCAGGCAACATCCAGCGTGAAATCACGTACAATCGACCACAACCACGCATACATTCGTCTCGGACCGCTCCCAGCCGATCATGGGCACCCAGGAACACAATTCGATCCACTTCTGAGCAAGCTCCTGGACTCTTTTGAGCGGCGGGACGTCATCGTAGTGCCACTGTTTGTGTCGCGCTACGATGCACATCATTTAGACTTGTGTTTCGCTTCGGCTGTCGAGGCAAACAGTTTCGCCCAGACTTGGATGGGACGTCGGGTTTCACCGTACGAGAACGTCGTCGCCGAAATATTGAGTAGTATGGTAGCGGACAAAACTTCGTGACAAGCCGAAGTCCCGATTTGGGAATCGCTGCTAGCACCCCAAATTTTATCTGACTGGCAAGTGAAGTGTATAAAATGGAAGCTAGGAAGCTCCTCTACAATCTCCTCGGTGCAAAAGTCTGAAATTCGAAAATTATGTTTTTCTCTTCCGGATTTCGCGTTTTGGATCGCGACCCGGTCATCCCCGGTGATTGCCGAGGGCGGGCCATCTCCCCGGAGTACACAAAATTCCAATAAGTGCCTCATATGGACCTCAGAGGTATTGCAGATGAGTTTCTCTACTCAAGGGAGCCAATAGAATGTTGAAAGTCTGGCTTCCAGCCAATAAAGTACATCTACCTCTTTATAAAATTCAGCCTGTCTGTCTGTCCGAAGCTTTTTAAGCTCCGCTCAGTCTCTGCTGATGCCGTACACCACGGCAACTGGCCGCCCGGCTTCGGAGTATTCTTTCCCACCGGCAAATCGCCAAGAAATCATTCGCCAGTGGCTGCATTTGGAAATCACGCTTCTAACAAACTTTTGGCTGGCGCTGACATTGACAGATGGCTCCCACCATCCCGAAACAAAGGTTGCCGCGGCGAACGTGAAAACAGTGGTCAAAACAAGAACGGTCCGGGGATGTTGGAAACTACCAGAAGTGGAGTGAACCGAAATTATCAACTCAACTCAGTTCAATACAATGATGTGTGTGACAATTTTAATCATAATCTTGCTCCCAAATACCTAGCCTGTTATTCAGTTGCAAAAGAAAGGGAGTGGGAGACCGCGAAGCGGCCGGCCAGTCCCTTGTATAGTTTCGAAAATTTTCACTTACATTGCGCGTTTTTTCTTCCATGCTTGCACCACCCCCGATTTTTCTGAAACAAAAGTTTTATCCTCAAAACACCCTCTTGTGGTCCCAAATCTGCAATGTTAGAATGAATGGACCGTGTCGGAAAAATCCCAAATTGGTTGCAACGGATTGAGCCGGATTTGGGGATTGTATGGGAATGTGTGGGATTGTAACTGGTCTTGGCGGGGTGGCTTATAACCGGAGTGAAGCCGTTGCAAACTGTGCAAGGCAATTACTGGCTTAGGACAGATTTCTGCGTGTTGTAAGTGGCCTGAGGCTTGAGATGCGAGTCCAGGAGACAGCAACAGAAATATTATACGTTTGTTGCATTTAATTAACATACAATGGCTCAATCTATCCCATTAACTCGCAAGAACATGTCCTTGTCAATACAGTCCACTATGTACAGTCACGGCGAAATTAGATGCGCCACCCTGATTTGGAAGTTACCATCAATTCCACTACTTTCTACCAATCCCTCAACTACATGAGATTATTTTATTATGAAAACACTGGGATTATGCTTCTAGTGACTGAAATCCAATATATCCCTCAAATTCTGGTTGAGTTTGAAGCAATTTTCATTGTATCTGTACTTTCAAATGGTTAAGCTGAAACCACCTCCGGGCTCTATAAATTTTCTTTCCATGCTAGCTTGAGCTCGGCTACATACATACTAAATGTCTCTAGTATATTCCCTTTCAAAAGGTCGCTATATGGTCCCAGAATTGAGGCGAAATGGCAGAATTGATGGCAACTTCCAAATCGGGGTGGCACATCTAATTCCGCCGTGACTGTAGAACACATCGCGTGGTGCTCCAAAGATCGGACACAATAACGCTCCACGCGTAATGTGCTCCAGCGCAACAATGACTGTCCCTGCGCCCCATTTGTGCAACGGACAGTCAGCTTGCGTCCATGGTGTCCATGAGGTAAGGTGATACAGCCAAATCATCGCAAGGTCGACTGTGACCTTCTGTGGCTGATGGCACTGGAACATGGATTCCAGCTGGCCCATTGCCAAGTCGTTGTCTTGAGCTTTGTATATGATAGAGTCATATTGCGGACGGTTATGGAAGTTGGGATCACAGTGCAGGATGTCTCTTGTGGCCTTCCAGTCAACTCTTGATTGAAAGTCAATATAGAGGACTTTGCAGGGCTCAATCTACATGATTACAGGCTCAGTGACTTGTGAGATGGAGAGATGCTCAGGAATCCTCACCTGGATATTGTACCCTAGCAGGGTTCTGATTTAAACCGCATTGTGTCCAATGATACCCCTAGGTTTAAACTGGTTTAAACCATGACTGTGTCACCTATAGAACTTGCCTATAGCTATGCGGTTTAAACCATGGTTCCAACCAAACCAGTTTGAACCATCAGTGGTTTAAACCAATTCATGGTTTGAACTCAAGCTGTTCAACCTGTAGATCTTTTTTCTCTTTTTATTGTTAACACATGATAACAAATATACATAAGGATGCTCAGTTATTTTCTGCCACTACAGCATCCCAGTCAATCCTCGCATCTGGGCGCTCAGATCTGATATGCTTAGCAAGGCTAACCCCTGCACTGGGTCAAGTACCTCCAACATCTGCAAACTTCTTTTCTGCATCTTTGCGCATCTGCCCATACATATTTGCAGTCTTCAACGCATAAGCCTGCTTGCCTGGATCATTACTGTGATCTTGAGCAAGGGCAGTTCAAACAGCCTCCATTTTTGTGAAACCTTGAATTGCTCGTCAGAACTCTTGTGCAAAATTTTCAACCTCTTCTTGCCAGCATCCATATCTGCACAGGCATGGTGCCACTGCACATGAGCTGTTGTAGACTACTTAGTTATCAGACATTCAAGGGACAATTGAACTTACAATCCAATGTGTATTCAGTATCCTTTGTTTCCGACAAGTTTCCATGCTTGCCTTTCCACCAAATTCAACCCTCAACCTTCCCTCCATCACCCAGATTATGGGGTTGATCAACATTTTTAGTGTATAGATCTGCATCTTTCAACTCTGGATAGTCAAACCTAGGGTCTTCTGGGTTGCCACCTAATGCAATTATGGCAACACGAGCCTGGCGATACTTGTTGACATAATCTTGAATTTTGGTCTGAACATCTTTGATCTTGCGCACTGCACATGTGTTCTTCTCTTGGCAATGGACAGCATTTTTTGTGAGTTTTTGTGTTGTCTAAGTGCCTGGCTATGTTGGATGTGCTCACACAAGCTATGAAGAGCATCATTTGCTTCACCCTTTCGCAGTTTGAGTTCTTCTACTCCTAGATTGTCTAACCCAAGCTTGGTGCGATCATGACTATTGAAGTCTGAAGGCAAGAATAATTTCTCCTCCTGAGGTGGGCATTAGGGCTCTGCAATAATGTATGGGAAAACCTGAGGACATATCTGTTGTTGTTGCTGATGCCACTTTTTGATATCTGCTCTTAGATGCTGCTGATCAAGCATGGTGTCTAGTTGCTCGTCATCTTGACTGCTAGATTTTAATGCTTTCCTTTAAAATACGTCTTATATAGATGAAACTTAGTCTTGGTCAATGAAAGAATGGCTAAGGATCACGCACTGTCTGGCTTGAAGTTTCAATCCAACATGAAGGAAATGAGCAACAGGAGTTCTGACTTGTTTTGGGGGATATTTGGCAACCCCTTCATGATAAGACTGTCCAGCCCACCATCCTGTGTATGGAATTTTTCTGTTCTTCACTGTATGTAGTACATCTTAGGGTTCCAAGCCATCCCGCCTTTTGATGGGTTGACGGACAGTACAGACGGGTTTTTACCCGTCCGGCTTGGGCGTAAGCTTGCGCTGTGACGGCACGGGTTAACCCATTGATAGGCCACCTGTTGGAAGGATGCCGGTGATGCGTCCTCACTGATTCAGACAACAGACAGGAACAGTGATCTAGATTGTCGTAGTGTAAGTGTAAGACAAGATAGGGATACAAGTAAAAGAAAAGTAAGAACCTAGATTGTCGTAGTGTAAGTGTAAGACAAGATGAAGAGGAAATGTGACATGTCAAAGATTAAATACTAAGATCAGTGATCCATTGATCGTAACAAAGTTCTGGTCTTCTGGTCCATGTTGTAAGTGCCAGACTTACACCCTCCCCCCACTTCAAAAAATTTGAATGGGTTATGAATCTTCCTCTTGTTCCCACACATCAAGTGCAATTGTGTCTTCCATCTCTCGACCAGGAACCCACTCGTCAAATTCAGGACCATATCCATCCCAGCGGACCAAATATTGCTTGCCCCGTCCACGTCTACGCTCATCCACAATTTTCTCAACTGTCCATTCCACTGCACCATCAGGGGTGATGACAGGACCAGGCCTTGCTGGTTCTCTAGTTGGAAAGAGCTCTGGGTTGTTGGGCACATATCGTTTCAGCAGATGAGAATGGAATCCAGGAAAGAGTTGGGGATTGTTTGGCAGCTTCAAGGTGTATTCAGAACGTTCTGGGAATGCTTTGACAACTTCATATGGGCCATCATCCCGAGGCATGAATTTGGCCACACGTTTAGCCCCTGCACGCTTGTAATCACGACGCCTGTTGGTTGTTGAGAGCATCACTCGATCTCCAATTTGATACACAACCTCAGCACCACGGTGGATGTTGGCATGATAGGCCTGTCTGACCTTGGCAGCTGTTAAACTGTCCTGAGCTGTTTTTACATCCAAGTCAAGCTTCTCAATGAGTTTCCGTGCATCCATTTCTTCCATGGTCTGTGGGCCAATGGCTGGTGCTAGAGCAGGGATAATCCTTGGAGAATGGCCTGATTTCAGCTGGAATGGTGAAAAGCCAGTAGATGCATTCAGAGAATTCATGATGGCAAAGCGGACTCGGGGCAGTGAGGCATGCCATCCCTTCTGATTCCGATCTACATGATAGCGGATAGCCTGAACAACAGTTTTGTTGGTACGTTCACTACCTCCATCGGTCTCTGGGTGATATGATGTAGACATCTTCAGTTTTACTCCAGTAAGCTTGTGTAAAGCCTCCCAAAGTTTGGATGTAAATGCCTTGTCACGGTCTGAGATCAGGCTTGTCATAAGCCCATTCTCGCAATACCAATGGTTGAACAGAACTAGTGCAGTCTGTTCTGCAGTGTCGTCAGAGTGTACAGCAGCGATCTGTACATCAGCTCCCATGAGGTCTGTCATTGTTAGGATCATGTCAAATCCTGCATCCATAGGCAAGGGTCCAATGAAATCCAGAGCCACATTTTCAAACCGACCATCTGGCACTGGTAGTGGATGTAATGGTCCAACTGGTTTCTTTGTTCGACTCTTGTTTCTCTGGCACTGAACACATGAAGGTATATAAGCTTCTTCAAGGTCTCGCCGCATGTTTGGCCAATAGAATGAGTTTCTGAGTGCCTCATAACTCTTTGTGAACCCAAAGTGACCTAATGAATCATGTGCAAGGTGATAGAGTAGCTCTCTGACTTCAGCATCCTTTGGAATGACTAAACGATCCCCAATGTAGACCAGGTTTTGACCAGGGCTTCTGCGCACACCTGGAATACTCCCAGATGCAATGCCTGCTTCAAGCTGTTTGGTGAAGTCATCCGTGTCATACGCGGCAGTGATCCGACGTAGAAATTCTTGGTCTGCAGAGATCTTGAGCATGCCCGCAGCAATCGGGATACGATCTCTTTGAGGTAGGTGTGTCTGAGAAAGAAGTACAGCAGCAACCAGTGGTGTCATCTCTGCCTTTTCCTCATCATGGGGTAGACGAGACAGTGCATCTGCAACAGAATTTTCTTCCCCCTTGACATAGTTGATGTCATAATCAAAGTCAGCCATGTACATTGACCATCGTGACTGACGACGAGACATGTCTTTCTGGGCTTGGAAGTATTCCAATGTTCGGTGGTCTGTCATGACTTTGAAATGGACATTGAGAAGTGAGCTCCTCCACTTCTTGAGTGCCTTAACAATAGCGAGCAGTTCTTTCTCATGTACAGGATAATTTCGTTCTGCTGCATTTAGCTGATAAGAGTCGAAGGCAACCGGACGTGCAGTTTCCCAAGTTTCTCCAAAACTGAGAACAGCACCAGTGCGGCGATCACTGGCATCTGTAGTAACATAAATTGTTTTGGAAAGGTCCTCATAATCAATGACAGTGAGACAGTCTCGGCTAACAACTGTGTCCTTGATAGCCTGAAATGCCTTTTGATGAGTATCAGTCCAAGTAGGGAAGCATTTGTCTGCCTCTTTTGTTGTCAGAGGCGTGAGGTGTGAAGTATGTTCAGCAAGTTTGGGAAGAAAGGTGGCAATATATCGGACCAGGCCTAAAAATCCTCGAACATCGGTAGCAGATCGAGGTTGTGGCCACTGTACAATCCGTTCCACCTTTCTGGGGTCTGCAAAAATCCCTTGAGCAGAGATGATATGACCAAGAAAGTCAATCTTGGTAGCAAACAACTGTGACTTGCGAGGATTGCAATACAATTTGGCTGTGCGGAGTGCTTCAATGACAAGCTCAACATTCTGAGTGTGTTCTTCAATTGAGTTGGACCAGATGATGATATCATCCACATAGACATGACATATCTTCCCTATCAGGTGCCGGAGTGCTTCTGTGACTCGCCGCTGGTGTGTTGAAGGAGCATTACATCCACCTTGTGGCATCACAAGCCACTCATAAAGACCCCATGGCGTCCGTACTGCAGTAAGGTGAACATCGTCTGGATGTACACGTGTCTGGAAGAAGCTGTTGGTCATGTCCATCTTGCCAAAGATCTTTCCCCGCCCACAGTCAGCAAGGATGTCGTCAATTCTGGGAAGAGGAAAGGTATCTCTGATGGTATTCTTGTTCAGTTGACGATAATCATTCACCCAGCATGGATCCACAGATATATCTGGTACACCACCCTTGTATTTAGGCACCACAAAGGCTGGAGATGAATATTCTGAAGAAGATGGTCGCATTCGACCGGCAGCAATATGTTCATCCAGCATGCGCTTCCATGCATCAAGGTTCTTTCGGGCGGGTTGGTATGACTTCCCCTTCACAGTGATTGAAGGGTTTCGAAGTCGGATGCGATGTAGGATATTATCTGGAAGGTCATCTGTATTATCTGGTAGCTGTATTGGAAATACATCAGCATGTTTGGCTTTCAATCGTGCATCCTCATCCTGAAACAGCTTTTGCAGAGCTAAATCATCAATTCGATTCTTAACGTCCAGCATGACGCTAACAGGTAGTTCTTTACTGCGGCTGAATGGAATTGGTTCCTGTTCAAGTGGTTTATGCTTGGGCTTCTTTGGTGTTGGTGGTGGGGTAACCCATTCTGGTTTCCACTGGCGAGGTGGATATGAAGGATTATTGAGAAGATCAAAGCCAGTACGCTTGTCAACTGCAGTGCGTTGTTCAGGATCAATCAAGATGTGTTCTGAAGCCAAGAATGGCATTCCCAAAATCAATGGTATACATAGGCCAATATTAACCTTTGCCCTAACAACACTAGAAGTCCAATTCCCATCCCCTGATGATACCTTCAATTTCACATATTCCTGACAGCTCAGTGGTGACTCTGATAGTGATGACAAATTGTCCTCTTCCACAGGTAGAGGATATCGTCGAAGCCCAAGCTTTGTGGCCAGCTTGTCACTAATAACTATGGAAGGGCAACCAATGTCAAGCAGTGAGCGAACAGGAATAGGGAATTCAGAGATAGAAGGTCCAGAAAGAGTGACATTGACATAGAGATGGGGAACAGTGAGGGGAGGCAAGACATACCCATCAGGATCAGACTCAGATTCCTCGTAGTCCACGGAGAGGATATCTTTGGACTTGTGGTGGGCAGCTGCAGCAGGCTCACGTTTGACCTTGAGAGTTTTTCCTCGAGCAGCTGCTTGTGCAACTGCATCAGCCTGTGTAAGGGTTCGATATGTGGCTGCATCTGGGAATGTACCATCGCAGTTCAGAGTGCGATGGCCAATGTAAAATTGGCGGCAACGGCGGCAGCCATCGTGAAGATCAAGCAGTGTCTTCTCGCCATCTGTCAAAGGAGGGCATTTCTGCACTGTGACTGGAGGGGGTGAAGAGAGACGAGAGGCCAGAGAAGGCTTCGGTGTGGTGAGGCGATCAGCTAGGCTGGCCTTGCCTTTGGATTTGGAGTGGAGTGACTCCCGGTTGGCATTAATAAGATTCTGCATGCGCGCAGTCTCGAACCTGAGGCGATCATCACAACCCTTGACTTCTGCAATCCAGGCATTGAGGTCACTGGACAGGACAGGCTCTGTGTCAAGATCCTGCTGTAGCTCCTCAGTAAGCCCAGCATCAAGAATATTCTTCAGCTGTTTGTCATCCACTGCAAAGGTCGATGCCGCCTGGGAAAGGATTGCATTGATGTTCTGGGTGTCATATGCCCAGTCAGCAAAGGTTTGCCCAACTTTCATCTTGGCACCAAGGACCTGGCGGCGCATTTTGCCTTCCCATCCTTTCTCTAGCACTAAAGATCCAAGCTCTGCAAGGTATGCTTCCAGTTTTAAGCCATCGATACGGGACTGGCTAGCCAGATACCACTTCTGGAGAATAGGCTCACGCATCTCATCTGCAACATAGCTAACCAGATCATCAGCAGTGCGATCCTTGCAGTTCTTGAGATATTTCTGACAAGCACGGCGCCACTGTTGCAAGATCTCGGGAGTAATTGTGCCTGCTTCCAGAATAGGGCAACGGTCAGATTTTGGATGGGTGACAGTTGCCAACACAGGTTTGGCAGATGACATGATAGAAGGTTCAGAATCTGAGTCTGACAGTGGGTCTGATGGAAGTGTCAGAGATGTCAGTGATAATGATCTGGGCTGTGGTAATAGCGATCTGGGCTGTGGTGATAGTGATCTGGGCTGTGGTGATAAGGATGGTGACGAAGGTGGTGAGCTGGCAGCTGGATGATTCCGTGCCCAAGACCTAGTGCGGAGTGGGGTAGGAGTGGATGGAGCACGGGGATTTGGTCGAGACAGTGTGGAAGCTGTCAAGGTGAACAGACAGTGGGATGTGTTCGATGTCAAAAAAAAAAGTGGAAGGATGCCGGTGATGCGTCCTCACTGATTCAGACAACAGACAGGAACAGTGATCTAGATTGTCGTAGTGTAAGTGTAAGACAAGATAGGGATACAAGTAAAAGAAAAGTAAGAACCTAGATTGTCGTAGTGTAAGTGTAAGACAAGATGAAGAGGAAATGTGACATGTCAAAGATTAAATACTAAGATCAGTGATCCATTGATCGTAACAAAGTTCTGGTCTTCTGGTCCATGTTGTAAGTGCCAGACTTACACCTGTTCCCGCCTGTCTAACGGGTCCAACGGGTCTCAGGAGTTCATTGGCAAACACTGGACAGGTGGGGACCTTGTGCCAGTGCCATGTCACCAAGGCTACCCTTCAAAGTCATCTTGATGCTGTCTATGGGTCAAGGACCACTGCCGACAAGCCTGTCTCCAATAATCCCATCTCCGGGTCTCCCCCAAAAAATCGATTTCACAAGCTGCTACAGGCAACTTGCCACCGCCGCAACCACAAGTGAGCTCGTGGATTATTTCCAACTCATTTCCGTTCCAGAGTCTTGGAATGTTGATCTCCTTCAGCTGTGGTATAGTCACCGCAAACAGTTCCCCAACTTGTATCTTTTGGTTTGCAGCGTCCTGTGTATTCTGTCAGGTGTGTCCTATCTCTGTGGAAATTTTGAATTTATGAAGCCAAGCTCGTCTCAAGGCAGAAACAATTCAGACATTGATGTTTGTGAAGGCCAGATTGCGTATGGAATGTGAAGCACTCAAACAAAAGGGGGGGGATAAATTTTAGGGCCATATTCATAGTAGCACCGAAGTCTATATAGAATCTTCTTCCACTTGCCTCTATTGAACTTTATATATGTGAATGTGTCTCGTTTTGCTGCCTACCTCATGTTGGACTTTTACTCTAGCATGGGGCTACTGGGTAGCAACAACCAGAAAGAATGTTTGGCCTGGTGGGTACAGACAGTGGGGGTACATAGGCAAACAGATAAAGGAGTGTGGAAAGGTGATGCGTACACTATAAATGAGTGATCCACATTGAACTCCGTGATACCCGAGAGTAGCCATAAATGCTGTGAGCACATAGGCTTGCTCCTGTAATCCCAGATTTCTACACCTCACCCGTCAACTGGCCATTACGGACGGGACAATAAAGTACCCGTCAAACGGCCGTTACAGACAGGACAGGACGGAACCCGCCCGTCCCAAGACCCTTGGGCTGTTTTCAACGGACGGGTTAGACCAGTTCCGGTAAAAAGACGGCCGTCCCCGTCTGACGGGCGGTTTGGAACCCTAGTACGTCTCGCACGCCTCCATGCAGAATCTTTCACAACAATCTTGATTCAATCTGTACTATATCTTTGGGTGTAAGTTAGCCTGGATCAAGTCCATATGCAATATATCTGGTTTTATGTGCCTGAAACTCGAATGCGATGATCGATCGCAGCTGGGATTTCACCTGCCTAAGCTACCTTGCTCTCTGACTTCACCAATGTCGCTCGCAGCATACTCTACCCACGTCCCAAATACTTTGTTCTCTGCAGAGTATTTTGCTCGTATTACACTCATAGAAGCCGACAGCATCATCCGCAACCATCGCCTTCCTCGCATCCTCCCCAAAAATAGCATTAAAAATTGGGTTTTCGACACCTTTGAGCCTACTGTGGCGTCCGAAAAAACTCTAGCCATAGACTAGGTCATTCCTTGCCTCGAAGACTTACTCCCAATCATTCAGGTAGTGGAGTCGGCGTCTCGCCCACGTTAACATCAATTGGATGCCCGGGCCAATTACACGATGGCGCGTTACCCACGTTGACGCCGACCATAACCATGACCGCCACATTCCAGAGGGCGGGAGCGTGTAGGGTCCACCAACCGCGGGTCATCGGCAGGTTGTTGAGCGGTTTGCAGATTCTTCATCACGCAAGCAGCTCGAGGACGTTCTGGGATCTCAGTTCCCGGGAAATAACCTTGAGCCGCGCCAGATCTCGAACATGCGCAACGAGGCTCGGCGGGAAGCGAAACGCGAAATTGATCGTCATAGTGGGGATATTGCGGCTATCCTTGCCTCCTTGGAGGAGTTGAATCGCACTGAACCGGGGTGGGATTGCTTGGTGCAGATGGATTCGGACAATGTTGTCGTCAGCATATGGTGGCAGTCGCCGGCCCAGGCGCAACTTACCAGTCGGTACACTGACATCCTCATCAACGACAATTCCTACAACTGCAATGATAAGCAATATCCACTTTCCATTGGTATTATTATCGACTCTCACGGACGCTCTCGAAATGGCTGGTATGCGCTTCAGCAGAAGGAAGACACCGAGTCCCACGCGTGGATTTTTCGTTGTCACCTCAAGGCTTCGCGAGACGTCCACCCTGAAGTCCTCGTTTCTGATCGCTCGCCGGCGGTAATAGCGGCTGCCTCTCTTTCATTGGTCTTCACCTTCCATCTGTACTGTCTGTCTCGTCTTGTTGAAAACGTCGACAAAAATCTTGCAAGGTCTCTCAGTGATCTTTGGCTGTCGTTTCTTCAGGATTTTTGGTGTTGCTATCGCGCCATTTCTCCGGAGGACTTTGAAACGCAGTGGCGCTCGTTTGTTAATAAATACCTGGCAGCTCGAGCGTACCTGCTGGAGCTCCACCAAGTCCGTGACCGCTGGGCATGGGCTTGGATCAGCATCATTTTCACGGCTGGAATTCAAACCAACGGACGTGTCGAAGCAGAGAATCGTATCACCAAAGGCGTCACTGGGCCCACCAAGACGTTATTCAAGGTTTTTAATGCCTTGAACACTCGAACTCTCGAGCAGTACGGGGACGTGAACCTCCGAGTGCGAGAGGTAATACCGCTGTTCCAGTGTGAACCTTCCAAGCTGTTGATTATCAGGCGTCCAGACGGCAGCACCCCCACCCAAACTGACTCTTTATTCAAACCTATCCTTGATTCGCTGCGCAAGCATGTCGGACCGTTTGCATTGCAGACTTGTTTCAATCAAATGAAACTTTTAGGGTATTGTGATGCGAAAGCCCTTCAGTTACCTAAAGGAGTACATGACTGGGCGAGTCCGCCATCCACTATCTTAATTTGCCCTTCGTCTCACAAATTCAGTCTGAGTATGCTATCGCATTGAACGAGGTTGAGCCAGGCTTTAATTGGGAGCAGAACGAGCAGGAGGCGAGTTGGACACTTTACTTAATTTTTTTTCTCATAGAAAACCCAGCGACCAATGAATGACCTTGTGAACGATAACGCTTATATTGGGACAAGATTTTTGCTGCGTCTCGTCCGAGAGCAGGGACTCGTTCCAGTGCACCTTCTCAAAATCAGTCATACAGAGACTGGTGCAACTCATATCATCGCAATCCTTTCTGACAGCCGATATCTGTGTGATTGCTGCATGGGTATGAATCTAGGCGTGGCTTGCCGCCACTAGTTTGTCACATGGTATAAAATTCCGGGCCTTCCGTTTCACGTCTCTTTGATTAGAGCGCGGTATGTGGATTTGCTTTTTTTTCGTTATTACTGTACATGTAGCTTATATATCTCAGGTGGTATCACTACCCATCCCTCGATGTTCGTCAAATCGAGCCTGTTACATTTAGGACAGGAGCGACAAGTCACAGTGTTCGCTTTTCTTCAATCACCCTCCCTATCAGACCCGTGGCTATACACTCCGAGAAAAGCGGTGTGGCTACTATGCACTTTCCAGTAGGGAAAGAAAAAGAAAAACCCCTAAAAAAATTCTAAGAGGTAGATCTGACCTTTGCGATCATTTTATATATATAAAATCTTTTGATGAGATCACTTCCCGTCTCGGAAAACGCGAAATACTTGAAAATACGTGACGCTGTGGAATTCTGATAGTAAATAGCATATATCTCAGCAACCACTAGATGGTTAGCCTTGATTCCAGATGCGTTAAGATAGGCCGCATCCATGCGCATCAAGCTCACACAGCCACTGATCGCTAAGTGGTTCCCGCACAAAAAATGCAATATCTATTCAACGAATGCGAAATAAAAAAATCTGTTCCGTAAATCTATTTGAATCTCATCTGGGATGACCCTCTTGAATTTTCAGACCGTTTAGTGCAAAATTGAAGGACGAGAGGGATTGTTCGTGTCGAATCACACCAAAAGTTGGGTTCAGTGAATGACTTGAAAGTCTAATCAGGCCAGAAAGTGGCAGTTGAGCAATAATGAGGAACTGTGGCTCATTCAAAACACTTTCCATGTTTTATTTAGATGTTCTAAGGCCATTGGTTCCCCTCCTCTATGTATTCTTGAGCTTTCAAGTTCTGTCATGTTATCCGTAGCCCTTTATGTATCAGCTGTAGCTTGCATATCATTGTGATATGTTGTAAAACTCATTTCTGTGCCCTCAAGACTAGAAATGTTCTCAAACACCAAAATTCGATGCAAAAGTCGTTCACCAACCAATTTTATAGTGTGATTGGGCGCCAAAAAGCCCTCTGGTCATTCAAAATCTCACAGATTGATCCGAAAATTTGGGAGGGTCGTACAAGACTACATTTGAAGAGATTCACGGAACAGATTTTTTTTTTTTCGCGTCCGTTGAGTTGATATTACATTTTTTATACGGGGACCACTTAGCCATCAGTGGCTGTGAGAGCTTGATGCGCATGGATGCGGCCTATCTTAGAAAGCGGCTGATGAACTCTATAAGGCTAGGTTGATGTTGACCATAAAAGGAAATTTTACATTTTCGGACTTTTGGTCAGTAAGGTATATAAAAAAGATATTGAACTTGGGATAAGAGATTTACTATATTTATGGCTGGAACCCACTAGTAACACTTGGAAATACCTTTCTTTCACTTGGAAATTGCAATGCAGATGTGATACAGAAGGGTTCTTGAAAGAAATCAGAAAGTTAGGTGATTCTAACTATATTCTCCGCCCATTCGTTCAACGAATGGTGGCTGTGCCTAGATTTTTCTATTGATGGCTCCCACGGTATTGATCTTGGCTCTTCCCTGCTTTTCTTTCTCCACAGGTCTTGCTGTATCTCGACGGTCGTTGTCAACGTGGTGGCTGTGCCTAGAATTTTCTTTTGATGGCATCACATCTAATTGCAGCTGCCCCTGCCTATAGCCTTAGCTATGAACCCCATTGCGTGCCCTCAACTGTCAACATCCACCCCGACACCAGCAACCTTGACAACATTTCACCGTCACTGTTGTCATCGTTGACACCACTCACGTGAAAACTCTTTTCTAAACCCTGCATCCTCCTCACACCTCAACCCTTACATTAGAGAGTTTGTGAAAGCCACCTGGAGCAACCTAGGTGGCTTCTGAGGCATGTGGAGCCAGGTGGCTTTTCAAATGACATCACTGTTGGTTTTTTTGGTGTGAATAACATCCTTCTGTTTCATATCTTTTGAAAAGACATGCAAACATGCTCGACAGGCAAGAACGGGTGGAATCATGCACATATAAGTCTTGCAAAGGAGAATTTAGCATCTTTTGGCCCTCCAGAGAGGAAGGAGACAGCAATGATGACAAAAGGGCTAAGGGCAATAGCATTGAAGAAAAAAAAAAAAGAATTGAAAGGAACACAGGGTTACAATGGGACAAGCCACCTGGAGAAGCCACCTGGAGCCAGAGCCACCTGGGATCACATGCCTTGGTAGCCACCCAGGTGGGTCAGCACAAACTCTCTATTGTCATCTATGATATTCCAACACTATCACCGCGGTCGCCACCATTGACCTATCTGCCTTATCTGTGAACCTGGGCCAGGTTCTCGGATCAAATGGTTGGGATCACCTTTATTCCGCTGGCAAACGCTGGAATCTCAAAAGAATTCCAGCCGCTTGCCGGCTGGGTGAACTGCGCTCTCATGATCAATGCCTACCCTCCTCTTCATCCTGGACTCCGCAATGTTTATGATCAAATCTCGGGCAAAGACAGAGAACTACCGCAGATTTGGGTCCACCAATCTGTCAAGTCCGACTCGTCATTGCTTCTGCACCACTTGAAATGCTCCACGGATCGGAACGTGATGTTTGTCGTTTGGCTTATCCGAGGTTTCTAACGGGAAACCTGTTTGCTGTAGGCGCCCCTACTATCCGAAAAGATTGCGCATTCACTCGGCCGCGCGGCGTGCGCCTTTTCTCTGCTCTGGCGTCGCTCTCGTATTCTGCTGCGGGTTATGGATTATGGTGACCGTCTACTATGCCCTGGGCGCTAGTTCCAGATATGAATTCAACTATCCATGCATATTCGTGCAAAGCACCACCTTAGACTGTTCAACATCGTCCTCTAGCCTTAGATCCACGACAGTAAAAATGAAACTCCTGCCCAAGGCACCTGGGAACGCTCCAGACACAAAGCAAAGACAGGGTTGTGTCCCGAAGCCAAGCCCAGCTCTCTTGCGTTTCATTCAAGTTCATTAAATTCTTTCCCCGTTGATCGGTTGGTGTCTACTTTGCTTTGATGCATTTTGACCCCCAAATGCACGCTGCAATATAGATAGCTCACAGAGGAAATATGCAGTCTCCATGTTCCTCCTCACCGAAAATTATGACCTACTGTACTATTTCGCTCAATTCTTATGTCACGCGTCACAGGGCCCAAAATTTCAGAAAATTTTCGAACCTATCACGGGTCACTGAGGGGATCTTTGAATGTGCCCAAAAAGTCACAAAATCTCCGAAAAATGACCTAAAATTGCCTCAAAAATCGGATTTTTGCGCGCACGCCACATTTTGCTTCCGAACGCCGAGTTAGATATGCCCCAGAGCTTTTCTGCCCCATCCGGGATCATGAGGATGTCGGGAAGACCACTCATTGCAGCGGGAGCGGCGGGATTGATGCAAAAAAGGACTTATGTCTGATTGATATACACAGCTTTCGGTAGTGTTTTCTTGGCATAGCAATCCGCACCTACTAATTCCACAGTGAAAACTATTTTCTAAGAATGTCTGAGAGGCGCCGGCCGGGATTTACGAACTTTGTTTGGTGTCACAGCCGGCCCGACGGATTTACAAAAACCTAAGTTCGAACATGCGGGTCACAGGTCATAGCCGAGGAGAATCGAGCGAAATAGGACAGTATGTGTCTTTCAAATGTGTTCGACTTCAATCCCTGCAACATCTTATTCAACTGTGTTTATTTCATTTCATTTTTGGCTCAACCTCACTCCGCCAGGGAAATGAGGCCTTCTCCGCAAAAGATCGGGATATATATCTTACCTTCACATTGGCTTTGAAACTTCTCGTGCATAGGGAGGTTGTTTATGGTGGCCCCCAGACTTGTCCGATTGGCTTGGCTAAATGGCTTGCGCCGCTTAGCGGAGTTTGAATTTGGCTAGGCGGGCGTGGCGGGCGTGGCTTGTGGCTTGGCGTGACTTGTGCTCGCTTAACACTGAACGATTCCACTGTAAGTAATTCGATAATAACTCTTCCAGAAACCTTCCATTCCTTTCTATTTCATCGGCATCCTCCTGCATCCGTCCCTGTCCCGCAAGCTGCAAACTTTGCCGGTTGAAAACATGACATTGTAGTCATCGAGCATGTGAGCCTTTCACTGCCTCTGCTGAGCAAGTTTCACGCATTTCTGGTTGAATATAACGACATCTCCCTGTCGACACTATTTGTTTCCCGCACGAGTGCGCTGAGTGGTTGGCCCCGAGGTGGGATCTGTGGTTGTTCTCTTGCTCGCACCTTCCTGAGCTTTTCTCTGCTGAGTTCTGGTGTCAGTTCTTTCGTCGTCAATTCGTCGTGTCCCTTACGCTTCGACGGGTTATTCATCACGATGGGTATGGAATCTGCTGGAAGGAAGTGGGAAGGCCGGTTGCGCCGAGAAATTGGGGGTCGGAATTCTTCGTCAAAAATGGTGTGACCGCGCTTGAAGGCCAACATTGTTGAACTAGAACACCTGAGTTCGTGCTAGTGGTTGGAATTACGCTGAACATTGGTCTGAGCAAGAATTATTGAAGGAAGATATTTAACATTCAGCTGCCCGGCCAAAAGTGCGTCCCCAAGTTTTCGTGTCTCGGGCTTTGCAGAATTTTTAGCAGTTGGATCAGATGAAGCGATTAAACCGCTGAGGAGCCCGCGAAGCCACAGATGTTCAGCTAGGTATCCAAGGCCCGTATCGGAGGCCTTTACCAGGATGTGTCGAAGGAAATCCTTGCATATTGCGAGCCCGTTTGCACAAGCCACGCCCAAGCCATCTGCCCTACAAGCCAGGTTAGAGAATTATCCAAGCTGGTGCACAATGTCATGCATCCGTTCATGTACACAAGGAGAACGTTGGTTGAATTCTGTACTGTACTGAACTTGAAGGAATTAATCAGCGACATTATTTCTGCACAGGCCACTTTGCTCGCGCAGAATGGCTTGTGGTGCGTGAACAAGCCATTATGCTCAAGCTCACGCCCATCGATGCTCACCCTCCCTACGATATTCAAAGTCTTTCTTAATTATTTCCATGCTTTGAATACGTTTGCCAATTCCGGATTATTGTGGTCGGGGTAGTCGGGGAATAGATAGAATGGCAAATGAACTTGATTGAGTATATGTAACATTATATGTATCCAATTCATGATTTCCAGAGGTTTCCACAGCCACACCTTCCCATACTTCATTTTCGCGAACCACGCCCCCGCCCGTTTGATGGCATCAGACAAAATGGCTTGCGGACGCCATTTTGTTTGCAGCGATGAGCAAGGGCATAAAAAAAAAGAGTACATTGAGTGTATATAAAATGGCAGGCACAGATTCATGATTTCCGAAGGTTTCTACACCCACGCCTTCCCAGGATTAACCCATTTTTGTCGCAAGCCACGCCCCCGCCCGTTTGATGGCATCAGACAAAGTGGCTTGCGCAAGCCATTTTGCTCGCAACGACTAGGGGCCCAAATAAAATGACAGCAACTATTATTCGGAGTTCAATGACTCCATATACCAATGCAAGTTGCAATAGAATGAGTTCCAAACCTCGAATCAAAAAATTCTGCCCACACCGGGCACAAGCCACTTTGTCACCAGAATGGCTTGTGATGGCAATTGAGACGTTCAAGCTGGCGCCAATTCACCCAGATCTTGCTGCAATATGGTAGGAGCGGGTAAATTAGACTTATCTGAGATATTATTGACCTTGTTCATGCATGAATTCCTTGACTTTTCGTCACAAGCCGTGCCCACGCCCATTTTGATGGCATCAGACAGAATGGCTTGCGCAAGCCACTTTGTTCCTGATGAAAATGAATGATTTTCTGGCACATCCCGGGCCCGAGAATCCTCCAGAATATTCAAATGTCTTCATTGGGGCAGTTTACATCAAAGATTTTAGTAGTTATGCTCATTTGGTTCATTGCAGTCAGAACCCTGGTTCAACCAACGTCAACTACCGAGAGCCACAACCTAGAATTGCTGTCCAGAGGACTTGTTTCAACTATTTTGGAGTATCCAATGCCTTTTTATGAAGGAATGTATTCAAATTTTAGTTTGAGGCATTTGAACATATGTGGTTCAAAAGTCGGGTGAGTTGAACACTCTTTTGTGAATATTTTTGCATAGTGGACAATTCTTCCATCATTTTCAATACAAGTGGATTCTCAGAAGCCTGGTCTTTCAGTTGAGCCTCACAAGCCCGCAGGCTTGTATGTCGGGCATGAGTTGTCCTCATCATCTTTCACGGCGATGACGAGCATTCCCCGAATATCAAAATTATGTGACGATTGATGTCCTACATACATGCAGGGTACATAGGATAGTGTATCTGCCCCATAAAATCCAATGCCAGGACCCTACATGATGTGCAGTGAGCACAAGCCACTTCGGTTTTTTGGCTGATGCCAAGCCGGCAAAATGGCTTGCCAAGCCAACAAAATGGCTTGCAAGCCAAAAAGCCGGGCGTGGGCGTGTGATGGCACCAAAATCCACGCCCACGCCCGAAACAAGCCATTCTGCGCGGGCGCAAGCCACTTTTGCAAGCCAAAAAGTTAACTCTCTGGTGGCCCCGTCCGTACTCATAGAAATAGAAGGTTGAAGAGGTGGAGACCGAAGACAGAATCTCAGAAGAAGGCGGGCAGGACTGGGATGTACATAAATACAGTTTATACGGGAACATCGACCCTACATTACTACTTCAATACCCATCGGCATAGTCTAGCACAACAGGAACGTTATGCTCAGTGTCCAACGGATTCCGCAGATGAGGGTTCGGGATGTATTTTAGGCCGTTGGTAACGACTCGGAGCCGGATGGTCAGCGCCTGCGGTTCCCTGAGAGTTGAGCTTTCAGTGGTTGCAGATAAGGGAAGTAACTCACCAACAATTCATCAGATTCAGTTCGCAAGAATCCCGAAGATGTGGGCAACTTCGCCAACGATTGATAATGACGGCGGACGAGATCATTGCGGGTTTCATAGGTTGGAGGCGTGTAGGTTTTCTGACGTGGTCCGGGAGCGTATCTCGTGAGAATCTCAACCTCCTGGCTGAGCAAGGGGGAGTTGTTCAGCGGTTTGAACCCGGTCGCTTGAAAAGGGAAGACGACCACGGCATACTGCAAAGAATAACTCTTAAGCTCTATCGCAGAACATCTACTGAAGCCAAGCCGACCTCGGTACAAAACTCAGGCAAGGCGAAAGAAGGTTGGAGGCTTGGGCGTAGATGAATTTCGCCCATAAGACGCCGCTGATGGGATGCATTGTCAGAGGTACCTTCCGTCGGAGGCCAAAAGACCGCTTGACCGCATGGTTTGATTGGATTTGACCAACGAACTCTTTCTTTTTTCTCTCGAGATGCACACTCCAGATATACAATGACTGCTGAAGGCGACGACAGCAGATCCAGGGCTTGAGGGTCCTTCGTCTCGATTGTCATGGCGCAAGGGATCGATGCGCCGCGTGTGTAGGAAAGCTATGTTCTTCATTGAGAGAGAGCTGGACAATGAATTTAGAGTGATTGACGAACAGGGGATGCGAGCGAGAACTGGTGGTTTCGCCAAGTGAGGGCCAGCGGACATGACAAGGATCTCAAGACGCACTGTAAATTTTACCTCGATTGTGTGGGACGAAAATAGTGTACCCTGGACAGAGGCAGACTGACTCTGCCATCCTTCTGCGTCGGCCTCCGGGCCAAGCAGAGGAGCTTTTTCTTGGTATGTCAACTAATGCGGGGCGGAATAAGTGAGGATAACAAATCTAGAAGGGATCAGGTCTATGTACGCACCTGTCTTAATGCGGAAGGAGGGCCCAGCTGCTGCATCGAGCAGTATGCAAACCTCAATGAAGTTCTCGTCGAAGTCAATATCGGTGGGAGATCGGGCGTGGTACAATGCACTCACCTGTCGTCCAGTTTGAGCTTCCCACGTACTATGCACAGTTCCGCTGTATATTTCACGCGAAACGACGCCTGCTGATCCCAGACTGCGTGGGGAAGCCAGAACGTTTGGCCGTCCTTGCGAAAGGTGGGAGGAACTGGGAAGGAGAACGGCCAATGATAGTCGCCCTTGAGCTTGACGATAGATTTTCCGGAATTCCCAGCAGCCTGAGGGTCTCCCTCAGCAGCCGACCACAGTATATGTTTTGCCTTGAGGAAGGTACTTGGCGCAGCGTCTACATCAAATACAATTTCTCCTCTGATCTGCGCGACAAACTTCAACTCGGAATATACACCGAAAGAGTACTGGCCACAGACCAGAATACAAACGGCCTGGATCGCTTCAGAGCTTCGCAACGCCAACTGCGCAGACCCGACCAAGTTTGAACCTTGGATGATAACTGGTATTGCTTTGCTGAGTCTGGGATCGCCTCGGACTGTGAACGTTGCGCATGTGCCGCCCCGGTTCTTAATCCCAGATGTAAATTCCTTGGGTTCGCGGTCAATCTGAGCTGTTGGAGGCGGAGTAGGCCGGCGAGTATATGCCAGCAAGATCTCTGGCGAGTTCGACACAGCTTGGCTTGAGCCGAGCTGGGGTCCATCCCCAGGCTCGTCGTAGGATGGGGGCTGTATCGTCTCTGTCATATGAGTGCGGGAAATGCCCGAGCCGAGACCGCCACGTCGAGGAATGATGAGATCCAATATCAGCCCTCTATCAGCCTCCTATCAGCTTGAGCGGGGATTGAGCTGAAATATCAGCCCAATATAGGTGCCTGTTAGACGTTTGGCCTAAGGGTTATCCCAAGTGCCAAAGAGGCTTTTGAATAAAGCCGGTAGGGCCGACGAGCGGCACAGCCCGCTACCGGGTAAAATTAAAGTCACAGCTGAGAAAAATTCAAGGCGTCGCTTGGTCGACGCTTGCGCATCGACCAGCTTGCATTGGGCCGCAGTCTGGTTATAAGTTACAGGTTTTTGGTTTCACTGTTCACTGCTGTCTGCCAGTGTTCAGTTCCTGCAAGTGTAAAATGCAAGAAGTCAACTTCATTTGCTCCATAGCTGATTTCCAGCTGAAGGAATTAGGCAAGCGCTGACGGGCTTTGAAAGCACACCAAAAGCTTGAATGATGAAGTGAACTTCTTGAAGACAATGAAGTAAATTGCGGCGCAGTGCATATTATGCACTGACTATTAGTTTCGTTGTGAATTATACACTGGCATCATACTACCCTACTGTAGCAGTGTTCAGGTTCGAACCATAACATTCCCAATGTTAACATTGGAATGTGAACGGTTCGAACGGTTTTGGTTTGAACCATGGTCATATATCTCAGTCTGATCAATGGAAATGGTTCAAACCAAAAAAACTGTTCGAACCAAAAAAAACCGTTCACACCAAAAAAACCGTTCAAACCAAAAAAAAAAAAAAACTGTTTGAACCAAAAAAAAACTGTTCAAACCAAAAAAACTGTTTGAACCAAAAAAAAAAAAAACCCGTTTGAACCAAAAAAACCGTTTGAACCAAAAAAAAACCGTTTGAACCAAAAAAAAAGTTGAGGTTCAGGAAAACCATTCAAAAAAGTTACAGCTATTGGCAGTACCAAAGGCATGGATTGAAAAATTTTGTTTTGGGATGTTTTCAAAGAATTGTCCATAACTCAACCAGTTCTGCTCCGATTTCGATGAAACCTAGGTAGATCTGTCAGGCTAATTCATCTGCAATTAGTGATAGAAAGCGATTCACGAAAATATCCTGTATTAGGTAATCTGTGCTTTTGGACCATTTTCGAGCCAAATGCTATCTAGCATACCCATTGGTTCGAACGGTTTTTTTGGTTTGAACAGTTTTTTTTGGTTCAAACAGTTTTTTTTTTGGTTCAAACAGTTTTTTTGGTTCAAATGGTTGTTTTTTTTTTGGTTCAAATGGTTTTTTTTGGTTCAAACGGTTTTTTTGGGTTCAGACGGTTTTTTTGGGTTCAAACGGTTTTTTTGGGTTCAAACGGTTTTTTTTTGGTTCAAACGGTTTTTTTTTGGTTCAAACGGTTTTTTTGGTTCAAACGGTTTTTAGGTTTGAACGGTTTTTTGGTTCAAACCATTTCCATTGATCAGACTGAGATATATGACCATGGTTCAAACCAAAACCATTCAAACCGTTCACATTCCAATGTTAACATTGGGAATGTTACGGTTCGAACTAGAACGCTGCGGTTGCTGGAGATTGATCCTTCTCTTCATCTGAAGATCATCTCTTTGCAATGCCACATATCAACGGACTATAACAACATCCACTCTGGGGAATGATAGACTTCACTTATGGAAGAACCAAGTCCAACTTAGCTTCGTACTTCCGGCATCGTACATTGAACCATGACGTAGTCGACCATGTGACCACACGGCACCGAACGGCATCATATTGGCCAGCAGAGGCCGGAGTCGGCCGCATCAGAGATCACCCGATCTGAGATCACTTCTTCCGGCTTGAACCAATGAAGCACAACTTCATAAGTACAACTTCAAATCTGGAGTTCTGGGTGTCCACAGGAAGGTATGGACTCAGAGAACTCGATTCTGGATGCCATGTACAAGGGGAACAACCTACCAAAGTCCTAGCAGTTGATCTGTGTTCTCAGGGGACTCTAAGTTAATTTGGGAGTACTTTTGGGAGGCATGTTGTGGAGGGGTCGGATGGCCGGCATGTGGAAATCCATCCACACGCTGGTTTCGGCTATACTCCATAGTTATTTTTATAATTAGTTACAGCATTGTTTGTGTCATAAATATTGCCAGATCATTCAATCTCACGCTCTTACCACAACATTTGCAGCCAGTGTAGGGCAATTGCCCAGGAGGGATTCGGTGTCCCTCCATCCATTACTATCGTAACGCTGCCAGTGGGCTCCTTAGCCACCCGTGAGCCCCGAATCACGTTTTACGACGCCACCTTCGACACACGTTATTTTCTCACTTTCTTACTCTATTTTCGCACCGTTTTCTCACTCTACGGCATTCGCGCATTTAATCCCAATCATTCATTCGAGCTGTACACGGACTACCAATCCAATTCCCGAGCCTACGCGCCAGGCGTTCTACCCCGCCACAATGTCAATTGCTAGGGAGCCTATTGGCTAATCGGAACCGAAGGCAGCCTTGACTCGAGTCTGATCGACTTCAATACAGTTGTAATGCATGTGAAAGTGGTTAAATAGATTTACTAGGCCCGGGTTCAGTAATCACTCTAGAGTAAGCTACAATAGAATTAGTATAAAGGGACTCCCCCATTTTGGAGCGTTCCTGCACTGGACTGCACCCCATCTAGCATGGGCCTACCTTAGGGTAGTTCCTGTTGCGCTCCAAGGGTGCAGTTTAGGGCTTGAAGTCCAGATTCCCTTCTCCAAAATCAGAAGTTGGAAGTAGGAGTTGGAAATTACAAGCTTATGGTTGGAGAACTCGATAGACCCAGAACACGGCACCAATACTTCTAGTGAGAACACGGCACAACTTCTAGTGAGAACATGGCACCCAGAACACCGCACCAACACCACTGCATCGGCCTCGAGTTGTTATCTTGTTTATAGCTGGGAAGCTCTAAATCCAACGTCCTGAACCAGTGCCTCCTTGAGCCTCAGCGCTCAAGAAAGTTCTTATTCACTGCCCGCTAGTTTGTGTCACTTCCGAATTCCCGCTTTGCCGGAAGTTCGAAGTGCCCCAAGTGCAATAGTAGAGTACTTTCGACTTGTGGTCTCCTTGAACCTTTTCAGTGTTCAATACAACCCGACCTCGTCAGGGAGATCTAGCGCTACTAGCTAGGCACCCATGTTGTGGTTGTGGAGGGTTTTTGGTTGGTTGTTGTGGGTGTTTTTAGTGTTGCCTTTGGCAACATTCGAAGTTCCTACATTCAGTCCTGTCAATTCTCATAGCACTTTGCACTTCAGCGCTAGACACTGAGCATGCAGTTCAATGCAAGATGCGGAGAGCGGCCCGGACCGCGTATCATTCACATCAGGAAAAACCAGATTTGATAATTGGCAGCCAATTATCGTAAATTATTGCCAAGCTTGACAATCCAAATAATCGGCAATAATTTCCGCCAATGTACGTTAATCCCAGATAATTTCCACACCGATTCACCTGAAGCCTCGAAACAATGATAAATCACTCGGTATTGTGTCTTACCACTTCAGAAAGTACCTGGACTCCGACATGATGCCAAAAACTAGGCGGGTCTCAGTGAACTGAAGTCAGAATTTTGCTAAGTCCTTGACAGCATACATCACTTCTCACAATTGCCGATGGTCGAGAATCGCCGACGGTATACGTCAAGCACACGTGGGCGGCAAAATGGTTCGTTTTGATGGGGTCACAACAGCCATAAACCTTTCTCTCCGTTTCCCTCCATCTCGTCTCCTTCCCTCCCATCCTCCTCCCCGATGTCCCCACTACCATCCAATATCGTGTTTGTTCATTGTCCTATGGTGTGGTTTTTCGCATCATTTTGTCTTTCTAGCCCTCATATACTTGCAGGACTGCAGCCACCGTGGCTGGAGTCGTGCGCAACACTGTTCCTGGGGGAAGGAGGCAGACGTTTAAATGGCGGTCATCGAGTGATGTGTGCAAAGAAGCCTGCGACAGGTACGCCAGTGTCCTATTACAAGCCTCATCTTCACAGCCTGCGCAGTTCTATCATTGTGCAAGCGACCTTTTGCCTTTGCCTATCAACTGGGGACAAGCCGCCGCTGCCGTGATTTCATCAGGTATGTCACGCTACTCATTTGGGCTCTTGACTGACCCTCATTGGAACAGAGCCATTGATTTCCTACCTTGCCCTGCACCCCACCCCGCCAAGAACGCCGTCCACGCCACAATTCGGGGCCGTGAGTTCGTCAGGTATGTCACGCTATTCATTCGAGCTGTTGACTGATCCTCGTCGGAACAGAGCCGTTGATTTCATGCCTTGCACCGCACCCCGCTGAGAATGCCGTCCACGCCACAATTTGGAGCCGTGATTTCGTCAGGTATGTCACGCTATTCATTCGGGATCTTGACTGACCCTTGTTGGAACAGAGCCGTTGATTTCCTACCTTACCCTGCACTGCACCCCGCCGAGAACGCCGTCCACGCCACAATTCGGGTACGTGATCCCTTTCTTTCTCAGACGTTAATAACATCATTCTTCATGTACAGCTTAACACTATTTCCATTGTGCGTACAGCTGTTAATGTCCTCTTAGATATTGCGGTGGGACGCAGTTATGGTAAGTTGTTATGGTCCTCGTCTGTGTCCATTATTGAAAGATCATGCTTTCAGGGGATCTTCTGAGTAGTATACTTTGCATACATGTTGTACACATAGATAATTGCATGAATACATTTGTTTTTACCTTGTTTTCACCTTCAAATATCTGATAACTGCGATGAAAAGGTCAATACAATGCTGTCAAACGGGTCACAAATCCAGATAATGCTTGATAATTGGTACCAAATTGGTGCGAATTGGCGTAAACAGAAAAGAACATAGCCAATGTTGTAATACATGATAATTGACAATAATTCGACAATTATCACCAATTGGGACCAATTATTGCCATTTGGGAAATCTGGATTTTCCTGATGCAATCAATTAAGGCTCCAACTATTTGGTTTAGGTTTACAGTTGGCTGTAAACTAAACCAAAACCCCAAGTAAACAGTTTAGAAAGGGTTTAAACCATTTATAAACAATAATATTTCCGGAGAGAAAAAAAAAACACTGCAGAAGATTTCAGATACCCTGTTTTGATCCACAACCTTGCAGGTTACCTGGCCCTGGCGCGGAGTTGCTGGAATTTGATATGGTATGTGAAGACGTGTTAAACACGTACTGTCACAAAAGTCGCGAATTTATCGTGCTCATGAGCCCAACATCAGTGGTGAGATTGGAAAGAAAAACAGACCTTAGTTCTAGTGATCAGACATGGCAATCCTAGGCATATAACATGCGAATTGCGGTAGAAGTATTATAAGTTGTCGGTGACCGGAAATATTATAGGTCGAAGATGGTGGCAGATGCCAAGGAGGGAAGTTCATGACGGCCGAACGTGATGGCCGAAGCTTGGTTGTGAGCTAAGGCACGAGTAGGCTTACATAGTGGGAGGCAAGGTAGCCAAGCCGAGCTGGCCCCTCGCCGTGCAGTGCCGGTCTGATCAGATTCTCACGAATCTGATCTCTCATCTTTCTGCCAGCGCGACGTCCACACTCGCAGAAATCTCCTTGCTCGTCTTCCTCCTCGCCTCTTCACGTGTTTTTTCCCACCCTCCTCCCGTTTCCCGTTTGTTTCTAGCGCACGCTAGGGCTGCTTTTGGTCTCCTTCCTGACCTTCAGTGGCCCTGGCGTGCAGGCTCGGCCGTTGCCGCGATCCGCTTCCCCTCGACCCGGACTTTCCTGCATCTTCATGCTGCGAGGCAAAGTCCAGTCGGCCGGAACGGCCGAGCCTCCCACACACCCACAAAACACCTCCTCCCTGCCTTTCACCTCCTTCTCTCATCTCCCTCTCCTCCCAGGACCGATCCAGCGAGGTGGTTGATCGGTAATCGATCCGCAGTTGCGTATTTGAAGGCGCAGATCCACGGCATGTCTCACGGTCCTGCGCGCTGTCTTTCAACTAGGAAATGAAAAGGTTGAAATGGTTTAGTTTAATTTGTTTACGGTTTACGACCCCCCGTAAACTAAATAAAAATAAAAACCCTTTTAATGGTTTAAAACCTAAACTAAAGAAAAACTGTTGGAGTTTGAGCAATCCGGCATCAGGCTGAGGCTGTGAGGCACAGCAAGTAAGTATGAGATCTTTGGAGTCATCAGTAGAATATTGAGGAACATGAGAGAATATGGAGGAACATTCTGGTTAAATTGGAATTTTAGTATATAAGTAGCACAATTTTCTGTGTAGTCTTCAAGTGTTTGCAGAGCTCAGTCAAACACTAATATTATTTTGTTTCTCACATCTCAAACCTTGTCTGAGTCCTTGAGAAATTACAACAAAAACAGTTGGAGCCTTACAATCAATCGTTATGATTATGGCATGACGATGCCTCTCTCAGACTCTCACCACCACCTTCTGAGTTCTTGAGTCCTCGATCCCTCACTGCTTCGAAGTTTTCAACCTGCTGAAAATCGACTGAAAATCGAGTCTGCGTGTACGTCCCAATCTGTGGTGACTAATCACTTCCTTGTTCCTTCTTGTGCCCCGCACACACAGGTACGTTTACTGCGACAGTGTGCATTTACTTAGTACTTGCTGCTTAACCTCTCTTGCTCAGCGCTCATCCACCGTCCTGGCCCACAGCACCTGCCCCGAGCGCACAGGTACGTTCACTTGGATGTGTGTTTACTTAGTACTTGCTGTACTCGCTGCTCGACTTTTCTGGCTCTGGTCTGCAGCTCCCTCGACACAGTGATGCGGAACTTGAATGCGTACAATGAAGAGGATGGGATGTATTGGAACACGTCAACGGCCGAGGGGACGGTAGCGCTGATTTGCGGGAGTTGGTAGACAGAGGTAAGTACACCGCTTTGATCTCTTTTGCCGCTCGCACCGTCTGGGGTGTTCACTTGCTCTTCGTCTTGCTGATTTCCTCCTGCTTTCAGTTCAACATACCGCTCCTAACACTGGGATTTGTAGAAACTTAGCGGGAGGCATCTACCGCAGCCGTGTGCATCAGATCCCTGCGGCGCCTTGCGTGCCGACACGCCGATGCCGGGCAGCCCGGGTTTGCGCGTGCGGACTTGTTCCTGTGCCAAGCCTTCTTACCTGAAACCTGGCTACACCCTGTCCCTTCTCGTGTGTGTGCATAACTGACAACTGTAGGTACACGTCCATGTCTCACCACACTGCGAGCCAGGCAAGCATGCTCCGCCTTCTTCAAAGCCTCCCAAGCCAGAATTAATGTCTCGTCCGCTGTGCCACACTCACAACTATGCGGTACGGATGGAGATCTGAGTACAGTACGTACTCCACCCAGTTAAGTTGTCTCGCCTCTGACACCGCGATCATGCCCGGAACCCTCCCCACCCTTGATGTTTCCTTCGCGGTCGGCTCCCATCTATCTGCACATTCCCTCGGCCCTACGCTCTCATTTTACCTCCCTCATTAATATTTATGGTCAGGCTCTTGTGGGTGTGGTCTCCTTTCAAATAAATCTCCGCTCACATAAACTTACAGCGCCGACTTCGCCAATGACAATGTGCACAACGCGCACAACCTTATGGGAGCGCGCAGGGTTGCACAGGTGCATGCAGGGTGTCTTTGGGGGAAGACAAATCGGTAGAAGGTGTGTACCTCTTGCTTTATTTATTATTGACTTGCATCACATCGCATTGCATCCATCCTTGCCTCTCCGTTCTCCCCATCCCACGTCTTCATCGCCCCGCCCTCCGCACCGATCCCCGCGACACTATTCCTGGCGTTGAACGACTCGAATCGTACTCGCACCCGGCAAATCATGAATTCAGCTAATATAAAGCACCCTACATGGTTGGTTTTCCTTAGGTAGACTAGCCCCCTCCACAGTGAATATAATTCCACTGGAGTACTGACCGGCCAAGAACACAGAAAAAAATTTGGCTTGTGTCTGGGGCCAGGATTTAGCTTTTTCAAATAATGAATTCAGCTAATATAAAGCACCCTACATGGTTGGTTTTCCTTAGATAGACAAGCCTCCTCTGCAATAAATATAATTCTGCTGGAGTACTGACCATCCTGGAACATGGAAAAAAAGGTTTTTTGGTCTGGGGGCAGGATTTAGCATTGTCAAATCATGAATGCAACTAGTATAAAGCACCCTACATGGTTTGATTTCCTTAGGTAGACAAGCCCCTTCTGCAATGAATATAATTTCACTGGAGTACTGACCATCCTGGAACACAGAAAAAAAATCATTTGGTCTGGGGGCAGGATTTAGCATTTTCAAATTGTGAGGGCAGCCAGTATAAAGCACCCTACCTGGTTCGATTTCCTTAGGTAGACAAGCCCCTTCTGCAATGAATATAATTTTGCTGGAGTACTGGCCATCCTGGAACACAGAAAAAATTTTGGCTTGGTCTGGGGGCAAGATTTAGTATTTTCAATTGTGAATCCAGCTAATATAAACCACCCTACATGGTTCACTTAGGTGCAAGCTAGTTCAGTATCAGTGTCTGCCTCCCACTCCAGAAGAAGCTCCCCAAGTTTGTCAAAATGCTCTGAAAAGTCATCAAGCAGTTGACCATTCTGGTGTAACAACGGTAAGACATCAGTAGCTTGCATGTGCACAAAAAAGTGACTACACAAACTTGGGTGCACTTCTTTGCTTCAGCATCTGGTGTGGGTGTGTTGACAGATCTGACTCTTTATTCACAGTGGGTCCTGGTACTACTGGTACAGACAATCTCAATGTCAATTGTTTGGGAACAGGTATTTTCCCCAACGCATGGGTGTGACTTGAGCTCTGGGCATTGGAGGTAGTTGTATAGTGCACATGCCTCTAGGATGGATGTCAGATGGCAACGTGAGAGTCAGACAGCATGTGTTCAGCCAGAATGTGAGAGAACAAATCTACTCATGGGCAGCTTTTCAAGTGTTGTAAAGGTGGCTAGGATAGATAGAAAGCCCCCTGCATAATTGGTTTTGCTTAGGTTGACATGCCCATTCTGCAATAAGTCATACGCATCAAACATGTATAAACAGCATGTTCAGCTGGAACATGAGAGAGTAAATCTACTCATGGGCAACTTTTCAAGTGGTGGGAAGCTGGCTGGGACATGTAGAAAGCTCTCTGCATACTCAGTTTTGCTTAGGTTGACAAGCCTGATCCATGGTGAATATTTTGCAGGTGTTCCCGTACATGTCAAAAATGCATAAACAGTGTGTATTCAGTTGGAATGTGAGAGAATAAATTCACTCTTGGGTAACTTTTCAAGAGGTTGGGAGGTGGCTAGGGTAGATGGAAACCCTCCTGCATAGTCAGTTTTGCTTAGGTTGCAGTGCCTCTTCCACAGTGAAATTTTTTACTTGTGGATGCTGACAGACTGTTGGAATACTGAGGGAGTTCAGTGGGGGCAGTCTTGACTAGCAAATTATTGTAGAGGTGTGCGAGGAGAATAAGAACAAAGATCAATATTGATCGGGCTATGGGAAGGCAAACTCGTGGAGTGGTGGTCTAATCAAGAAAGCAAGTAAAGGTAAGAGGGGAAAGCTCAGGCTGAGTATTAAGATGCTGAGTTGATATGACGAAATTACTGGTTGGGATATGAGAAGGAAGGCAAACTCATGGAGCGGTCCAGTCGAGAAAGCAAATGTAAAGGTAAGAGAGGAAAGCTTGGGCTGAGTATTAAGATGCTGAGTCAATATGAAGAAATGTAAGGTAATGGATCAGAATAAAGTGTTAAAGAAGCCATCACTGTCAGCAGGAATAGCCTTGTACAAGTGAATGAAGATAACATGGTTGGGGCAAGTAACAGGAATACCAATTTCCCACATTTGAGATGTCCAAGTATTGGTGTACTCAAGGTAGACCTGCCGATAATGTTGGTGTTGAGTCCAGTAGCAAGGAGTGCATTGTGGTAGTTATGCACTGTGAGTGAGGATAAGGCATCTGGTCCATTTGCCTCATGTGAGTAAACTGTGATTCAGCTGGGTGGATCCCAATTCTGAGGACACAGTTAACAAAATGTCCAAGTCAATAGCCACAACAATATCACTTACATTGGCAAATACTACAAGGTGAGCAGGACAGATGGTATCATAGACAACATCACTCTTGAGAGGGTACTGAAGACCCCCAAGCAAACCCGAGGAGTTGGAGGAGCCAGAAATGACCATGGAGATGTCATCTGAATACATAACAATGTGTAGACAATGGTTCAATCACAATCTTTACCATGAGCAGTGGATGCCAAGGATATAGAAATGACTGACCTGTCAGGTGAATAGTGTGGTGCAACAGTGGTGTGTCACCATTTGCCATGGAATTGAAGGAAACAGAATTAATCAACCCATCAGGTGAATAATGTGGCACAACAGCAGGGGCTGGTGCAATAACATTTGTGCATTCAGATATGTGTTTGTGGAGAAGATCATAATTTGTGAGTTTTTTGTTAATAACAAATGATAGGTAATTCTAGAGGGTATTATTGCTGATAGTAAGCGAGGAGAATAAGGACAAAGGTAAATATTAGTTAGACTAGGGAAGGAAGCAATATGAGTGAATGAAGATGATACAGTATAGTGTTGCCGCAACTCAAAAAGTTGAGTCACAACTCCGGAAGTCGACTTGACTTTGAGTTTGAATTGACTCGACTTGACTTCACCAGGCTGAAGTCACTTAGAGTGACTCCAAGTCGACTCAAGTCGGTGAAGTCGAGGATATTTTTCCAATTTGTTCAAATGCCTACCAGATTACATAGAAATATTGTGGGAGACTGGATGAATGAATTTGAAACTTCCTTTGCAGGAAGTGTCAAAAAATTGCTTACACGCAATCACAGAATATCTCTGAGGTGATTTTATTGACAGGATTACTTCACAGTGTCTCGACTGACATGAAGGAATTTTTTCTGTATTTTTTCTGATTTAATTAAGCCTCAGAACTGGCTCCACTCGCAACTGTGTGACCAGAATGCGACAGCCTCACACGTTGTTATGGTTGTGACGTTACAGTACAAAAAAATTCTAAAAATTCTAAAACTGTTCTAATTGCACCTGCAGGCAAAAAGAAACATTTTATAAAATTACCCCGACTCAAGTCACTCAGGTCAGTCCAAGTCAACTTGCAACGGACTTGAAGGTTGCCTGGAGTTGTCCAAGTGACTCGACTTGACTTGGTTCAAGTCAGTGGTCTGGAGTCGACTTCACAGCCTCAAGTCACAAGTCACGGCAACATTAATACGGTAGGGTAAGTAATGGGAATACAAATTTCCCACATCTGAGACGTCCAAGTATTGGTGAAAGTGCAGTGCAACAGCAAGGGCTGATGGAATAGTGAGGCTAGAGATGATTATGAGCATCAGTTTCCACAGAATAATTGAGGTGTGCATACTGCTGTGACAGTAATCCCAACAAAAAGAAAGTCAAAGACTTTTGTACAAGGATAAGTAAATGAGTTGAACAGTGATTAACACTGGCTGATCATCATGTTGCCATCAAATGAAGCCGGACTTGTAAAATAATTGAGCTTGATATAAGGGATTTTTAATTGCCCTGGTGTATACAATGTGCACCATACATGTATCAGCCACTTTGGACAAGTGGTTATGGTGTGGCACCTCACCACTTCCTCCATCTCTGGAGGTCAGAGGTTCGATCCTCACAGCTGCCACATTTCCAACTTGGAGTGTGGCTAAAGCTGGGTGAACAGTGACTGAACAGTTTGAACAGGTTCAGTCAACCACTGTTTTTGGTTCAGAATTGAACACTGCTCAGATAAAACCAAAATCTGTGTAAACAGATTATTTGAACACCCCACCATTCACCCCCAGGCCCAACCACTGAGGTGATTAATCAGGCAATGATTAAGTCTGATTCTGTGTTGAGACAGCGATTGTTTAATCAAACTTCATATGGTTACTGTCGCCTGTCACCTTTCCGCTGCAACCCGTCAGTACTTCCGGACAATGTGACCATTTCGAGCGCGTCCCCGGTATCTGCGTACTTTGTGAGTGTGCCGATCATCAACTACTGCGCCTGCATGTTGGGAGTGATAATGACATTGGAGTGCTACACGTCCAGTTTGATTCTTAGGGGCTGCGTGTCTGCAGTGCTATGCGAAACGGGGATCGAGTCATTTTTAGATGTACCCTGCGCATGATGGACAGGTGCGGGCAGTGCGAGTCGAGTTAAGTCCCGTGTTCCCGCATCAATGATATTCGCTCCATGTCTTGAGAGAATCAACTTCCCACAGTAATGCGATTGTCCTCAGTACTGGGTTGCTGTCCACTTCTAAATCGCGGCGTGACTTATTCAAACTCAACCAGCAGCTCACTGTACTGAATGCCCGACTATGTTCCCTTCCGCAGATATATGTGCCCATGTCTCCAACATTGATGTTGTTCATTCCATGACACTGAATGCCTCAGCGGCACTGTTCCTTTTCTTTTCATCAGGCCAATTACTTGAGAATACTGACTCGGATCTCAGTATTCCTGAGTAAGTTCTCAAAGAAACAATGGTCTGCTCTATTCTTCCCTCATTCGCATTTTGTGCTCTTGCTACTCATTGCATTGGCATTTCTACGCGAAGGAGCACACGCCAGACGGGGTCTTTTGTTTTTCTACAGCGCCAGTCAGAGCATGAAGCACTTCTTTTCTTTTTCCTTTTGGGCTAGCGCAGCACCACAGGGCAGGTGCATAGAGATCACTCAGTGCGCAACAACCTGTTTCCTGATACCAAAATGTATGGACTGGTGCTGTGCATGTGGTTTCGATCGACAACTGAGGCCGCCTGATTATTGCTCGTATCTCAAGCAGATCACTCTGTTTCAAAGGGATGTGTATGTTTGCCATGACATCGACTTGATTTTTTCTCCTCAGCTCTCCCACTTTGTCCTTTGCATCGTTCAACTCTAACAGAAATCGCGCGGTCTTCCATCGAGTGCTTAAGGCCATTCACAAAGGAGATGATGGAGTCCATCTATCACGATTTCCGAGTCCCTGATATGCTGAATGCTAGCCATCCTATTGCACAAATTCCCACCAATGCTGTTTTGGATCTGACCACATCTCTTGCTCCTTCATCACTTGAAGTTTGTCAACTGATGCCACTGCCAGGCCCTTGCATCCCTAGACTGGCCAGTACTATCATTCCCACCAGCCGATGACTACTTTGATCAAGGCCCGTCGGAGAGTACTCACTAGGCCCCGGTTCTCGATTCGTGTCTTACTCACAATGCAACTTTCAGCATTAGGTTTATATTTCTTCCTGTTTACTCTGCTCATTTCGTGAGACTCATGCGGTTTTGTTGCTGGTATGATGTTCGAACCGATGGGGTGGTGTAAATAGCTGTAGCATACATAATCGAGGCATATGTATGTAGGTACAGCAGCCGTACGTTCCTCATTGGGACCACCGCGGTTAACATGCTCCTCCTCCTCCTCCTCCATCACGATGAGCGTCAGCGGTGCGGTCCTTTCGGGTCTGCGAGTAAATGTCGAAGCTCATTTTACGCCTGGCACTGCCGTTCAAAAATTGGACCATTCTCACCAAAGCCGTGTGGTCGCGAATTAATGAAAGGCGGGCGCTGTTGGGTAACCTGTCCTGTTCTGCGTCCAATTCTGGCCTCAAGTCAGATTCCCTTGTCTGCTTTGGGAATGATAAGCCCAGGCGCAGGAGCACGGTATATCATACAATCCAAATAGAAGCAGGAGAGGAAGGGTGTATAGATATTCACAGCAGCTGCCAGCAATGGATGGTTGACTCATCCCGATCCATCAATTGCTAGACTGATATCCGAGATATGGGAAATGTAACCAACATCAATACGATGCCGGCCAGAGCAATGCGCCAAAGGGCATACGCCAGCGCACTTCTCTCTTCGGGTCTTCTCTGGCCCCCCACCGCTTGTATCTCCCCGCCCACCTCGCTAGCAAGGAACTTTCCTTTTTCGAAACTGCGTGCTCCTCGCAGTTTATGTCTCCGCACGGAACGAGAACACCAATACCAACAGTCGAAGGGTGGCTTGAAAGAGAAAAGAAACGAGGAGAAGCACTCACCGCACTCGTCCCGCTTGTCAATAACGCCACTAAGCCGTCCATGACTCCTGCTTTGACGTGTGCGTCGGCCTATAAGATTCGGGGGAAGCAAAAGGACAAAATATTGTTAGTGAGATATCGTTGAAAGGAGAGCGAAGATGCACACCACCAGATGCATCGCCATATCAAACAGCAAGAAATTCAGCTTCTCCGTGCGGAGCACCCCTTTGTCGACGAGGCCCTTTGCGAGGCGCTCATGCACCTGCTTGAGCTGGAAGCCGATCTTGAGGACGTTCCAGGTTTCGCCTGTAACATGTAAAATCAGAGTGAAGGTGAAGAAGAGGAGATGGGAATCGTGTAGGGAGATAGGGAGAAAGGCCAGGGGCAGATGAGAAATAAGAGTTGGCCTGACACGCGCCGCTGAGGGTGGCGAAGGCCGCGGTTCGCCCGAATCGAGTGGGAAGCAAGCGCCTACTTGTCGCCGAATAGGCGCCAGTGCTAGCAGTGCGCCCGTAAGCCAATGAACCCAGCCCATGGCCCATGGGTCTAATCACGACCGAAGACCAAGCTCATAGGCAGCAAAATCAAGGCCACAATAACGGACAGCAGGAAAGTACGTCGCTGACGGCTGTGTGAGGTCGAGAACCTGCATGGATAGCCAGCGGCGCGAGAACGAAATCAAGGAGCAATGAGACGCAGATGGCGGAGTGCATGGTGAATTGACCCCAAGAAGTGACATGAAGCACGCATCACCGAGCAAATCGACGCAGGTACTGACACCCATCTTCTCGCCGGCGTCCTCCGTTTCCTTAATCATCGAGCAGCGCCCCGCCCGTCTGCCACGTCGAGATGACCGTGATCAGTCGGTCTGGTAGCGTCGAGCGTTTCTTCAATGCCTCGTCAGTATCTGTCTAAGTAGTAAAGGCTGAAACGCACCCTTCCCGGATCCCGTACAACCTCAATCCACCTCAACACCGGCTCAGTCAAAATACATCCCCTCACTGCATAGCTGATCTTGTCGTTTCACAAACTCAGATAACCCTGCTCCGAGCAACAGCACCTCCTCCATCAGCGTTAATCTGGGTAGCTTGCCACCAACACGTACATGTTCGCTCGCTTCGAGAAGGAGGTCACGCGGGTCGTACGCAACGCGCTCTGCCCGCAAAGGAGCACCCTACGTGTCCTGGGCTGCGGGTGATGGGGGGCGCTGGCGAGGAGGAGAAGCAGCAGATGAGGGGCGATCATCGTCGTCGAGGGCGAGGAATGTTGCTGCTGGGGTGTGGCGGCAGGACAGACCTGCAGACGCCTCAGTATCGTGTTCAACTCGTAAAGTTCCCCGTTGAATATGAATGGTACTTGAATTCGACGGGCTTGCTCGCCGAGGGTTAGCTCTGTGTTCGATGGACTCGGATCGTGGTGAAAGTCGCCTGAGTGTCCGCTTGAGCGAGTGGAATGGATTTCGATCAGAGAGCTCGTGACGGAATTGGGCTTGAGAGCGTCGCGATCCGTGCGTGTCGTGGCAAGAGCGAAAAGAGAGATAACGCCGCATTGATCCGAACACCGCCATCGCTTCCCTTTCTTCCTCACCGCACTTGGGGGTAGGGCCGCTGCACTTGCAGTACACGGCAGGACTCGTACTTATTTTTTTTCTTTCCATTCTGGGGAGCATTGTCTCAGTCAACCTTTGCATATATCACTCCAACGACAGATCAGGTGAGGTCGCTTGCCGTGCAGGTGTTTATTGCCCTAGGTGGTAGCGCATGCAGCACACCATCATACTCACATTTTCCTCCGGTCTCTATTCCATCGTGGTACCAAATTGTACCTGTCTCTTTGACAATCCGAGAGGTGTAGTGGTTTTCACCATGGTAAATGACTCCTCTGAGAGCAAACCTACCCCGGTTGTCACCAACTGTCAAATGAATAGCAGGGTCTAAGATAATACCAGGGTCATGGATGGAGAAATAGATCAAGTCAGGCATTGCATCCAATTTCAAGGTTTCCAACATTTTCACCTTACACCTCGGGCACGAAATACTGGAATGTTGTATGCGCTGGTGGGCCAGCCAGTTTGTTAAGCAATAATTCTGCTTGTACTTCGCTTTTAAAGCCGGTATACTTGTTACGACTTGAGTAGACGAAAACCATGACAGCCGCGCTTGTTGATGATTGCACTGAACACACTTTGTGGTTTTATGGCCCCATTTTTTTTGTGCCGATGACTTCTTCAACCAATAAGTCTAAGGCAGTCAGTGATGCACCATTTGGAGATTTATCGGGGCGAGAAGAGTGCAAAATTTGCCTAACTTTGTTTCGAGCATTTTCTAGGGAACTGGACTTGTTTTTGAACTCTTCAAACCCAGAGGAAAGTTGTTTCAAATAAATGGTAGATTTACTGAACCTTTCTGACCATTTTGCTCCATGACATTGCCACACATCATAGATAGGGCCGAATAAAGCATCGTAGGCACAACTATAATTAGTTTTGTCCCATCTAGTGGCAACTGGGGCAACATCCAAGTCCTGTCTGGACTTTTTTTGCGCGTGGGGCAGTAGAGTCAGCCGACTGAGCCTTCCGCTTTGGATTGGCGGAATCTTTATCTTTATTCTTTGTTGACTTAGCAACGTCGTTTCCAACCAACTGCCACCGAGACCGTTTAATTACTGGTTTAATGCGAGGCTGATCGCCTTGGCGCCACTTGACAGCTTCATGGATACCAATAGGATCATAGTTTTCGCCCTTGTAGGCCTGATAGGTGCGCAACAAATCGATTCGGTCAATCCCACTCACTTCATTGGGTAGGATTCCCTCGAATCGTAGAGCAGTAATCTCATTCAACATCTCTAGTTCTCGGAATTCTTGTCTCAACCAGCCGGAAATGCCGCTTGTGATCAAACGGGGTTCAAAGCCTTGCAAAATAACTGTCCCATCCGCAGTGGAACTTCTTGATAGAGCAGTGTAGTACGAAAAGTGAGTCTTGCAAGTGGTCAGGTCACACACATTCAGATCCCGAGTCTTTCCCTGGGATGAATAATCGGTCATTGCAAAATTTGGGAGAATCGAAACTTGCTCTCTGGAAATATTCACGATCATATCACTAGGTAAAGATGCCCAGATTTTGTTAGTGGCTCTTGAGAGAGGAACAACATTATCTGGTAATCCTGGGATCATTATTGTTCTCGGTGGTTTTACCAGCTTGACAAATAATGTGTCTAAGATCCTCTGCCCAGAGGACCCTTGTGCCCCCTGCCATCCGATAACAATTGCCTCTTGGCCCTTTGTGATACAAAGTTCAGTTGCATCATTGTTTCGAATCATAACCGGAAGTCCAATGCATAGGCTCAATTTACCAGGGATATGTTCGCTTGTGCATGGAGGTGCATTCCAAAGGTCAGATTTTTGTTGAGTGGTCAGAGCTCTCCGAGGCGGTACAACTTCCTTGTTACGGTTGGCACGTGATCTTCTATCATTTGAACCAGTGTTCACCACGAGATTGTCTTCGGAGTAAAAATCAGTCAATACTTGGTCAGTCTCTTCAGCAAATTTTGCACAACCAAGTTCGTTGACTTTGTCCTTTTGAGAGTTCCAGGCAGTTATCAGAGATACATTCCTAAATCGGGGCTCATCAAAATTGGGATGGTTGGCGCGGCGACTGATCTGGCGGCTCCTCAAAAGATCTACATCTTGGGGAGTACATGCTCCATACCTCATATTTGCCAGTGCAGTCCTGAATCGAACATCCTCCGGAGTTTGAGCCGTTTGTCTCATATTTTTCTTCAATATAACGACTGTATTGATCTGCTTCCAGATGAGCTTGCCTATGGCATTTTCTTGCTCGTGAACAGACATTCCAGCAGATATCATAGGCACGACTTCTGTATCTGGACTGAAGAGAGATGCGCTAGCAACAGGTGGCAGTTGAGCAAAGTCCCCAGCAAAAATCATGTTCATACCACCGAAGGCTCCATCATGTATATTCAGCGCCTTGGCTAGCTTCGCACTAATCTTGTACATGTGGTTGCATGAAAGCATAGAGACCTCGTCCAGAAAGATGTACTCAACTCCTCGGAGCCGTTCTCTAATTTTTTTCAAACTGGTGCCTTCACTTCGTTCACCAGAGTCCCTGTCCACAATTCCGAGAACCGAATGATACGTACTACCATTTAAAAGAGCTGCCGCAGTTCCTGTCGGCGCGAGGACCAAAAAACGATGTGATTCTCCCCGTTCTTCGAAGAAATTGATCAGCGCTTTAATTACTTGAGATTTTCCTGTTCCACCAACTCCACCCAAATACATTCTGAGGGGATCTGGGTCATCAGCGATTGCATGGTTTGCGACCAGTCTGAATGCCCGCTCCTGCTCTTTGTTCAGTTTAAATTCTGTTCCGACGATGGTTAACAAAGTTACTTTGACAAACTAACTTGACCTTACAAAACTAACTTTACTTTACTTGTGGCAGACAAGTAAAGTAAAGTTCGCAAAAGTTACTTGTAAGTAACTTAAGTAACTTGGATTGATGCCATCTGATGGCACAAGTTACTTTGTCTGATCTAACTTGGGTGGGAAGTTAGCGGTAAGTAACTTCAAGTAACTTCAAGTAACAGTAAGTAAATATATAAGTAGATGGAACTAAGGAATTTCAAGCCTTCTGGGCTCAGAACCTATGCCCATTTCAATTTCCAGCCAGGGTCAAGAGGAAATGCCGTGGCACTGTCGCACATATCCCACATTATGACTAAACATTAAAATTGGTGTTCCCTCGCGCCAAATCGGGTTTCTGGGGTGTAGAAATGCTCAATGATGACTTGGGGAATCTTTTAATCAAGTGCTACTGATCGATATCATGGTATTTCTCAAATGTGTTTGGCACTGACTCACCTTTGGAATGCCCCAGATTGCAACTACTGCAAGTTCTGTTGAGTGAACTGAGTATTCTTACAGTTCAAGGATTTTGAGACATATTAAAACCTCTCCTCAGGTTTCTAGACATCTCTCCCTAGCCTATAGTCACGTACTCTGCCATTGCTCAAGGCCGTCAGCATGGAGAATTCCACCACAGATACGCCATGCCTAATCCAATAATCCACACCCAAACTCAGTCTTATCTTCTGACCTGCGTGGGCCCCAAACCCAAATCCTAACCTTCCTCCGAGCTCCTGTCGGTACTCCGGCTCGATATGAGTACTTACAAGAATCATTCATTAAACCGAATCCTCCAAGTTTTAACCCCTCTTCATATTTGTTGAGTCGGTACTCTCAAGGAAAGTGTTCCCAAGACAGACAAGTATTTCCAAGAAAGTTACAACAGCAGCGAGCCCTCATCCCCCATCCAGAAATCGCCGTCGGTTCAAGAGGCACAGTACAGATCGAATTCATCTGACCACTGTGTTTATTTGACGATGTAAGTAACTTCACCAATGCCCCCTTCTATCTCATTAGGTTCACTCGTTCGTCTTTGAATGGGCCTCTTCATGAAAGACATTCTTTACCTGCAGAAGCTTCGACTCCATACGGCATCGTACATCTAGCTGCTTAGCACATGGATCATCTCGCAACTCTCGCCCATGTCCATGAATTCATGCCGACGCCGGGTGTCCGGGTTTCTTCGGTACGATCTGAGAACGGCGTCCGGTTCAGTCTAGTAGGGGCGATGTAACGGGAGAAGCATCAGGAGAAGATCATTCTGCTGTTGTGAGAGGCTTTGTCAACCCAGGACAAGGAAGAGTGTGCATTTTTGAATTTTCTAGCCAATCGAACGGCTTCTCCAGCACGGCTGTGTACTGGGTGGGTCGTCATTGGTCCCCAGTTCTAAAAACTGGTGCCGCTGAATTGGACACTGTCGACACGACCAAGAGCTAAAAGGAGGCACAGTCCCTGGCTTTCCTGCAGTTGAACATGTATTGGTGACTGGTACAGGTTGTACTCACACGATCTTTCGCTGAGTGTGAGCCGCCAGCATTATTAACTGACAGAGGAGTCCGAGGGTTTGGCCTGATCTTATGCAACGATGACCCAAGGATCATGCTCGAGATCTGAACCGGATTCAGAACATTGCGGGAAGATACATTAATTAATTTGAGGCCGTACTTTAATTGGTAAGTGATCAGAGCCGAATTGATGCACTAGACACCCTGTAATGCGATCCTGCTGCCTTGCCTTCTGAACCGTACAAGTTACCTGTCAACAAGTTACTTTTGCCACGCGTGGGAAAAGTAAAGTAAAGTTAAGTAAGTTTGGCCCCGTCAAGTGAAAGGGGCCATCAAAGTTAAAGTTAGCTCCCACAAGTTACTTTTTCCACTCTCGTTGACTTGAGTTCAATAACCTCCCTTTTAGTCTGGCCGCGCTTCAAGGTAGGTAGGTAGATAGGATTACACGGCACGGTCCGAATAACCAACGCTGGTTTCCAGGGGTTATACCGGTGTACAAAGCAGGTAAAAATACACCTTCGCCCCTGAACCACTTCTTGTTATCTAAGCTCCAGAACGCCGATCCCACAGGTTACCCCATGCCCCAGGGTAGACCTCAGACAACAAAAAGCAGCAAACACAATGACCTAGAATCAATCAGCTCTAATGTATCGACAGTCTATCATGTCTAAACTCAACGTCCAGCATGACTGCAGGTCAGCCACGTGCGAGGCTACTAAGGTTCGTTTACGCATGCAAGAGCGAGTTCAATCCGACCAAATGGAGAACTTCATCATTCATAAACCCCTTGACCGTTTCTTTATCAACACCCACGCTTTCCACAACACCCATCTGCTTCATGTAACCGTTCCTCGGAATTTGGTTAAACCCACTCCTCTATTCACTGACCGCTAAGCAAAACATCACGAGCTGGCCGCGGAGGTCCGAAAATAACTTGCGACAAAGAAACGGAAGTGGGCAGAGGAGGAGGTGGATGGAGAAGGGAACGGGAAACCTCCAGAAGCGCAGAAGCGCAAGGGTCGTACTTTACGAGGAAGAAGCAGTGGGAAGGCATAAAACTCTTAAAGAACATAATGCACAAATTTCCCGACGAGAACGATAATTTTGCGCTCATAGATGACAGCTTTGAGGAACTCGACACTACTGAGTTCGGCCATTCTATCTTGTAGCCTCGGTACAGTGCGGAACAACTTCAACAGGAACACAGTGCGTAATGGGAGGACTGGCGACGATGACTGACACTCTAACAGTGCATGTTCAGGACTTTCGACCGCTGATGTACAGAAATGGCAAATGCGCTGATCTCGGGGAACTCGGGAGTGCGCATGATCAACATACCGCAACCTTTCCAAGGCAAGTAGATGGGTCGACAGCATAACGGAAGTCAGCGCTTCACGATGGCTTCAAGAAATTAACCTGGATTGCGCCTAGTTCTTTCACGTCGACATCCTCGGAGTCAGGAGAGACCTCACATCCATGGGTGAGGTGGCAGTCCACGCGTGCCATACACAAGGATTCGAATTCTTTCGGTGTCAGGCAGCCAGCTGTATCCTCAATTCCCATCATCCTGTGCGCGCAATACCTCGCGGTACTCGCTTTTGCCTTATCATGGTCTGCAAACGTGTTTCTCGTGCATGTGATGAAATTCATGCCAACGTACTTTTTTGAACTTTGATGGTCAGAACATTAGCTCCGAGGTGGAATTGGAGGCCTGACGTTTAGTCAGGTCCAAAAATCATGACGATAGTCTTACAGCCAATGGCAGTACCGAAGGCGCGAATCGAAAAATTGCCGTTTTGGGCATTTTTTAATTCTCGCGACCGATTTGCCCATATCTCTATGGGTATTGCATTTATCGACCTAAGATTTAGCTAGATAATTCGGTGTAATTCAGCCGCTATTAGTGATAGAGAGACATCGGGGAAAGTATCACATGGTGCACTGTCTGTCACATCAGGGCCTCGAACAATGGATTCTCACTGCAAAGCTCAAATCTGACCTGAATGAGTTGGTCTTTTGAGAGGAGGGACTCGCATATGTACCCAGTAGGGTGATAGAGTCACAATCATGAATTTATCTTTTCTTGCCCTTACAGCTTCTTGACAATGCTTTTTGTGAAACAACCAGTAAATTAGCTCTAGTTATATCACTTCTCGGTCAATTACAGTGAGAAGACAGCGGAAGTAGTCGCTCAACACTCCTCCACAATCCTACGCGACAAAAAAAATCACGACAGGAACGCGTCATACACGCATTGAACTTCAAGAGTCGAGTGAGAATATATAGGATGGTCATATTGAATGCACACACCGGTTACCTCGTATGAAGCAAAAAGGGACAACCCTCGAGTTTTCGGTGGCAGTGAGTCTAGCGGTGCGATGCGACACATAAGACTGCTTTTGAGTGGTATCTCTCCAGACACGGTCAGCCTCTTCGATGCGGTTGGCAGTAAGGACCTGCAGGAATGATCCAAAGGTTAGCAATGGATGAGAGCCAAAGATAGTGAGCTGCAATACCTGAACTGGGTCTGAGGTCACTTGGGACATGTTTTGGGTCACTGTCGTATCAGGGAAGGAGGTAGTAGATGGAAAGAACGACGTGTGTCGATGACAAGAGGTGATGAAATCACAGCTACTTGATGGCGACCGAGAATCGAGAATCGACGCAACGCGTGTATGACGCGTTCCTGTCGTGATTTTTGTCGCGTAGGATTGTGGAGGAGTGTTGAGCGACTACTTCCGCTGTCTTCTCACTGTAATTGACCGAGAAGTGATATAACTAGAGCTAATTTACTGGTTGTTTCACAAAAAGCATTGTCAAGAAGCTGTAAGGGCAGCAAGAAAAGATAAATTCATGATTGTGGCTCTATCACCCTACTGGGTACATATGCGATTCACTCCTCTCAAAAGACCAACTCATTCGGGTCAGATTTGAGCTTTGCAGTAAGAATCCATTGTTCGAGAGCCCTGATGTGACAGACAGTGCACCATGTGATATTTTCCCTGATGTCTCCCTATCATGAATAGCGGCTGAATTATGCCGAATTATCTAGCTAGACTTTAGGTCGATACATGCAATACCCATAGAGATATGGGCAAATCGGTCGCGAGAATTAAAAAATGCCCAAAATGGCAATTTTTCGATTCGCGCCTTCGGTACTGCCATTGGCTGTAATCTTGTTGACTACGATGAAATTCTTTGAGCACCATACGCCAAGTGCATTTAATCTGCGCTGCAATCCCGGGGCTGAAAGCGAGATGAGTAAATATGACATCTGCTTGGGCCAAGATCGCGATGCAAGCGCTGGAAAGAACTGGGTCGTCAGAGTCATCCATCACGACCAGGTCAGCCATGAAGAGATTCCACAGGACTGGTGACGCAGGATCGCCGGTAAGGAGGCAAATAAATCCTTTGAACTCGGCCGAGTTTTGGTCACCATGTCTGACATCATATTCCATACGTTCGTATAGCATGCGGAGCCAGTCGAAAAATTGCAACTCCCATTCCAACACGTATGAGCTTTAGCCATAATGTTGGATGATCTGTTGAGGGGAAAGCATTTGTTGCGTCCACCGCCGCAACATACACGGTGCGCCCTTTGGCACGTGCCAATCCCTTGACACAACGTAAGATGAAAGGGTTATTATTCGTCCTGTACCCTTCGCGGAAGCTATTTTGATAGTCAGGAATAAGCTCACGCAAAATTGCCCGGTCTGTGTTGCGTTTGTGAATTAGCAACGTCAAAATCTTTAACACAGCTTTCGAGAGCAATGCTAGCAGAACAATAAAAATCCCAACTTAATCATCCGCAAAACGTTCATCGCTGCGAAGCCATCTGTAAGCATCGCCAACAACAAAAAGAGGCGGGACTCACTTTCAGTGACGGCTTCAACTCGAGCATCCGTCTTTTTGAGACGCTGGGTTTCAACATCTGAAGTTTACCATTAGTATGTAGGACACTGAAGATCATGAAAGTTGGAACGGATTTTGTACCATCTTGGCGACATAGCCAGGCAAGGGGAATGAGAGAACCATCACACCCATACCGACGAAGACACTGCACCAAATCAGACAAATCGCAGATGGGTACGCCAAGGACTCACCTTCAGCCAAGCACCTTGTAGCTTTCGACCGATTAGTTTAGTTCCAAAAAAAAGATTGAGCAACAATGGCTACCGGAAGATAACGCATAGGATGATCCCCAGGGGGGATGAGCAGGAACAGGAATAAGAAATCACGAGAATCGGTGATGTTCCCTCCACCACTTTAGACAAAAATCAAAACGGGAATGACAGCAAACAAACCTAAATCGGTGGTAACCTATGAGAGACGTTGTATGTTGCTATCACATTTGCGCCGCCACTGTCTTCAAAGTCTGGTTGAATATCGGATCGCATAGCGAACACACAACGTTGCTACGTCCCTGTTGATACTACGAAGACAATTAGCACGTCCCCGGGTCCGTGTTCATTGCCAAATATTGTTCCATGCAGCGGGAATACGAAGGCATTCTAATCACATCAACAAGTCAACTTTGACGAGAAGAGAAGAGAATCGGTGACTGAGGGGGTTACCTTGGTCTGTTGAGCTGCATTTACGATTCCAATTTGGATGGGTTTTGCAGGTTGTTGCAGTTGCGCAGCCGGAACACCACTGAAAGACGGCGTTAATATAATGAAGAACAGAGATGGGTAGCGTACGTGGTTGAGCTCTGAGGCCTCAGGAATGCCCACGTAGTCCTGCAAAAGGATGTTCAGGAAATGTAAAAGAGAGGACAATGCCGACTGCACATTATTGACAGAGGTTTTCTGTCTTTTGGCGACATGACGGCTGGACTGGGGTTCAGGGTTACAACGCTTGGCGCAATAAGTTCTCAAGCACTAGTGTGGGAGTCCTCGAAGAGATCCACGCTGAAGAGGAAACTGATACACCCGACGCCCGTGCGGATGTCGTTGCACGCCTTCTCGAAGGCGATGACACAAACCGTGCATTCTACTACAGAGACTATGCCGACGACGAGGGGAACGTAATACAGAAGGTACGTGGCACACTGTTCTTTCGAATGTAGGGCTCAATATGGTTCCAAGGTCTGTTTCAGGGCAAACTCATCACACGCAGGCTCGCCGCCCACTATGCGTTTGTCCGGTCGCCCACAATGCCTGTTGAAGACCCTGCGACAACCGAGTTCCCGGAGACGCCTCTGGTGCATGCAATTCAAGCCGTACGTCTGTTCTTCGTCTATATGGTGTGGAAGGGGGGGATGAACCGCCCGTTGTTTTACCTCTTCCCCCTATCTCCTCCTGTAGTGTACGGCACATCGGTCCTCGGACCGATCATTTATTCCGTACGTACACATGTCAATATATTACCTTCTTGAACTCGAACCACCACGAACGACGCGGTCAGTGAAACGAGTGCTCCACCGAGGGCACGCCGCCAGTGAAGAATATCCACCCGAGCTCCAGTTTTCTCCCTCCAACAACTCCTTACGCCATCCACCCGTACCTCACGCCTGCACGCTACTTCCCATATTTCACACCCGATTTCTATTCCACGCCTACACGACATTTCCGGGACCATTCGCCCTCATTCTGCTTCACCCGTACATTCCGTATCCGGCCGACCGACCCACTATTTCATTTTACGAGCCCAGAACTCCGTTCTTCCTCAATGGTCAGCGCAAATTCTAACGCCAGGCAGGGGAAGCGTGCGCTCTTCTACAGCGAAACAGGCAAGCTCATCGTGCCCACCCATCGTTTGGGCGATTTTTCCAGGCCAACTGGGGCGACAAGGTCGATTTCCGCGAGGGCCGCGCTGTTCATGTCAATACGACGTCCGGCCTGGTCGCAATCGTCCGCAAGCTCGAAGATAAGCCGCAACTGTGGAGGAAGATCATCACGGCGGCGATCGAAGCGTCGATCCCCAAGAAGCGTAGCGCTGATCCCCGACTCGCTGTCGTTGAGGTCAGTGCTGTAGTATCGAAGGACATTGAGCTTGTGGATAATGATTCTGATTGGTGCGTCGTTAACTGAGTGTCTTGTATTCCGATTCGAACTCATTGTCTTGCTCAGTTGGAGCGTCTGCTTTCATCGTGAATAGACGGTTGCTCGCCATGAGAGCCGGTCCGAGTGCAGTGACAGGACGGGTGATCTCGACCAGTGCTACGCTAGCGAAATGGTCGGAGAACTTTTGATTGACTTCCTCCATTTTAGCGACAGCCAGCCGAAACGTCTGAGAAGACAGTCCGCATATCTCGAGGTGCTGGCATATGAATACGACCTTCCTGGGAGGACACCTGCGGTGCGGAAATGCTTTTATCAGACATTGCACATATACTGAGATATATCTAACGTCACAGGGGTTTTAGGAGTGAGATTGTTCTTGAGTAGGACGCCTTGGACTCTGAATATGCCTTCGTCGGGAGTGTCGTCTTTGTTCTCTACGCAGAGCCTCCAGCTCTTTTTATGTCCGGGTTCCACTATATTCATGGCGTCCACCTGGGCAACTGAGGTGAGTGAATAGTATCTGGCCGAGGCGAGTATCGTACGTTTATGGCTGCCAGGTGTTTCATGGCGTCCCTGTCAGCTGCTTGGAGTGCTTGTCTCCTGAGGCTGCTAATATTGTCCAAGACTTCGCCTAATGTATTCTTCTGCTTCAGATGTGCGACCTGGAATATTGTGCTTGCACTCACTTGCTTGAACGATGTCGTAAAACTTGTCCATCCTCTGCCTGAGTAATTCGCTGAATCGAAGTTGAACTTGAATCGCAGATCTCCATCTGTTGAACAGGTTCAGGGTGAGTTGGACGTTGGCAGAACAGCCGGAATCCATAAGCAATGTTTTTCTTCAGTGTTATTGCAGTGTCGAACCAGACAGGCTCCCGATCTTGCACCGTTATCATGCAATTCGGAAATTCAAACCTCAGCCAGAACACTTGAAGACAACTATAATGTTAGATATGACTCGCTTTGCAGTCGAGGAGCTGTCTGGTAAAATCCCATCGGATAAACAAATTTAATAAGGACATCTCAAAAAACATTCGGGACTTCATGTGGAAGTGCCTTCATCAAGCTTATAACATGTACTCACTGTCAAGTTGATGAAATAATGGAACACATTCTCCTAGAATGTGACGCGCCTGGCCAATCAATAATATGGAGCCTGTGCAAGGAGCTCTGGGAGAAGAAACATCAGGCCTTCCCTACTCTGAAAATTGGAACAATCCTTGGTTGCAGCCTCTCAGAATTTAAAAAGTCAGAATAAAAAGTCAGAAGGAAAGCCTGATAGGGAGGCAGGCAGACTGTTTAAAATATTAGTCTCAGAATCGGCATACTTGATATGGCTAATCCGCTGTGAACGAGTGATTAAGAGAGGAGGTGACCGAAACAAATACCACACTGAACGAGAAATTCACAACCATTGGTTGCGGTGCATTAATACACGGCTCACAATGGATCAACTATTAACAGATATAGGAAGATATGGAACAAGAGCAACTGCCGTTGATTGCGTCCTCAAAACATGGGATGGGGTCCTGATGGACAATAAAAATCTGCCAGATAATTGGATCAGGCAGTCAGGGGTTTTAGTGGGTATAAGCTCGCTCCGTCCTCTGGGACGGAACCGTTAGTTTGCTAACGGGCGAATAGAGTCCCACACTGCCTGGAAGAGGCGTATGTAAGCATATTTCCCCTGGGTGGTGTGTAGGTTTCCTGTGGTCGTGGTTGGCAACCTCAAAATAGCGAGTGGTAGGGGCTGATAAGATCAGAGTGCCTGCCACTTATGCTCCACCAAAAAAAAAAAAAAAAAAAAAAAAAAAAAAAAACACTTGAATCGCAGAGCGAACGAAGAAATTACTCGGGACGGGTTGATGTGTTTGCAGTGGGGTACTTGAGGATCTCCGGGTACGTCTCCGGTGTGTGCCGAACCTTTCTCTTTATTTGATTTTGCCTTTTCTTTTAGCATATTGTGGCTGAACTCTTTAAGGTTGGATTCTTTGGTTGTGCATTCCGGTGCGATCGCCATCAAGATTGTAGGTGTTCCCTCCCGCGAGCTCCCAATGGAGTAGCCTCTTTTTTAGTTAGGCGGTCGCGCTGCGATCTGTTCGATCCGACCCCAACTGCTTGGAAATGGTTCATCATACGCTGCCACGATCCGTTTTGATGCTCCACCCAAGGATGTTACTGTAATCTTAGTGATATGCCCATACAGACGGCACAAACTGGTTCAACGGTGTTGGGAACTAACAGCCGGCGGAGCGCGTGTTATACGGGTTGCCTTTCCGTATGGTCTTACTCAGGGTCCATTAAGCCGGTTCACCAGATACGCATGATAAGCATGGGTATAATAAAATGGCCCAAGATCTGCTCCCACTTCGATAATTCGTTTTTTCCCCTTTGCTTGCCAATCTCCCACTTGTCTAACCATACACTTGCTATTTGCGATTTTATTCAAATGGGCGGCGGTTCTAAGTGGGTGAAGCCTTTCGCTCGAGTTGATATAGTCAACTAACATGCCCGCTGTGTTTTTCAGGTCCCCAACTAAAAAGGCAACTGTGTGAGTATGTGCTTGGTAGTATGCTCTTGTGACTAACAGCAGTCTTGACATTGTCAGGTCTCCAGCTAAGAGAGGGCCTGCGTGAGTATTCCCCAATATTTGTGCATCATATTCTTACCAAGCTCTAGGAAACCCCGCGCCGTGCCGGCAACCTGCAAGCGCATCAAGTCGAAGGCCATGATCGACGACGAAGCATCTGAGTAAGTGTGAATATCGGTATGGGATCCATCGAGCTTGATCCATTGTTACAGAGAAGAAGGTGTTCTGGTGGATCGTGGGTCCGTTACGTTCTGTAATTGGTGTTACAGCAATTTACGGTACAACAGGCGCCGCAGGTTTTTTTCAATTTTGGCATGTTTTGACGAGGACAGTCACTATGAGCTCAATTTTGGTCCAAATCCGTTGGGAATAGGCGCGTTGAAATCACGCTGCAAATCCGCAGGGGATCAAATACCGGCTTTTTTGATCTCATTATGTAATGAAATTTCTTCCGAAAAAACATGGTCTTGAGCAGAAATGCTGTAGCACTGTGAGTACTGGCCTGATTGACCTAATTCCTGGATACCGTACAATTACGTTCAAATCGATGGGGGTGTGACGCGTGACATGTTATGAGCAGTTCGATAATTTGATAGCCGCCGGAATTTCGCGTGACACACCCCAAAATTTCGAAAATCTCACGGAAATTTTGACTTTTTTCCCGCCACTGGGGGGGGGGTCTGTCACGGTTCAGAAATTCGATAAGGTCCCGCGTGACGCGTGACGTCGACCATATTTCGAGATCGATAGAGGGGTGCGTGACGCGTGACAAACGAATTGAACGTAATTGTACGGTATGCTAGGCATCAGCAGTGGGGCTTTGGGTCCTGAATATTTACAAGTATAAGATTATCCACATTGTCTTGTAGTAGTCCATATATGGTAGTATCTAAATATCTACCTTGCTGAAGTGTGTACCAAATCAAAATTAGTTGACATATTCCTTATAAGAGTGGACCATCCCAAGGCTCCACCTCAGATACATAACATATCCAGGAATTAGGTCAATCGGGCCAGTACTCACAGTGCTACAGCATTTCTGCTCAAGACCATGTTTTTTCGGAAGAAATTTCATTACATAATGAGATCAAAAAGCCGGTATTTGATCCCCTGCGGATTTGCAGCGCGATTTCAACGCGCCTATTCCCAACGGATTTGGACCAAAATTGAGCTCGTAGTGACTGTCCTCATCAAACCATGGCAAAATTGGAAAAAACCTGCGGCGCCTGTTGTACCGCAAATTGCTGTAAATACATCTGACATTTTGCGTATTCCGTATAGGACCGATTCTGGGGAAGAGATGGACGGACTTGAGGGCGGTGATGTGGGCGATGCCGAGTTTGACCGGTGAAGTGCCTTGTAGGATGAGTTTTGCGCACAAGTTGACTTCATCTCGTTTCCAGTTATGAGGCAGACTTTATCAATGACGGGTATGTCCGATTCTCTTCGCTTTTGGGGGAGGAACATTCTAATTCTTGTCAGCGATCCGTTCGAGGGTCGTTCGGAGGACTCAGATACGTGAGTGCATGAGCCCTTTCTTGTACCTGTTGTTCCTTTCGCAATACTTTTTTTTTATCTAGTTCGTTTCCTGAGGTATTGCTTCCTCCCCCTAATACCCCACCCAGGCGTAATGTGGATCGGAGGTGGGTGCTTGTACGGTCTTTACTGAGTGTTTTATTCTTTATCGATGCAGAGGGAAGCCTACGCCCGTCATTGACATTGAATCTTCGTCGGAAGAGTGATATTACTTGCCATATTGTTGGAACCTGGCTGATCGTCGCTAGGGATATGACTGCTATGGACATTGACGACAGGTGCGTTACAAACAAAAGCTCTGCGTCTGTTTATATTTTAGCAGCATGTTTCGCAAACCTACCGGCCTGAAAGCGAGGTATCTGTCCACACATTCCTCCCTCACGAAATTTGACTGATGGGTGGTACTTTAGTGCTCTCCCTCCGTCGTTGATCACTAGGAGGTAAGCGATATCCATTCTCTTTTATATGTTATCTGACGTGCACATCTTCACAACTAATTCGTCCGCTCACCAGTGCTAGTGCCAAGCGTGGAGCCACCTCCCAGTCCGCGGCCGATAATGATGCAGCAAAAAAAGCGAAGCTCTCGGCCTCTGCTTCAGTAGGGCGTTCGTCCACTGCGCTACCTGTTCCGGAGCAATTGCCTGGTGGTGAGTGAATATTTCTGGCATTTGCATCTTTATTTTGAATATTTGCAATTGTTAGGTGGCTTTGGATCTCAGGCCGACATGATGAAGTACGTCGCGTGGCCATACGCTTTTTGGTCCCCTAATTCAGATGCCATAGTGACGGTTATAGATGATGATCCCGATGTTCACTTCCAGCTCGAGGATGCAACTCTGAAGTCCGTGTACTGCGGTGGCGGCACACACGCCAAGAATCATGAATGATCAACCGACAAATTTTCGGAATTTCCAGAAGTAATAGTGGCGGTCAGAGTAGACGATTCTGCACGATTCTGGTGACGATTCTGATGTCGATTCTGGAATTGTTTTAGATCAGAATCGTGCGAGAATCGCCCAGAATCGCTCTCAACCCTCGCCAATGTACAGTGGCCCACGCCCACCAAGCGCACCCCGTTGATCCGCCGCTCACCGTTCTCGACGTCGACATGTACTAAGTGTCAAGTGACTAAGTCGGACTCCTCGGCCACCTGGAGCGACACTCCGGCAGCTAATCTGCCCAGTGCCAGGAGCACAGATCAAAAGATTTTATAGTTACAGTGATGGTTTTCAACTACGAGAATCGTAATCGGCTCCAGCATCGATGCAGAAGCTCCTCTGGAGGAGCTTTTACAACGATTCGATGATTCTGAGGCGATTCTGCATTACGACGATTCTCCCACGATAAATAAAATCGAGAATCGTGTCCAGAATCGTCGTCAGAATCACCTATTTAAATTCTACTCTGACCGCCACTAATGACACACACAGCCCCCACCAAGCACTAACATAAAAGTACAGGTACTCACTGGCCTCGCATTCGCTGATGGGATAGTGAGGGCATTTGGATTCATGCGTGTTCAGAAGTTCACCAGGGAGTGGTAAAGATCGGTGAATCGAGGCACCGACGAAGCGGGTGTTTGATAGACTGAAGTGATTTGAAACAGGCGGAATCAGGCTCTTGACAGCGTGACGTAGTTCGGGCATACCTTCAACTCCGCCCGCCTATTACTGGAATTGTCTGTCGGTGATTCGAGATTCGTGGGAGCTGCCATAAGCTCAAAATACCTGAATGAACCTATCAATGGCTACCTAGTAGGCGCTCAAAGCCACCGTTCGCTGATGAACACTTGCAGTGGACAATAAAAAAACTTGACATTCAGGTCACCGCATGGACATCGGGTGTTAGATTTTACCTGTACTATTCACTTCCTGAGGCTGATACCTATCGGGGGACTTTGGTTTCGTCCAAGACTCCGGTTTCGGCACAGCCCTTGAAACTCCCACGCGGATGCAGAGTGTGATGAGCGGGTGCTAAAGTCATATTTAGTGTCTGAATCTATGGTGCTTTTACTGCGAGGGGAGCCGTCGAATGCGTATTTGTAGGCTGTCTTTTTGTTTGGCAAAACTCGGTCTAAAGGCCTGGTTCGTTCAGACTCTGTTACAGGTCAATCCCATGTCGGCCGCGTTCATCGGTCTTGTTCTCCGGATTTATCTGTCTATTCAGACCGACACAACAGCGGCAGTTTCCGGGCGCCCACATTAGACGCCACAAACACACGACGTCTCCGTTCCACATGTATAGATGCTATGTCCGGCTGCATTGGCTGACCGAAGGAAATATATTCTAGCCGTAAGATCCTCAGGTACAGTGGTTATTCGTTGTGAAACCGCTGATGCGAGTCTATATCAAAGAACGAAAAAAATATGTCCAAGTGATATTTCTTCAACTTGTTGCGGTACTTCCTCGGGGTATGATTAAGACTGATCGTTCCATTTGTGATGGTGGCGAGATGGACACGTCTCGTCCGTAACAGCCGTTGTTAATTCCCCGTATCTAATCCGAGGCTAAACAGTGTTACTGTACTATTACGATCAAATCGACAGGGGGTGTGACGCGTGACCCGATTTACCTATTCGACATTTCGACAGCGGCCGAATTTTTGCGTGACACCCCCCAAAATTTCGACATGGAAATCTTTGTCTTTTTTGCAGTTCTCAGGCCCATATGACGGCTTGGAGGTTCGACAAACGCCTCTGTGACGCGTGACATCGACCAAATTTCGACATCGACCGAGGGGTCCGTGACCCGTGACTGTCGATTTGATTGTAATAGTACAGTATCCCAGTTTGACGATCTGGATGACCGGCAGCCATATCAACGGAAGTACTTGTGGTTACTTGTGGCAGAGCAAAGAGGCACTCTTGTTGCCGTCTAGATGGCAGTTTTTCTGCAGCATATGTATATTGGACCAACAGTTCATCAACCCGCACTGTACCCGTACTGGCGTTAGCTCCGACACTCGCACGGCAAAACCCGTCCGTCGTAGACCCGTTCGACCCATCGAAACAATCTCAACTACTGCCCTTGCCAAAGGTATCCCAGGTTCAGGAAAAATGAGCGGTGAAGGCAGCATCTTTGAGAGCGTCAACTCTGGACTTGAGGGTTTGGAGTTTTTCGCGACACGCGATACTGTCCAGATGTTCCCCGAACAAGCTGTCACGCTCGTCGGGTCTACCACATAAGAAGAAGGAAGAGTGCAACCTTGAAAGATCCTCAGCGGCAGCCCAAATGTCGGCTATGTGTTGGGACAAGTTCAGAGCATGCCACACCTCAGACTCAGGCATGGAGGGGATGGCCATTGAAGTGGGTGCATTGGCATCCGATTCCCATCCCGTAGATATAAGAGGGCTTTTACGGAATACGTCAAATCGACGGCGATACACCATCTCACCCAGGATTTTCAATAGCATAAAACAGAGCATGATTTGGCACCGAGACCACATATACGCCGCACCTGAACTCCATTGGCTCAACTGGTCAACTCCGCACCTTGTACAATATATCACATGACATTAGAAATATATCCAAGAGCTGACCGTTTGACTCCGACCGTAACTGTCACTTACCGTTCGGAGATGTTGGACTATGAGACTCAGAGTGCTCTGAAAGCTCGAGCGAAGCGGCGAAACTTATAGGCGTATAAGCATCAATCCAAACCATGACTCGGCGCATTCCATCCCAGGTGCCATATCACCCAATTCGGGTGACCTCGGGCCCCCCCCACCCCACGTATGAAATTTTAATGCCGGTTCCCCCTTGATATCACCCATGTCTTAGTAATGCCGTATTTGACTACATACCGCAGCTTTGATGATCGTCATCACAGATTCCGCAGATTTAACAGAAATGAACGACCTCGCAAAGAAAGTCTGGGATTATCTCCCCCCTCCAGGCTCTCGCAGATGCGCACAAGGCAAGAGGCAAGGCGATGAAACCCCCGGGAAACGAGGGTGGCTTCGAAACCAGTGGAATCCAAGAGATTTATGAGGAATATGCCAAGTATCTACTCTTAAGTCCTGTCGACCCGGATGAGGATGGTGATTACGTGAGTGCTTGTGAAATAGCACCTTCACTGCGTTCAGCCCCCAATTAGCTGCAGCACTGCCTCCCCTGATCTAGGCGACCACGTGTGGTGAGCTGTGGCGAAGCGATGTGGCTGAAGCCGGTCGGAGCCGGTCTCGCCTGATCTACCCAGCCATCGCCGCAGCTCACCCGCTCTCCACATCAGGAAAATCTGAAATGCTACAAGGGGGTGGTCGGCCGCTTCGCGGCCTCCCATCTCCTTTTATGCGTTTACCAAAGCCACAGGGGGCGGATCAAGAGCAACGCACCAATCTTATAAAGAGGGAGAACTATTTTATAAAGAGAGTGATGAAGTGTAAGTGGCAGTTATGTGGGTCTTTGATGGTCTCTGGTGGGCTTTGGATTTTGGGGGCCCACTATCATTGTCTATGACTGTCTTTCATGGCCTATGTATCTGAGGTATGTAACTGCTGTGTCATTGAATGTTTTTCTCTTCAACATTGATTCTCTCATTGTCTCTCAGTAGAGCTAAAATATTCACCTCCAAAATCAATTCTAAGTGTCCTCTTTGCCGCTGTGCAAGTTCGTTAATAATTTATGCTGGGTTGCGAGTGGAACGATGAAAGGACCTGACCCATTGCGTGCTCCAAGACGCAAGTCAGATATACCAGCAGATATCTTCAAGTTGCCGATGCAATACCATTGCAAACAGTGACATGGCCAGATTCCGTTGAAAGCAAGTTGAGACAGGTGAAATACAAGTCCAAGTCGCTCTGGCCTCGGAACTGCGCACAGCCGAGCGGCAATCTCAAACCTGTCAGTATCAGACGCTGACATCTGAGAGCCCGTTGACAGGAATGTTACAAAATGTTGGTCTTGCCACGTCGTCTCTGTCTTTCCGCCCACTCCCTCCCCGCCAACTTTTCCCTCTTTTTTTTTACCAAATGCCCACGAGTGCCAGCGGCCAACTGAATACTACCTCGATTTCCCGACGAATCACCTCACAGTCACGCAAGACGTGTACAGTACCTTCTAGGCAAATAAAGCTGGTAAAGCCGATGAACGGCACGGCCCGCTACCAGAATTCAACAGCAGGAGCCACTTCAAGTGGCATTAACATGTGCGGTAACCTATATGATTTTGGCAAGTGAGATCTAAGGAGTGGAATACGAACATACTAACTGCCGCACTGATCATAAATTAAAGAACGTGCAGCGACCGAATTGATAAACCTAATGATCTCCACAGGGGCTTTGTGACGATTTGGATCCGAAATTATTAAACCCAGTGGTAAAGGCCTCGCCCCTTCCCCTCCTCTGAAGAGAGTTCATCTGGGAATAGAACTAGTGCTCTGTGATTGTAGGAACTACCAGATTCAATGCTTTACTGTCTTCATGCTCGAGGATGCAGAGTCTGTCAACGAGCACATGCTATATCTTAGGCACCTTGGTCAGAGAAATATAAGAATTATGTGTTGAGTACACTGCTCCATCTTTCTAATCCTGGATGACATACCTCGCAAAGGACACCATGACGATGATGAGGACTCGTTCAATTACCTTATGGTAATGCTCGAACGGCGCGATCAGTGTCCCACTGTAGTCCCATTACGTCAGTTGAGCCTTGTCGTGCGCAAAGAATGGCCCCCAATCATCCGAAAGTGCACTTGTGTGGTCCTTGTCTCCAACATCGCGTTCCAAAGACTGACTGGCCAGCCATCGAAAAGTAAAAGAATCTCCTCAAACCAAGTTATCCGTGACCTCTGGGACCATCATATCAGCATCCGTCGTCTCATCCGTTCACGCACATGGAATTCCATATCAATATTTTGAACCCGTTTCGAGACCTGAACATCTTGCATTTCAGGAAATTTGCTTGGTGACGAGAATGCGTCCCAAAAGCAGACCTGTCATTGGCCAAAACAGGTTCACGAACATTGTTGGCAAAGGGTGGGAGTCCTTAGTGCGGGACAAGATACACTCTTCCTCGTTAATCCACGGCAGTCGATTTATGCCTTTCACAATGTCCACACATCTTCAAGATACGTATCTGTTGCAAGATGAGTACCATGTACTTGCAATTCGTCCTCCATCTCTGTACTGAAATCTAAATGGTGGCAAGGTTCGGTTCGGCAATCGGTTCGAATCCGAACCGACTTGAACCAGACACAAGGGGCTGGTCGGCCGCTTCGCGGCCTCCCATCCTCTTTTCCAAACAAATTGTCAAGCAAATATTTCCCTCCACTTAGCTGGAGCATCCTCATGTATGTTGTGGTGTTGGATTCAACTTAGTTGAACTGAGCTGAGATTGCCCAGCTATTCACTGAAGAATTTGCGAACATTTCTGGGTAAACCAGAGAAGTGACGGAGATAGAGCTTGCTGGAGCGTCGGTGTGTGTGCCGATGAAGGCTGAAACTACTCGGCGCTTGTTTAAACAAAAGAGCCTCGGCCAAAACAGTGACACGGAGAAACCCGGTTTTCAAAAAGAAAAGATATAATGTTATTGAAGTCGGAACGGCAGTGAGCGCGTGTACTGATGGAATCAAAGTGCAAGTCAAGGATTAGAGAAAAGGCTACAATTAGCGTGCAATCGATAAACGCAATTTTATAAAGAGACACGATGAAATTAAAGTTCAAGGTCAGGGGCGAGAGAAAAAACTACAATCAGCGTCCAATCAATAAACACTGGTTAATCGATGGGCGGAGTTCGAAATGGCCTCGGAAAGGAGTAATTTAAAAAAGAGAGAGACAATCCGCGGCTAAAGCACAGCGTTTAAGCGCGCAATAAACACCGCATAGCATCCGGCTCTACACTGAACATAAGTGGAATAGCAGCGAGCTTATTGAACAGGGAACTGTGTACCTGCCGAAAGTTGGCCACGGGGAATTTTACTCGGGAGATTGGCGCGACCAAATATCAAGAAATGTGACGGCTAGTTTGACGCCGAGGAATTTACCGAGCATTGAGCTCCAGACCGTGACAGGGACTATGCACCCAAAAAATATTAATGTTGGCCGCAGCGGCGCCGCGAAGCTTGCTTGAAAGATTAGCCTAACCAGGCTAAACAGAAAATGTCCAGAAATGTGGGCGCCAATTGACACCGAGAAATCTACCAAGCACACAGGACGAAGAATGTCGGCCGCCCCAAAGCTTACTTGGAAAATTGGCCTGACCAGGTTGCACATCGAATGTGAAGAAATGTGGGTGCCAATTTGACGCCGAGAAATATACCGAGCATCGGGAGCTGTGCGCCAGAAATGCGGTCCGTCATGAGAGGGTGATACGGGAGCTGTGCGCCCGAAAAGAATGTCGACCGCGGCGAAGCTTAGTTGCAAGATTGGCGCGACGATTTGATGCTGAGATTAGACAGCAAATGTCCAGAAATGCGGCCCGTCATGAGGTGATCATGGTGGTGATTGGGGTGGTGATTGGAAAGTACATATGGAGATATGGCTTCGGACAGACAGAGGGACTTGATTTTATAAAGAGAGTGATGCGTCCGGCGTTCAGGTTCAAAGTTTGGCGGGGAGCAGGTGCGTTCGAACACTGAACCTAAAGATTGATCAGGTGAGTGATTTCTACGCGAGTTTCTCCACTCTTCACGCTCGATTCCCCTCACATTTCATATCCCGTGTATTGATCCATCGCAGAACACCCCTAAACCTTCTCTTCGAGGCAAATTCAAAGCAATTTCGATGTTAATCGATGATGGCTTGTTGTCACATAATTTTCTAGCAAACTTGTGCGAGGATAATTCATCATTTGTAGGTGTCTTAAGCTTGGCACGACAAGGCATGCGCTATTCCTTTTCCAACCACCAGAGCACTGAAAAATCTTGATAAGTGATATTTTCAGTGAGATTTCGGCCGCCCGAGATGGCCGAAGAGCCTCATGTTCGAACGTGTTCGATCGTATACTTGACACACCCACAGAGTCCGTGAAGTTGCAGGCCACCCTCCTCTGCGTATTCGACACACTCCAAAATGGCCTCGTAAAACACCGCTCTTTATGTAAAATCGCCGACTGATTTCTTCAAGGTGGTTGATAATCATGTCCTCTGTCTCGTCTTGGCCTGAGAAATTATCAGGTTGCTCTCCTTCTTCGCACTTCCTTCGCAGAACGCCCGGAAAGATAGGGTCGTTCGGCAAAATGACTGTTATATAGAAATTTGGAAGTCCCTTTTCTTTTCTATCACGAGTCCGTGAATTTCGTTTCGCATGGCAATATGGGCAGCTGAACAACCTGGAATGGATGCAGCGATCTCATTGACTTGGTTCAAAAAATTCATAACTTTGTGTTCCTGCGCATTTTTTGGAATAGCAGATTCACCATTTGCAATACGTTCAGAAACGTGTTTAACTACTTCAGGGGATATATATGCCAACTGTGAAGCGATGGAATCCGAATTGGCGCGTTTGTTCGAAACCCTAACCCTTCAAACGCCCGTGTAGAAGCACTTCATGATGCCGTAGAATATTGGACGTAGTAAATGAAACAGATCCTTGCTCCTGAAATCTTCAATCTGCTAGGCTCAAGAGATGTTTAACCTGAAATTTAAAGGATACAGACACAGTTCGTTCTGAGTCACTACGGCCTCTGAGGCCATATGGAAAGACTGATCAAGGGAAAGAGGAAACTGACCTGTCGAAACTCAATCTCAGGCTCAGGACCAGGGGGAATTTGTATACAACCGCCTGCCTTCCTCTGGACATGGCAGAGGGCTGCAGCATGTAATTCGTTTGAGGAGGCATGGCAGTCGACATCTGCAATCACAATGTTTGGACGGGAATGCCTCGTCTGACAGAGAGGAATGACCAGGAATGGGAGTAGAAACGTATTGAGAGGTGTCCATTGTAGCTGCATTCGAGGCCATGTGGGTTGAATGGGAGGATGATGCTGTGACAACAAGTTAAGATAATGGACATTGGATTTCATCTAGATATGCACCTTTTGGCCACTGACCAGGGCGCAAGATGCCCGAGGAGCGGCGAAACGAGGCATGTGGCAGGTTCTTACGACAGTAAATGTCACTAGCAGTTAGGGAGAGCTTGACATTCATGGAGCACATGCCGTTGCCAGATGAAACTGTAAGCACACCAGGGTTGAACGACAGAGGTGCCGGAATTCTGGAAGTTAATATCCAGTCCAGAGAGACCAGAGAACAATTGCAGAGAAGAATGTTGGAGGTTGAGAGTGGGAGACTTGCAGAATGTCGCCGAGGCAACCATGCGTGGCGGTAGTGGGTGGTCGTGCGAGGGAAAAAGCGACGAAAGGTCAACGACGAGATTATACAACATTCAGGTACAACATCCAGGGACGTGCCATTTGGCTGTCAGTGCCACTCACGGAAACATTCCCGCTCCGAAAGCAAGCAGGATTATGAGTTGCCCGACGGCAATCGACCGGCATGAGCAACGGCACGAGCCAGCCGTCACATTTTGGCGGAGAGAAAAGTTGATTAATCAGGCTCTCTAAGACCCGTGCCTTACGGTAGCGGGAATCGCACCCGACTGCTAGGCGGGTAAACCTACTCAGGACTCAAGTTGTCAAGAGATCCAGCTGCCGCCACTTTCACCCGCCCATATCCATCAATTTATATACTTTCAAGAAGACCGCACTCTTTCTCAAGCAGTCGCTTCGAGTTTCCTCAAGCAAAACATGTACTTCAAGTTTATGTTGCCAAGCCACCAAATTTCTTCAAGTGTGGCCAATTACCAGTGACTGCCCATAAGGCCTGGGGTGGAGGTTTCAGGATCTCCAAGGCCTTGGTTAAGGGTAAGGCCTTGGCCAAGGGCGCCTCCAAGGCCTTGGCTGATTTTTCTCACACATCCAGGCGGTATCAAAAACAATTAATTTAAGCTTTAAATCTATGGATATTGCTCATCTGAGTCAGTCTCAATAGCGCCATCGTCGGGACGCACATCCTCCTCTTCGTCTGCCAGTGTCTGCATCAAGATCTTGGGCATGGAGATGAACAGGAAAAAATTGCCAAAGAGGCTGCTGGCGGGAGTGATGAAGGGAACAATGAGCAGTGAAGAAGAGAACATAGGATGCCATCCTCGACGGAGAAGAAAGGATGACAAAAAACCAAATGACATAATGGCATACACGTGATACTATAAGGCTTGGCCAAGGCGGAACTTACAGCCGAAGATCACCAAGGCCTTCGCCAAGACCTTGTTAAAGCCTTGGAGTTTTAAGGCCTTAGGCCTTGGGTGATCACTGGGCTGGATCCCACTGTGAAAGATAGAGACCGTGAAATTCACCCTACAACATGGTGAAAATCACCTTTCACGCTAATATTTGGTGAAAAATATTTTCACCCTATACAGTGAGAGCATAGTGAAACCACCTCACAGGAGGGACAACCACGTGAAAAATCATTTTCGCCCTGAAACTAGGTGAATCTGACTTTTCATGTAGCTCAACCTATGGCCGGAACACGGTACATAACTCTGGTCATCAGTACAGGTTATGCATCTGGTAGGTTGAACTGTGACAAAACCATAGATGCTTAGTGTAGTCATTAGTGGTGTATAAAGATATTGTGATTGTCCACCTTCAGAGTAAGTAACTAGTAGATAACATTCAAGTTAACGGGTTCTGAGTTGGCTTGGATTGAGGGCCCACAAATTCTTTTGATAAATTCACCCAAAAATGCAGTGAATTTCACTGCCAAAGTACGTGAAACCGCAGGGCGAAATGGTTCATATTGTACGTGAAAAGTTTTGACCTCTTTTGGCATGAAATTCGCTTTTTGAACGTGAAATCCATGATGTATGAAGGTGAATTTCCCTCACTTTCTACGTGAAAATGGGGGTGAATTTCACTAACTCTGGGTACCACAGTGGGAGTGGGTGGCCATGGGGGTACGCGAGAGGGTCCTACTTTCCATTACAGCGGAGTTGGATGTATGTCGATGATGTCCCCTGTTCCTGTTCCCAAAGTCCTCTCTCAACAACGCAGTGGAGGATCACTTGTAGTCCACATCAATGATAAGCGAGTTATTGAACTTTTTACTTTTAGAACTGAATTATGTCTAGAACTAAAGAAGATCTGTACAAGTGGTTGAAGTCTCCTCCTGACACGAAGGACAGACAGCAAGAACTGCAGAGCCTCTGTCACAAAGTCACTGGGAGCTGGCTCTTAGGTGATGGAAAATTTGTCAGATGGCACTGTCCAGCGATGGCGGAGTTTCAAAAGGCCTCGGACGGACAGAACTGCTTAATTTTATAAAGAGAGTGATGCTTGAGGTTCACAGAATTTTGAGGGCTCAAACTAGAGGCATAACCATGCCTCTGTAGATGGCTTGAGTGTCCTGAACATATGTTGCTTTCTTGCAGCATACAACAAAAAAAGAGGAACAGAAGCAGCCACATGGGCAGAGGGAAGACAGAGATGATGGGAGTGGAATAGAAGCAATACAATGGATACCCAGCCTTTTGAGTGGAGCTGAAGGGTATGATCAGGCACTTGATAAGTCCTGCGAAGCTGTGCTCCTCTGCTCCGCACAAAATTTTTATCGAATTTTATTTTAGAGCTGAACTTTGACTGTAGTTTTAGTGCCTAGGTGCTCAGGCATCTAAGCTAGTTCATGATACTCAGGGTTACAAAAGTAACTGGAAGTTTTGAATGTTGTGTTTTGCATATGGAACCATTTTCTGGGACAAGGAACCGCCCTGAAGGGTCAGCAAGGGTTTTATACACCCACCATTGACTGGATTTGTAGGATATCTTCCACACATGACTCATAACTGAGTTGATTTTTGCTGCAATTACTTAAGTGGTTGACCACAGTTAGAGAATACCACGAATATATATTTGCGAATATGAATATTAACCAAAACCTCAAAACTGATATTCGCATTTGTACGAATATTGATGGCAAATATTCGTTACTTATTCAGCAATATTCGCGAATATTCATGAATATGAATACTTGGCAAATACATTGAGAATTCGGGGGTTTAGCAGCCACCTTTGAGTTGCTAAGAGCACTTTTATGCTATCTTGTGAGTTTAAACATTGTCAAAGACTCATACAAGCCCTTGTCTTGCATATTCAACCATTTGATTGACCATCACACTTGCCGTGTTCAACCTGTCAAGCAGTTGTCAAAGTAAAGATGTCTCTAAAGTGGTTGGTTTATATATGAATTACAGATCTAGTTGGTGTAAATGAAGTATGTTCTGGTTCCAGAGAGTAGATGTTCCCACTATCTTTAGTAGTGGGTCCAGAAGCACCCTAATGTCATAGAGAGAGCCCCGCCAAATTTCGTGAAGTCACGTGCATGAAGTTTCTTTGGTAATCGGAAATGTACCGTGTTCGAATCCCGGCCTGTACACTTCCTTTTCCTTATCTCTGCAGAAATTGATTCTGGTTCGGGTTAATCATGTCTACTTATCCTGATCCCAATGCTCACTGTTTCAGTTCCAATTGAACATGTAAATCTCGGATCAATAAACTTTATGAAATTGCTGCTTATCATAGCAACATTGAACCAAATTCTGCTCAACCATCATTCCTGACTATGAAAGGTAGTATATTTCTTGCGTGGATGTGGCTGGATGGCTGGCTCAACGTATGTATTGTTGATTTCCAGCTTTAAACAATACAAAGTTCATAGCTATTCAGCAGAGATACCACAGCCAATGAAGTTTACTGAACCCGGGATGTGAATGAGTGGCCACAAAGCAAGTCAGCTCGGTGTGACTAGGGCAACAAGCATGTACTTTAGATTGGATCTAAAATACACATAGCCTGGCCATCAGATTTCCAGTCTCTGAAGTCAAATTTTGGGGAACCTCAGAAGAAATTTCGAAAGCAAACAAGCACTCAAAAGTCTCAAATCAGAAGTCAGAAGACAAATTGGCTCCTCGACTAGATTAATGGGATTTTTATCTAGACAATTACCATCCTGGTCAAGGATTCGAGAAGTCAAAAAGAGTTAAGTGGGTCCTTGTAGCCCCATTGAAGGAGCTCAAGTTCAACTAGAGGACTTTGAAATTTGATCAGTATTTTCACAACACAACTCAGAAGTTTATCAACCAGAAAGCAAGTCTCTTGGCAAAAGTCAAGGGTAGTAAGCCCACAATAGACACCTACATCATGAATGCTTGTCCAGACTCTGGGGTCTTCTGTGCTCATGCATAGATTTGAGGCAAATTTGCAATTGGTGGATTGAAGCAACTCAAAGGATAGTGGGCTTTGCTGTGAAGCACGCTACCAGGGATTATTTTAAACAGACCCAAATTTACCATGCTTCATTGAAACTTTGGCTGTGTATTACAGCTGCAAATATTCGTGAATATCAACTTTCCTGAAAACTGATATTCACATTCGCGTGAATAGCACAGCCACAGCCATTCGCGAATATAAATATTCACTATTCGCAAATGTATACTTGCGAATATTTGCGATACCTGTTATTTGTGGTATTCTCTAACCACAGTTCAATACTAGCCAAAGTTCCTATTCTGCAGCCTGATTTATACTGCTCCTACAGTTGACAGCTACATTGTTAAATTTATCTCCAAACTGTGTGACTACCTATGACTATTATTGCAGCCTCAGCAACCGCATTTGTCAGAATCTTGTCAGATTTGATATCTATCACTGATGTGTGGTGCTGAGCCCCCAAATTTCTAAGGCTAAGATGAATAGGATGCGCTCCATGAACACCATACTGCATGACAATGTACATAGCATCATCACTCTCTTTATATAATTATGCATGTCTGTCAGTCTGAAGCTTTTTAAGTTCTGCCATTCCCAGCCACTGATTGCTTCGATGCCAGGTGATCCATGGGCTCGGCTCCTCACCCCAGCTGTGAAATCATGGACATGGGATCAGGCTGCATTGCCGGTGTCCCCACGCCCAGCAGCTTGGCATCACCAATAAGCTCAGACATGAGAAAGATGGTCACATTCTCTCAGCACTCAGATTTAGAACCAAAGTGGTCAGCCGTGAAGTGGCCTGCCACACTCTTGTAAGAAACACAAATATCTACCTTCACAAATCAATATTGTGGTTACTTTTGGTAATCCTGAGGAGAGGGGTCAGCTGTGTGAGCAAATGAGGTATTTTTGGAAGTACAAATATGTACACACTGATATGAGACATCTCATTAATATATGAAGTATACATATTGTGCATCTAGAATGGAATATCTGTTAAGATACTAGGGTCACAGTCTCACCTTGGTGGTCTTACTGCTGGGTGGGCATGTTGAGCAGCTGTGTGATGTCAAAATGACCATTCTCTGATGCAAGATGCAGTGCAATCTGGCTGTCTGTGGTGGCTTGGTCAATAGATGCCTTGTGTTCTATGAGCAGCTGCACAACATTGAGCCAACCACCCTCTGATGCTAGATGCAATGCTGTCCTGCCATCTTTGGTGGCTTGGTCAGCAGACATGCTGTGCTTGATGAGCAGCTGTGCAACATCAAGGTGACACCCCTTCAATGCAAAGTGTAGTGCAGTCCAGCCATCTTGGGTGGCTAGGTCAACAAATGTGTGTTCCTCAATGAGCAGCTGTATGATGTCAAGGTGACCCTTCTCTGATGCAAAATGCAGTGCAGTCCAGCTATCTGTTGTGGCTTGGTCAATGGATGCCTTGTGTTCTATGAGCAGCTGCACAACATTAAGCCAACCATTCCCTGATGCTAGGTGCAGTGCAGTCCTGCCATCTTGTGTGGCTTGGTTGACAAATGCATTGTGCTCAATGAGTTGTGTGACATCTGAGAGACCCTCCAGTGATGCAAAATATGGCGCAGTCCAGCCCAATTCAGTAGCTAGGTCAAAAAATGCATTTTGCTCAATAAGCAGCCTTGCGATGTCAAGGTGACCCTTCTCTGATGCAAAATGCAGTGCAGTCCAGCCATCTGTGGTGGCTTGGTCAATAGATACCTTGCATTCTATTAGCAGCTGCACAATACTGAGCCAACCACCCCCTGATGCTAGATGTAGCACTGTCCAGCCATCTTTGGTGGCTTGGTTCACAGACATGCTGTGCTTGATGAGCAGCTGTGCAACATCAAGGTGACACCCCTTCAATGCAAAATGCAATGCAGTCCAGCCATCTTTAGTAGCTAGATCAACAAATGTGTTTTGCTCAGTGAGCAGCTGTGCAATGTCAAGGCAACCCTTCTCTGATGCAAGATGCAGTGCAGTCTGGCCATTTGTAGTGGCTTGGTTAACAGATGCCTTGTGTTCTATGAGCAGCTGCACAACATTGAGCCAACCACCCTCTGATGCTAGATGCAATACTGTCCCACCATCTTTGGTGGCTTGGTCAATAGACATGCTGTGCTTGATGAGCAGCTGTGCAACATCAAGGTGACACCCCTTCAATGCAAAGTGTAGTGCAGTTTTACCATAATTGGTGACCCAGTCGACAGATGCCCTGTGTGCAATGAGCAGCCTTGCAATGTCAAGGTGACCCTGCTCTGATGCAAGATGCAGTGCAGTCCAGCTTTCTCTAGTGACTTGGTTAACAGATGCTTTGTGTTCTATGAGCAGTTGCACAACATTGAGCCAACCAGCCCCTGATGCAAAATGCAGTGGAGTTCTGCCATCTTTGGTGGCTAAGTTCACAGATGCATTGTGCTCAATGAGCAGCCTTGCAATGTCAAGGTGACCCTGCTCTGATGCAAGATGCAGCACAGTCTTGCCATCTTCAAATGCCAAGTCAAGAGATGTGCTATGCTCAATGATCAGCCTCACAATATCAAGGTGGTCCCCCTCCCATGCAAGATGCAGTGCAGTTTTACCATAATTGGTGACCCAGTTGACAGATGCCCTGTGCTCAATGAGCAGCCTCGCAATGTCGAGGTGACCATTTCTCAATGCAAGATGCAGCGCAGTCTCACCATCTTTGTTGACTAAGTCGACAGATGCATTGCGTTCAATGAGCAGCCTCACAATGTCGAGGTGACCTTCGCTCAACGCAAGATGCAGTGCAGTCCAGCCATCTTCATTGACCAAGTCGACAGATGCATTGCGTTCAATGAGCAGCTTCGCAATGTTGAGGTGACCTTCGCTCAACGCAAGATGCAGCGCAGTCCAGCCATCTTCATCGACCAAGTCGACAGATGCATTGCGTTCAATGAGCAGCTTTGCAATGTCGAGGTGACCCAGCTCTGATGCAAGATGCAGCACAGTCTTGCCATCTTCAAATGCCAATTCAAGAGATGTGCTATGCTCAATGATCAGCCTCACAATATCAAGGTGGTCCCCCTCCCATGCAAGATGCAGTGCAGTTTTACCATAATTGGTGACCCAGTCGACAGATGCCCTGTGCTCAATGAGCAGCCTTGCAATGTCAAGGTGACCCTGCTCTAATGCAAGATGCAGTGCAGTCCAGCCATGTGTGGTGACTTGGTTAACAGATGCTTTGTGTTCTATGAGCAGTTGCACAACATTGAGCCAACCAGCCCCTGATGCAAAATGCAGTGGAGTTCTGCCATCTTTGGTGGCTAAGTTCACAGATGCATTGTGCTCAATGAGCAGCCTTGCAATGTCAAGGTGGCCCTGCTCTAATGCAAGATTCAGTGCAGTCTTGCCATCTTTAATAGCCGAGTCAAGAGATGTGCTATACTCAATGATCAGCCTCACAATATCAAGGTGGTCCCCCTCCCATGCAAGATGCAGTGCAGTTTTACCATAATTGGTGACCCAGTCGACAGATGCCCTGTGCTCAATGAGCAGCCTCGCAATGTCGAGGTGACCATTTCTCGATGCAAGATGCAGTGCAGTCTCGCCATCTTTGTTGACTAAGTCGACAGATGCATTGCATTCAATATCTTTGTTGACCAAGTCGACAGATGGATTGCATTCAATGAGCAGAGAGTGTACTCCCTCAGTGTAGCCTATTGCAGAACACATAAACACTGCCGGTGATATGTGTCCATCTGTCCCCGATTCCCACTCCCAATTCAGATCAATATCACATAGTAATTGATGCAAAGCAGCACGTTGGTTGCTTCCATCCTCCAGGAGACACATTGTCAAGGGAAGTAGTGCCTCCTGGTCGTGGACATCACAAAGCCGCAGGTGATGGAACCAATATTCTGCTGCATACAATGCAAATGGGTAGTTTGGGAGTGTGTCCTTGGTCATCACATGTTTGGTCTCTGCAAAAATGAGGAGATAGCGGACACAAGTTTGGGATATAAATTTGTGGGAGACATCCATTGTAAGGTCAATGATTGAGCCAAATTGCTGCTGGAATCGAAGAGAAAGGATATAATCCTTGACAGATGAATGTGCGAAGGCAATTGACGTATCCCAGCGCTCATTTTTGATCACAATCAGGCCCTCTAACAATTTGAAGATATCAGAGTTGCCCCCACGTCTATTTGAGTCATAAATAGATTTAGCTGGGTCAGAAAAGTCGAACTTGGGGTCGGATAGGGGGGAATGCAAGAGCATCTGCCAGTTCATCTGATGTTAGTTCTCTTGCAGAGAACACAAGCCACCGGAAAATTGCTTTGACAAAAACAGTTCTTCTGGGGATATTTATTGCCCGGGTCAAGAAACGGCTGTAAATCCCAAACAGATCAGCTGGAAGGCCTGTGAGGGTGTCCTCTACATCCTCTCTGAAATTACAATCATGCAGTTCAATGAGGAGACATGCAGCCATGCGAAACCTGGATATGCAAGTTAGCTTGAGCACAAATTACAGCACACTGAGAGAACTGACATTCCACGGCTCTTCAGCACAATTTGCTCTGTGACATTCTTTGCATAATTGTCATCACTAGCCCAATTTCCAACCCTGGTAACTTCACTGCCAACAAAGGATCTAATGTCATTATTTGAGCACCAGGAACCAAGCTCAACAAAGGGCACATCCTGGAATGCTTTTGTGAATTCATCAAGAGGTTGACTGGTAAACAGCAGATGTGGTGCATTTTTGGCAGGATGGCATAGGCTATGAATGAACGGGATAAGATTCATCCAGTCAGTCTTGTTACATTCATCGAGCCCATCAATGACAATATATGTCTGGTCCAGTTCTGAGAATAAATCCTCGAGAACTTCTTGAAGATGTTTGTGCTGCGGCAGTGTAGTTCCATTTCCCAGTGTTTTATACAGCTTCTCAAGAGAGTTATAGGGAGAAGGTGACCGTCCAGAGAGCTGCCAGATGATTGACCGGAGCATGATGTCCATGTGCTGCCTATCGTTCCTAAAATCAAAATAGAAATATGCAACTGCAGACTGGTTGGAACAGGCCTTGACGATGTCTTCGATAACTGTTGAACTGCCCGTGTAGGTATTGTCAGAGGCAGATTATGTATATAGTAGTCATATGAACCACCTTAGTACACTCTTTCCAGTACCAGCTGCGACGGATGATGAGGGATGGGATTGGAACACAATGAAATTGACTTACAGATGCCTTTGATCCATAAAGAGCTGGCTGTGGTCTTCCATTCGAAGTATTGGCTATCACCCATGAACCAGCTCCCAGTGACTTCATGACGAAGTTTCTGCAGCTCGTGCTGTCTGTCCTTCGTAGTAGGAGGAGACTCCAACCACTTGTACAGATCTTCTTTCAGTCTAGAGACAATTCAGCTTGAAGGGTATTCAACACAAAAATTTCAATAACACTAACTTATCAATGTGAACTACGAGGGATCCTCCACTGTAAGTGGCAAAGTTGAGAAAGGACTTTGGGAAAAGGAACGGGGGACGTCACCAACGTACATATGGTTCGTCATGTTTTGAACACTATCAATTTTCATAGTGGCACCCTCCCCTTTTCCTGCGGCGCCACCCGTTACGCCGCCCACGCCGCCCACTCCTCCTGTGCCTCCTGGGGACATGAAATCAGGACGTTGACGCCTCACAAAATTTCTACACGCACCATGGAGGGTGGCAATGACGGTTGAGGATTCATTCTTCTGGCCAGACATGGGCACAATGGATTTTTATACCGCCAATTCTCTATAAGCGGAACACTATATAAGCTAAAGTGAAGATGAGGCAGCAGAAAGAGCCGCCCACAGAAAAGATGAGGAGGATGTATTCCTGTGCAGTGGACGTGGGGGTGGAAGACAAGAGTGGTCGCTTTGAGCGCTTCGTGGAGAACAGCATGCGCTTTCGCGCGATGAATGTCCGAGAAGCAAGGAGTCCGAGCTTTTCGGGCCGGCGACTACAAATGAGCCGCCGGTATATGAACGGCAAATAAGTGGTTCAATTCTATTGAAAAACTGGTCGTTCCAGGAGGTTCAAATTGCCCGAAATCACGCCCATTGCCAAAGCCTTCTGAGCAAAAAATGGTCAGATTTAATCGGTCGTGCGATCGATTCGTTCAGTGCTTGGAATGTCGGGTTCCCCGGGAAGTGCATGCTTGTGCAACGTGCAGTCCCACGTCACGCAAGGTTGACAGCGACTCGGAAGCGGAACAGCATATTCCTCTCGGTATAAAGTGTTGCCGTCACGGTCGATTCGAGATGAGCGTAGACCGATCTCTTTACAAAAGGGGTAATCTAGCTAACCACCATGATCGAGATCGGCTGTCCGCCACACTCATCTCTCTCTCTCCTTTGTACGCCACGCTACATACAGCGCTGCGCCGCTTCTCCGTTCCCACGCCCGCTTCCACGCCACTGCGTCGTCGCCGTCAAGCCCGCGTCCGCTTGCACTGCCCCACTCCACTCTCACGTCCCCTTCCGTCCCCTGCGGCCGCCTTTTTTATCGCTCTTCTGTCGCGCCTCCCGATCTCCCCGTCGAGGTGATCCTCATGTGCATCGCCCAACTATGCGCGGCGTGGCGTTCCCACTCACGCTCCGCCGTTACATTCACCTAGTCCTTCCTCGTTCGTAATGACTTCTAGCGATGCCTTCGGATAGCGTAGATTCGGCGCATCTATCATGCGTGGTCCCAGGCTGTCGCTGCACGTACTAGGCGATATGAATCACTCTATCCCATCAGCCTCCCATTGACCTCCAAGCCCGCGCGCGTCCGCCGTCGACCCCTGCCTCATCTCAATGCTGACTTCCTTACATTCTCACAGCCCATCGACTTCTTTCCCTCTTCCACCCCCCCCGTACCCCGCTGCGCATCAGCAAGAGCGCGGACCAGCAGGCGGGCATCTTCCTTCTCCAGAAGCTCAAGGTGAGTTCTTCCTCCGCTCTTCCCTTCCTCTTGCCCCTTCCCCCCTCCCTTCCCTTCCCCCTGCCTTCCTCCTACAGCCGACCGTACCTTCGTTGCGCAGGTGGCAAGCCCCGAAGAGTGCGCTCGCGTCGTCGACGCCATCTGCGCCCGCGGTGGGGAGATGGTGATGCATTGGTGCGTCCGCTTCCTTTCCTGGTCTTCATTTGCGTTATGGTGATCATCCCCCGTGCTACGCTGGGGCTCAGAAACTGGGCCGTTCAACGCTGTCTCGAAGCCGCTACGGGCCCTGAGGAACGCCATAAGATCGTCGCGTGCATGCGGTATGTCATCTGCCCCTCCTTTTCTCTTCCCTGTACGAATACTGACGATCTCACTGCACAGCGGCCATATCATGACGTCGTCGACCTCACGACGAACTGCTGCGGATACCACGTCCTCCAGAAAGCGCTCGACTGCGAGGAGGAGGAGATCCGCTTGCTGATTGTGTCGCAGCTGCTTCGGGGCGATCCGGCGAGGACGCTGATGAACAAGCATGCGTCGCATGTGTGGAGTACGGTGAGAGCGATCTTCATTCTTTCCAAACTCCATCCTTCGCCATCCGCTCCTTGCTGCGCCCTCGCTCTCTCCGTGGATCCTCTTTCTCTGTCTGACTCTTGTTCCTCCGATATATTTTGAGCCTTCACTTCCTCATTTTAATCGTCGTTCCATCCACCTTCCCCGCTTTTCCGTTCCTTGATTCACTTTGATTTACTGGCGAAGTCCATTGTAAATAACAGAGCTCCCGTGGACCCCCCCAGCGCCGCCGATGGTCACGTAGTACGTCGCGCCTCCTCTTCTCATCCGCCCATTCTTATTCTTCTTCGCAGCGTTAACAAGTCCTTCACGGGCAAGTGGGCCGCGCCTGCATGCCATGAGGCGCTCGTTGTGCAATCCCTCTTTAATCTTCCCCATCCTCATCCTCAGTTTGATTCGCGTTATCTTCTTTGGCGCACCTTCCAAAACCTCGAGGAGAGCGCCATGGATGGAGCCAGTGGGGCTCCTACTGCATCCAGCACGGTAGTTCATCCATCTCCTCCGCCAAGATTCCTGTTCTGATCATCATCGATACAGTCCTCGAACACGGGTCGGAGAAACATCGCCAAATGGCGCTCGAGCATCTCCTCACTGGCCTGCTCGAGTTCGCGACAAACGAGCAGGGCAGCAAGACCGTGGTCAAAGCGCTCAAGGACGGCGGGAAGGAGACGTTCGACCGCGTCGTGCTTCGCATGTGCGAGCCGGCGAAGGAGTATATTGTCCTTTTTTCCTTCCTCGCCTTCTCGAGACTGACCTTCCCCTCAGTGCTCGTCGTGCGATGATCGTGGATCTCGCGCTTTCGCTCACCGGGAGCCAGTTGATCGCCTTCATCCTCCCTGTGGTACACCACATCTCTTGATCTTATCATCCCTCAGCTAATGATTCACACGTAGGCTGACAAGGACCGGTGCTGCGCTTTACGACTGCATCCGCGTACACGCTGCGCAGTTGCAAGACCGGCTCCAAATTTATCTGCCTGTTGTACGTCCATCCAATCCAGTTTCTTCTTCACCCGCTCTCATGCGTTCCTCTCGAGTGAACGAATGCGTGCCACGTACTATAGGTACTAAGCCTATATATATTCGTTCATTTCGCTTCGCTTGCCTGGCTGATAAAAACTCTGGTACCCCTTTTTACCTCTTCCATTCATATTCGACGTCGCGCTGTTGCCTGTTCTCGTTCGTACCACCCCAGAGATTATTCGTCGATTCCTTTCCATCACTCTCCAATTTATCAAACGATGTATCATCACCGTTATCTCAGCGACAGAGCGATTCAGGATAAAAAGCAGAATTGCCTCACCTAATCAACGCATAGAAAACAAGAAAATCTCATGGCAGGACCTTACTTCGCTTGGCATAACGCAGGCGCATAGGCATACTCAGCACTCGGCTTCACTCGCATTCACCTTAGCATACTGCCAGTCTCATTACATCCCGGTCCTTGACTCGAATTCGCACTCGACCATATCAAATAAATCCAGCATCATCCAAGCAATCTGAGATCTCGGAGCAAGATTAATCGAATCGTATAGTACCTCATATCATATCATCCATTCACGTATCGCTGCATCTATCCCCGCATATCTCCAATTACATCTGTACGGACCCGCCTACATGCATGTCATATCATCGACATTCACGCCATCCATCCATCGATATAATCCATTTCCATCCTACTCCTTCGTTTGCTTCGTGCCAGTTGTTACATATCGTACGAACGACCTCTGCCTTCATGTGATACTCGGGATACTCACTTCCTGTCTTTTTGCCATTTTACATACATGCTCGCTCATCCAATCGCATAGATTTCGGCATTGCATCCATACATACACAGGATACGAGAACCAAAACCTGCACGCACATGCATCATCTACCCCACACTCTTGTGACGAATTGCAACTGTTTTTGACCGCTTTTTTTGTATCCTCTTGGCGGTGCTACTCTGCTATACATTGGCCTCGGCGTTATCCCCTAGGCTTTGGGTCGTATTATAGTGCATAGAACTGTATGTCACCCAGTCCTCCTCTTTTCCGTCCTTCATCCATTTGACGCCGTCAAAAGTCCAAATTCACCTACAGCCTTCCTATTTTTTGAACCCTGCATTGCGAAACGCCGCATACCAAGCCATACTGGAATGCACATGCACATGTTCTTCCTGGATCTATCTCCCATTCTTTCTGTCATCGCTGACTATTTCCTTGAGGACGTCGATGGGTTTGTGATGTGCAGGGAGAGGTTTTGCGCGCAGATCCTCCTCCTCGCCGCCTTCATGCAGATACTAGACGGTCTGTTACTCGATGCATGGCAGCTCAAGTGTGATTCAGCTAACTTGTCGGCCTTTGCTGCAACAAAACCTACTCCAGAACAAATACTCGCCATCGCAGACCGCATACTATCCGAACATGCCATGCCAGAACGATGCCCGTCGACAACCCCAGTTGATAACATTCACGGGAATACCCGCAGACTCATTCATGACCTTCTACATGAGGGATGGGTTGATTAGTCTAATGATCTCGTGCCGTGATGGCAGCCTTCTCCCCAGAACCCTGTCCAAGCTGACAGAACTTGTCCCGCCTCGCGCACTGCTCGCTTCAAGGTCTTAGTCCGCCCCCCCCCCGATGTCCGTACAACGCCGATATCCTGCCCCGGTAACGCTGAGCCTGGGCCTCCGTGACTGATCGGCAACCCCCTGTGGCGGTTTTTTGTAGTACAATTCCGCCCTAAATTCAAGGCCATGTGTTGCTCCGCCGTCCTTCCAGTAATTGGTTCCTTGCTTCTTGGACAGTATTTTCCGCTGTTTCGAGACCTCTATGCCGTCTTCGCCGCCTGAGGGATACTCAATGGCCAGAATCATCTCGGTCTAACAACTTTCAGCCCACTTTTTGCTGCGTAAAAAATGCCTCTTTCTCTGGCTGATCTCTTGAACTCCTCGGACGATGCTGGGAGAAGAGAGCAGGCTCTCATGCGCGCTGGGCTTGTCAACATTCGACCCGAACTCCAACGTCTATCCAGCTTGCCGGCCAGCAGAGCGCCAGTGCATATAAGGCAGCATCTTCTCTCTGCTATCGAGTATCTTGAAGCTCAGAATGGCTCAACATCTCCCTCTCCTCCCTCTTCTCCGTGCCCCGATCCTGTTCCTCGTGTGGCATCGCCTCTGGCCGCAGATCAGGCCATACTCGAAGAGCACAATGTGTGTCTCACCGAGAAAACCACGCTCTCAAAATTGTACAGATACCCGCTGCACACCATTCTTGAGTATCCCGAGACATCCAGTACCCACCAAAGCACCATTGGACATCTTTTTCGAATGGATCCCGATGAGTGGCAAGTTCCCGATCTTAACATTGTATACTCGAGAGGCGAGCCTATGGGTCGTACTTTGTCGGGGAAGGAGGTTTTTTTCGATGTCATGGTTGACGGCGAGGGCAACAAGGTTCCGTGCGCAGAGAGTCATAGTACTTGTTCGTTGTATAATTCTGACACAATAAAATTGTTTTGACCTTCGATCCGGTAGGCCAGGGAGTGAAAGTATGTCCCAAAGCGGACACCGACACTTTATCTGAACCTCATACGCGTGCATCCCTTGCCAATATCCAAACTCGCTTGAGACAAGACAGAGACGATCGACTTCAATATGCCTCTCCCTCGAAAGACATTTTTTGTCGTACAGCTGCTTACTTGACGGCTCTCCGCAAGCTTGGTTGCTCACGCCCTTTGCTTGAGCCTACGTTCCGAAGAGGAGGCTGAAGCCAAAGAAACTCGAGAAATCTATTGGCAGCTGGTTCGGCGAGGTTACAGACCCAAAGAAGGCACTTGCGAGGGAAGGCTCTTGTTTCGTTATGATTCCCATGGTCAACCTCATGTCAGGTAGGGGAATTTTTGTTATTCCTCTCTGTCCTAGTTAAATTCCTTTACAGCTGCGAGCACTACGACAAGACGTCCAGTCGTGATCATTTCCACGACGATTCTGTTGGATCAGCCATGGGAGCATATGATTTGAACTACATCCAAGCTGTACTGGGGCAGGACGAGGAAGAGGTGGCGCGGATCGAGGAAGCCGCCTATGACCTGGGCTATGGCCCACGCGTCGAATGCACGACGGTTACAAATGTCTCATCTCAAAGAGCTAATTGTCGTGAGTGGATGTCAGGAGTGTCATTGCGCCTTTCCAGCTCATGACCACCGCGATGAGAATGGCGAACTTACCCAGCCGCTAATGGAACGGCTCCAGTGCGCTGCAAGGTTTCGAGTCATCGAGCCTTTGGAGGACTATAGGAGGGACTGTCCATATGTCTTGATAACATCCTGTGGTCCTCACACACACCCTATCCCTTTGCCTACGAAAACACCTCCCGCCATTCGAACTCAAATATTCCAGCTTCTTGAAAATCTTGGTGATGACATACCAGATATAACCCCTCGACGATTCCTTCGCCATCCGATCGTCAAGTCCTTCTTGACGTCCAAGTTCCCCCATAATCCCCAACCTACCCTCAGTCATTTGCATATTTCCTTAGCCAACCGATTCAGGATCAAGGCGTATACATCAAAAAAAAATCAAAGAGATTCATTGTCCATTCGGGACTGGATGGGAAGGTGCGTCTTTTCCTGCTGAATTTTGTGCAATCCTAAACGTCGAAGCAGCTATCGAACATCTTAAGCAGTTACAAGACACTAATCTTCCTGCATGCGAGCACTACATCCGCCGTATGTATGTTCTCGATGCTGCCACAATGGAGCGACACGAAGAGGATGATGACGAAAAACCGGCTAAAGACGACCAGCTTCGTATCATCATCTGTATGTCGCCTGCTGCAAGCCGCCGGATTCTCAAATGCGGTAGCTATCTACAAAGCGATATCGCCTTCCAGCGAATTGTAGAATTTTTGGAGTTTGAGCTAGTATGCATGGCATCAGGAAAACCATCCAATGGTAATACCCTCGGATTAGCCCTAAGTTCAGGGTAATTCGGTCGAATATCTTCAGTTAGTTCAATTACCTTTCTAGCAACATGCCAGGTAAATTACCACTAATTTCGGGGTAATTTACCTTGACTTTGCAAGGCTTTCCTCGTGCTTCCGCTTGACATGTATGCTATTAGATGCTCATCGCCATTTGGTTGATCGGAAATCTTTCATATATTCATCATTTACATACAATACACCCATTCTCCGTACATACATATACTACACTAATAACGGACCGAAGTTGAGCCGGGATGAGAGCCATATTGCGTACATGAACCAGGTGATAAAACGATACATACAGCAACACAAGCCGGTGGTTTTGAGGACGGTGCACACGGCTGACGAGATATATCACGGTGGCGAGCTGGCTAGACCAAGCGGTGGCGGAATTGGGCGCTGGTGACGTGAACTGGAGAGGAGACCTGGACAGGTGTGATGTGAGAAGCGCCGAATCGCGGCGAGACGGACTTGGTGGGCGTGGTGGGCGGCGCTGCAGCAGGAGCCAACGATCCACAAGGAAAGGAATATTCTAAATGTGTCAGTAAAATATCGAGTGGGACCTGGTCACTCACCTACGGACGCCGACGCAGTCCCGATCTAGGCCGATCCTCTTACTGTGTGTAAGACGTGGCAGTTGAATGCAAGCACATCATGTCCCGCGCGACATTCGAGAGTGCGGGCCGCGTCGTGAGCTCACGGAAGTCGCCATCGTACTCGCTGCAACACAGTAACGTGACATCACATGTGCTGGGGGGCTTGCGGACGGCCACCACTCGTGGAGAAGCGGGTGAGCAAGTGGGCACGCACCTTGCGATACGCTGTGAAGGGGGAGAGTCAGCAAAGGAGAAAACGAGGAAAATGGGGAGTACGCACCTTCTTGTTCTCGTCGCATTCACCCAAGGGGGAACCGGCATTAAAATTTCATACGTGGGGTGGGGGGGGTCCCGAGGTCACCCGAAAAAAATTTCTAGGGTATATTACGCCGGGGCTCTAAACACCTTCAGAGGACGTAAAAATACCCTAAAGAAGTGTTTTCCCATAAAACCTAACCTCTAGGAACATTTCCTGCTTCTGGGCTGCTTCTCAGCCCCTAAATGGCGTAGTCAAGGCCAAGTACAGGGCAATTCAGGTAGGAGCCATTTTGGGCTGAAATATACTAGATTCATCTGTTGGGTATCAAAACATATATAACAGTGGAAATGAACACATTCTACCCAGTATGTATTGAGGAAAGTCAAAAATTGTAGGTGAAGAGACCAAATAAGAGCGGCGGCTAGACTCGGAATGGGCGGCCCGGCGCTAGGGGTGGGAAACACCTTCCCTATATGGAAGGAGAGGGGGGGAGGGGGGGTCAGCTCAAGGTCGAAAAAAACTTTTCGACCCTATATCCGTTTTTCGAATGCCGGTTCCCCCTTGCATTCACCCGCACTTTTCGCATCCTTTGGCCGTCCACACATGTAACCACTAGTGTTTCTGCATACGCGAGCAGCGCATTCCACGGCAGACTCTGTACACAAAGGAAGGTGGGAGCCTCCGATCTGTCGATGAGGTGTCGGGGAGACGGCGAAGAGAACGGTACGTGATCGCCCATGCTTGCTGCAGCGACGTGGGGGCGTTAAGAGATCAAGACAACATATAGGGGGACACAGACGGACATACCACAGGCGTCTTGTGAGCCGATGACACAATGCCAGGTGCTAGAACCAATACAGTCAGAGGATTGACATGAGGAGAAGGGAGGACATGACTTACCTGCAGCAATATAGAGCACACTTGAGCGGTTGCGACCACCTTCGCACACAGGCAGAGAAAAGCCCGTCAGAGGTACATAAGAAAGGCTCAAACACTCACAGGCTACCCGAATTGTGACTTGGAGGAAGGGACATAACATTTGGAAGAAATTTGAGTCAGATCTGGCAGCTAGCGGAAGAGGAAGGTTGGGGAAGGCTGGGGAAGACGAAGGAAAGGAAGAAAGGTGTTTGACGCTGTTGTGGGGGCATCAAAACAAACCATCCCTGCGCTCACGTGACTACCTGCCGTACAGTGTCGTACAGTTTAGGGCAGGCGCTGTCTCGCGTTGTCTTGCCTTTTGGTTGCGGAATTTCACCGGGAAGTCTGGAACAAAGTGGTGTGGAGATGTAGGCCGGAAAGAACACCGTCGGTATCACTTCAACTGCTGTTGATCCACTTTAGCCTGAGTTATCAATTTCCTTTTTTACCTCAACGTGGTTACTGCGGTAATTCAGCAAATAGGGGGAAAATTAGCACCATTATCCAGGATTCCCCCATATTCTGCCTCATTTATTATTGAGAACCAAATTAGGGGGAAATTTCCGGGAAATTAGGAAAGTAGTGTTTTCCTGATGGGATCGCGATGCGAATATATGGCTGTAATAGTGTAACATTATTACTTTTCACACTACTTCGGTGTTTTTGCATAGAATTACACAGCTTATGGGATTTCTTAGCACTTATGCACAACCCATCCAATGTTCAACCAAAACAGCACCAGCCACCAATGTTCAAAAAACACACAGGTTGCATCGTCAGCTAAGTTTTACATTGCCTGGTTTGTCGCAATGAAAATAACACAGGTCACAATTCAGGAAATATGCACAGGCTAAAAGATGGTCAAAAATAACACAGGTGGCAATTCTGGGAAGATACACTACTGGGATATCTGAAGCTGATTCACACACCTTGGGTTGGTTGAACTAAACTACACCATCTTCGGGACTTGTGCTCTAGACCCTCTCAGTACAGCAGCAAATGATATCTCTCGGGCTTGCCATCACTCTCCATGCCCTGGGTTACATCAGTATGATGAATTACCATTCCAGGGTGAGATATAGCAGTAAGTTGGTCCCTTCCGAATCAACCAACCCTCAAATGTCAAACACCTTTGTCATCCATGTATTGACTACCATCCTTAGATCCATATCTGTATCAAAATGAGATATGAGAAAGTTGGTTCAGTTAGTTGCTCCATTTTTAGAGACAACAACACTGTCATCAGCAAACCTGGGAGACTGGGGAGAAGTGTCTCCTTGCTGATGGGGGATAATAATGACACCATAGTTCTGCTCAAAATCCCGACGTGTCCGACAATCGAGACTTATTTCTGCATCAACATCCACCTTTGCCATTTATTTGTAAAATGTTACATTTCTGTGTTGCTTCTCACGGTAGTTTCCAGGTTGCACTTGCAAATGAACTGAAGATAATTCACAGCTCATGCAATTTGTATCAAAGTCCTGCAGAAGAGTGGTGTTGTATCTACAAGCGATTGATGACCCCAAGCTAGTGTGTCTCTCAGCAGTGACTGATGAGGGTGATGTCACCTTGTATTCATATTTCTTGTCTCCCAGACCATTCTTCATGTTGTCTCAGATGCCTGAACTCATTATGCCTGCTGGGGAATTGTTCCTCAAAATTAAATTGAACTGGAAATCCCCCAAGAAACAGGAATGAGAATAAACTAGGCTGTCACACTGGGGGCAAACACCAAGGCACTTGGAAGCCAAGTGCCTTAAATGCACTTGTAACACACTTATAACTCGCTTGAAAATCAGTTGACAATGGTTTCTTTGATGCTTTGATCTTTGTTGTTAACAAAGTGCTGCTTAAATTTTACTTGGGTAACACAAATGTATAATGTTATATCAAGGTACTTATCGTGGTTCTTCACCTTTCAGACCATAATTACCTAGCGTACATGGCCAAACAGATCTACATTTTCTCTTTGTTTCATTGGTTGGGTTTTATATGCCACTGGGCAGCAGGCCCCCGCACACCCAACTTGGAGTCACCTTGCCTAAGAAGTACATCTTCAAATTTCAGAGAGCCTTATTAAGCTTAGTGCTCTGGACTCAGGGACTCAGAAGTGTGCTAAGGTAAGGCAGGGAGATGTCATTACAGAGGTTGTATTCAGGATGGCTAAGTGTCACCTGTAAATTACACTGCTGCCCTGTGAAGAATAGGAGCCAGTGCAGTGGGAGGTCAGTGTGAGGAAGGAAGAAGGAAATTGATGGGATCATGAAGTCGACCCATTGGGAGTACCACCATCAATCAAGGCACAGAGCAACAGCCCACAGACTTGCATATGAGCCAGTGGAAATCGTGTGACTGGTGTAAGACAAAGACAGGAAATAAATGTGGCAGAGGCTCCATGGGAGCATTGTGGTGGCTTTGTTCATAAAGGATGGAGTCCTGATGACTCTATTCCGCCTTTGCTTGCTGCAGAAGCAATGGCATCTGTGGCCGATCCGCAGCTTGCAATTACAGAACATTCAGGTATGCTAAATAAATGTGGTCTGGAGCAAAAGAAAACACAATAGGTGTTTCAAAACAGCCTTGTACATTTATTATATATGGGCAAATTTTAAGTTGTACTTTATTAAATCAAAGGATAAATACATCAAAGAAGTCGTTGTCAAGGAACTGCCAGGTGCATTACCAGTGCAGAGCGAGTGTGTTTAAGGCACTCATGTTTCAAGTGCCTTGGTCTTTGCCTCCAGTGTCATTCATTCATTGAGCAAGTTCAGCCTCCAATTCTCCTGTGAACAACAAACACAGCACAGGAAGTCTTACTAGCCAAATTCAAGTACTTGCTATGTCATAAAGTAACCGGAATTTTGAGTTTACAGGCAAATAATTACAGCTCTTGGCATGGATTTGCATGAATTCTCAATGCAACATGAATTTTATGTCTGGCTGACCACTTGAGCTTGCGGTTCAACACCTCATATGGAGTGCAGGGATCAATTTCTTTTTAAAGGCATTATTTTGCATATTTTTCTCGCAGTGAATGCCTTGAGGGTATTTGTGAGAACTTTAAGCCCTCATAAATAAGAGTAGTCATTGTATAGCACACACATAGAGTCTCAGAGGTCAACCGCCTCCCAACTTGTCTCTATGAATAAATTAAGAGACGCCAAGATCACCGTCTTAAACCAATCCAATCCAAACAATGTTTGACACTGGATTTCCACAATGTGGACGCCACAATGGATGGTGTTTTTGGTGACAGACAGGACTCTGGAGGGTCTCTCGTGTATTGTAGGTGAAGATTTTACCAAGAATTGCTAAATCTAGGGACATACACCATTCTGGTTACTTTATGACATAGTGAGTATTACAAACTGCGGGAAAGGTTTTCATCTGTAAGCCACTTGACAGCGGGAGTCTGGTGTATTTTGTTGATCAATGGAGGCTGTGTATTTTTGGTACATGAAAGAAGTGGTGTATCTTTGGAAAATTGGAAAGGTGTGTAAAAAAAGCGATTTCATGGAGGTTGTGTATTTTTATATGCCAAGACTGAAGTGGTGAATTTTTGGGGGATGTTTAACCTGTGTATTTTCATGGTGATGGATACACCGGTGTAGAATTTGTGAGTTGCGTGTTTATCATGCATTCCAAGGCAGTGTTTTTTTGCTGAAAACTTCAATAATAATGTTACAGTATTACCCCCATACGAATACAAGTGAGTTGTTGTACATTTTTTACCTTTCCTTGTTCATTTTCTCAGGTGTTATATTTTGTCGGGTGTTCCTCAATCGCCAAACTGCGGTCGCTCACCAGAAAATTTTTACCGCTATACATGAAATCGTGTATGAAGACACTGGCAGGCACATTCGATGGCGCCACTTACATGGACACCATTTGGACGATTTCGATGGTCTGGTCTTGAAATGGGGAGCTGACCAGCACCGAGGCCAGGCGAAAGGTAGGCTCTTGCATTCTTCGCAACTTTCAACGCAACGACTTAAGATCTCCGACTTGTGGCAGGACTTGGTCTATACCTCCAGTCCTTGGCTGAAACTTTGCCTGTTCGAGCAGATCTCCATGAACCAGAAAGAACGATCCAGAGCCTGAGCCCCTACGAACATCTTCATCGAGTTTTCCGTTTGTGTTCCAATCATTATTACAGGAATATCAAATCCTCCGCGGTTCCTGACGACGTGAAGAGACTGATGCGCAGTCTTCTGTGCATGGAACATTCTAACTGGGAAGGGACTATCGCTGCTATTGAACAGAAAGGAGGGAAGGCAGGCCGTGGTTCGTCTCGCTTTTCTTTTTTCTTCCACTGACTGTGCCCTCAAGCTCACGATGTTTAGATTGGGTCAAGGATAAGCACAGCACTCATTTTGCCTTCGAAGGGATATGCTGGGAACGCAGCTTTATCCCAAAGGTCGTTTGGATGGCGGCCGATTCCAACACCAACCTCGTTGAATCGGTTCATTGAGATGTGAACCGTGAAGGGGTGCAATGCACTTTGCTTGGAGGGCTGCAAAAGGGTCAAGCATTTGACGCCATGAAGATCCGCACTCTTGAGGTTAACAATTTATTGCGCTCACATTTCTGGAAGCTAACTTCCTTCAGATGTATGAGACCTATGGAATCCAGCCGACGTATCTTTCTGGTCATATTTCTGAAAACGCTTTTCGAAATATGCGTCGCAGGGGTGAGTCTACTTTCCGACCCTTCATTGTGCATGCATTAAATTCTATATCAGATGGGAACCAACGCCGCGGCCTTATCGCTGCAGACGACAAAATAGAAGCACTGAATCGCAAGCTGCAGAAGAGTTACGACTCTCTTTGCAAGGCGCGCCAGAATATTGTTGAACGCATACAGAATAATCTCGCACACTATGATATTTCTGCGCAGATAATACGGTTGACTCAAATAGCAGACAGAGCATTGGAGGCGCACTTAAAGCTGGTGGAAGAGGGAAAGGAGGTTGATGGGTTAGGCACAGGCAAAGTGTCGATCTTGGTGTTTAATCTCAACCCATAGTAAATTCGAAACAATCAATCTCGTATTGTGAATGAATACTCTGAAATTGATAAACTACACCGGAAGACCAACAAACTCCTTGACCTCCTTCTCAACGACACTGCCGAAGAGATGGATGGTCAGAAGACCAAGACTATTGGCGAAGTCAATAGCGGCGGCGCTGGCTCAAGTTAACCCCATGATATAAAGCAGAAGATATACAACTTACCGTGAATTGAACACCACAGCATAGTTCTTGATGCCCCAGTAGGTAGGGATAGCGTTAGGACAAACATTGCCGTGATTGCGGCGGCAATGGCTTTTCCAAGCGTGAAGAGCGAGGTCGTAGGTGGCTACTTTAAAACGAACGTAGCCGCTATACCCCTCGATCTGGTCGTCGGAGGCCTTGCTGTCAATGGATGTGAGTAAGGAGCTAAATCTCACAACCCGTGAAAACAAACTTACGAGTTCGTGTACACCCCAGGCTTCCAGCCTTCTGGGACAACATAATACGCCGTTTTGTTGCTGGCTGAATGATATGCATGATCGACATCGGGTTTGAAAAGAGGCAGACAGGTTGGTTTTTCAAGCGGAACCTGGGAGTACCGTCAAAAAAAGACACGGCGTCATTGTACAAGAAGAACCAAACCTCGATAATGCTCATCGTTTCCCTGGGAGATATAACTTTCGAGTTACGGTTTTGGGATGAGACAGATTGGGAGAGACAGAAAAGGTGAGCGGTGCTTTTATATCTTGCTGCGAATACAAAGAATAGGTCGCTTTTGGACAGCGAATATACCACGCCTTGAGACGGACAATAGTGGCGTACACATCCCAAAGAGAGCCGCAAGGGTACCTTAGTGATTCCAAAGCTAGAAGCTGTCCACACAACAAAATTTTGGCCTTGCTGTGAGACATGAGGCAATAAACCAGGAGGCGTGGTCCAAGGATATGCATGAAGGATTAGTGGCAGTAGTGGAAGAGTACGCATGTGTGAAATGGTGCCGCGTTCCTGAAAAGGTCAACGGCAGAAGTTGGTCTCCCGAGCCAGGAGAGTACGCCCTGTCACCATCTCGTGCATTGTGACCTGATGTCACTTGCTTCTAATTGACAGTCGCGTCGCGTCGCGTGGATAAGCATATATATCTTTTAAAAAGCACAGAAAATCGTCGTTATGGTTGTTGTAGTGAGAGCTGTGTTGGCATCTTTTGATTGTTGCCATATTTGATCCCCTTCTAATTAGTTCAAACGCGTCGCGTCGGACGCGTATCGCTCGTACGATGAAGTAACGGCCACAGGCTCTGTGACACACCGTGGTCTCCTTCAGGAGGAGAGTAGGGCCTAAGCGATGTCTTTCACCTTTGACAGCAAGCCTTGAATTTGCTCTTGGTCCCATGCCGGTGCATCTTGAAATCCGAGATGAAGACGCAGGCATCCTCTTTGCTCTTCTCCCGAACCTTGCACACACCACTCCGGCCGCGGTCCAGGTTTTTGAAAGGGTACACCGTCAGATAGCAGAAGAGGGGAGACGACTGCGTCTGCGCTGGGTTATTCTGGATGAGGATATTCAAATGGGTGTCGAAGAGCCTTCTTCAGGTACGTTGCACCAAGATTCATGGGGACCCATCTTATAGTGCCGCTCCCATTCTCTAGTCGCTTTAGAGGCAAGCAACACGGCGACACCTGTACCTGCGTCTGCTTCTCCCCCTCGACTTCTTTCTCCACTTCCTGACTTTTCTGATTACCCCGCGTCTCTGGCTCCCTCTTCACCTACTCTGGGCCCGATGTCTCCTGCACCGTCTTCCCCAGCAACCACCGTTGTAGAACTGGACGATGCTTGCTCCAGCAACAAGCGTAAACCTGCTGAAAGTACACCGACACGACGGCCTAAACGCCACTGCACCTTGCGTGTAACCACAGAGGACGAGTTCCTCCAGTCTTCTGATAAAGACCACTGCGTTGTAGCTGGTGCTGCAGGCGAGGGCGCTGGGGCCAATCCCGGACATCCGCGGCGTGCTGGCTGCCCTGCGCGGGGATCTGTTGCCGAGCGCACAGACAGGGCTGACCCTGACCATGTGCCTCGGACTATTGCTGAGATCCAGAAGCGCCTGCAAGAAGAACTGTCGGGTGTACCGCAGGACGAGGAGGAGTCCGATGATGATCGCGAAACAGCTAAACCCAAAGGCAAGAGCAAGGGCAAGCGAAAAGGGATCTGGAATATCAAAAGTAAGCCCCCCAGTGTTGAGCGCTGCTACAGCTCGGCCGGTCGTCTGGCTGTCTTATGCCACAACATCCCCTGACCTCCAGTACAAGCTCAAGCAGCTATTGATTGGCCTCTCGGACACCTCTCCTGTAAATGCGCTTTCCCAGCCTGAATCTGTTTCCAATACCTCTTCAAGTATTCTCCCTCTCACCACCATTGCGCATAAATGTGCAGCACTCGAGTTGGCGTCTGTTGTTAACGACTTTCATCAAATGATGTCCTACATCAATTTCGCCATATACTACGATTTGTGAGTCTTTCATTCGCTAACCCTTGCCTGGCTCAATTGTCTCTAGTACATCCCGTGCCATGACACAAGCCAAAATTCGCTTTAATTTTGCCGTCCTGCAACGGGAGTGCAACACTCCAGGTATTACGCAGAAAAGCCTTCAAAAATGGTACACCGCCGGATCGCGTTTGATTTATCTGGCTTCTTCAAGTAATTTTGAACCCGTCTTCGTCAACTAGTGCTTACCGTTTGAGCCAGGCTCTTTATACATCTTAGCTGTCTTTGCGGCATGTGGAATGAAAACGACATTTGTTTCAAACATACAGGGAAGCAGATTCAGGTGTTGGCATTCACGCTCTGCAACCCGGCAGGTGAGTACTGTGCTTTATTTCTGGCCCTAAATTAACCTATCTTACAGTCTCCGATGGCACCTAATCAAGCAGCTCAGCTCGACCCTGGACAAAACATACTTCTCTCTTTGCCTTCCCGATTCTCGTTGTCTGCCCTTCAGCGACATCGAGAAATGTCACGAATTCCTCAAAGGATTTAATGTCAAGTAAGTTTCCCCATCGTTGATACACTTTCCAACTCATCGTCCCAGCTTTTTCCCGCTGCCGCCCCAGGATCCTGTTTGGAATGTCCTTGTAATTGATACCTTGACTCCAGCCATAGCGCCGGTCTTGGCTCCAGCACATATAGATGCTGGCTGCGTTGCCGAGGAAGTTCGCATTACAACTCCTTTCAAGCTCTCAAGTTGCAGCTCTCCTGTCTTGAATAATACCAACCGAATTAATTTCACACTTGAGCAGAGAGCACACGCGTTCTCAGCACCCGAAGTGAAGGATATCGATGATTTGCAGCCTGAGGTAAGTGATGTTTCTGGGAATGAAGAAAGCGCTCGCTGAAATTTAAATTCCAACCAGGTTCACCGGTTTCACTCCGGTGGAGTCAAGAACCCAGATTCCTACCTCCTGATTGATACGGCCATTGCCAGAGGGTACTTTTTTTTGGCCTTCAGATTCTCTTCTAGCACTGATAGCGGTCTCAGGAAAGTTCTCCACTTTCAAGACGGAGACAATCAATTGATCGCTCTGGTTGGGACTAATCTCGCCGAGACCATACCTCATCTGAAAACCACTCTGCTCTCGCAACTGTCATCTATAATGACCGGGGAGATTTTCAACGTGAAGTCGGACATAAATCACCAATTTCTAGCTTGGCACTGTAACGTCTGGAATCGTTACGGTGAAAAGGTGTGCCTCCTCTGAGTTTTCTTGTTCATTCAGTGTTGACAGAAACTTTAGGGCGATAATGCTCCAAAAGGAGTTCATCCCGACTTTGTTCATAAAGACGGCGCAAAGGCCAATAAAACTCAACGTTATCCATATTTTTCGAAAGAAGTTGAGGATCATCCCGAGGAGGCAGAGCTCTTGGCTGAGATGATCCACCTCATCACGATTATTGTTGAACACCACGTATGTACTACGTCTTTCTCGTGTCTTTTTCCATTGCAAACTGACGCCTCCATGTAGCTCAGGAAATTTCTGCCTGAAGAATATGAGTCAATCAAGGTGTTCGTCAACCAGCTCCCACTGAACGAACGTAGTCTTGCATATCCTTTCGGAGGCTTTGTTATCAATATAGGCGTAGCAACCAGAGCTCATCGCGACAAGTTCGACAAACATTTCTGCGTTGTCATTCCATTTGGCGATTGGACTGGTGGCGAGCTCTGCCTGTATGAACCTGGTACGTTTGCCTCCCATTCCTCTCTATAATTTGGCTTACGCGTTTCAGGATTTGTATTCCGCCTCCAACCTTGGGATATTCTTATTTTCCCCTCATGCAATATCACTCACTTCAATTTGGATTTTGAAGGCGTCAGATTATCTCTTGTACTCCACTCTGACAAGTATGGAGACAGATGGGTTAGAAATCGCAATGGCTGGATGCCCAATGACGGAGAAGATTAAATCATCTTGTCTAGTTTATGCGAAATTCAATGGTCATTTCAACATTTCCCAGAGTCAATTCAAGAAAAGTTATTGAATATACAATAAGCGCCTGAAACAGGCCAAGAACTCGAAACTACGATCGTCTGACTAACTACTTCTTCGCAGAACTACGACGAGTATTCCTAGGGAGTCCGTCTACCGTCCCGCATCTGCGACTATGCTCCTCCACAAGACGCGTCCATATGAATTGGTGACAGATGGTACACTCCTTCTAGTCTCTTATAAACAGACGCTACAACAATTTTAACTCGTACCTCGTTATGTTGTTCAGAATCCTCTTGAAATGTGCCTTCGTAACGCCAGAGCCGTTAGCCCATTGCAAGAGCGCGTCCCTCTCATCGAGATCCACCATCACATCGGTGAAGCCGGGGAGCACAAGGTCTGTGGGACGAACAGCAGGCTCGACAAGAGGTCGTGGGGGAGGAGGGATTCCTGGACTCAAGTCAGAGATGACAAAGGAAACCATAGGCCGGAAACAACTCACGATGCTTAGGACCCAGCTGGCCGGGAGCAAGGTCCAAATGAAAAAAGGAGACCTTCTTGATGACAGTGAGGTTTTCAGGTCCCAAATCGCCGATAGGGTCGCCAATGAAGCCTCGAACAAATGCGGGATGATTGATGGACCAGTCGACAGGAGGAATCCAAGTTGCACGGTTCAAATAGGCCACAAACATACCCTGTGCATACGGGGATCGGTCCAGGAGAGCTCCAGAATACTCGTGAAGGAGAGTGGCATTGTGATAAATTTTTAAAAGATCGACTATGAAAGGATCAGAGAAAAATTGGCGCTCCACAAGAGTTAATGATAATGCAACGCACGGAAAAGCCACATCGAGGAGGATCGAAATGACAATAGGCAAAGACTCTTTCATCCCGGACACCGTTGTGCGCCATGGTAAATTCGCAGCCGTAGGGTAGACCAAAAATAGAGGAGCAGAAGCACGTCCAATGAATACGCTGCTCGAGGATCAAGAATACGAGCTCCCGTGGAGTCATCCGGCGTCCATGTATGAGGGGCCTAGATACGAGTTGGCCGGAATCAAACAGATCGCAATGGAACAAACCAGGCAACAATGAGAAGAGCGCAGATATCCCGACAGAAGACAGCGAGCTCAGTCGTCAAGGAGAGACTGTGCAGGAATTTTTCGTCAAAACGGCAGATGATTGAGCCTGACATAGTGCCAGAGGGACAAGTGTGGGGCAGCGAGGTCGAGTTCGCATTGTTCTTAAGTCGCCAGGTAGACGAGAAGAAGAAGAGGAAGAAATTTCCGGATCAAATTTGTGGCGATAATTGTGTTTCAAAAGACGGAATTAAAAATCTTAAAAAACGGAGCGGAAGTTGGAAGACACATAGAGATTCGAGTCATCAAGATATTTACAATTGTATTATTATCCAAGAAGAGCCGCCGTCGATTACGCTGCCAATTGTCCAGATCTTTCTCCAGGATCTCCGCACACTGCACCCTGCAGATGCGCCTGATGTGCGTCGAAAGACCTTCTGAGATGACAGGTCTCGCAGAGAACATCAGATGTAGATAGTAAATCCCAGACGTCTCGAGGAACCCCAATGCGTGAATTCCATTCACAGAAGGCGGCACCGGAGGGAGTATGAAGATAATCCTCCATTAGGGGTACCTGGTATCCCTGAGGATAGGTACGGCAGGGTAACCGAAGAGGAGGAGGGGGTTTGAGATCTACTGGAAGAACATGCATTAGCTACACAAGGAAGACGAAAACAATGGAAAGAATACCTTTTTTGGACGGGCTCGCCATGGAGCAATGTCCATCGACAACATGAGAGTTGTATCCCTCATAGGAGAAAACGCACTCGCAAGACTTGCAAGTGACGCGATGCTTGATCATGAAAGTCCAAGCGTCAGCGGCAATGCCAATGGCTGAATGGAATTCACGGATAGCCCGGCCCAAATGGGTATCAATGTGCTCCAGGTTAGAGAACGTCCGAATGAGGGAACCAGTCGTATCCTCATGGTAGCCAGACATGAGGTTGTGAGGCGGTTTCTCTGCGAGCGGATGATCTTCGGGATGGTCTGTATGATTTCTCGCACTCAGAATTGATGCTTGAGGACGGCACTAGATTCACATACCTTTGTAGTAGCCGCGCGCATACTGGGTGGACACAAGCTCCATTAATGAATGATCTGCGTAAAGCAATCAGCGTAAGTTCGAAGGAAAGAGATAGGACACCCGCCTACGGCTTTCCTGGCAGCAGTAATCCTCTTATTGAAGAAGGGCTTGACAGGGCCAAGAAGAGCGGGAGGAAGGTCGGATGGTCGGGGGATACGAGGGTTACCGTGAAGAAGATAATGCTCGACCTCATCGACGTCGTTGGAAGAGGTTGATACGGCGGGAGAAGAAGAGGATGCCAAAGGAAGGGAGTCCTCTCCGTCGTCGTTATCAAAGGCAAGGAGATCGTCTGAATTTCAAAAAATGAGAGACTGAAGAAAGTAATGGAATTCATAACGCACCGAAGACTTCACGCTCTTCAAGCGTTGTTATATATTGTGACTGGTACTGCTCAACCGTGGGGACGATAACTGGATACTGGTGAATAAAATGTTTGAGAGGGAAGTAGAATACCCCCCGACGAATTGGCAGTGGTGCGAAACTGCTTGGAAAAATTTTCCTTTCTTGCCGCTCCTATCGACAACTTTGTTGAGGTGGAGAGACATGGTGCTCTTGGTGGGGTCGTCATGGAAAGTGTGAGGGCACCTCGGTGGCTTGAGGTTCGGTATTTTGTGGTAGCCAGACGCCGCGACTGGGACAAGTTTCCGACTCCGTTTGAGGACGCGCATAGGTCTGTATATATGTGTGAGCAACCGCTAAGTAATATACACAGCAAACAGTACGCACAAAACCCAGGGAGTCCAATCGTTGGAAAACGGGCACCAAGTTACAGGTATCTTGTTAGAGTTCCACTGCTCCAGCGCCGAGTGTGCAGCCTCATAGTGAGTCAATTTGGGGAGTCCGGGTCGCCGAAGAAGGTGAGTTAAGCGAGAATGATAGGGCAGAGAGCGCTCAGGGGGGCATGGTGACAAGAAAATTAAGGCTGCAAGATTGCCTGTTTCTTTAAATATTGCAAAGCGCAAAGACATCGAGCCCCCGAAAAAAAAAAAATCAAAGTCCAAGGTCGCCGCAGAAAGAACACCGAGCTGTGAGGTCACGTCGGGCGGAATTAGCTGTCGTACTGAGAGTTCCATTGTTGGTCGAGAATCCAATAAATTGAAAGAGAAGTCTCCTTGGCGGGAGTTTCACAGTGTGACTTTGTAACAATGAGTTCGGCCGTACTGTCCCAGAAAAATATGTGCAAATGCTACGGGTCAAACACCCGTGGACTCCCGACGTCTGCCACCAGAGCTTCTGACACTTTCTGGACGTCGTGGCACCTTCTGCGCCTATTACTCCCCAACATCATTAGACTAATCAACCTTGTGCTCCTTCTACATGTTGCCGAGGTCACGCGCGCCATTTCCGACGGCGACTTTGGACGCGTTGAAGATCCTGATCTGTTGGGCAACCTTACCATGATTTTCCGTGGCGCAGGTTCCAAAAATTATTGCACAGAGATTTTATACTTCATGCACAACCTGAAATATGTTTGGAAAGGGGATGGTTTTGAGTGCGTGTAACCGCTTGTGCTCATTCATCAGCTAATTCTTTGAGTAACAGTGAGCTCGTCCGGGACAACATGATTTTCAATATGAGCGGCGGGCACGGGAAAGGCCAAGGCGTAGACATGAATATGGAGCATAATATCGGCAAGATAAAGGTAACTACTGTGTCAAGTTGTAGGGGAGCAACCGTCACGCATCACGGACTGCTGGTTGCGTTGCCTCTTTCCCTGAGGGTCACGGTCACGAAGTGGTTGGTTGTCTCAAAAAAATCGTGACACGGCAAAAAGAAAATGCCAAAAAAATGCCCAGGGTCAGGTTTTTAGCAAAAATTACAGGGAACCATGAATATTGGCTTGTGGATCTGCATTTCAACCTCTTGAAGCCCTTTCACAAGGTAAGGAAAAAATGTTTTGGTTGCCTGCCGAGGCAACGGTCACGCTCACGGTCGAGTCTGTTGCCTGAAAAAGAGGTAACGGGCTTGTCACGGTCATTGGGGCGTTGCTCCCCTACAACTTGATACAGTATCTCGATTGGTGTAGAGGATTGGTGTAGATAGTCCCATCATAACACATAACAGGAGCTCTTCACTGCGCGAGGTGTGTACGGGAGCTGGGATCGCTTGGCCAACATCTCGGCTGCAATCGACGTTCTCGACTCGATACAAGTCAGTATGGCGGCTTCACTCGGTGCATCCTACAGCGGCACCGGCCACAAAGACGTTGATACCTCCGATCTTGTCTGGAGGGTTGCTCGCAAGGCTCGCGAACTGAACCTGAATACACCACAGGTTAACCGAGAAGGCAAAGCAACACCAGATCTCCTGGTTGTGGGCGAGGCAGCCTTGAAATCTTCAACACTTTCCACTTTCAATAAGAAGCGCCGAGAACTACTGAAGGGTATCATTGAGGTGACGGAGGAGGATGTGGACGAAATTCCGGCAATGGACATTTTAATTCATAGAGAGGAGTCGTAGTACAGTCTGATAGTCTCCATTGATTTGTAGTTGTACTGTGAGCTCGTGGGATCAGATTAGATCACAGTAATTGACTCTATGACTTATGACGCTTTGGAGGAGGAGCCTCCTCATCACTGTCTCCATCCTCCTCCCCCGCACCAGGTTTGAACTTAGAGATCAGCTCGTACAGGCTTCTCGCCCATAGATACGCCCATTCAGGACTTTGTTTCAGCAGAGAAGTGACGCTCTCTGCCGAAGTTATGGACGATGCGGGCGCCATGACCAACTTCTTGACGGCTGCACTATCCAGGATAAAACTCGGTGGGCGGATGGCGCGTAGGGTGAAGCGAGCGTGCATGTCCGCCCGCCACGAAATCAGAAGTGCTTCAAGCTCGGGACAATCCTTAGTAGGTCGGTACGTGTTTCTGTTTCGTTTCTGTGGTACGGGTGCAGGCTGCTCCTTGTAAAGTGGGCCAAGAAATAATTTATCGAGTGCGAATGTACTGCCGGTGTGAACTTGTGAGTTGCAGCACCAACGTCCAGTGTAATGAAGTGCTAATAACATCAAGTCAGGGCCGCACTGGAGACTCCGAAAAACCGACCATCAGGTGAGGTATCTTGATAATAGGCTGCCTTGAGAACACGTTCACATTCTGGGGACGACGTACAGTAAGTCGTAGGTCCTCAGTTGCACACAATAGAGTAAGACTCTTATTTACCTGTAGACGCCGTACAGTAAGTCGTAGGTCTACAGGACATGTAAGTACAAATAGATGAGTATATAGAATGCCAACACACCCTCAGTCGCACACAATAGAGTAAGACTGAGGGACTTCCAATGGCTCCGTACCCTTTTTATGAAGGGCACGGCATCCAATGGATCCGCACCGGAGCACAACTGCCGATGGCTCCAGACGGGTACATGGCATTGGAAACATAGAAAGAAATAGAGAATGAATATTGTTGCTCACCAAACAAGGTGATCACGGTGTCATAGTTTCTCAACAATAGATGCCCGTCCGGTCCGCTCTTGCTTGGTCGGGTGCTTCTTGGTGAGCGCCACATCCGAAAGCGGCCGATCCGGATCGTTGGGATCCATCGCCATCTCGCTGGTATCGACCCACGGCTCTATCATCTGGACGCAGAAAGCATCAGCATCAGTGCTGCGGCCGGCGCGCCCTTCCCATTAAGATTTGGTGGGTATATCCGCAACAATACCATAGATTATAACTCCGTTTATACCCGCAACATCGAGTCCCTACAATTTAATTCAGAAGTGCGAACTTCAGGGAAAGATGCTGAACTTACCTCCCCAGCACCCGCGGTTGCATGCAGTATCAAACACATACCATCAGGGTCGGCAAAATTTGCATATGCGTCCTCTAGATATTCGGGTGACAAATCGGCATGATAGTGACGGACAATACCGAGGTTCTGAATCAACATGCTGCCGCGCGCGGCAGCAGTCTCGGCTTTATTGCCATGGTATGCGCATTGGGGGATGAAAATTTGGAGGAATGATGAGGTCTAGGTTTCGAAGGTTTCCGAACACGCCGACGAGGACGTGTGTTGCATAAATCAAGTTAGGACGATTGGGAGAAACTCGGATGATAGTAGGATTAGGGCCAATAGTCATGCCTCTCCTTAATGTGGTTGAAGATATGTGTAGGAACCGTCGCAGAAAGGAATGACCAAGCAGTAGTGGTTCCCAGCCTTATACGAAGCTGAGGGAGTGCGCCATAAGATGGTCGAAGGGGAGTTCGTCCATTAACAGTGGACCCGACCATATAGATATTGTGACATTCGTCGGCAGCAACCGCGGCGACTCGGGAAACAAATTTAGGATCATGCAAGAGGCGAGCCATCTTTGGGAGATGCCCGTGATACAGGGAACACTGCTCTGGATGTACAATGAGATGAGAGACCTTGCCCTCCGATATCGCCTGATGGCGCGTTCATGGCTGCTTTCACAAACAGATACACGGAACACGCACCGACCATAGAACAGGACAATTCGGGGTATCTTCGTTGATGGCCACTGTCGAAATTCCAAACTTAGATAGAAAGTCTGAAACCTTGGGATGGATGAGCCAAAAAAAAATACATATTAATCGCCTTACGCACCTGCATCATCTGGAGTCGTTTAAGCGGAGAAATCGTAATAGCGACACGATCGGGACAGAGCAAGATTGGTATGGCGATGCAGAGTGTCTTTCTCCACCCTGTCTGTGCAACGACAAGACATTCCTTTCCATTTGCCGCAGCAAGGCCAGCTTGAAGTTGTAGGTCGTGTGGAACGAGCTTTGGCAAACGCGCACTGCGGGGCGTTTGGTAGATTGTGGAGTCGAAGCATTGAGTTTTGACGCAGTTTTGAGGCTGAATGCAGGCGGTTCCGGTGGGAGAGGGAGGGGGGAGATGAGGGAAGAGAAGAGAGAGAGACGATCAATCGATCAACCAACATGGCGAGCAATCACGCAATCGCGCACGTGTGAGCGGACTTTGAATTGACTTGAGATTTTCTGGTGCTGGTCGATTCACGTAGTTGAGATTGTCACTTTTACCATGTCATCCACGAGTTGGCACTGAGACTTTACCCATCGCAGGCTATCCCCAGAAAAGCAAAATAAAGGTGCCTGCAAAATGCCGAGTATCCGGCGCTATTGGTTTCGGCATATCGCCTATCAGTCGCTAATGATCCCCGGTGGTCGGCTACCAAGTGCTACCAAGTGCTACGAGGCATCAGCCAGGGGCTACCAGAGCTATCGGTGCTCCCAAACCTTGGGCTGTAGCGACGTAGTAAATCCGTTTTTCCTGATGCGGGTGACAGTAAAGATCAAAAGGCATGCGCGAAGAGCGGCGATACGGTCCGTGTCAGAGAGGGCCAATAGAAAGGTGGGAGTGGGACGGAGGTGTAGAGGTATTATGATATTCGAGAAGCGCCCAACATCTTCTGAATCGAGAAGACGAATGACAGCAAGAGCAGCGGGCATGTACTTCCAGTCTAGAATCTCTATAGCTTTACGATACCGGAGAGCCTGGAGGAGGGAGGGAGAGCAAGAGATAGAGGCATCGGGCGGTGGAATATAGTCGTTAGGCTGTGTCATGAGCGCAAGAAGAAGGGTAGACGCGCGCTGCCGAAGAACGCGAGCGCGCTCGATGGTCGTGTTTGACAAGTGATGGGGCATCAAACGTGATTCGGTGGCAGTGCCGGCGCTCGTCATCTAAATTAAAACCCAGATCGACCGGTCTGTCTATCGACAGCTTACTCCATAGACAGATCGGTTACCGGCCTATCTTCCTCCGCTGGCGGCCTCTTCTGCTTTATTTATACACTAAGTGGACAAAATGATTGACCGATCGATTTTTTGATTGACCCGGCGCGCAGAGTCAATATTGCCCGAGGGTTACCTGGTATAAAATGTGCCCTAGGGGGCTTGCGTCATGTGTACAAAACATCTCAACCACTAGAGCACAGTTGGCTGAGAAATAGTGCATGCAAGGGAGAAGTTACCTTTTTGGGCATATGACAACAAAACATCTTGATGCAAAAAGCGATTCACGCAGCGAGTAAAATTTAGAAAAATACAGAACAAATTAGTATTATGTGCTCCTCTCCTTTGCCTCTTAAAGTATGCATACCCATCCGGCCATTGATTCGTACCATTTGGCAACATAGTTCTCATCTATCTGCACCCTCTGCTCCTGCAAAGCATGCCATAAATCGTCCTAGTTTGAGGACAGCGGGCTCCGAATTCACACCACGAGAGTTTGGTTGGTCATTTCACATGTCTGAGACCCCATTTCATTCTAAGAGAGCCCACAGATATTATTGACCTGCAGCTCAATTCCGATCAAAAAACCGATCGGTCAATCATTTTGTCCACTTAGTGTAATTGGGTTGTTTGATGTTTTTGTTTCTGATGCATTGAACCAGCTCTGGAAGAGCCTGAACAGGCAGACATTCAGTCGGACGGAAAGCGCACTGGGCAGTATTCTTCTGAGTGGTTCCCTTACCCAACGAAAATGGTAAGATTTCTTTCGAGGGAATTTTGGCCACCTCTTTATATCTTCAACTCCTGGTCAGATGTTTCTTCTGGATACTCTGGACAATTTACTAAGATTGCGTGTCGATTTTGTTCTGCAGCTGATGAATGGCAATGAGCTGGACCTGGTGTTCATCATTCTATATCGGAGCATCCAGTACTGCAACAACTTCTTGGGTGGAGCGAGTAGAAACTGTTGAAACGTGGTGCGTGTAAATCATTTTTCTTTTGAATTTACCAGTTATATTACAACTTGGAAGGTGAATCAAATTCGGAGCCGCTCAAGCGAGGCCAAAAGAACAGAGCAATATATTTACTGAAGTCTACAACTGCCGCAAATGCCATCAACTACGGCCTGTATCCCTCAGAATCTCCCTGGAATCAATGCTCATCAGTGGTCGGGGAATCTTTGGACGAGTTTTTCGCTGGATCGTGGATTTTCGCTCAATCGGCGACTGATAATGTAGGAAACTTGCATCTGCATGCCTCAGGGCTCACACACCTTTATCAGAACTCCACGATATTGGGGCGCATCTCAGAAATTCTGACAAACAATGCTGCCACTACTGTGGTTGTATTGGAGGTGTTCCAAGTCCTGGCTGCCCGTGACGAGATTTATGGCATGCCAGTCTTGGTTTGACGAGACGGGGAGATAGTGTTTACTATTATTCCAGCCAAGGTATCTGACACGCTTTTCGAACTGAAACATACAGTTGATATTTGTCTATAGAACATCAAGTTCAAGGTGAATGTTCAGCATGATTGCCACATGGCCAAGTGCGAGCCCACGGGCGTGCGACTAAGAATGCAGGAACGCGTCGAATCCGACCGAATCGAAAACTTCATCGTTCACGAGTCCTTGGATCGCTTCATTATTAACTCCCACGCCTTGCATAATGCTCACCTCCTCCGCGCAACCCTCCCACGTGATCTCGTGGCTCCAATTCCCCTATTTGATCAATGGAGAGAGAAACACAATGAGTTTGCTGCCACACTGCGTGCAAATTGGGCATCAAAAGCCGCCACACACAAAGCCGGCAAGGCAGGCAGTAAAAACAAAGTTGCGCACAAGAGGAAGGCGCGTGTCCAACCTAGCAATGACGATGAAGACGAAGGTTTGGGCCCCAGAAATAAACGGCGCAGAAAAGAGGCTGCTCAGGATTTACCTGCTAAGTCATTGCCGCAGGATCAGGGGTAGTTGCTGGTCGGGCGAAGAGGGGACATGTACATCTCTTCCGATGAGCATTCTGATTAATTATAATTCTATTTGTACGTGTGGTTACCAGGTTACAAAATGCAGTGGACCTGGCATGGAGCCCACCTGGCAGCTGGCTGATCTCCGCCTAAAATATGGCTGACTATTCAATCTGGAAACCAGCCAGCCCCCAGCTGCACCCAGAAATCACGACCGCTGGTGGCCATGTGATCGCGCCAGGCGGAAGCAACATGCCGACACTTTGGCGGTGGTAGATAGTGTCGTCAAAGCGAGATACAAAGAATCGCGAAGATAATTCAGGAGATAGTCACAAGGATATTACCATGCTTTCGAGATTCTTCAGTCCTAGGAGCTGTCTCCCATTGCACTGTCCGGTAAGTAGGATCCGGAATGCCGTTGTCCGTGACGGTGTGCATCTGGAAATCTGACAGTGAGAGTGATCCAAAAAGCAACTCAGCATCAAGACGGCATTCAACTCAAAGAACCGGTCACATATAATAGTTTGCGTGACTCATTGACGCTATATCATTTCCTCTCGACCAGTCTAGATTACATAGTGTATTATTACACCGCCTCCACCCAGATCTGAGGTTCGAGCAGCCTTCCAAGGTCAATCAGTGCCTCATCAAGAGGATCAGAGACTGGGAACTGAGAGGAATCTCAACTTACTAGCAACATTATTAATTTGTAGGCTTCAAATAGATGAACCAGACCTGGTAAAATTTGTTGGGTTGATATGACCGATCCGGCGTTGCTGGAATTCTGGTCACGCTGTTGCGCTTTTCTCTGCTTACTTGCAGTCAATATGATGGTTAATTTACACTATGAACTTACCAGGTTTATTGCGGAAATTTTGGAACAAAAGTTTTGCGGGCGACTCTATCTTGTGGGCGACGCGTCTGCATCTTGCGGGCGACATCTATAAATATGTTGCGGGATGCCACGATTTCTATCCTTATCTCTTTTGCGGGCAAGGGATCTAACCACGTATCTTTGTTGCGGTAAGTCCGAAATCACCACTTTATCTTGCAGCCAATTAAATATGCACTTAATCCGCCATACTCGTGCCGGTTTCTTCCCGTAATGTCTCCACAGCAAATCAGCCGTGGACGACGATGTCAACGGCTCGGCAAGCTATCGCGACTACGGGTGTACTTACCTACCCATCAGCGACTGTTTCCCACCTGTCAATGAGATTGTTCAACGCGGTACCGTATTTTTTCTTTCAATTTGATACGGGGCGTGACGCGTGACATGGTGTGAGCGATTCGATAATTCGATAGCAGCCGGATTTCTGCGTGACACCCCTCAATTTTGACAGTCTCATGGAAAGTTTGACTTTTTTCCTCCACTGAGGGGGTTGTGATGGTTTAGATGTTCCATAAAACATCGACCATATTTCGATACCGATTGAGGGGTGCGTAACGTGTGACTTCCAAATTGAACAAAAAATACAGTATTTTTCGTTGAGACCGCGGAAATTGACATGCCAGAGATGAAGGAGGAGTATGTTGCCAACTTGAATCAACCATGAACTTACCTATTACTCAATATCATCTAGCAAGCGTGCAGAGTATGACCGCCTCACTGAGAGCTGGGAGATCCTGTGGCGTCTCCTCGGATCCAGCTTTGGGAGGAGATGATCGCTCTTTCAAAGAAACGCAAGTTGCGCAACAAGGTTTGCGCAGAGGTACATGGTACTTGGTCTACCTATATGCAGCGTGCATTTGGTACCCCAAGTGCATTTACTATATAATCACAGAGTCCACAAAATGACCACCTCTATATACCTACCACTGCTCTATATGACTATGCCTTACATATATATACATATATACCCATCTTATTCAGACAGGTGTGGTAATGTGTCACACTATGTCACATAACTATCTATGTGGATGTAATTTGGCACAGCCACATCCAGTACCAAGTCAGGGACTCAGCCAGGTCACACTGGGTCACATAACTATCTACATGGATGTAATTTGACACAGCTGCATCTAGGACTCAGCCAGGTCACACTGTGTCACATAACTATCTACATGGATGTAATTTGACACAGCCACATCTAGGACTCAGTCAGGGACTCAGCCAGGTCACACTGGGTCACATAACTATCTACGTGGATGTAATCTGACACAGCCACATCCAGTACCAAGTCAGGGACTCAGCTAGGTCACACTGGGTCATGTAACTATCTACGTGGATGTAATTTGACACAGCCACATCCAGTACCATCAGGGACTCAGCCAGGTCACACTGGGTTATGTAATTATCTATGTGGATGTAATTTGACACAGCCGCATCCAGTACCAAGGCAGAGACTCAGCCAGGTCACACTGGGTCACATAACTATCTACGTGGATGTAATCTGACACAGCCACATCCAGTACCAAGTCAGGGACTCAGCTAGGTCACACTGGGTCATGTAACTATCTACGTGGATGTAATTTGACACAGCCACATCCAGTACCATCAGGGACTCAGCCAGGTCACACTGGGTTATGTAACTATCTACGTGGATGTAATTTGACACAGCCGCATCCAGTACCAAGGCAGAGACTCAGCCAGGTCACACTGGGTCACATAACTATCTACATGGATGTAATTTGACACAGCCACATCTAGGCTCAGCCAGAGACCCAGCTAGATCACACTATATCATAAAACAAATTATGAAACCTAGACAATCTAATCTCTTGCTCATTTTGGATTCTCTACCTCCATGCCAAAATTCTCCATCTCATACCCTGCTGTTCCCACACAACAGCACCTCCTTTCTGCCCTTTGCCCTCCCATTTTGTGATGCTCAAATCACTTAATTACACTCACCTTACTACCTCAGCAACTATTTATCTTGGGCTCAGTTCTGTGGGTAGACTGATGGCTGTACACTCTGGAGAAGGCTGGATGGCGTCTACAGCCACTGATATGCCCACAGAACTGAGCCCAAGATAAATAGGACATCTGGGTATTGAGGCTCATGTGGTGTGATTTCCGAGCCTCAGGACTGCACCGTGTTACAGTGTGCTTCCGCACCGTCTCTGCACTGTGGGCCCTCAAGTACCCCATCACACCCGTGTCAACGCTCCCTTGTGGCAATGTGACGTCAAGTTTCTTTCATAGATACATGCAAGCAACCGAAAAGACTGCTGTAATCAATGCTCAAGGACCATGCTGTCAGCAGGTGTGCTTGCTTCTCTCTCTTTATAAAATTATGCACATCTGTCTGAAGCGCTTTTTAAAGTCTGCTTTTGACAGATCAGGCCCAAGGCTTTGGAAGCGCTGGGTCCAGACCTTTGGAAGTGCTCAATAAACAGTGCTTCCTTGGGGCTTTTGGCCCCATGATCAACTTTAAGCGTGCACATGCCTATAAAAGTGTACACAAAGCCAAACTCCGCTTTCTGCTCACTGTTGAAGTTTCTGAGGCGCTAATTCAAGCACCAAACTAGCACCAGGGACTTGAATTTACTTGCAACTTCATCAATTCTGCTCTTGCTTTGAAGGATGGGCTGGGAATAAAATTCTGAACTTGATTGCAACCTGATCAAGACAAAGATTCCCTTATTGTCTTGCTCGAATTTGGTGTGCACTCAGAGCTGCAGAATACAAATTGCAACACATGCACTGGCAGTGGTTTTGTGATAACCAACTCAGTTTCTGAAATCAGAATGCTCCCGGTTGCTTAAGAAAATCAACTGGACTCAATTCAACTCAACTCAGTCAAAAGTTCAATCCCTCTCAGTTTGACAGGTAAAATCCAAATATTTCACATAATATTATTGAAAGGGGATGGGAGGCCACGAAGTGGCCGACCAGGCTCTTGTCAAGTTGTACTTTGCTGTCCTCAAGACTGGACTCATCTATTGTGCTCTTTTTCCTCAACCATATTCCTTCAAGCTTGTGGCCTCAAGAATTGCTCCCTTTCGCTTGTGCAGCCAGTTCTTTCTCGCCCCTGGTGCCCGACCTTTCTCACTGAGCCTCACAAGGCGTACCTCGTGGACTCGGGCCCAAAGTTTGGGGACACCATCGATATTGAGTTGGAGAAAATTCAAGAGAATGCCAAGGGGGACTTGAAGGCTGTTCATCGGTGAGTAATGTAGTGCTGACATATTCTTTGCGGCGGGTTCCTCAAGAAGGCCGTGAGACTCATGGTGTCGACAACTACGCCACCTTCCAGCAGAAAATCGAAAACATCATTGAAGCAGGTGCAGGAATAGCTGTGATGGCGGGTGACATGACACATAGTATAATATCAAGTAGTTCAACAAGCATCTGTTTTGAGTGCGATGTCTGCCTGGAATCATTTATTTTATTCATACTACTGCAGCTGGATCCTCAGGAATATGTTCTAAGGCTGGCTATTCAGCTATCAGCTAGTTTACGGCTCAGCTGGCCGCCACTTCAAGGTAGTACCACTGTGGATCCATTCAGATTGAGACTGGTGGCCAACCCCTGAGATGCTGGGTCCAGTTGGTATTGACATGCGTTTGACACATCTTGTCCAGCTGACGCCCACATGGTGGCTGTGGAAGAAATAAGTTGTCTGGTGGTAGACCGAGGTCGTGTCAAGGTCGTGCCGGAAAGGCACCGAGTCGTGGAACAAAATCCCTGTCTCAGAAGCAAGACAAGTGCTCTAGAGGTAGAGTGGTCAGTAGGTATGAATAATATAAAACTTAGCTCAGCTTGTGTAGAAACTCAGGTGCACGCAGGGAAATTCAGAGTCAAAACTGATGAGATGGTCGTGGTAAGAGGGAGAGAGAGAATACATGAGGGGATAGCCACCTGCGTGCTCTCATGGCGCCAGAGCCTGGAAATCAACACCCAAAATACATGAAACAAAACTTGTGCTAGAGATTCCATGGTAATCCTGTAAGCTAACACATGCCTTCAACCAACCAAACCCCGGGGGACGTGCAAAGACGAATAGGGAGACAACGCTGCTCCTAACAGCGCTGAGCACCGGTGACCAGTCCGACTCGAAGTCCATCCCCAGTGCGATTCAAGGGTTCAGAGGTGTTGGACATGAGTGTCGCATCCAGAAGTCTATGGAGTATGTACGAAAGAGGATGTAAAAACCAAGGGGTAACGTTACAGAAATCGCCATCAGACCAAAATGAGTACTATGTCCATCCTCGAGGTGTGGGATGGTTACGTGGTTCTTGATCGCCGTCGAATCCCTCGAAGCGTGAAGATAAAGAATAACAGGAACTTGAGAGACAAGAGGTCCTGGATATGAGTAGAAGAGAAAGGGTGAGAGTACTTGTGGAATTAAAAGAAATTGCGTAGCAGAGAGGTAAAACATAAAGAAGCACGACGGCGTTTCCTAATTTGGTTGACAGCTCGGAACGAAACGGCATGGGAAGGCGACGAGCGGGGCAAGTCGCACTTCCACATGGCCCATTCGCGGTGTACATATTGGCGGGTCGTTTGAGCGGTTTGAAGTCTCCAAAGACGGAGCAGAAGCGGCCGGTGCGCTGCACAAAGAGGAAGGGTCCAGAAGAAGTTTGGGATCAGTTAGGTGATGTCTGGAGTAAGCGGCTAGATGGTTGGACATGTGAAGGATTCGCCGGGCATGATTGTGGGCAGGGCAGAAATGGAGGAAGTGGTTGACAGTAACCCGCAGCAGGAATTCGCTTCCTATTCAGCTAGCATTATCGAGCGTACCATACCAAAATCATCACCATTTCTTTGAATTGTTATCAAATATATCTCTTTATGAACATGTATGTGATGCATCCTATCTACATGATAGTACCAGCCATATTTTACGAATATTTTGCTTTCAAAATGTGTAGAATCACACTTTCCTTTTTTTGGCCGTAGTTGAAAAGCGGTTTTGTCTGAGTGGCTTTATCTAAGTGCCTTTGGTCCTATCTAACCCAATTGTTTTGAATCATAGAACCCACTCTGCAAATTGAACCTAAAGGTTCAGCACCTGCCTCAAAGAGGCCCAATCACAAGTCATCAGAAAATATGCTGAGGTGGCCAGTAGCCAATAGAGCTCACAGTGAAGATGGAGCTAGTTGAGTGTGAGTGCAGGAGCATGGAAAAGGCACAGAAGATGGGGAAAGAGTAGATAGATCGATTGGAGCTATACTAGACTACTGAACTATTTCATTCAAATCGACAGGGGGGTGATGCGTGACCGGATTTACCTATTCGACATTTCGACAGCGGCCGAATTTTTTTGTGACACCCCCAAAAATTTCGACAATCCTATGGAAAATTTGACTTTTTTTGTGCTAAGGAGGATATTCATGACGGCTTAGAGGTTCGACAAACGCCTTTGTGATGCGTGACATTGACCAATATTCAGCATCGAAAGAGGGGTCCGTGATGCGTGACTGTCGATTGAAAGAAATACCTCAACGGGAAGCTGATATATGTACATCAAGTATCAAAGAAGGGATAACTATCAGTACTCGGACTGATGCGAACAAAACATCATGTCCTGACAGTCTTCAGGACCCTCGTCCCGTCACTAGAGCCTTACAGAGTTGGGGGTGGGTGCCGTGAGAACAAGGTCCACGATAATGAGATCACCTGCCTCTTGGTCCATCGGACGGTTGACAACCGAATAGCCGCCTAGCCAGTTTCGCTGAACTTTAGTTGTAAAGGCCCATCTGTTGAGAAATCTGTGGACTGGGTGTGCATCAACTCTACCATTATATTTCTAGTGAGCTCAGCCGTCTTCAGGGTCCTCCTATGGCATAAAAAGAGTTTCTCGAGGCGCAGGATGACGTCGTGAGTCAGGCGATATTACAGAACACTGGGGTTTTCCGATGTCTTTCCGGCGGGAAGCCGAATACGTGTACATCGGCAAGAGGGCTTTAAATGCGCCCCTGATCACTTCCTCTAAGCACCAGCACCGATGGCAGCTCCTCGCAAGATGAAGTATGGTGCGTCCTCGTTCGTCCCAAAACGCCATATTGGTCAACCGGTTTCCTCGTAGTTCGACTTGGAAATTTAGGTCTGAAAGTGTCCAGAATAATCCTCGGCTGCATGTCCTACGGGGACCCGAAATGGGGTGGCAGCTGGGTCCTTCCCGAGGAAGAGGGTACGAAACATATTAAGGCGGCGTGAGTTTTGGCTTCTCTGGCTGCGCCAACAGTGCGTTGAACGAATTTCCAGTTATGACGCCGGGATAAACACTTTCGATATGGCCAATGCATGTCCTTGTCCCCTCCCCGCACACGGCGTCAGCTAATTCATGTCATTCGTCGGGGTTACTCCAACGGCCTCTCCGAAGAAGTCCTGGGTCGTGCGATCAAGAAACACAGCCCCCCCCCGCGATGAAATTGTCGTCATGACGAAGCCCTTCATGGCTGTCCCCAAGACGGACACCTCAGAAGCAACATTAAGGATCCCAGATCTCGACACTGCAGGATACGTAAATCAGTATGGTCTCAGCCGCAAGGTAACTATTTCTTGCCATTTTCGCGGGGTGGCTAGCTCTTCGCTAACTTGTGTTCCGGTAGTACATTTTTGAGTCCGTCAAACATAGTCTGAGGCGTCTGGACTTGGACTACATCGACGTTTTGCAATGTATGGCCTATATGGTCTGAGATCACATTCCGGATACTCGCTCAATATGTCAGGTCACCGTTTCGATCCCAACACACCCATTGAAGAGACAGTGTGTCGCGCCTGTTGCCCAATTTCAACCCCTCACTTGGGGGGTAAAGCCATCGCAGGGCGCGGCAGGGACTCGTAATTATGTAATGGTAATTTTTCAGTGTGCCCAAGTGCATGAATTTCCCTGAGGGGAAAACAATGGTTCAGATTTCAAGTTTCAGGGACAAAACCAAAGGGGATGGTTGGATTTTCCTGGTCCCCAGGATTTCTGAGTTTTAGAGACCAAGTGAAGGTACTTTATTTGGAAGGTGCATCAAGAACAATAACCGACTTGGAAACAGGATATCAAGAATGACATTTGTTACCACACCGCTTTTTGGAGGGATTTAGTTTTGTGGGGCTCAAAACACTCCGAATACAGCATATCAAGATATAAAAACAACCACAAAGCAATACATGTAGTTACTTTATTTGGAGGATGCATCAGGCACAGGGACTGACTCGGAATGTGAATATTCGGATCTATATTTGTTACCACACGCTTTTTTAAAATGGCTTTAGTTTTGTGGAGCTCAAAGTACTCTGAATACAGCATACCTGGCCATATGAACAACCGCAAAGTATCAAACCAAGTTACTTTAATTAGGAGGTGCAACAAGCATAGTGACCAACTTGGAAACTAAATATTAGGATCTATATTTGTTACAACACGCTTTTTAAAATGGATTTATTCTCTCGGAGCTCGAAACACTCTTGATACAGCATATCCAGTCATACAAACCACTGCAAAGCATTTAATGAAGACTTTATTTGAAAGGAGCATCAGGCACAGTGACCAACTTGGAAACTGTATATCAGGATCTGCATTTGTTACCACACGGTTTTTAAAAGGGAATTGGTTTCTTGGGGCTCAAAATCCTCTAAATACAGCATATCTAGTCATTCGAACAACTGCAAAGCATTAAATCAAGTCACCTTATTCAGAAGGTGCGTCAAACATGGTGACTGACTCGGAAACTCAATATTGGGATCTACATTTGTGACCACACGGTTTTTAAAAGAGATTTAGTTTTTTTGGGGCTCAAAACACTCCCAATCCAGCATATCTAGTCATACAAACAACCGCAAGGCATCAGATGAAATTACTTTATTTGGAAGGTGCATCAGGCACAGTGACCAACTTGGAAACTGTATATCAGGATCTGCATTTGTTACCACACGGTTTTTGAAAGGGAATTATTTTCTTGGGGCTTGAAATACTCTGAATCCAGCATATCCAGTCATTTGAACAACCGCAAAGCATTAAATCAAGTCACTTTATTTGAAAGGTGCATCAAACACAGTGACCCACTCGGAAATTGAATATTGGGATCTACATTTGTTACCACACGGTTTTTAAAAGAAATTTAGTCTTTTGGTGCTTGAAACACTCCCAATCCAGCATATCAAGTCATATGAACAACTGCAATGCATCGGATGAACTTACTTTGTTTTGAAGGTGCATCAAGCACAGTGACCAACTTGGAAACTATATATTATTGTCACATGCAAAAATATTACAAGTCTCATCCGAGGACAACAAAAGTGTTGATAGTACATCTCATCCATCTTCAACAGGTCTTTCAACATTAGTTCGGGGTACATGGCCACGAAGAGACAATGACGACAATGACGATGATGAAGGAATGTTTGGAACCAAGGAATCGGACGGGCATAGGTTCGGGGTACAGGACAACAGATGCAATGAACGTCCACAAGTTTTTCAGATTGAACAATAGGACGGCCCGAGGACAGAAATATCCCGGTGGGGACTAGGAATGTGTTAGCAGACAAGGAAGGGAAAAAAAAAAAACACTTGTATGTACCGGAATACAACTTGAATGGATCAAACACCGGAGGCAGAGCGTGACCCATGAAGAGCAGAAAATCCTGTATACCAGATTACCAGTCCAAACCAAGTACCAGATCCAGATCACGAGGGCCAAGATCGAAAGTAGAGCAATGGAGAACCACAGTGAGAGACTCATTGCCAGCAATCACAGTGATAGCTTCACCGTGCCTAGAGCGAAGAGGGAGGGAAGCAAGGAAGACCGAGACAGCTGTTTGAGGAGCCGTCAAGCAGATGATTGCAGAGCAAGAGACCATTGACACAAAGCGATACTGTACTATTTCGACCGGACCTTCAGTCACAGGTCACAAGGCCGGTTGAAATGAAGGATGAAAATAAAGGTCACAGGTCACCAGAGAGACTGAAGGATAGGCCAATTTGGATTTTTTTAGAGGCCAAAAATCAAAAAAAATTTCTCGCCCCAGCATGTTCTATTGCCGTTTACCGGCATTTTGAAGATAATTTCGAAGCGAAACCACGAAAAACAGGCACCATACGGCTTTCTTCCCAGTCGAAATACGGCGCGGCAATATTTGTGACAAGGGTGAGCACCATTTTCTGCGTTGAAAGTACTTGTCGTTCAGAGAGGATTCTAGTTTGAATCCCAACGCCATCGCCTCAGCGTATCTGTGCGACTTTGAGCAGGGCAAAGACATCGCTGCACTGCCCGAGTAACGGTGAACCTTCAAACAAATGAATGATCGAACAAATGAACAATGGAAATAGCGGTCACAGGTCCCAGCCCGGAATGAATTGATGGAAAATAAATGATGGTGGTCACTGGTCACAAGGGCTGAAGATCCGGTCGAAATAGTACAGTATTGTGAAGGAAAGTGATGATCCAACGACGATCCATCGGCTGCTTTCCTATTTGTCCGGATCTTACCCTTGTCTTGGCATTGACTCGAAAGTTGATGGAGTTACTCAAAATAGCTTTTTTGAATGTGACGGCTCGGACGGCATGGCACGGCATCTAAACGTTCTCTTGGCACAATTTTCGGGTGCAGAGGGCACCCCTACATTTCATTCTTACAGTGGGCATAGGAGAAAATGAAGAGAGATGCACGCATGATCATGATACTCAATTTGATGCCATTTTATGTGATCAGTCCTTGATTAAGTGGAATAATAACCATGGTTACAAGCCAAGCCAATCACTGATCACTTTTTCGATTGATTTGCAACCCAAATTTGAAATGGGGCACCGGCCACCTTCGAAAGCCAAAGGGTATCACAAAAAAATCTAATGTCGTCAAGGTTTCTAATGAAATTACGGCATAAAAGCATTACACGAATGAGCAGAGACAAGTAAAAACCGAGCGCTTTTTTCTGCCCTTCGATTGATTAAGAACGAGAATTATGTAAACATAATTACTCGTAATCCAAGTGCAGATGCAAGCCCTACGCGATGTGGTTAAGGCGGGTTATGTCAGATACATTGGAATGTCCTCCTGCTACGCTTGGCAATGTACGTGTATCTCTCTCTTTTGATTTCCATCCTCTGCATGACTGATGCCCTGTTCTCCCCAGTCCATGCAATGCAGAGTACCGTACAATTACTGTAGCGTTTTGACCAAAGGTTCAGGTGACGGTGACACCCAGATTTTTTTGATGTGTTTAAAAATCGCTATAATTCAAAAGTAAATTTTGCGGTCATCTCGGTGAGTGAAAATCCTAAAACTAGTGAACCTTTGGTCGAAACGCTACAGTACGTTCAAATCAATAGGGGGTGTGATGCGTGACATGGTATGAGCAATTCAATAATTCGATAGCCGTCGGATTTTTGCGTGACACCCCCCAAATTTTCGAAAAATCTCACGGAAAATCTGACTTTTTCCCGCCACTGGGGGGGAGGGGGTCTGTCATGGTTCAGAAATTCGATAAAGTCCCACGTGACGCATGACATCAACCATACCTCGTATATTAAGCAGATGCCTCGTATCACGATGTACCTGTTTGCCCATCTGATTCACCCTATATTTGATTTGGGCTTACTTTCCGGACCACGTTCCCCGCCCTGGCTCCGACCTCTCTCAGTTTGTTAGCTTGATAGCCATCAGGCTCCGGCTAGCTCCGTGCCGCTCCATTCTGAGCCAATGAGGCCCGATAATGGTTTAGGCTCAGTAAACTCCATCATATTACGTGCCGCCAATTCCCCGGCTCGTGGTTGAATGCTCAAGGCCCGTTCAAACGTCAAGCGTGTTCAATAACGCTGCGCTTTCTTTCCCCCAATTATTACTCGTCGTATACCTCGTATATTAAACAGATGCCTCGAATCAGTGTGCACATGTTTGCAATCACCTTGATTTGCTCCTTTCTTTCTCATCTCCTCGGGCGTTCCCTCTGAGCCCACCCAATGTCCTCTCTTCTCATGTTCATTGTAAAAAAGCGACGGCGATCACCGTTAGGTCTGGGAACTCTCCGTGCCATCCATTCGGAGCAGAACGCGGCCAACTTTCGCGCGCTCAAGGGCCGCAAAACAGACCGGACCATCTAAATCTATCTTCGCCGCACTTTTCCTCTCCCCATCATCGATCCGCCGTGCTGGGGCTATCCTCTCCCTTCCACAGTGTTGAACAGCCGTACTTGAATAAATCAAGCCCGCCTCAAGATTTTTCATATATCTCTCTCTCCTTCCGTATGCCCTCCTTTTATCCGCACACGACGTCAATTGAGCGCTCCGCTCGCCGGCAATTTCCACACCTCCATTTACCTTTATCCATGTCCATATCGAGTTAGCCGATCTCTTGACTCTGTCGAATGTCAACCACTCCTTTGGCTCCTTTAGATTTAATTTATCTATTACCTCACCTCTGTCGCTGTCCACTGTATTTTTATCTTGCCCATAATACCGGTTTTCTATCGTCATTTTCTGCCGCTTCAGCTCCGCTATATCTATCGAGAGTCGGTATCAGTCCCCATCCTTTCACCACCACATCGTCCTTCAGTGCTTTTGGTTTCTCGCCCTCACTGCCGGTAAGTGTGTCGCCACGCAATTCACTGGAGCTATCTATCCTATTCGCCACAACCACTACACGACAACTCTCAAATCCTCCTCCGACGTCTATGTTGCTGCCACTCTGTGGGTCCTGGAGACGTTCCGGTCCCAGAGAATACCATCTCATTCGTTGATGGGAAGGTTTTTTTGCAGCCACTGGTGAGCCAGTGGAGTTCGGAGCTCTGTACGTGTCCGCTATGCTCAGTGATGTGAACAGCGATGAATACAAGGCCTGCTCAAGCTTTTCTTTCGCAATTCTATTGCTGAATTTTCATATAGGAAGCGGTTTCAGAGTGTCCACCTTCTCTTTACGGTGTCAGACACATGTTCTTTCGCAGTCCGACACCGACGCTGCGTTGACCACCGACTCCCCGACGACCCCCACCACCCTCGCGAGGCGCATTACGGCGCTATCGGCTTAACCTCCACCCCCACGATTTCGGCTGTTACTGGTGTGGGGCCAAACGCTGCCAGCGATTTTTCGTTCGGTGATGTCCTCTTTGTGTCTTAGCTGCCACCGCTTCGAGCTAATTTGCCTCTGACAACCCTCCTGCTGTCGCAGGACCTGAGCCATCGACCACTTCCGCTCATGAGACATCGTATGTCATGACTTCTGCGCGATCAATATTATCTTTGACATTATTCAAATTCGAAACTCATTTTCCTCCGCCGGAAGATCATGATACCTACGTTGGCGAAGAAACCCTTTTAAAAGCTAAGCGGTAATTCTTTTCATAATTCCAGTCCTGCTTAGATAGTCCAGCGCGCCTCTGATGCTGTATAACCTCTACGCTGAAATTTGATGAATTTGACACTGAATTCAAAGTGCGAATGTCCGACAAGATTGAAGAGGTGTGACGAACATGAGACCATCGTCCTTGCTGGATAGGAAAATCCAACAATGTAGCAGGGAGCTGTAGCTCGAACGGCGCTTGCACATTGAATTCTTTGTATCAGATTCTAGCTTCGATTCTGTACACTATACTCCCCGGCCCTTGCGGCTTTTTGTTCCTGAGAAATCTCGTAGGTTCTTATTCGCCGATTCACCTCGTTCACCCTGATATGAAACTTTAATCCAATGAGAAATCCACCTTACCTTCTCGGAAATGCCCACGGGATCCGTGCTCTCACGCCACCGATTCTGCTGGCATTTCCCCAAAAAAAGCCACTCTGGACCGGCCACTGCCATGTCCCCCTTGCTTCCGCAACCCCTGGGGTACACTCTGACACAATTCTATTGAACTCCGTGGACATCTGAAACCCGGCTGGCGGCTCATTCTAACAGCCATCCGTATTTTGACATTCTTCCGCTGTTTTCTCTGAGCCAATAACATGAGGACTCCAAGTCCCTGAAAGTTTAACGGGTAATTCCGAAGGGATTCAAGTTCCGGTCAGCGCTGGGTTCTTTAATCTTTCCTTTCCGGTTTTCGCGGTCTGCTCCCCGCCCCTGAATTTTCTGGGGTCTTTTCGCTTTTGATTCTCATTAAATTCACGTCCCCTCGTATTTCCACTGCTCAGTGCTCTAAGGAACTCACATTGTTCCTCCGAGTCTCATTTTCTCGGGAGGTACCCTAACAGCCAATACCGAATATAATTAAACCCAATGAAACACCTATCTTCCTCTATACGAATGACTCAGTTCAATCTGGCCCCGATTCAATCTCCAATGCTGATCGAGTTGAAGGTGATGATGTTGATGTAGGTATTGTTGGCCGTATTTCCCGCCTTTGGTTGACTTCCACCTTGAAGGTTCCACCGCATCGCGAAGATGCCTCAGACACATACTCTGTATAGTTTTGGTATTATTGGCGACCAGTCCGCTTCGTTGTACTTTCAGTAATTGTTTGATGTACAGACCTTCTCCAATATTTCTGTTTACCTGAGTAAATTCAAATTGCGCGACTGTAAGAATCAGTAAATTTTTAAATGTGCCGTACCGATTGGATACCGCAAACTGTCGACTGTCTGGATGTGTTTACTGCATCGACTACCTCCATCCTCGAACACCTGAACCCCAGCTGCTCGCGAGTATGCATTGCAACCGTCCTGCAGAGTGCTACTGATACAGTGTACAGTATTCAAGACTGCAGTTCCAACTTGGCACATTGGAGCCATTTCCGATCCCTGTCCCCTGGGTGCGGTTCATCGTGGACAAAGGCATCAGTGCACTACATGTGATCTTAAACTTCTCGCAGGAGAACAGATACTGGTGTAAAATAATTAGAATTCACATCCGCCTCTGCCCCCGTTGCCCGAGCGAAGCGACGGCATATCTTGTATTTCGATGTCGATAGAGGGGTGCGTGACGCGTGACTAACGAATTGAACGTAATTGTACGGTAGGATGGTAGGTGCATCCTTTCTCCATCCCCTGGTGTCGCTCACAATTGGCTCCCACAGACTACGCCATCACCAACAAATTAACCCCGTTCATTTCGATGCAGAACCACTACTCGCTGCTGTACAGGGAAGAAGAGCGGGAGATGTTCCCGATGCTCAAGGTCAGACCCCTGATTCCCCATCGCAATTTCGGACAATGACGTTGTCTCCCAGCACTTTGGTGTTAGTTCCATTCCGTGGTCACCCCTTGCGCGCGGCTCCCTCACCCGCCCACTGTCTTCGGAGCAGTCCAGACGCTCTGAAATGGATAAGTCCGTCCGTCCGTTGGTGGGTTCCATCTGTTTTTTAATCTTTTTAATCCACAAGGCTGTCAGCCAATTTCTACACTAGCAGTTCTGCTGGCAAAGAAATCGTGAACCGGTAAGTGCCCATCCCAGGTTTGTCTCTGATCAAGAATGAATATATATTTATTACCAGGGTCGAGGAGATCGCGAAGAAGCGAGGAATTAGCATGGCCCAAGTCGCCGTCGCCTGGGTGTTGTCGATGGATGGTGCGAGGCAATCTCTCGATTCCTTTCATACTTGTGGATTCACTGTCTGCTTCTAGGCGTCTCCGCCCCCATTGTCGGAACGACCTCGCTCGCCAATCTCGCCGACATCGTCGGTAAGTACATCCTCGTGTCGTCACCGTGATAAATTCCTCTTGCTGATCGAATCACTTAAGGGGCCATCCACGTGCAGTTGACTGAGAAAGAAATCAAGTCTCTGGAGGAACCTTACCAGCCTATGGCGGTTATTGGCCAGCGTTAATAAGCATACAATGAGCAGACAGTTAACTATACATAGTACGACAATTGATGTATATTCAGACGATCACCATCTACTCATTGCGCGAAGCTGAAGCGGGATGGAACGACACTCAAATTGACAAGTATTGATACCTGGTGGGTGATGCACATGCACCATAATCGCTACCTCCTCCTTCATATATTACCGGATGGAAGATCTCCCTACCCACCGCGCACAAGCTGTAGTCATCGCCGGTATGAATTATCTAACCTCGGGACTATGCCATTGACCTCCCCAGCACTTTCTTTAGCCAGGGGCTTGCCCACACGGTGACATTCGCTACGCCCTTCTCGCGGGCATTTCATGCTTCCCTCTCTTCCACAAATAAATACCAGGTGGAGAGTGCCATCGCTGCATTGCTACTGCCGGACTCTAAGCAGGCAGGAAATATTGGCTCATGGAGTATGTTTGGTGTCAAGTTTAACCCGATTGGGTTAAACGAGACTTAAACGCGGGCCGCGATGCCGGAGCTTCTGTGGTGCCGCGATGGTACTTGATTAATTCCGACAAGATATGCCTGCGCTGCGCTCCGTTGCATAAAATAAATGAAAGAGAGTAAAAGACTGTGGGATGTATTGGAAGTAGCCCTAACTAATCTTAAACATGGCACAGTATCTCAATCTTTGAACATTGAAAAACATATGGTGGCGAAATGAACGCACCAACAACATTGAAGTATGAACACAATTTCAGCTCCGAGTGAGCACATTTGGCATGTATATTCCGTGGGAATTGGGGCTTCAACGGCGGAAGAAGGGTGACATGAGATGTCTTGATGAGAAATGAAAATCAACCGGAATGTTCTGACGGAAAACCGATGGTTGACAGCAGCCGACCCCGAGGCCTAGGCTTGATGGCAGGTAGAGTTTGTTTGTTCGATAAGTTCCCAAAATCGAGGCCGAGAAGGCAACGCCAGGAAAATTAGGGTGTTGGGGAGCCTATGGGTTGAAAAGGCAGTTGTAATAAACCAGGACATCCAGCGGCAATATCATTTGAAGCATTGATAAATCTTGCTTGATCGAACATTCTTGAACAGGAATTTTGATCTTCATGTCGATGGAAAAAGGAGGGTTGGATTAAAGATGGGATAGAAGCGTTACTAACTGCATGCGCTTTATACCAGAAAGCAATGCCGAAGGGATACGTGGCCGTAGTGTGAAAGATATACCAGATTTAGACATGTTCAACAGCACTTGAGCCTCGTGTTGCGGCTACTATGCACGATCAGCCCAATTTAGACTAATTTCGCAGCTCGTAGTTCGAACATCAGAACCACGGCACGCATTCGTCACCTCGGCCTCATTAAATTCAACACCTCCAGAGCTTCGATGAAATGGAATAGAAGAAGGCATGAGAATTTGATGACAAAGTCAATAGTAAAAGGCTGTGGAAATGGACTGTAAGAGCAGAAGCAACGAAATGGAGGTATCAGAAGGAGATAGGGCCAAACAATCCCCAACGAATTGGGCAGTAAATCTTAATAGTACGGTTAATAATCTTGATTAAACGGCGATTGCCGCGGTAAAGTTATGTAAATACAGAGCATTTAATACTGGTCCTCTTGTCACGCTCATTGTGAGCTCCATTCTTGACCGATTTGCTTGAAACTAGGTGCGTTTGAAAGCGTTTTAAAGGCGCTTTCTTACCAATATGGTCTCGGGCCCTAGTTCCATGTTTTATTTTCTTACATTTTCCGGCTTCCAAAATGCTGTGATGGCACTTGATTAATTCCGTTAATCTTGATTAATCGCGATTTAGTCTCTCTAGACAGTATACTGTGATGTCACCAGCTCGTACCTCGCTCATCACAGTCTGTTAGTTACCGCGTAAATTAAGCGGCATCCAGGGTTATTATGTAATGATGTGAGATACACGACCAAACATCTCATTTATCTTGACGCGTCTCATCACAATCGACGCGTATTCGGACCGCTACACGCGACCAAAGGGTGCAGAACGCATCTAGCATGGATGTAGTGCCTCCCGAAAGCTTTTATTCCACCCCAAATCGGTCCGCGCCCAATCAATCCACTCCTGCGGTAGGGAGGGCAATTGCGTCGACATCCGCGGCTTCATCGCCACTGAACCCGATTCACGCGCAAAATGTTATAGGTACATCCTTTTCAGACATGAATGTACACAAATCCGAACAATCCCCAGCTCCTTCCACCAGAAAGAAGAAGAAACCTGCAAACGAAAATACAATCGTGCAAGCTATTATTGCCGATGCAAACATCCCTTCAACGCAGCCCAGGCTCCGTGCGAAGAAGCGTACGCATTGGAAAAAAGTCGACGAGCTCGTAGTCACAATTGGCAAAGAATTCGACTCCTTGGGACATTTTCTAGAAGTGCTTTTTTACAATCGCATTTCTGGGGTTCTCGACCCACGCACTACTCGCCATGTTCGTGCGGTGACTGCTTTTCTGGGCGGCGAAACCAATGTAACGATGGCCACGATAATTAATTTGCTCTACAACCACCCGCAGAGTCGCCCATCCAAGGACTCGCCAGATTTCTCGTTGCACTTTGCACCACCCGATGTAGCTTCTCCTCGGGATATCAATTTTGCTCGGCCGGCCCTCTCAACCTGGGCACTCCAGACTGTTGTACCGGAGCTTAGACGTCAGGTCTGGGTGCTTACGCAAAACGATCCATCCGATCCTGCCGACACAACTCAACTCCGAGCATCCACAAACGGCCGAGCCAAAAGTGTACGGCTCGCAACTTGGGATGCTTTGGGGCGGGTGAGCATTCCGGTAATAGGATCAACATACAAGCGTCGTGCCCGAGCTCTCTGGTACGCAACAGAGGGCATGGGAGCGCCAACGATGAATGGAGTAACCGTGCTGAGAAAGAGGCGACCTCATAATGCGGTATTTTATTCCATCGCAGTCTTTCTCTTATTTTAACGAAATCTCAGGTCCAGGTCGGCATCATCAGCTGTTTGGCACTCTCACGAAACCGATATGCAAGCGGTTCCCTGGCCCTTCCTCTCGCTGTCTGGCAGTTTGCATGCAAAACTCACGTCGATGAGAAGAGAATATTCAGCCGGTTCGGCTTCACTGTTCACGACACCACGGCGCGCGCCTGTCTGGACTCTTTAACAGAGTCTAGCCTGCTCAAATTGCGGGAATCTGTGGCCGAGGGTATCGCGAACGGTACAATGTACTGGCAAATCGTGCTTGACAATGTTCAGCAATACTGCCGACAACGTGATCATCGCCTGGGACGCCAGGACGTTCTCAAAGTTGGCACTGCAGCTACCGCAATTCTGCTTCAGGATTGTGCGCCGGGCGCATTCAATCTGCAGGATCATATCGACCGTGTATTAAAGCAGGAGCGCCGTCAACTATCAATCGACTCGTTATATGCGGACATTGATTGGGGCTACATCCACGAGCTCACGGCACTTCTTTGGGTGCGCGTCCTGGTCCATTTCGTCCCCGAGCTCGCCCATCTTCGCAAAGAGGTTGCTGCGCTGTTGAATTCAGAGGCCATGACCAAATGTCGCCTGCCCAGAGGTCGCATATCCGTAATGCAGCCTCTCGGAACAAATTCAGAGCACTCGACTGAAACCCAGGGTATGTTCCGCGCACTGTTGGACTTTCTGGGACAGATGGGATTGAATGAAAAGGCGCTCGAAAACTTGATATTCATGCCCCGTGGTGACGGAGCGTCCATTGCAGCAATTTGGCGGATAAAGAAATACCTGTGCGCTCATCCAGAGAATTACAAGGCCCTCCGAAACATCGTCCCTCCCGGCCCAGAAATTTTCCATACACGGTGGACGAAGCTGAATGCCATATCAACCAATTCATTCGCACCCGCTTCTTCAGCAGATCCTTCTTCGCTCTCAAAAAGTGCAACAGCAGCGGGAGCAAAGAGACCGTCAAACTTGAAGAAAGTCGACTTCTTTCCGACCTCGCGCGCAATGAAACTCTTTTTCGAAGCCCGGGTTCTGGACTGCTGGCGGTAAGTGGTCATAAATTTATGCGGTTGTACCATCTAAATTGTTTATCAGAGTTTCGTTTGAGGCCGAGGATATAATTGAACACTTTGCAAGGCCGATGCGCAATCTTCCAGACCTGCAAAGCCTCTTGGGGACGGCACGCAAGTTGGTCAAACGATACGCCTCTCAACAGGCTTACACGCAGGCCTTGGATAAAGAGTTTGCAGACACTGCTCACGTTGATATGAAGGTTCCGTTGGGGACACCATGGGTTGCTCCTGTCGAGAACTCGCGGGCACGGCCGGATGAAAGTGGAGCCGAGGCCGAAGAGGAGGAGGTTGATCCAGTGATTCTGGATGAGGCCGGGGAAGAAGAAGAAATTCTGTCTGAATCGGAGGACGGTGGGAAAAAGACGAACAAAAAGCGTCCTTCTGAGCATGTTGAGGCGGAAGGTTTTGAAGGCGACCGGGTCATGGCTAACGAGGTCCTGTTTCTTCAGGACATGGGTTGGTGGATCATCGCGTCGGACGCCATCCCTGACGGCGAAATTGGGCGAGTCTGGGAAATAATGAAGGTATCCATTCGTTCTGGAACTCAACTCGAAACCCACTAATGGTTCAGATCTGGATTTTCTGCTTTGCGGGTTCCGGAAATCACAACTATGTGAATTACCTGCTCGAGACATACTGCCTTCATCGATACGAGGCGTCCAAGGATTTCTCGGACGCAATGTTCAACAACTGGCTTATCAACTTGCGGGGGCACAAATACATCGAATGCGACTGGACCCAGGAGGATTATAACAAGTGGCTCGAAGAAATGGTGGAACACAAGGGCGGTGACTTTAACGACCATTTTTATAGGCACACCTTGGCGCCGAACGTCATGCATTTTCTTCGAATTAAGGAGAAGATGGAGACGGCATTCGACCTCAAACCTCGTGGAAAGACTCACGGAGCACCCCACCTGCGCAACGAATTTCAACAATTGTTGCGAATGCACAAAGAGGACCAACTGCATCTCTTTCGACCCGGCCGAACCATGGGCCATGCGGCCGTGAATTTCTATGCACGTGGGTATGAAAAACTCGAGGACGGTCGCATCGCCAAATTCAGTGATATCAGCACTTGTGATTTAATTTTGACACAAGTTCATGTGTTGAAAAAATTAATTTTTTACACAAATTGCTGTAAAGTTTACAATGCGAGGTGGTACAAGATAATTTAATCAGCAAATCCGGCCTTGTACCGTCGAGTCTCCCCAGATTTAATCTAAGTTCGGTTGCATATTCAATTCAATTCGCAAATGGAATCCACAAATTAATCGCACCTGAGATTAACTGGTCTGTTGTGCCGTGAAACTCAAACTTGATTAATCACACCACCTTGATCCGCATGCGATGAGCCAGGTGCCGGAATCAAATCCAAGATTAACACTTATTTGATCTCGGATTAACTGCCACTCACATGAAGGCCGGAATTTCAAGATTAATTCGGCATTGACGTATATCTCGGACAAAGTCGGCATCTAGGTTGTGTCATACTGAATATAATCTATCTGAAACTTAGATAAGCAGAAAATCAATCAGAATCAAATCAACCCACCAAGCGGATAACTCGCCAGAATTGAACTTGAGGTTCGTATGAATCTAATCCCAGATTAATCTACCACTTTCTCTGACCAAAAGAAGGAACTCACGCAGATTAAACTGAGGCCCGGCACGCCCGCGAGGTCCGCATCTGGATCAAAATGAGATGCGGGAATTGATGGAACCGAGAATCGATATGCCAAGCAGTCGATGATTCAGCCGGACTTAGCCACACGTGTGAAAGGCACGACTGCTGAATAAATTGGAATTGGTGAGACTAAGTACAACGGGATTCTATCTGAGATAATGGATCAGCAGCGGAATAAATCTGAGTCAAGTGAGCCTACCAAAATTCCTCTTCATACCATCCCGGACCTGACCGAATAATCCGTTTCTGCGGTGCCCGCCGTGCAGGTTGCTGATTCAATTTCGTGTTTTCCTTCTTGCGGGAGCTACGGCGGCGCGGTTCCTGGTGATTTTCGCCTCGGGAGATCTTTGTTGCACGTTCTGAGCCCGTCGATGGATCGGCTTTACGTTTCCGCTCTCGCTTCAGCTCACCCTTATTCGCATCGCGATTCGCTTCCGACGCCAAGGTGTTTGTCGGTGAGTCCGAAAGAGGCATCGCGGGAGGATCGGCTGGCATGTTGAGCAGTCCGAAGGCGGGCTGGGGCAGGGCCACGGGGGGGCCAACGAAGGGTGGTTGAGCTTCAAGACATCCAGCGGCGGGAGCCGGAGTCGCGGGAAGGCTGACAACGGGCGGCGGGGTGGGTGGCTCAGTCCCAGAAGGCCTGGCGTTGTTAGATGGGCTTGTGGGGGGTGACGACAGGCGGCAATGGGGCCGGCACATCGGCCGGCAATTGACCGGCGACAAAATCAAGGGCAGGCGGCTGGCCTGTGGAAGAACCAGTGGTGAGAGGCGGGGTCTCGGGAAGGTCAAAGACAGGCGGCGGCGTGGTGGGAAGGACACCAGCTGCTAGCTCGGTTGTTGTGCCGTCGTCCACTACGGCATTGACGGAGTCTGCGGGCAGTGAGATAAGCGATGTGGCAGGTGGCATGGTCGGGGTTATCCTACCGGTAGGGATCACGTCCGACTCGACCAGCGTACTCGCGTCATGATCTGCTCTGATCACCGTGGTCTGTTCGCCCGTAATTTGTGCCTGGAGCAGGAGCTCATAGAAGTCACGCAGCTGGTCTGAGTTCGCCTTCTCAAGGTCGATCTCAAGGTGGCCCGGGATCTCGAGAGCAATGGCCTGCCCACGGAAACCTAGTCATCGGCGTTAGCGATTGTAATGTTGCTCAGCTGACGGCTGACCTGCAGTCGTCTCTGCTGCATATTCCTTCAGCAGCTGCCTCAATACATCGACGGGTGTTTTGTCAACATCGAGAGTCGGCACGTGCATGCTGCCAGTTTTGTGAACTTCCAGAGCGGGTATTGAGGCGGTGTTGTCATCGGCTGTCCCATATTCATCAGGCTATGGGTCGCTTCCGAGTCAAAATGAATCTTACCGTGAAGGACTTCCGTGGCCCAAGAATTGAAATTGGCCACTTCCTCGTTTTCATGCACAGAGCTATAGGGTACTACCGACTGCTTTGGCCTGAGTGAGAGGCTGCAACAGATCGATCAGTAAGAATGTGGACATGTGGAAGGAAACACACCAGAATGTAGCCGTCTGCCCTGCTGAATTTTTGAATCCAGCACGCACAAAAAACGCCATGTCACCGTGCCCACCCCAAGTTAACCCATCACCGACTTGAGCCGCTTCATGACGGCAAGGTGGACGGTTTTCTGGTTGCTGCGAATAGTTACTATGTGACCCGGGATCTCGTGCAGAGTGCGTACCTAATGATATCCATCTTGGTGGGTCCGGCGGCGATGCGCTCATTCTCGAGCCTCGCTGCGTCCTCCATCTCTTGTCTCACAGCATCGTCACAGCCCTTGTACATCTCACGAGCGGTGGAGTTGCGGACAGCCAACTCATGCGTGCGCGGGATTGTGTCCCCTTTCGCTTTTGCCGCGCTGAGTTTCGCGTTGGTGCGTTGGGCGATCTCCGAGCCGTGAGTTCGGCGATAGATGCTGAGGCCGCAAACGGCGCGCGGCTTGTCGACCGCAGGAGTCGCCGCCGCTTCCATCTTGACATTGCGGGATGGGTTGTCAGTGGTGTCATAGTGATTTTTGAGCATGAGCCAGAATTTCTGAGCTCGTCAGAACCAATGCCGAGAGAAAAAATGCCACACACATGTTTGAAGTCACCCATATTATATCCCTTCCCCTCGAAGTCCCAGGTCTTCTCGAACTCTTTGAGGAGCACCGACGTCGCGTACCTCTCCCGGGAGCCACTGAATGTCTTGTTGTTGATGCCATCGAGGTACAAGGGATAAACATTGTTGAGGATCCAGCTACGCACCGGATCGTCCTTGAGGCCCAGAGCTCTGTAGGACCTGGCGTCCATTTTCTTCCATATTTCTTTGTCAGTGCTGTTCGGGGTAGTTGGAGGTGCGAGAGAGTCCGAGAAATCGAGGGAATTGTTCGGAGTGGAAGCCATTGCACTGGGGGGTATGGTGAATGCAGGGAGGTGTGAAGCTTGGACTTTTGTCAGACCTGACACACAGGCAAAATACGCGATGGTTGCGGTATTTTCGGCACTTTACACCTCGCGCGATGACATGTAGCATTTTTGATTTATTCTGCGTGTTCACGAAGCGGGATTAGTCTAACAAGGTTCATGCAATCTGAACACAAGAAAATGAACCCTGTCAGTACATGTTCCAGGAGTGAAGAGGTGAAGAGCCGCCACAGGTCGCTCCGCCGGGACTCAGGACTCATATCCGCGTACAAAGGCAATCGATCGGTACATGCACTTTGTTGCGGTGCAAATGCAAACAAATATTGTTCAATTTGTGCTACGGTGATGGTGACGCCGGGTTAATATGTAAACTTTTGAAGCCAAAAATAGTCAAAAACAGATATTGGGGAATTGATATATCATCAGCCTCTCGGGAGAGATCCATCGTGTTATATCAGGATCTCTTCCCCAGAGGCGGATGTGATACATCACCCAGAGCTGTTGACAGCTCCGATGATTTTCCGCATGCTCACTGCCATTCTCTCGCTTAGCTTCGCTCTCCCACGCACAGCCTGGAAGAATCGGAGTTTCGGCAAGATTCAGAAGAGTATGGAACCACAAACTTGTTTGCCGTTGTAATTGATCAAGAATGCTGGTGTAAATCGGAAACACCAAGAAACCGTGCCATTATGTTGATCCACCTCAAGTTCGGATCCGTGAACTTATGGTGGTGAGCCAAACATTATAAACGTCATAACATGAAATCCATGTGAGTCCGCGACGGCCGGTATAAATCGGAAACCTGTGACGATAAAAATTGCAAACACAATAACATGAAATCCATGTAAGTTCCTGACGGCGTCTGTCATCTCAACAGATCATATGAACATCTGACAGGTAGGTAAGGCTCCAACTCAAGAACTGAACATGGACCCGAACAAGTTCACAAGGTGACAGGTGCCACCCCATGAACCCACAGTCGTATTACTACAATATATCCGAGCGGTTCTTTTGTGGACAGGGATTCAATTTGTAACACAGGGCTCTGGTGATTCATGCCGCCGAGAAAACAAATTAAATGTTATAAACAAATGGAATACAGGATTAGTGCTGGCAAGGCTCGGTCTCAGTTCGGTTCAGGTTCAGGGCCGTTTTCCCTGAATGCCGAACCTGAATGCGGTTTTCGGTTCGGGCAACTTCCGAACCTTGAACCTGGACATGTGTATGTATAACTCCTGCACAGTTGATGCAGGCTGTACTGTGTGCAATCAGGGCACATGCCCGCTCACGCAGTAAATAACCAGCTATTATTATTATTACGCCCATAGAATAAATCTGTTTGGCATCTCATCAGAAACAGGACTTTGAATAGTCGTTACCACATGCAATGTCGAAATGCGTGCTTGCAAAGCGTGAGAATTTCCTCGGCCTTCTCGAAGCTCAGACATTTGAGGCAACTTCCTGGCGATTGATGATGGAGTTAGACTCCCAGCGCAGTCGAGTGAGTCCAACTTCGTCAGTACAGCTCCCCAATAATCCATTTGGCTGAATATCCCATTTTTACCCAGCTTTTCTCGATTTTGGTATATTTCTGCTTAGTTGTCAAGCTCTACAGAGCCTCAACTAAGTCATATTTTTTGAATTATTGTTCTTAGAGATGTTCTCAGTTGCAGATCACAGAAAACACGGAACTTATGACCCAACCGTATTCTTTGGTTATGTGTAAAAGCGAAATGATGCCGGCAGGCCGGCTCACCTCATGGCCGAGGCCATGATTTTTTGAATTTTTTTCTTTTCGAGGAAATGCCATTAATTTTGTAGATGTACAATAGGGGACTTCACGGTAGGGCCTATTTTCTTGTTTGTGAATAAATATATTCAGGTGATGGGGTGAATAAAGATTTCATTTGTGGAATAAATGCATGATCACCCCGTTTGTGTCATTCTGAATATATTTTTATTCTTTTCGGCAAGGAGGCATGTGCCCCCACCATTGCCCTTCCCTCGCCTCCCTTCTGCCATCCCACTCCTGCTGGTCCCACCCGAGGATACTCCCCAGCCAGACCCTCTCGTTGTTGAGCAGCTGGCAGCCCGGGTGCGCGGCCTCCTTGGCGGCGAAGGCCGCAATGAGCGCGGGCGGCATGATGCGCACAGTCACGGAGGAGAGGAGCGGCGCAGCGGTGGCGAGGCGCGCAAGGATCACAGGGAAGGCCGCCTCGGGTGCGGCAGGGGCGGGGGCGGGCTGCGGGGCGGGCTTGAGGAAGGAGTCGACGCCGGTGGTGACGGCGCTGAGGAGGGGGAAGCGCCGGATGTGGTTGCCGCCATCCTCCGAGAGGCGCCCCGGCAGCGGCCGGGGGCGGGGAGCTGTCGCGCGAGGATACGGAGGAGGAGGTGATGTCTAGGGAGCTGCTGCGTGTGCTGGGGCTGCTCGTAGAGGAGATGGTGCGTTTCACACGAATAAATTCACAGACAATTGTTTTAATCTCGTTTGTGGAATATTTTTTGTTTGGGAAAATAATCGTCCCATCACTCGAATATTTTTATTCACAAACCGGAAAATATTGCCTACCGTGAAGTCCCCTAATACACTGTACACGTGCACCACTGCTTGCTTACACCCAATTTAATGCTCTGAATTGCCAGTCTTGTATCACGGGAACTTAAATTTATCAACAAAAGTTGCGCACGAAAAGTAGGGCGGGCGCCATGTCTATCTTGCGCGGAACTTGTGTCAATGTGGGGCGGGAATCACCGATTTCTCCGCAGAGTTAACTGTGGGATTATCTTTATCAATTTAGCACGGAAGGCGTCAAACCGCCTATCTGTGGGGCGGAAACTCCGAGATCACATATAAATAGGGCACGGGAATGAATGTGCACTTAGACCGCCATACAATCCTTCCAAAGTGTGTTGAATACACCTATTGCCGGCACCACACAAAAATATACCCTGATCACATCTGGGGTACAAAGCCTGGGAATCCGGGTTTCCAAATAGAACATTTTTTCAATGGCCCTGCACCATGTGTTGGCCATGCGGATGCCGCATGCTAATTAGTGTTCAGGGCTCGAGCTCAGTAGTATTGCTTCGTACAAACCCTGGGAATCTGGATTTCTAAATGGAACATTTTTTCAATGGCCTTGTACTATGTGGCTTGTACTATGTGTTAGCAGTGCGGATACCGCATGCTAATTAGTGTTCAGGGCTCGTGCTCAGCATTGTTGCTTCGTAGGTTTCCAAATAGAACAGTTTTTCAATGGCCTTGCACCACATGTTGGCAGTGCGGATGCCGCATGATAATTAGTATTCAAGGCTCAAGCTCAGCATTGTTGCTTCATTTGCCTCCTGTCATCCTTTCCCCTTCACAATTTCCAAACGCAACAGTGACACTCCCGGACATGAACCCAAGCGCCATCGGGGCAGTAACTACAGAGCCACTGGTGTTCGCTTTGCTGTGCCGGTTGACCCGCCTCCACCATCCTCAGCTCATGTCATCGCTCCTGTATCTTCTGCAGCCCCAGTGGAACAACTCTCCATACCCCGCGCCTCTAGGTCCAATGCTCCTCTCATACGGGGCGCTCTCGTCACCTGGAATGCATCAGAGCCCTCGCCAGAGCCTTCTACGTCTATTCCCGGTGATTCCTTTATAAATGCGGCAGCCAATATGCGGCCGCCTGAAGAACCTCGGAATGAGCCTCCCAAGAGTTCAAAGCCCAAACGTTCACATGCACGGTTGTAGTAGCCTAAAGATTGAGGCATAAATCTAATTTTGGTTTTCCCAGGGGCAATCTACCATCCTTGGGGCCTTGTTACCTCAGCTGCCAACCATGCAAAATCATATTCTTGGTACCTTTACGCATTGGCAACTCGGGCAGCCGTGCGAGTGCAAAAGCACAACAGCATTGCTTCGGTGTCTTGAGTGCTTCAACTCCCCCATGTGGTGTCGCACCTGCATTGTGCAACAACACCGATATACCCCTTTCCACCATATTGAGAAATGGAGTGGGAAATATTTTGAACGTGATTCAATGGCTACGGATCGTATCTTGCATCTGCACCTCGGACGTGATAACCAGGGACACATTACTCAGAACTGCCCCGACAAACCTCCCGGGCCACCACAGCGCTACGAATTCACTGTCTGTGACCATAATGGGTTCCACACTCGCCTCATCGAGTTCTGCTCTTGCATTCGCAGTGATGAACAGCGCTGGGAACAGCTACTTGCTGTACGCCTGTTCCCGAGCACCATCCAGCAGCCAATAACCACTTTCACATTCAATGTTATGAAAGAATTCCAGATTCATTCCCTGGCCTCCAAAAAATCGGCTTATGATAATGTGAAGGCACTGTGCCAATTGACTAGCAATGCTGAACCTGACACTGTCACTGTGGGACTCTCATCACATCTTGCAAATGTTAATAACTGAAGCTGCCATTCAGAACCGGTATCGGGAGTTCCTCATGGCAAGCCGGGTCTGGCGGGCTCTCGCACTGCAGCGCCCGGACAGGACAGGCTCATGGAATTGATCCCCATGTCCCTCATCGCCGCGCTAATTCTCTTGCTCTCCGATGCCCAGCATGTCCTGAAGTGGGGTTTAACATGACATTAGACCAAATGATCGCCGCCTCCGAGGATGAAAAGCAGGTGCCCAATGCTCTCAATGTTGATCTTACTGACTGAAATCTAACAGACATAAATTCACGCTATTCATTTCCATTGATGGAAACTTCAAACTGCAGCGAAAGAATAAACGAGACGACCCAGACGACATTGCCTTAAATGCCGGAAATGGGTATTTTATTCCACTAGAGACATTCAAGAAGCATCTCGATGCACTCAAGCCGTCCGAGGATGTAAGTGTTGCACATAACAGTGCCTTTATACACTCCTCATCTGTTGACAGACCGGCACTTGTAGCCACTTGAAAGCAGCACGCATGCAGAATATTGCCAAATTTAAGAATGCAGTTATTACTGGGGTGGTTGCAGTTCAATGTGCACGCCATGGTTTCTACCTTCCACAATCATTTGTTGATTTGATCAAAGGAGAGGGGTAAGTCTGGTCTTTTTCAAACAGCCAAAGTGCTGATTCTGGGTCTAGATTCGGCTACACCGACACTGCATTGCGTTCAGGGCTGGGTGAGGAGGCGAAAACTCTTTGCTGGATCATTCTTGCATATGATATTTGGTGCCAATACAAGGCTAAGCTGCTTGCCCGCATCAAAGACAGCTTCCCTGAAATGCTCTCTGTATTTGAGAGAATCGAGGGTGTAATCGGAAAAATGCATATTCTCAACCACCAGGAGCGCTGCATGTTTGCATTTAATCTCAACTTCTTGTTCTGTGTTGGTCTCACCACTGGGGAACTGATTGAAACTGGATGGGCGGAGCACAATCTCACAGCTGGCAGCACAAAGGAAATGAACGATGGCCACCGCCATGATGTGATCGATGGGACATGCGATCATTGGAACTGGGGGAAGACTCTCAGGTTGGGTGCGTATTCTGAGTAACCTTGCAGCGTCTACTCATGCGGAATACCAAAAGCCAAAATGTTGCAGCATCTGTACAGGGTAGGGGAGACCGAACGGCGTAACCGCACTGCTTTCTTCGAAGAACTACACGAGACATTGCGCAGTCGTCACCCTGGAGACATGCCAAGATGGGAAAAGATGTGGGAGGACAGAATAACTACAATGAAATCTGCAGATGGCAAAACAGTCAGTATTTTTGAAAACGAAGGCTCCTCCACCACCGGTGCGTCAATCCATGTGCTTCTCCATGCCTTGACTCACAACAAGACAGCCCCGCCCACTCATTCAGCAGCGTACAGTAAGCTTCGTGCTCAGGAGAATCGCATGCAGAGTCCTGTCACTGCTACCCATGAAGATGACCTTGCCTTCATTGTTGATGCTTTACGTGTGGACAATGCGAGGTGCAGTACTCCATAACCTGAAATTACATCTTCTGATGCTCTGTTTTATATACACAGAGAGAAAGTCAGAGCCATGGTCGCTCTGTCGGCAGATGAGGACACCTTGAGATCCATTCGACAATCACTTTACACAGAAATCGAGGGTTTGCGCACCCGCCTCATGCAGCGAGTCCCCATGTTGGAGGAACACATGAAGCGAATGGACCCAGACAAGCCAGAAGATGCACCAGTGTACCTTCCCTCCGAGTTTGGTGTAGTAGAGCACCGTACATTCAAACTTGAAGCATTAGGGCACCTTGAACGCGAGCTCAGGGAGGTTGAGGCACTTGCTGCCCTAGAGGAACTGCGCACAGCCATCCGGACTCTGAACTGGAACCTGAAGACGAAACAAACAGACATACATGGTATACAGGCAAACACTCGGGCAGCAAAATTTTTGAAAGCACTGAGTAACTCCATCCAAGCTGCTGGTGACAGGTACCGGCGCATCCGGTCTGCGCTTGTGAACCTGGGAATGCCCGAAAATGATTCAACATTTCAACCTCTTCATCGAAATGAACAGCACGAGCCATGGTTTTGGCATGCTCAGCGTCCGGCCGGACTGACTGAGGAGGCTGCAGCCGCATGGGAAACAGAAAGTATGTGCAGCTCTCAGCTCAGTTCAAATTGTTCAAGAGGATTTCTAGTGGATCGTGTACAGTGGTTTTGTGAGCGAGCCCTGATGCAGCGTGCTACGGAGGAGGTCGAAATCCTCACTGCTGAATTCAGCCGTGCGATTGAATTTTTCCGGAAAACAAGCGGCATTTGGAAACTCATGGCTGTCGGGAACCTCACAAACACAACAGTGGCGATGTCTACCCCCACTGATTCACCAACTTATGACCTGGCGACCACAGGTCGCAGTGCATACGCTTCCAAACAGGCCGCAATATATTCCCAATTCCAGGTGGGCTGCAAAAAGGCGTGGGATGATTTGCCAGAGCTTTTACGGCGAGACCAAGAGAGAGAGAAGAAAAGAAGGCAAAAGCAAAGGCAGTGGAGATGGGTGCACAAACTCTCATCAATGATTATTCGGTGCACTGCATTTAGTCACAATGAATGTCACTCACAGTAGTTTTCTCCTGACAGAAGTACTATGAGGGAGTTGAAAACCTCTAATCACCAGCCCCGTGTGCCCTTGCTGATGCTTCCTTCATGTTAACTTCTCCATAAGGCTCCCTCCGTTTTGTTTTTGTTTACGGTTTGGCGGAAACGGAAAGGAAACATCTAAAAATCGTTTAAACAGTTTGTAAACAGTATTTTTGGCGCAGATGTGATGGCCTTCGTTACTCACAAATATCGTTGTATTAACTCAAGTATCGTTGTCTCAATCATATCCCTTTGTGAGGTTGAAATGGGGCAGAATCTACACTAGTGACATCACTGAGATGGCCGAACACACTCGGAAATTGCCGATCTTGTGCGAATTCCGACCAAACCCCGTGTAACATGCTGAATGGAAGGTTTATTGGCCCTTACGAGCCCTTACGAGGCTTGAACCTATGCTTAGCACCTCATCAAATGCCGAGAAAAAAAGAGTATTTCTCTTTACAAACGTGCAAACGGAAATGGTTAGAGCCTTAGCTTCTCCACATGAGTGGGCGATTGAAATATTCGAACGTGTTCAGATGGTACACATCCCGTTAGTGATGCTCCTGGCTTGGCTTCAAGCCGCAAAGCCCAAGCCGTGGCTTGACAAGCCAAGCCAAGCCAAGCCAAATCCTTGGCTTGAGGCAGACTTGGAGGGGACAAAATGACGGCACAGCTCCGGTGTTAAAATGTGCCAAACTCGTTGACCGACGGCACTATAGATCAGCGCAACAGTACCTGCTGTTCCGTAAGTCGGCTCTCGTGGACGACACCGGGTGCAATGACAAGGATGCTGATGGTGGGAAGGAGGGCGATGACAAGAAGAAAAAAGGATGGAATGATTTATTAGAAGAGGACCATAATAATTATGACCCAGACTACAATATGGACATCTGATTACATTTTTTGCGTTGGCAGTAATAGAGTGACGATGAAAGCGTAGCAGATGCTCTAGGGAAAATTATTGGAAAGTTGCCGCTTAAGCCGAGGCCAAGCCAAGCCAAGCCCGCCTCGACGGCTTGGGCTTGGGCTTGAGGAAAGAGAAGCCAAAGCCCGTCCAAGCCAAGGCCAAGCCAGGGCTTCCAAGCCAAGCCAAGCCGTAACATCACTACATCTCGTATTTTGCATGTACATAACGGACAGGTAGAGATTTTTTGTGCGGTTGATTCGGGCTCGATCTTGAGTCATGCCAAATCAACCTAGAGGAAATTTTGAATGTTGACATGTTGCCGAGAGCACGCGCTGATTCTTCGCGTTTGTTGAGTCACATTATGGTCACTAACTTATTGGTCACAGCTCTGGCCATCATCTTGTCCATGCCCGCCCTCCACAACCCGAGTGTTCGCCCTCTCTCTCCATCATTTGGATGCTCACTGACTACAATGCCGCATGATCTCGCTCTGGCCCTCTCCACGTTAGACCTCCCGCTCATCCTATGAAAGTGGATTGGGTCTAGGTGCGTTTTCCTGCCCTTTTGCGTCCCTTCCAAGCCTCACTTTGCACATGGCTTTCTTTTTTCTTGCGGACTTGAGGGCATCGCCTCGTGGCTATTGCACCACCCTCTGTCATCGCCCTGAGTCTTCCGATTCCCACGTGCACCCCTATTCATGCTGTCTTATCACCCCCCTGTTGACGTCCCCTGGACCTATCGCCCACTCGAGTGACCTTGCTGCTGCTGGCGGTTGACAGGCGGGCGCGGAATCGGATTGAACGGGGCTATCGCAGATATGGAGGCTATCGCGGATGTGGAGGATTTATGCTGGTGGTGGTCCGTGATTTTTCTCTTCATGGGGACCTAGATTAATTTTCCCTGAGATTAATCTGTCAGTTCAAAGATCCCCGACATGATTAATCTTGTGAGTACGTAACTCGAAGTCGCCGCATGGATCGATTTTAAACTTTGAGCAGATTAATTTACCACGGTGATGCGATGGCTTGGTGAACATGTTATCGCGTACCCCTAGCCGAGATTAATCTGTGCTAATATATACTAGTCAGGTCAGATTCAGCAGAAAGGTAATCCTGGTGGGTGTGCTCTCGCTCCGCTGGCCGAGATTCATCTGTGTTAGATTGATTCACTGAGCAGGTCTAAACTTGTGCCAAATATTAATCTCATAATCTCGCGGTCTGAATTTGTGAGGAAGATTAATCTCGTAACCTCGTGATGGATGATTATACTCTTAAATTCAATTGGTCTCCCTCCGATTAATTCACGTGAAATTTAATCTTGGTGCGAAAAATTTGTGGATTTTGTTTGCGGATCAAACTAAATATGCAACCGCACTTAGATTAAATCTGGGAAGGCTCGATGGTAGAAGGCTGGATTTGCGGATTAAATTATCTTGTACCAACTCGCATTGTACACCTGACAGCAACTTGTGTCAAAAATTAATTTTTTCAACTCACTAACTTATGTCAAAATTAAATCTTGTCTGCTGCAACCGTTGCCAAATTCATCAAGGACAGCACGGCCTATTCCGACATCACCAAAGACGTGTTGGATGGGACAGAATATGATGATTGGGACGAACAAAAGCAGAGCGCGTTTGAGCGTTGGCAGCTAGAAAAGGACGCCGTGGAGGAGGATTCCGATTCTGATTGCGAAAGCGAGACAGAATCTATGAGGGGCGATGGTTCGGGAGATATTGGGCTGCACGGATTGGATTATTCCGAAGACGAGTTGGAATCAGAGGAGGAAGAGGGCGAGTCTCTTGGATTTGACGAGACAAACACGGGTCTCGATGGGGATGAGGAGGACGAGGACCTTTCAGAGAAGGAAGAGGAGGAGATGGACAAGTACGTGCCTCTCTTTGATGACCTAGGGCCCGAATAGTAAATGAACAAATATCTATTTGAGTTTGTACTAGTTTAGTCTTCAACATTATTACGACGAATACGAGGCTTATACTTAGGTCCGTAAGTTTCAAGGGTATCCTTCATCTTCTCGAGCGGCGCACGGGCCGCACGAATCCGTTTTGGGGATGGTGGGGTATTAGTAGTGTCCTCAAGGATGCGCCGCTTACGCGTTGGCTCTGCACGGGAACTTACTATTTCTTCAAGCTCTTCCTCCATATCTGAACCCTCGCCCGCGCCATCGGAGTTTCCGACCATCCCATCATCCGACATCTCCTCCCTATCCGCCGCCGCACGGCGCTTCATTCGGGCCTTGCGATTCTTCTCCAACCGCGCAGCCTCGAAATCAGCCGCAAATCGGATCTGCAGCGACTTGATGAGCGCAAAAATCGCTTCACCATGGCGCTCGTGGTATTTCCAATGCGGGATCTTTGTCACAAGAACCTCCCGCGTCCAAATAACGAGAAGGTTGTCGAGAAGAGAGGTGATGACGGGGTTCGAAAGGTAGGAAGATGCGGGTATGTACCCGTAGATGTCGTAGTCGCGTTCCAGCTTCTGCACTAGCACCCGGAACTTTCGGAGCTCGGCATCGGCAGAAGAGCGCATCTTGCGCGTAAGCTTGTTGGTTTTTGGTCGATAAGCTCCTGCGACGGCAGCCGGCGGCTCGGGCGCCGCAAAGGGACGAAGGCGTTCCGGGCCCGATGGAAGCGGTGATGGGTCGAAAATGAGCGAGCCGGAAAAACGGGGAAGGCAGTTGGAGCAGGGGAGGCGTCGTGGGAGGGCAATGCAGTCTACCTCTGAACCCTCTCCAGTATTGCCAAATAGTTTGTTGAAAAATGCAATCAGGCAGCCCTTCGCCGTGAGCATTAAGGCCTTCTCGTTGTTCATTGTGGTGAGATTTTTGCTCGTCTTCGCAGGTGCACGAGAAGCCGGGGCGCCTTTGTATAGAATTAGATTCTGTTTCAGATAAAATAAACATGAAAACGATGGCTTACCTCTTGCCAAAAACTTTTCTGCTGATGCGTAGGCCGACGCTTGGACGAGAACGACTGCTCTGCCGATCGTGGATGGATCCCGACCCACCCGACCGGCCTGCTGAAGTGTTTGGGGTACAGATCGCGGTAATCCGACCTGGATACTGTCGAGCAAGGTCTTGATATTGAACCCTTGCCCGAAAGCAACGGTGGCGACGATGATTTGACACATAGGATTGTCCCGCATCAGCGCCACCGTCTTCTCGTTCTCGTCAGGCCAGCACATCGCGTGATAGAGTCGAACGCGAGTAATGCGTCGCCGACCAGGAGGGAGAAGACGGAGGAGGTAGATGTAGAACCGGAAACAAAGCTCAATGGTCGCGCAGTAAATGATAGTCTTGCGATTGCTGAGGAGGTATTGAAGGAGGTCGGGGAATTCGTCTCCGCCCAAGGTGTGCGTGAGGGGTCGAAGAAGGAACTGGATATTCGGACGTTCGTTGGACCGCCGATACATGTGGAACATTCCGCGCTGAAAACCGAGGGTTTTGCAGACGGTGCTGGTGGGCTGTCCAGGCATGAGCGTCGCCGTTAGAGCCGAGACCGAGACCTGAGGGGGGTAGACGACCTCGAATAAAATTGCCGATGTGTCGGAACTGTGGTCGAAACTCGGCTCCCCACTCGTCCACGAGATGAGCCTCGTCCACGGAGACAAAGGCTATGTTCTCGCGGAACAACGGCGCGTCTGTGATGTGTTCCCACTGCTTGTCCATGAGATGCTCTGGATCAATGCACACGATGGGCCATTGACAGGACGAAATCTCCGAGGTGACGTTACGCCCAGCTTGCCTGGCGTCAGCGAGAGCATCGCTCGTGCATGCAAAAGCGGGAACGCGAAGTTCCCCGAGCTCGAAGACCTAAATGAGCATCCTATTGTATCAATGACGGGTCAAAAATGGTTTAAAACCACGCACTACTCACTGTGTCAAAAAGTGACCGGAAATTTGCTTATTTGAGCAGAATCTCATGGAATATTTTGGGTTTGGCTGCCTATTCATGTTCATCAGGATATATTCTGCTCCTTCATATTGAATTTACTTCCAAGAATCATGTGTATATCTTATAGAACTTAATTATTTTTGGTAAACATCATTTTTGCTATATGTGGCTCAAGTTGGGATGTATGACTCGGTCTGCATGAATTTATGGTGTTTTCTGTTGCTATAACTGCTCTTGAGGATATATTTCACATATTCCATGACTTGAATCCAGAAGAAACCTGATCAGTTCTCATAGAGAAGGGATTATCCATAGCAGGTCACACTGGCTAAAGCTGTGCTCAAACTGCTCTTCAATGCAGCCAGCAAAGTCAAGCTTGAAACAGCTCTGACTTTGATAAAAACATAATTTAAGCATTGCCTGATCATGATTGCATGCATCCATGGTGCCATATCCACCAAAACACAACATTAACCACTTGTACAACAAGGAATTTTGAAATTTCTGCACTCAATGTTCCAGCCCAATTCGTCTGGGCAATCCGAGGCCTAATTAGAGAGTTGATGAGACTAGGATATACTGAGGAGCTTCATTTTATTATTTCTGGATGATTCATTGCAAATTTAGGCTTTAGCATCTTTTCTTGTAAGGTTTCATATGAGTGATGTCTAAAATGAGTGAGTTCAAATATGTGTCCCTGGTTTTCTTTTGGTCTGGAGAGAGCAATACTCCATCAATTCAGCTCAGACAAAGTGCTAGATCTGTTACTAATATCTGCAGGTATATGGTGATGAGGTATGGAAGTGTTCCCATCACGTGATCGCACATGGCGGATCAATTTCCGGTTACTTTTTGACACAGTGAGTATATTCCCCGAAAGACCCTTCGTGGGTGCAATCACCAGAGCGACAGGCTTCTTGTAGTTCGCGAACCCCGGATATGCCGTTGGATTTCGCGCGACCTCCAAAAGGATAATGATAGGAACGGCAAAGAGCGCCGACTTACCGTCACCCGTCGCGGTGACACAGAGGACATCTTCGCCGTCGAGAATCCACGCGACGATGATGACCTGCCATTCGTGAAGTCCGCCAGTCCATTCAGGGATTTTCTCGGCAACAATCCGTTGAATGGTCGCGCGGCCGGCCTCTGTCTGCCATTTGCGGCCTCTTGAGGGTGCCATCTCGGCGAGTAAACAAAGTGGTGGTGAGCGCGTCGAGTAAGTTGACGGTTATTGACGTGTTTACACGTGGGGATCCTCTACGGTCCGACCTCCGAAATTGCGCGACGACCACCATCTTTTTTCTTCACCTCCATCTTTTCCATCTTTTCGTCTCCCACTCACCTCAGTCACAGGAAAGCACTCGGTGAGAACCATTGTCTGCCATTTGCGCGCCGTTGACTTTAGTCCTAGAAATGCCCACTACTTTATCGACATTTGAGGTGGTGTGCGACAATTTTAATATGAAAATACCAGCACAATCGAAGGAGAAGTTGACTGCGGGTACTCCAGCGACGTTTAAGATGCTGGATGCAGAGCTCGGCGAGGGCGGAATGCCGGATTTGGAGGCAGGGAGTCCGAAGATCGAGATTACTCGAACTGCGCGGGGCGGGGGCCGGAAATTGACGGCCAAGCTCTAATACATCCTTTTACGCGTAAATACACCAAAAAATCGCGTTCTTTCCACTCCCTTTGTGGCGAACAAGTGCCTCCAATTAAGCGCGGATGAAGACACGTGCTTTCCCAAAACGGATCTTACATAATAACCCTGGTCGCCTACTATGATGGCGTGGTAACCAAAGGACTAATCGCGATTAACATTTAAAAGCACGCAGCCCTTCCCTTTTGCCTTCCCCTCTCTCAACCCTCAGTCCCTCCCTATTCGATGAGCAACGAAACGCAAGGCAAAACCCAAAATCCCAACTGGGGTGGTACCCGCCAGGGGGCTGGTCGACCAAAGAAGACTCTCACAAGAACATTTACACAGCTACAGAATGCTGACTTGGACAGCCAGCCGGCACCCATTTCCAGTGGCTCTGGGAATACAACCCATACCTCATCTGAGCATGCAACTGGCCGCTCTAATGTTATCCAACACACTGCAAAGAAACTGGCTAGCACAGTTACAGGTTTTTTTAGTTCACGAGCTTCACAGCAACCAAGCACTATTGGACCTGCCGGTAAGTATTTCATATTTTTTCTAGGTACCACTCTTTGCGAACCAGCTTTTTTTAGTTCCATCCCATCATGCAGAGCTGGAAAACACAAATTCAATTGCACAACTCAATAAAGACCTGTCTGCTGCAGCTGCTTTTGAGGAACCTCAAGATCTGAATGAGTGCATTTTTGACGAGAGTTTAGGAGATGCAGAAGCAGAGAACAATGATTCAGCAAATGCTGAGCTGGCACAAACAGAGACAGAGGAAGCTGAAGTCAAGGCCCTCTCTGCAAACTACCAATGGCTCAAAGCAAACTTGGCTAAGATTATCAAAGAAACTGATGACACTGGGAAGAATGAGATACCTAGACCAAATTGCTATAAAAGGGGGGAACTTTGGATCCGCCCCATTGACCCTGTCTTTGCACTTGAACAAGCTGGAACTGGTGGGCTAGCTCCTGTTGATCTTTACGAGTAATTATGTTTACATAATTCTCGTTCTTGATCATTCGCAGCGAGAAATTCGAAGGCTCCGATTTTACTTGTCTTTCTAAAAAATGTAATCTGTTTATGCCTAAGTGCCATTAGAAAAATTGTGAGAAGCATTAGATTTTTGTGAAGCATTACAATTGATGGCTGTGCTGCTTTGGCAATTGATTCCCCCGCGCGTGGTTTCGATCCCATCAGGTTCTGTCTTTTTTTTCAGCTGTTTAAATTACACCACAGTTTTATGCTGAGAGACCCTCACAGTATGATTCCCATTGGCAGCTGAGCTCCCTTGAGTTGTAGTCATTATGTGAGCTGTGTGGTCCATCTGGGTTGTTATTCAGTGCACCATTACCATCATCTTTGAAGATAAGCCATCAATTGATGTATAAGAGAGTGTTTTGAAACCGCTGAAGATACCCGCCAAGTTTGCTGAAAGAACTTTGAAACCAATTGTCCGCCAATGGCGACATGTTTCAAGTTCGGTCGCTGGTGTATCGGGAAGTGGGCCTCCACCGGCTGTTGCACAGACGTCACCAAGGCTGTCATGGAATTTCAATTTTTTGATGCAACAACGACACGGTTAACCCTAGTGAAGTTGAAACAGGGGTTCAGATTCAATGATCAGGTGCCGCGCGGTTCTGCCAAGGAAAATTCCGGGGGCTTGAACTAGTTAAAAGTAACAAGAAATGAGGCTCCGTCTTCCTTGGAGTGTGTTACTTTGCAGAGAGAAAAAGTATCTAGGCCAGTATCTCAGACTGAGAACTCTCAGAAGCGGAATTGATCGGATCAAACTTGACTGACACTGTAATCGTCGGCTATCAGCCGCGCCGTTGCGAGTCAAACCAGAGAGCCAAATGTTCCGCAGTAGCAGCCGGCACACTGCTGAAATTTTGTTAAATGCTTCATAATTCGTGAAATGACTGGGTGCACCAGTTGACAGGCACCAGACTAGATTTCAAATGAGTTCACCTTGTCACCTCGTCGCCCATACCCGTGACCACGGTTCGAAGGCACCTGTCGTACAGGTGCTTTGCCCGTTCCATAGAAATTTTCTCGGCTCAAGACGGCACGGCACGGTGGCCATCTTCCCGGCCCGTTGAAACATGGCCGTCATGGCTGTTGAACGGGTCGGTTTCAAACACATCCAAATCTGTCCAAAGGAACACAATGTAATGAAGAAACACTTTCAAAATCTTCTGGATATAGCCGTGGACCTGTCATCGCCATGCTGTCGACCATCCCGTCCTGTCACAATTTTTCGAGCACTCGACGGGCTGTTGGACACAGGCCATGCCTGTTGGATTGATGGCCGTTGCCGTCACGGGCACGGGCGGCATAAGGTCCTTCTCATCAGTAGCTTTTTGTCATTGTCTGACTGATTTGACACAGATCTCGAGCTCCTATGTGTTCCAAACACGTGGAATGGCATGGTTTCTACTGAGTTTGTATTCTTCTTTGTCATTCTCCTATCTTGTTAAGCCGTCGTCCTGTCTGCCTGTGTGATCTTCCGGAATTTAGTCATTAATTAATTTCCTAAAGACATAATTACGAGTACTGCCGCGCAAATTTGCGAGGGCCTCATCCCGCAAGTTACCTTCTACCAATCTTTGTATGGTTGCCATTCTGTTTACCTGGCCATCCAGAGGCATTCAAATGTGAATGTGGTGTGAAACTTATTTGATCTGGTGCGCTTCCCCCCAAATTTTCAGGGATTTCATTCATTTGTTAATATGTAGGATATAATGAAAACCCAATTGCTTGGCGGGTCAGCACTCTTAATGGGCAGGATTACTTCCTCCTGACCAATAGATTTCGGTGCCCATCATGCCGAGAAAATAGCCGGGGCTGTGGTCGCAGCTGTCAAGGCAGTGATCCTTGGATCCTGGGTCAGCTGCCAGAATTTGTACAAAAGGCATTTCCTGGTATGTTGTGTGTTTCATTATTCACATCTTCAATCTCACAGTTAGCAGCATGTCTCAGCCCTCGTGGTGCCCTTGACAATAATGAATTAGACATTATGAAAGCCACTTTCTCTGGGTGTTTTGGTGCAGATCCATTCTCAAAAATGGTGCGAGAACTCAAAGTGCTTCACCACAATCGTTTGGAGACTATGTATTATTGTGCGGCAATTCACCATGGCTTTCGTGGTCCTGAACAAGTTCCACAGTTTTTGATGTTTGATGATCCCTTGGGCTATGCAGGACATGCACCTTCAACTCGATATTTCAAGTCAATGTTTACTGCTTGGTTTTCAGCACACCGGATTCTCATGGATCGAGTCATGTCATCACAATCTGCTACTGTTATCAAAGCTGATCATACATACAAGGTATTATTTATTCATATTGTTTTTAGAGTGTGACAGCTGACATATTACAGACTATAGATCATCAAAGCTGTCTACCTGGTGGTGAACCTATCAATGTAGCCATGTACTCAATTGTCAATTCAGATGAAGAAGTTTGAGCTTATGCATTCACCCTCACACAAAGCTTCCCACCACTGCACAAGGTCTATGAGCGCATGCAAGCTGAGCTCCAGAGACATGGACACCCACCCACCCGCCTGCTTTACACAGATAATCCAAGAAGTTGACTTTTATTTCATTATATCATGCAGCTACTGATACTGTCCTACAGGTGAATGAGACTTCCATGAGAGTGTAAATTCATCCCTTTGCAAGAATGTGCAGCATATTGTCCTTGATCCCTTCCGTGACCTTCCACCCTTCAAAGCCTCTGATATACCAGCTGCTTATTTCAGTTCACAAGCACTTATAGACTCAGCATGTGATGAAATACTCGAACCTCTAGCATCATCACCTCTTACAGAGCCAATTGTTATCTCACTCTCAGTCAAATGTGCTGGAGATATGCGTGCTATCATTCAACTTTGTTGTGCAGAGAAAATTCATATATTCCGAGTAAGTTTTAATTTTTTTGTATCCAGCTGTGTGACAGTAATTTTTTCTATGAGGTATTGCATATTAAATCCAGGGCCCATGTTCCACCTTGTCTTTTTGCACTGCTCACAAACAAACACATTGTGAAAATTGGCCACCAGATTCGGCAGGCCATGAAAATTATAAGCACTGCATGGTCTATTCCCAGTCTAGCTACTGCAGACTCAAGCAGTGTCATTGATCTTGCTCATATCGCGAAGATTAAGGGAGCTGTCTCACATGCTACTAGCTCACTCCCAATTCTTGCTGGCACTGTTCTCAAGAAATCAATTCCTGATCTTGTTGAGCTGTCAACTTGGGACTGGTCAGGCGAGCTACAGGAAGACAAGGTCAAGAAGCTTGCACAGGAGGTTGACTGTGTTTCACAGATATATAAACATTTGATGAAGATGGATTCAGTGGGTCTTCCTCTTCAATCTGCCCAAATTTGTGCAGGTCAGCTTGTAATGCTGGTTATTGGCAAAGTACCTCTTGCAGAGGGTGAGCTTGTTGCTCACAATGGGTCCTGGCCATCTCCATTGGATGGTGTACAGATGAAAGTCACCAGTGCCTATGCAGTTATTAGGTTGACAAAGCTCCTTGTTCCTAGCCATTCTATAGCCAAGCATTCCCAAACTCTCCAATGGTTACTAGACCATGGTGGACATGCTATTGTCCAAATTCGTACTCTTCGAAGCCACGCTCTGATAGCACCTCATCCATCAGACAATGACACATCCCTTGGCACCCCAGCACCTATGAATCCACCAACTGAATTTCCACCCCAGCCATTGCAACCCTTACTGCCTCCAGATACATTGCCTAGTCAAGCAAACTCTAATGACAATACTGGGTCTGACAATGACTCAAACACATCTGACCTAGGAGATATGGTATGTCCAATGTTAATCTGGTGTATACATTTCTTTTTCATGTCTATTATTTCAGGATGATGAGCTTCTTGAACCACACAATGGTGAAAATGATGCAGCTGCAGCTGAGAAATTTGTTATTGAGGCTCTTCGTCATGTACAAGACATCATTTGCCAACCTCAAGTTGAAGGAACCCTCCCCTCTCGTGTTCTTGATGATGCATATCATTTCATGGATCGTCTACTCCGCCTCCTCTCCAAGAAGCATTTGGCATTTAAGGAATTTGCTCATCAGTTTAGCGAGACTTTGTTTATTCTGGATTAAGATGATGAAGCCAATGTGCGACAGGTTTTAGAAGCCAAAAACATCCAATGGGAGTATGCCATCCGAGCAATGAAGGCTGCACTGAATCGCCGAATTCACCGATATATTCCACCACCTGAAAGGCTTGCAGCAGATCTTGTGATACTATTTAACAGCTTCCAAAACATTCAAGATTCTGTTGACCGAGCCAATGGTCGTGGCCGCTTCTTCTCAAAGGAGGCTCGGAAGACTGCTAATACTCTTCTGGAGACAGTTCAGCTTGGCTATATCTCTGATCCCCCTGGAATATCTCTTTATCACATCAGAGGGAAGAATCGTGATGGATTAACACTATTCCGTAAAATTTCAGGCACTAACTCAGTGGAAGGTTCAGTCCACATGTTGATTCGACGGATTTTTGGTTCGCTCCGTGCCTCTCCAGAACTCACAGAAGCTATTGTCAGGAATTGGATGCTCAGGCGTAACCGTCAGGTAAAAATCTATTTATGTCCTCATTTGTCAATGTTACTTACTGGGCTCACTTTGAAGATTGGGCATTATCATCGCACTGGGAAAAAATGGTTAAGTCATTATGACATATGGCTGTTGGATGATCTTGTTGAGAAGGCACTGCTCCTTGGCATAGAGCCATCCATCCCAACCCCTAGACTGCTTGCTACTTGTATAGCAACATCAGAGTCCTTTGGGATTATACCTGTTGGATCCAGCATTGCAAAGGAAGTCAAAATACCTCTACTCCCACCCCTCAATCTCCATGCTGTCCCATACCACAATGATCTACCATCACAGGCCCTTACTCGGCTCTCAACAAAGCCATGTAATGTCTATCGCTATATTCAGCTCCGCCAACAAACTCCAGTCCCTGTCATTCCTCTGCACAATGTTGCAGAGTACAAATTCTTCAAGAGCAATGTTGATACCTTCCGCATTAATATGCCAGCAGGTCGAGCTGAGCACTCTCCTGAGCAGGTGTGGAAAGCAACAGACTATATCAAATTTGCAGTCTTCTGGAATCAGGCTGTAATGTCACAATGACCACAAATTCTTGAAGCTCACCTCCGGCTTTACTTTAAACTTCATGAAATAAAATTAGCCGAACTTAAGTTCCAGCGGTCCAGACCGCTTTGGGTACTTAAGTTCGTAGAACTTGAGTTCTGCCGCATGAACTTAAGTCCTGTGCCCATGGGGCACCCATGGGCACGCACACTCCCCACCCCACCACCCTCAAACTTAAGTCTTCCGCACTTAAGTTCCCATGTGCAACTTAAGTCCTGTAAAACTTAACTTCGTTTTCGGTAGACCAAGAAGAATCAGTGATATACAGAATTACAGTAGCTTATATACCACGGGTACAATGTACCGTATTTGAGATCAATATATACGGGCAAGCGCTCAGGACGCACAAACCAATTTGTAAAGGTCTTGGGTCGCGGGCAAGGCAGGGAAAAGGTTCCCACCCCTAAATGAGGATAAAAAGAAGAGAAAAAAATGTAAAGAACACACCTCTGAATAACCTCCCCCATTGACTTTGAAACCCGCACCATCTTGGCCTCAAAGTTCGCAAGGCTGCCAACCGAAGTAAAAGTGACGAATTTGCGGTGGAGTATACCGCACGGGCACATACGAACAGCACGAACACCTCCGTCCCGGAAAGTTGTGAGATGGAAAAAATGTTCTGTCCAAAAAAAAAGAAAAAGAAGTAAAGAAGGAAAATGAGCAGCAAGCAAAATAAAAAAGACGCACCACAATAATAGCGTCTCTCAGCAAGATATCCGCAAATCCACATGTGAGTATGAGTGTCCCCCACATCGCAATTGCGATATTCGCCTTGACGCTGCTGCATCCGCCACGAATGACCACCCTTGAGAATGGTGCGGGCGAGCAGCTGCGGCCCATCGATTGCTCCTTGAAATGCCCGGATGTTGTCGCCCTTGAAATACGTCACAAAGTACACTGAGCCCCGACTCCCGAGTGGGTGGCATGAAACCCGAGATTCCGAGAAAGTGTCGAGAGGTGTCAAGTTGGGGCCAGGATTAACCCGGAGCACCAGCACAGAGCCTGGTACATAATCTGAGATTGAAATGGTTGGCAAGTAGCCAGGCCATACATCGAAGGATCCAGAATGTGGGGAGAGAGAAAGCCTTGGCGTCACGCATACATGGGAGAATGATTGCCGTGTACAGCCACACTTCAAGCCAATTGTTAAAGAACCGTGCGTGACGCTGGCATCACACCGTTACCCGCCCTCTTGCTCTTGCCTTCCATCTTCGTCTATGCCACCCACTGATCCCCACCTCTCTGCCATCCCCCACCATACCAACTCATTCCCTCGAGTGTTTGGTCAGAGTAAGTCTCGCTCTGACTTTGCGCCGGCACATCCACCCTGGAAGTTCGACTTTGTATCAGTCCACGGCTCCGTGCCAGTGGCTCAGTGGCAATATATGCGAGTGTCACCTGTCCTGACATTCATTTCAGCTGACTATCTGCATGCACCAATGCTCATTTTCACTTTCCGGTAAGTTTCATTTTTATTCCACCTTTCACTCCGGCTGACTGTACGGTGCAGGACTTCAGTTCCGAGGGACTTAAGATGCTCACAGAACTTCAGTTCTGAGTGACTTAAGATCCCCACAGGACTTCAGTTCCGAGTGACTTAAGTTCTTACCAAGACTGTATCTTCTAAATATATATATATATTTTCAATTTTTCTTTTTCTTTGTGGCGATATGTGAGATGCGTGAAAAACTTAAGATGCCGAACTTAAGTTCCAGGATTACCCTACCTACCACAGTAGCGGGACAGGTGCATGCTATGTTTACAGAACTCAAGTCTTTTAAGTATGGTACTTAAGATCTGTTCAACTTAAGTCCTGGATTCGGTCCCAACTGGACAGAACTTAAGTTAAGCTAATAAATTACTTGAAACTTCCTGAGCAGTTACTCCATCACCACAAAAAGACACTGCAATGGAAATCATCCTGTGCAACACTTTATATGGGCCCCAATGCTGAATTGCTACAGCCAATACAGGAGATCCTTGGCAATGCTAATTGGCTGGCCATTGTGCTACCAGCCATACCCCTTGGTTGACCTTCTGAATGACACTATGTTCATTTCCTCCTCTATTAATTTGATCTCAATTTTGTTTCAGAAACTGTTGGTGTTGACTTGGAATCTTTTAATCCCATGGCCATTCGTCGGTGTGTTGCTGAGGAACTCAGATCAGATGCTTATGTTGACCCCTCACCCTCATCAGATTTTGATGCCCAGTCTCAAAATTCTCTGTCAACAACACCCTTGCCCACACTAGATGTTTCCCCTGCTGTCAAGTTGACTCATGCTCCTGAACAAACTATATTCCGATTCCAGGGGGGGTTTAACCCTTCATTAACTGTTGAGCGCCCATCCAAGAAACCATGACTTGACAACTCAGAAGGTTCAGGCAAGAAAAGAAGGGAGCGTCGATGTGCCTGATGTGTAACTGCTAGTTGTCCAAGGGCAACAGAATGCAAAGGGTAGGGGGACGCAATCATTGCAGTTGTACATCAAGCGAGCATGAAATAGGTGATAAACGTTTCTATGGGTGATTTTTATACTTCATGAACAGTACTCTGGTTCTCTATTTCTCTTGAAACATGTAATAGATAATTTGAATATATTTGCGCACCCTTAAAGGACAAGCAGCAAAGACAATGACATGGAACTTGAAAGGATGTGTCTTTCCAGTGTATTTGATGTGTTTCCAGCTCAGTATGGACTCATTTGTTTCAGAGGAGTACTCTATACCATATTTTAATGCTCAAGAAATTTTAAGGCATGCCAAAAAGAGGGTGTGTAAAACAAAAAAAGTATGAAAACAGTGGCTCCAGCTGATGCAGATTTGTAGGCTGCATTCCAAGGCCTCATCTTGCAGTGTGGCCTAGAGAAGTATACAGTGCATCTTCATGAACCCTGAATATTCCTGGGACAAGATACTGGCCATCCCTGATCATACATCTCTTTGTCATAGGGTTTACAGTTTCTGTACACTTTTCCTGGCCGATCTGCAGGTTTTGCTCTTGTTTCAAGGTTTTCTGGTGATTTCTCCCAAATCAAATTATTCAAGGCAGTATTATACGTCTATACGACTACTGTATCAAACTCACAGAGGTCCACAAGCACCCGAAATCCCTAGAGCAAGAGAATGAGTGAAAATTAGCCAATTTGAAATTGTGATCGATGCACGCCCAATAAAAATATAGTAAAGCGTCCTAACACTGCATTCAAACATTGCGAATCGATTGCACCCGGTTTCGAGGCGAACGGACGAGAATTGGTGAAGATAGAGGGAAAAGTAATTAAGCATCAAAATGCAACCCAAAATGGAAAACACGGCACAAAATGCCGCCGAGGTCGGACTTATCCGATGATCGGTTTCGGTCGGATCTCAGTATCTTGAATTTGATTCGCTGGCAGTTTAACTCGTTTTGGCTTTATTCCCGGGAGGAATAAACTTGAATTGCCGTGCCGGCGCTTCAATCAATCAACTTGATTTCTGATCTTCCTTTCCTTGTCTGCTCCCAGGAGCCGCCGGACCGCGAAAAAAACCTTGGATTCGGGCGCAGGTAAGTCTAACAAATCCCCTCTCTTTTTCCCCCTTTTTCTCTCTTTTCTCAACTTGAAAAACTTGAATTCATTGCCGTAACACCAGACATAAACCATAAGCCGAAATATTTATGAAGACAACAATGATGACGATGAAGACCCTTAGAAACAAGTGTTGGTCAACACTATTGCAGCATAAGTTGTATGAGGGGTTGTTGGTAAAAAATGGCCACTTAGGGGGGTTTGCAACGAAGCCCCGATTTATGCTCGAAATAACTTAGGAATCGGCGTTGGCCCAACTCCCGACCATGATCGGTGGGCCTGCTGATTGTTATCGAAGCCGTGCCAATTATTGACAAGAAGAATGCATCTTGACAAGACGCATGCATGCACACCATCACGGATGCTTTCCCGCAGCGAATCGGGCACCAACGGCGCTCCGCCACTATTCCCGCGTTATTCTCGACGCTCTCGTAACGCCTCGTGTCGAACGGGCGTGCAGCTAACCACCATGAGCTCGTCATCATCGCCGACGAACCCCAGTGCTAAACCCAAAGCCCAACCCATCAAGAAATTGTTCCATAAGCTATTCAGTAGCCCTTCCAAGTTACCACGTGGAAAAGCCAATGCCTCAACGCCGACACTCAGCTTGTCCGCACAGGGCACTCAGACTGGAGGAGGATACGACGGTGAAATACCCGCTTTAACCTGCTCCCAGAGTTCTCACAGATATGTAGGTGCAGGGCCGCGAGCATCGTTTTCCGACGCCCCCATTCATGGTGAGTTAACATCTTGAAAATATCTTTATGGAATTTCCATTCTAATTCGTTCATCGGCGTTACAGGGCATTCAACGAGCGGGTTGGTGGTTACAACGTCGCTGGGGACAGGTATGCATCATTATACAGCTGCTGTTTTGCACATCCTGATGTGGATCAATATCGAAGTGGGCTCGCCATCTGGTCTCGTCCCGCCCTCCATTTCCGTCAACTTCAACCAAGGTGAGACAAGAATACCATCTCTACTAGGCCAATTCACTTGCTCCCTTCCTCAGATAACGCTACATCGCTGCTCGATCCGACGGCCCCCGTGGGCACTCTAGGTATGATTACTTGATATCGTCTGATATAGTTCTAAACTCTATTTTCTTCATCTAGTCACGAACACGGGGAACTCCGAGGCACAGGGTCAGTGCTAACACATTCTAATCTATACTACTTGTCATCCCTTCACAGATCTATTGTCATCCTCCACATTGAAGCAAAGTGCCAAGATCACATGGGATGGCTTCAAAGTTGTGGCCAAGAATGTGGAGGCCTTCCTTGATGGAACGCCTTTCAAGATCCCTGTCACAGTTCTCAATAAACTCATTGAAACTGCAGACGTAATTCACCAACCTGCATTCTTTCAAAGTTTCTCAATGATATTCTAGGCTGTTATTGACAACAAGGAATCAATGGCTGAGCTTCTGTTACCCATCGGAGAGCGGCTGAACATTTTGTGCAAGGGATTGGAGTCAGCTGACAAAGGACAGCTCCCCAAAGACATCAAACCCACATTGCAACGTTTTGCTGGGTGTGTACTCTCTCCTCTACATCATAAATGAACATGTCAAGTTTATATGTGGATAGGTTGCTAGAGGGAATCAGAAAAGAGCTCAAGGATATGCATGACAGAGGACTCTTCAAACGTATCTTGGAGTGTGATGAGGATTCAAAGGCAGTGGCAGACATTTTTCGCCAAGTTGATGAGGCAACAAAAAACTTTGAAGTGTGTCCTTTTTATTGATAAGTTGAAACACAGACCTAATTGCGACCTATAGCTGGAGTTAAGTTTAGCCAACTTCAAACAGCTCAACACTGTTATGAAGGATGTTGAGGTTTGGTTGCTCAACATGGGATATTATTTAACTTGACAATATATCCAATAGGTTTCACGCCTCCGTGACCTGCATCCATGTCTAGTGGCCAGGCGTGGTGGCCACAAGCGGGAAACATGCATTGCAAACACCCGCAAGACTATCATGGAGAATATCCTTCTATGGTGCAAGGGAGGATCAACTGACACTCCCATCTACTGGCTTAGTGGGATGGCTGGAACAGGAAAATCAACTATTGCATTCACAATCTGTGAGCAGTTAGCTAGTGATAGAGATGCCTCTCGTCTGGCAGCCTCCTTCTTCTGTTCCCGCCAGAATGAGGCTACACGGAAGCGAAGCAATGTCATTCCAACAATTGCCCATGAACTTGCACTCAGAATTCCTGGTTTCCGGCGAGCACTTCTGGATGCCCAAGTTGATGCCAATCCACCGGGTCTGAATGATCAGCTGAAAGAGCTCCTTGTGAAGCCGTGGGATGCCTCTGTTACTGATCACAAAGGTCTACCTCCACTGATTGTGGTCATAGATGCATTAGATGAGCTAGAAAGTTCTGATGGGTCTTACTTCTTGGAGCAGCTGATCAAGGAGATTGCCAACCATCCAGACCACCTTCAGGGACTCAGGTTTTTTATCACCAGCCGTCAAGATCCTCGGATTGTAGCAGAAATTGAGAAGGACCTGTCCCATAACACTGTATTCCGGCTTGAGGAGGTTCCCACTACCACTGTTAATGAAGATATCAGGATGTACCTCACTGTTTCGCTCCCTCAGCTACCAGATGATGAGCTCCATGACCTTTCTAATCAGGCATCTGGGCTGTTCATATATGCTGCAACAGCTATCAGGTTTATCAAACCTAGTTCAGAAAATCCCCCCTATACAAACTCAGAAACGACGGTTGCAGGCCCTTCTCAAGGCGTGGCCTGACAAATCACACCTCCGTACTGGAGAGGCACTGATGGTGGATCATCTATATGAGGACATTCTCAAGGAATATTTTTCCCCTATGGCAGAAGTTGAGCGGCCACTTAGTTTAGCTGTCCTCCACACTGTACTCTGTACTGAGGAACCAATCCTTGTTTCTGACATTTTTCACTTCTGGAACAAACTCGAGATGGAAGAGGATTTAATCAGGGATGTTCTTGAGCACCTCCACTCTGTGCTCTACATCTCTGCTGGTTTTGTGTACTCATATCACAAGTCCTTTACTGACTTCATGTTGGATCCTTCTCGATTCAATGACCAAAAACTAGCAAAGATTTGTTGTCCCCCTTCTGACATACAATTCCACCTTGCCAGCTCCTGTTTCCACCTGATGGAGTCCCTTAAATTCAATATTTGTGATCTGCCTTCATCTTTCCTTGATGATTCTGATGTTCCAGGCCTTCAACCACTTCTTTCTGAAAGGCTGCCCTCACCACTCTGTTATGCCTGTCGTCACTGGGGAGAACACCTTTCAAAGATAGTTCCTGGGGACCCTGCAAAGAGGCAAGACATTATTGATCAGATGCAGCACTGGCTCTGTGAAAGGTGGCTGTTCTGGATAGAAGCAATGAACCTACTCGAGGTTATTGGAGAGTGCTATCAAGCATTAATGACAGTGCGACAGTGGCTTGGAATTGTGAGTTACCTCCCAATATGACATGGACAAATATTGATCCACATCTCATAGGAAAAGCCAGAGCTCCAGAAGAACCTGATTGCAGTACAGAACCTAGTGACAGTATTTGGGACCAATACCCTGGCGAGGTCCACTCCACACCTCTATCTCTCTGCTCTTGCCATTGCACCACAGGACTCGGATTTGATGAAGATGTGGTTTAAGAGGTTTCCAAGAATTCCCATAGTCAATGCAGAACTAACATCAGGAAGGCTTCTGTCATTGCTTCAACTTGATACACACACAGGCCAAATGAACACCATGGCCTTCTCGCATGATAGGTCCCGTGCAATCACTGATTCCAGTAACGGGACAGTGCACATTTGGGATGTATCCAAAGGGAAACAGCTATTCCAACTTGATGGACACACAGACTCGGTGACTTCAGTGGCCCTCTCGCATGATGGGTCCCATGCAATCTCTGGTTCTAATGACAAGACAGTACGCATTTGGGAGTTAGACACAGGGAAACAGCTGCTTCAACTTGATGGACACACAGACTGTGTGTACTCAGTGGCCTTCTCACACAATGGGTCCTATGCAATCTCTGGTTCTGATGACAAGACAGTGCGCATTTGGGAGGTAGACACAGGGAAACAGCTGCTTCAACTTGATGGACACACAGACACAGTGAACTCAGTGGCCTTCTCACATGATGGGTCCTGTGCCATCTCTGGGTCTTATGACAAGACAGTGTGCATTTGGGACACAGACACAGGGAAACAACTACTTCAACTTGATGGACACACAGCTCAGGTGACCTCAGTGGCCTTCTTGCACAATGGATCCCGTGTAATCTCTGGGTCTTTTGACATGACAGTGCGTATTTGGGATGTAGACACAGGGAAACAGCTGCTTCAACTTGATGGACATACAAGGACAGTGACATCAGTGGCCTTCTCGCATGATGGGTCATGTGCAATCTCTGGTTCTGGGGACCATACAGTGCGGATTTGGGACATAGAAACAGGGAAACAGCTGCTTCAACTTGACGGACACACAAACTGGGTGAACTCAGTGGCCTTCTTGCATGATGGGTCCCGTGCAATCTCTGGTTCTGGTGACAAGACAGTGCGCATTTGGGATGTAGACACAGGGAAAAAGCTACTTCAACTTGATGGACACACAGACTGGGTGAACTCAGTGACCTTCTCACACAATGGGTCCCATGCAATCTCTGGTTCTAATGACAAGACAGTGCGCGTTTGGGAGGTAGACACAGGGAAACAGCTGCTTCAACTTGATGGACACACAGGCTTTGTGAACTCAGTGGCCTTCTCGCACAATGGGTCCCATATAATCTCTGGTTCTGGTGACCACACAGTGCGCATTTGGGAGGTAGACACAGGGAAACAGATGCTACAACTTGATGGACACACAGCTTGGGTGAACTCAGTAGCCTTCTCACACAATGGGTCCCATGCAATCTCTGGCTCTGCTGACAAGACAGTGCGCATTTGGGATGTAGATACAGGGAAACAGCTGCTTCAACTTGATGGACACACAGACTGGGTGACCTCAGTGGCCTTCTCCCATGATAGGTCCCATGCAATCTCTGGGTCTTGTGACCAGACAGTGCGCATTTGGGAGGTAGACACAGAGAAACAGCTGCTTCAACTTGATGGACACACAGATCAGGTGAACTCAGTGGCCTTCTCGCATGATGGGTCCCGTGCAATCTCAGGTTCTGAGGACAAGACAGTGTGCATTTGGGAAGTAGACACAGGGAAACAGCTGCTTCAACTTGATGGACACATGGACTGTGTGAACTCAGTAGCCTTCTCACATGATGGGTCCCATGCAATCTCTGGTTCTGATGACCACACAGTGCGCATTTGGGAGGTAGACACAGGGAAACAGGTGCTTCAACTTGATGGACACATGAATGATGTGCTTTCAGTGGCTCTCTCACATGATGGGTCCCATGCAATTTCTGGTTCCAGGGACCAGACAGTGCACATTTGGGAAGTAGACACAGGGAAACAGCTGATTCAACCTGATAGAGAGATGGGCTGGATGACCTCAGTGAGGGAATATGAGGATCAGGTCAGCCTGGCTTCATCCTTGCCAGATGGCCCCTGTGCCATCTCTGCTTCTGATGATGGAATGAATCATACTCGGAGGCCCCCTCACTTATGTAAGTATCATTTCTTTTGTCTTCCCATCACAGACTCACATCTACATGTCAAGCAAATGGACAGTGGCATGTGAAGAAGAATGGGTGGATCACCTCTTCTGCCAGTGAGCAGTTGATGTGGCTGCCCTCTGACATGTGCCGTGTCCTTCAAACTCCACAGTGTTTGGTGATTTCCTCTAGCTCGGTTACAGTTGACTTTACCAATGCCTGTGTTGGGCCGGAATGGGCAAAATGCTATAAGCCAAATATGTAAACCCTGTGTAGTACAATTGAATTCTGATGCCCTCTGATTTCTTACAAACTGTTGGAGAAATAACCTCTGTGATCATGCTGCCTTGCCAATGGCCTTGTGTGTGTGCTGTCACATTATTGAGGATAATCATACAGGTATCCAAGCTTGTCTGTGTTTTTTTTTTTTGTTTTTTTGTTTTGTTTTTGGGACACCTGCGCACACTTAAGATAGAGAATTCCCTTATACATGGGGCACATACAGGACTAACAGAAATTGCAGGAAAATTCCAGCACAGGGTTGATTCTTTAGCCTCCAGGAGTGAAAAACATCTGGACACCCTGCCAACCTGTGGCAAAAGATATCCAAGCTAGGCATTAGTAGTATCGGGATTTGCTGAGCACATGCTGTTCTGCCGCATCTGGACATCTCCGGTCCACTCGGAAGCACGGACCGGCATCAGGGGTGAGAAACTCCTTCCCTATATGGAAGGGGAGGGGGGGGGAGGGGGGGTCAACTGAGGGTTGAAAAAAACTTTTCAACCCTATATCCGTTTTTCGAAAGTTCAACCCCCCTTGCACATATGTATTTTTCCACATTTCTTCAGGCGGAAATGAGGAAGTGGTAGGTCTATTGATCTGCGAAAGTGATGCTGTGATAACTTGCTTTGACCGTTCTACCAGGGCACTGTCCTATCAAACATTCCCGAAAACGGTTTGCTGTCCCGTTATCAACACGGTCCCCGTCCCGATTTGTCCCAAAAAATTGTCAAATTATTTGCCGCCCCGTTCTCATGCGCCACGCAGCCCCGAAATGCCCTCTAACACAGCCCTCGCTCCGCACGCCCCGTTGCGCAAAGCCTCGCCCACCCCTAATCCGATACTTAATTCCGCCCCGCCCCAGCAGCCCTGCTGGCCCTTGGCCGAATCATCCCCACCATTGTGTCCCGCCCTGCCCCGCCCTGATTTCTCCCGAAAGTCTCTTGCCCCGCCCCTTTCCTCTGCACCCGTTCCCAGCCCCAGCGTGTGTATATACGCAATGTGTTTGTATGCGCATGTGCTGCCATCAACGATGCCGGCATCGCCGCGGCATACGCTTCTCTGTTCCACACCCACGACCATGTACCACCATTGCCCATCCACCCTCCCTCGCCCATGCTACGACCGCTGAACCACGGCATCCGCTTTGTGCTAGGACAGGGATTTCTGGGTCTGTCCGTTTCGCGTGCGTATCTGGCTTCTCCCTTCATTATTTCCTTCTTCGTCCGCGTGCCATATGGACTAATGTCCCTGCCCGCAGGACCCTATCCTCGCCCCCTCCGCCAGCGGCATCTTCGTGCCCATCCTCCCGACGGGCTTCATCCTGCTTGCGGCACCCGTGATCCGTTTTGTGGTGGTGCCGATTTTGAGGTGGATACCTATCGGTGCGTCGTGTCTTCCTTTCCCTGTTCTTTCACAATTCTGCCACTTTTTTCCTTGGCCTTGACCTGCACATTCTTTCTTATTCCGCTCCCCGGGCTCTAACTCCTAATCTACTATCCCTTTCTTCGTGGAAAGCATCTGACGTGCATCCTCTCCCCCTTCCCTTTCTCCAACTTCCTCCCTCCCTCCCCTTTGTTTTATTGCCTGCTTTAATTCATTCGAAGAAAAGGAGAGCTCCATGCGGCTCGCAGCATGGGCTAGCGCGATTGGCAAATTGACTTGATCTCATCCCTTCTATTTCGCTTTCTAATCTTCCTTTCTCTCTTTCTTCCTTTGCGGAAACATACTGACAAGCCCTTCTTCCCACCCAGGCTGTACACACGACACCCGCCATGTGCGCACTCGTATTGGGCATCTCCGTCGCCGTCATGCCAGCGCCATGCCCACCCACTCTGGCTCTGCCTTCACGTCTGCCGCCCGCCTCGTCTTCGTTCGTCACGCACTCTTCGACGTTTCTCGCTCCCCCCCGCGCCCGCGCCTGCCCCACCCGGGCCCCCGATGTCGATCTACGCGCACCTCACATACACCGAGCTCCTCACGCTCTCCTCTTCCTTTGAGCCCAGTGTGGCGAAAGCGCGGGCAGAGGCGTTCAATGTGGATGGCGCGGTGTGGGTGAGGCTTGCGAGGGGGGCGCTGGTGCTGATCGGGCAGGAGTATCAGGTGCTGTAGGCGCACGGCGCTGCACCGGCGCCGGCGTCTGAGCCTGCTGCTCTATCTACTACCGCGGCGCTGGCTCCAGCAACAAGTGCGGCAGCCTCACCAGTGGTGACACCCTCCCCACTTGTCAAGAAGAACATCTTCACGCTGAAGGGCCCATCCTTGTCTGCCGCGCGCGCGATCGCTGCTCTCGAGAGCGTCGTCCCCTCCTTGTCCGCCATCGCAAAGGCCATGCCTCTCCCGCAGAAGCTCGTCGACGTCGTGCCCATGCCGAGGGTCCCGGAGGTGCAGTGGCAAGAGCGCCCACTGCTGCAAGCTGTGATCCTGCTCGTCCCGATACCGGGGTAGGCAAAGTGGGTGGCGGTGGGTGCGATGAGGACAGAGGAGACGGGGGTGCCGCGGGCGTGGTCGAGGAAGAGGAAGGGGCGGGAGGTGGCGGGGTGGGTGCCGCAGAGGGAGGTGTGTCGAAGCGATTGGAGGTGGGTTTCCGTTTTCCTGCCTTTCTTTTTCTTGAGCACGCGCTGACTTGTATGTCCATCTCGCTTTTGTCAGTCTTCGCGCGCCTCAACTGCACCTCGCTGACAGAAGACCGCTTCAGCGTCATGCAGCGTGGCATACCGCGCACACTGGAAGCCCTGCTCATGTCCCTCGCTGCAGTCGAGGACGCGTAGGCAGCGCTGCAGCCGCCGGTGAAGGAGATGCCACGGAGGAGGTGATTGAGCTGTTGGGTAATGTGGAGGAGGCGGTTGATGGGAAAGAGGAGAAGGGGAAGAGGGAACGGGCCATGGAGCAGAGGTGCCTGGCAGCAGAGGAGGAGGCGCATTGGGAAGAGGCGCGAACGGTATCGGGTGAAGTCGGGGACGGTGAGTCGGTTTTGCTTCCTGTACACACACCATTTTCGTTTGCCGAGCATAGGCGGCTTCTGTTCTTCTTCCTCCTGTGCACCGTCCAGTAACCCTACAAAGTTTGTTTAAACAACCAGCGTCTCAACGTAAAACCCTGTTTAAGCCATGCGATCAACATGAATCTCGGGATTAACCGAGGCCAAGAGATTGCGACGATTTCGAAGATCGCTCGCTCCAGCTCAGCAGGAAGTGGGAGATCGAGAGATGGCATGTTTATGATAGGGTATGCGAGGGCTTTCAAGGAATAGCCGGAAAGCGGAGAGTCGGTCGCGTCCAAATCACCGCTTGATCGGTGGGAGACGAAAGGAGGCAGGGCTCAAGCTGTCAACCGGCAAACAAAAGCAAAGCTTTAGGACTGTTTGGATGATTGACGGCCATCGCTTCCTCTCTTCTTCCATCTCTGGGCTCAGGCGCTCAAGAGCCGATCCTTGGTCACTGTGTCGTCGTCCGCAGAAATACTGCATCCAGTCGAAAAATGCGTAGACTGAAAGTACGAATCATTTGATTTATTCTTGAGAATTATCACGAGCTCTCATCCTCGCTCGAGCACGAAACATTTCAAATTTTGATTTAGTCCCTGTAGAACAGCTTTGATATCACTGTGATCCCTCTCCTCCGGCACTCCGATTAGATACTTCGTCAATTTTGCCGGCACCCCGGTAATGGCTTCATCGACAAAGTTACGCGACGTCGTTGGCACACCCGAACGAGACTCCACCCAGACCCACCGTAACCCGTATGAATGAATAATGTAGCTACCGGCTTTGCGGAGCTCGCGCTCTACCCGCACGTTGTGCCCTCGGAATGGTCAAAGTCCAGATCGAGACGAGCGTTTTCGAGACCTGGCAGTGGCAAGAATGCCTCGCATCTCTTCCGCATGTGCTTGATGATTGGGCTCTCTAGTTTGAGGTCGAGGCTGTCTTTGTGCGGCTCCATGAAGCCGCCAATCAACAAGATATTGTCGTTTCTGGGAACGAGAAAGCCCATCTCGTTGACATTCACGTCTGCGCTGATGGTCAATGTAAGGGATCGGCTGCGCGCTTACGGCCCCGAATAGGCGCAGTTCCACCGCAGTAGATAGTTTCGTTTCTGATTTCTTTTGACTCGTATTTACTTACTTAGACTCATAAATACTCGTACTTACTCATTTCTACTCATTAGATTACGGGACCGATGGTTCCCATTTACATATAAAAACCTAGATAGATCGTTCACTAGAACAAGTTACTTTAACACGAAGACTTCGAACACTTACCTCGTTCCGTAAGTCTACGCAACAACAAGAACCTACCTCAAGTGGCTACGACTTTCCATCAAGAAACCCCGTAGCTTCACATTTTTTTAAGTCTAATTTTTTTCTACGTGTTAACGGAAATCGGACTAATCCCCCGATTTGTATCAGCGCGCAGAACCGGTTCAAAACAACAACTCGTATACGAATAAAACCATGGTTACCACGCGCAGAAAGACTTATCAGTCTGCTGAACACCCCCAGGGCCCATCCACGAGCACATTGTTTGAGGAGGTGGCGGCGGTTGGGGAGAGTCTCGGTCCCGCTGAGGGCGAGAACACGGAAATTTTTACCGGTGATGGACAACTCGTTTTTGGTAGTATATCGCCGGTGGATCAGGATGCATTGTTGTCCTATTCTCCGCATCGCTTGACTCGCGTCGAGCTAGACTGGGCCCTAGGTCTAGAACAAGATGACGTCGAATCAAAAGATGAACAGGATGGAGTGAAACGCGGACCGTCAACTACGGTGATCGCGGGCTTGAGCAAAGGCTCGCCAGAGATTGGAAGCGGTAGCTCATCTCAGGAGATGAACAGCGCACTCGAGGACAAAGAATTCATAGTTCCACGAGTTGCAGCTAAGCCATGGAGTCAGTCGAAATTCCCCTTCAAAATTGAACCCAATTTTTTCCCCACTTGGTTCGATCTGAGCGAAGATGAGGATCAGTTGGGGCCCATTCCGGAGGACTGGGCGATCAAGATCAAGCAGGAGGAGTTAGACAAGCCTTTGTATTGGGATGAAGACCTTCAGGTAGCTATATGGAGGTCGGCTCAAGCAGGAGGCACAAAGACAGAGGAATCTGTCTCTAGCATGGCCGTGATACTAGTATTCGAGGTGGAAACAAAAGACACCAAGGCTAAGTCATCTGAACAGGCAAGAGATAAAGGTAAAGGTCTTGCAGCGGGGGGAGCATAGTGCAGGCTTCGCCGAGTACCTACAGACGATGGCCGAGAAGGCCGAGAGGTCTAAAGAAGCAGGTTCCAGTGGGACAAGACAGCGCCCAGACCAGTCAGGCAGGTCGAGGAAGAACCCAGCGGCCGCAACTGGCAAAGTAAAAACGTCCGAAAATAAAGGTGGGAAAAATGAAGCCAGGCCTGCTCGGAGCAAGTTTGCAAGGGCGGGTACGCAAATCCCAGAGGGCGAATGGTTTAGGGCTTCGACAGCATCTTCTATGGGTCCGCCAGATGACCCATCATCAAGTAGTGATGAATCAGACCCAGATTCATCGCCGCCATCCTCGGATTCCTCTGGTAATTCAGATTCAGGATCAGATTCGGATTCCAGCTCGTCTAAGTCCTCATCTTCTGAAGCACGAAGGAAAGCGAAGAAGAATAAGAAGAAGAACGAGCGAAGGAAGGTCGAGAAAGCGACAGTGAAAAATGCACTGGCCGGTATCAAAATAAAGGCTCCGTTTGTATGGGACGCCAAACCGGATCTGGATGTATTTGACCAATGGACTTACGAGTTGGACACATGGGTAGAGTTGTATGGGCTGTCGAATAAAGTCGCCGTAAGAGTAATGGTGAATTTTATGAGTGGGACAGCTAGCAAATTCTTCATGAAGCATGTGGCCACGCACCTAAGGGATTGGACTGTCCAGAAAGTTTATGAGGGATTGTTTGACTATTGTTTTCCCACGGATTTCAAGTTACGGCTTCGAAAAAGGCTAATGAATGCTTACCAAGGAAAGGATAAAGTCAGAGATTTCGTTAGGGATATTCAGGCACTGGCAACTAGGTTCCCGGATGTTACGGAGCGACAACTCGTCCAGATTTTCTGGGACGGGGGTGCAGCAGTACATAAGCTTGAAATGGTTGGACAAGGGAATGAGCCCTGAAGAGACGAAGCTGGAGAAACTCATAAAATGGGCAGTACGCTTTGAAAAGACTCAAGAGGCCTTTGACCGGGAAGAGAAAGAATGGCAAGGGTCACCTAAAGGCAGAAAATGGGGCAGATTCGAAGTCAGGACGACAAGGAATCAGCCGTGGAAGCCGAAAGTCGATGAGCCGGAAAGGTCTGAAGGTTCTAAATCCAAACAGGATAAGAAACAGAATAATGGCACGAAGGCTCAGAAGGTGAGTGGGCAGAATACCAAGGCTAAAGAAAGATCGAAACTGAGTCCAGCCGAGAAGGATAAAATGAGGGCCGAGGGAAGATGCTACGAGTGTAAGGAAATCGGACATCAGAGTCGGAATTGTCCTACACGGCACGAGGCAAAGGCACCTAAGGTTTCGATTGGAGCAGCTAGATATCAGTATTTGGACTCTCTTGACTTGGAAGAGCTCACCAAGGAAAAACGGAAGGCGAGTGTAATATCGGCTGCAGCAACGGTTTTGCCCGAGGAAGCCGCAAAAGGCGGCGAGAATGTGAGGGATAACACATGGATGTCCGCTCCGCCAGAGGAAGTATGCGAATACCTTAATGCGTTGTGGTTTAGTGCATACGACCCGAATGAGGCGATGGAAGCCGGGATGGACCCACATGAGCGCTTTTCTGCAATACCTTATGGGGACGCTTTCGAAATGACTGATTGGATACAATCTGAGGTGCCATATTTGGTGCGTCGGGAGCAACTTTGTAACGCTGAGTTCGATGTCATGACGGAAGTAAAGGCTGCTAGGGACGCACATGACAGGGCCGGACCAGGACTGGGTTGTTTTGTTGGTGACGAGCCAAATCATGAATATCCGGCTTGCTCATGGTTGATGTTCAGATTCGCAGCAGCCTTGAGGGAGCTAGAGGGAGTGGACTCCGAAGAGGCAATCGAGCGGATAATGATGGACCCGGCTGAAGGTGGTTATCTTATTTTTGATCAACTATCGGCAAATCACTACTTCGTAAATCATGATGAAATCCGAGTACCGGGGTTTTATGCAGTGGAAGTAATGGAAAGGCCCGAGTTGGAGGACTTACCAGCCTTAAACAGCATTGCCAGGGTTGAAAGACGACGTCGAATTATGTCAAGACCCCCGGCTTGCGGCAGTGGCTGTCAAGGGCCGTCGCACTCGCAAGAAGGCCAAGAAGGACCTGGATGAAAAAGAGGTGGACCATATGGCTAGAACGTCGATGTCTGTCAAAGATACGGATCGTGTACTTCCAAGACAAATTATTGTTGAGCTAAAAGTCAACGGACAAAAGGCTCACGGAATGATAGACACTGGATCGATGATGGATTTCATATCGACGACCTTAGTGGATCAATTGAAGGTTAAGAAGGAGGTTTTAGCAAAACCTGTACCTCTTTTCATGGCGGTCTCGGGATCTCGGTCGAAGGTTAATTGCGCGGTAACAGTGGACTTGGAATATCAATACATCAAGTCAAAGCGCACCTTCGATGTCGTAAACCTGGATAATTACGATGTGGTCTTAGGCACGCCGTTTCTATACCAGCATAGAGTTGCTGTTGGTGAGAAATTCGAAGGGACGTTCGGGATTTGTGCCAAGACCCTTCGTGAACCGAGTTACCTCCGTTCCGAGCTGTGAACCATAAAATTCCATTGATAGATGAGAATAAAATATACAGCTGGAGGCCGTCGAAATGCCCGGAAGCATTGAAGCCCTTATGGCGGGAGAAGAAGGATGTATACCTTAAATCTGGCCGTTGGCGGATCGCGAGGGGCACGAATGCATGTCCAATGCTGATTATACCAAAGCCAGCACGGGATGATGGGGTATTGCGGATCCGAACACCAGTGGACAAGAGGGAAATCAATGCTAATACCAAGAAATTGTCGGCACCCTTACCGGATATGGATGGTATTCTTCGCAATATAGTACGGCATAAATTTCGCTCCTTGGTTGATGGGAAAGATTTTTATGAGCAGACAGGGCTATCTGGGGCAACGATCCATCGCAAGGCTCTAAGCAGAGAAGAAAGGCGATCCATCGTGAGTTCTAATCAGAGGGATTTGCGATCCATCAACTAGAAGCCTTCCTTTTTCGGTTGAGTGTGTCATTCGGGCACACGCGATCAGGCGACGGCGTTGCCCCGTCGTTTCGTTGGCGGGCGTTGGCGGGGGCGCAGTCGGGTGGCGATGCACCTACCATTTTGGGTACCTTCTGTCTACGGCTCTGGCAGGGCGATTGAGGTCCGTAGATGCAAAAGAGACAATGGTTTGACCATGACCCCCTCCACAAATCCGTTGGGACTCTCGCGATGTCAGAAGGAACACTTGAAAGTGCTCACATTTGGCAGGGCTGAGGGGTTGATTTGTATGTGCATGTTTATATCACACCCCTATCAGCTGCATTTTTGCTGCTCGCTTTCCCGTTCCCCCCACTTCCACCGGGCGCACAATGTGACCCAGTCAGAAACCATACCATTCTTCCATGATCTCGACCTATTCCCCTTCCAATCTGATCATTTATTTCATGGCTTTGACATGGTTCGGTGAAGAAGGGAAATAGGGTCTGCTGGTAGACCGAGTGATGTCAAGGTCGTGCCGGAAAAGTTGTTGAGCCGTGCAGTAAAATATCCCGAATTTGTGAAGAGAATTGGCTCTAGAGGTAGACAGTCAGTAGGACAAGAATAATCCAAAACTTATCTTGAGTCGTGGGGATTCTTCACGGTGTGTAAGGAAATTCCGAGTCAAAAACAATTGGGTGGTCGTTGTAAGAGAGAGAAAGAGAAGATCCATCCGGGGACGGCTGCTCGTGTTCTCGTACGACACCGGAGCCCAGAAGTCAAAACCAAAATACATGAAACACAAATAAGTAAAGTGCCCATGATAAATCCTTCGGCTAACCCACACCTTCCACTCACTGCGCCCCGGGAGTCGTGCAAAGACGAATAGGGAGAAGCGCTGCCCCACAACAGCGCCGAGTACGGGTGACCAAGCCGCCTCGAGTCAATCCCAGGCACGGTCCGAGAGCACAGCGAGCTTCAAACGTGAGTGTCGCGTCCAGATTGCTACGGAGTAGTGTACAAAACAGGTGTGAAATCCGAGAATAAACGTAAGTCGAGTTGCCGTTGTCCAAATCCGAGTATAACGCCGTCCTCGAGGCCCGCGGTGTTTACGTGACCTCAGTTCGCCGTCGGACCGGTCCCGTCTCGAAGGTACAAGAAATGTGAGTCTTGAGGAGTGAAGCAGAAAGAAGCTATTAAAAGATGATATAGTGAGTGCAAGCGTGAAAATGAACGAAACGGCGTAGTGAAGAGGCAAAGCGAAGAGAAGCATCTCGGCGTTTCCTAGTTCGGTTGACAGTGCAAATCATCCCAAAATGGTAAGGCGACGAGCGGGGCAAGTCGCACTTCCACATCGGCTATTCCCGGGTCCTAGCGGCCACGGAAAACCTATTAAGCCATAATAGTCCTCTGAAGTCTTCCCTAAAGGCATTAACGTGGCCGGTTGTGCTACAATGACCACTGAACGTTCAAAAAAGATCACCGGTGTGGAAGTGCGACTTGCCCTGCTCGTCGCCTTCCCATCCCGTTCTGTTCCGAGCTGTCAACCGGATTAGGAAACGCCGTCGCGCTTCTTTATGTTTTACCTCCCCGCTATGCCATTTCTTTTGATTCCACAAGTACTCTCACATTTTCTATTCTATTTGTGTCCAGGACCTTTTATCGCTCAAGTTCCCGTTATTCTTTATCTTCACGCTCAGAGGGATTCGACGGCGATCATGAACAACGTAACCGCCTCACGCCTCGAGGACGGACTTGGGTCTCGTTTAGGGCATCGGTAAATATGTAATTACGTTCTTCCTTACAGCATTCCGCCTCTTTCGTACATACTCCGTAGACTTCCGGACGCGACGCTCATGTCCAACGCCTCTGAATCCTCGGATCACGCTGGGGATGGACTTCGAGCCGGACTGGTCACCCGTGCTCGGCGCTGTTGGGGGCGGCGTTTTCTCCCTATTCGTCTTTGCGCGTCTCTTGGGGTTTGGTCGGTTGAAGGCGTGTGTTAGCTTACGGGATTACCATGGACTCTCTAGCATAGCTTCGTTTCATGTATTTTGGGTGTTGATTTCCGGGCTCTGGTGCCGTGAGAGCACGCGGGCGGCCATCCCGTCAGGGGGACTCCTTCTCTACCTCTTACCACCACCTCAATCCAGAATTTTACTCAGATTTATTGCCACAATCTCAAGAGTTTTCCGAGACTTCGAGCTGAGTATTCATTCATTCTGTCGTACTAATTCCCCGACATCTAGAGCTCTTTTCTGATCGCGTCAAGGGGGATCCAGCTCTACGGCTCGGCGACTTTATCGGCACGACCTGGCACCTCTCGGTCTACCAGCTGACCACCTTACTCTTCCACACCGGGCGCAGGCTGCAAAAACATCCTAGCACGCGTTCTGCAGGATCCAGGAATATTTATTCTGGGGTGGTTGACTTTTTTATCCTTCTTGGCTCTATTCTCTCATCATTTCGAAGCAGGGGATTTGCCCAATTCAATACCACGAGAAATACGATGGATCAGAATCTGACACTGCAGAAAATGTAGAAAAGGTGAAACCAATGTGTCACGGTGAAGAAACTGCGAAATTGGGGTACCTCAAAAATCAGTCTATGGCAAAAGCGCACCGATCGAACCCCGGACATTTTTTCTTGTTTGGCTCATAGGGACAATGAGGGGCGGAAGTGCGAGCCGGTTCCGAAAAATATATGGGTCAGGAAGCTCAATCCCTCAATATAAATTGTAATGGAGAAAAATGTGGAATTTACTCACCAATGAATTATGGGCATCCCCCACGTGGAACGGAAGCCCGGTCATTCTATTTCCTAGTGTGATGAATTAGAAGAATTGTTATCTGTTATAATTCCCAACTCGAAGTAATACGCGAGGGTTCAAACCGAAAACAAGCGGAACTTGCACCTCGATGGTTTGTGCCATGATACCACTTCGTAACACTGTTCTAATGCTCCAGGAATGAGATAAATGTCGAAGAACCACATGGGTACACTCCATTGGATGTCCCAAACCATGTTCAAGCAAAAAACTTTGCTTGGAAGCAAGTTTGTGGTTCTTAAACATCGGACGAGCGGAAAGCTGGTATGAACCCAGTATGGAATTTAGTATGGTTTCAGCTTTAAAATGGATGTTGTTTTGAAACTTCTTTATCACAGCACTTGAGTACCTCAACCTATACATTTTCGGAAACGGTTTGACTGCCTAACCTCTCCAGCGATGGTAAATAAATCAAAGCAAAATTTTGGGGCTCGATCGGCGTCATTTTGCCATAGGCTGATTTTTTGCATATGTTGTTTTGGGTCTTTTTAGCTACCGTTGGACTCGTTGAGTAATTCTACGACCCGCTGCAGTGTTAGATGTTATGTCAGGCGCCCCACGACGTTGAACTTTTGTGTTTATCACCAAAATGGACATTGCCTTGATATCCCATTTGTCACAACACGTTAGAAGCTCAACCTATATATTCTCGTAACCGGTTGGACTCCCTGAACTTCCATGCGAAGGACAACAGCTCATGAAACAATTTCTTGGGCTCGATTGGCGTCAGTTTGCCATAGGCTGATTTTTTGCATATGTCATTTTAGGTCTTTCTTGCTATCATTGGATTAGTTGAGCAATTCTACGAGCTGCTGCTGTGTTAGATGTCATTTCAAGAGCCCACGATGTTGAAATTTCGACGTTTATCACCAAAAATGGACATCGGTTTGAAAACCCATTTACCACAACCCGTCAGAAACTCAATCTATATAAAATCAGAGCTGGTTCTACTCCCCGACCTTCCCTGAGACGGACGACAGCTCCCAAAACCATTTCTTGGGCTCGCCGTTCTCAGCGAATTGACACTGGGCAACAACGCTACAGTCGCGGGAGCCTATGGGCCGACAAGCTTTGTGCTAAACCATCTGGACGTCATTTTGTGATAGGCTGATTTCAGCATATGTCATTTTAGGTACTTTTTAGTGCCATCCGCCTCGTTTAGAACTCCCAAGACCTCCTGCCATGTTAGAATTCATGTAGAGTGTCCCTGGTCGCCGCACGACGTTGAACTCTCAACGGTGATCGCTGTGTGTCACTCTGTCACAGCTGTGACTTTCTTGCTTTCACTCCACCACGTCGGACGACTTGATCTCAACAGACGTGCGGCACTCGCTCCCACTGGTTTCTTCTTGCTCGGAAACAAACTAATACATCTTGCCATCTGTCTGGCTCTGGAAACGTCTCATCGGACTGTCCATACATTGGCTTATTTGGAGGTCTTGTCAGATCCTTGTTGCATGCGTGTAAGCGAAACCGGTATCACACGGGATACGGATGTGTGAGCACGCGCAGTTGTAGCACGTGTTAGAGTAGATAATGTTGGTGTTACACGAATGCAACACAAATTCAGAAGTGTACCAACGATATGAGGGTTCAGGAACCCTTATATAATCAGTCTACGGGGGACTTTCACCGAAAGTAGCCTTCAAACGGAAATATCGTCGTTTGACATGAAGCTTGGGAATATATCACCAAGGTTCTTAGGACCGCTAATCTAATAAGTACTGCAAGCTTATAGCGTTACAGTAGAACTAGATGATAAAAGTAATAGATTTAGTGAGCTCAGGGCGTCACTAGAGATCACGCAGATAGTGCAGGTTCACTGGTAAAGTTGTATTGGCAAAGATGTAAGATGTCCTCCACAGGAGGGGAGGACTCCCCTTATATGCTGCTGAAGTGAGTCATAGATGGAGTCATATATCTCTGACTCACTTTCTGACTCGCTTTCTGACTCAGAGCCGAGGATTCATAGCCTCTTGCAGCCAACAACGGCTGTGGAAGATGAATCAGAAGGCTATGTGAACCGTGAGAAAGCGGATTGATGAAATGATCGCAGACCATTGCACCGCAAAATTAAATACATTGAGGCTCTCAGTAACTATGAAAAGCCTCTAAAATCGAAATAATAAATACACAGTCATATCCATCACAATGCGGAATCTGCTCTCGTGCCGTCCGGAGGCTCTGAAACATTCTGGAAGTGCATCATCATTATTCGCAACGCTTTTCTCATCTTTTTGTATGTTTACCACCGGCCGATTCCATCCATCGCACGTGTATCCGCACGTACCTCGAGGGAGGCGAATCACTGCGTTCATGGGGAGCGGTGGGGCAGGGGAAAAGGAAGTTGACATGGAGGATCGGGTTAGAAGCATTTATTGTGCGCAATCTTCCTATTTTCCTCGATCTTTGGGCGGTATATTGCTGAAAAGGGTCAATTCTTTTGAATTTCATATCAGAGGTGGGATCCGCACTGCTGGAGATGACCTGCCGGCTCACCATGAGCCTTTATCCGCACCCGTGGAGTCCCGTTGGCCGTACACGATGGGCCAGGCTGCACCCGAGCCTGAGGCGCATGATACACGAGAGTGTTTACACCCTGGTGCCCAAGAGCAGAAGCTCCGGCGCCTCGCGTGCCGTGCAGCACATGTATGACTACGCCACCTGTGCGCGTCCTCGCGTAGCCGTGTATGACGCATAATGGCCACGCACTCCACCCGAGCCGGATGCATGGCTGTGCAGCTACGCACCTGCGGATCCTGGCCGGTGACACCTCGCCCGTGTTGCACCCGCACGCGTTGCACCCGCACGCGCATGTACCATGTTGGACCCACAGGAGCCGTGGTCGCACTCGTGCTGCTTGGTACAGTACGGGATGCTCGGAGGGTGCACCCACAGCAGCGCACGACATATGTCACGGTGCAATGTGTGTTGCTTGCTCACTTCGGATAGACCAAATTCTGGCCCATTCCACCTGCCCTCCTTCCCCCCCACTGGCGCGCGCAGAAGACCCATCAGCGGTTCCCCGCCTGAGAGCAGTTTTACCCGCACGGGAGGCGTGTTGTGCGCGGACATTGACGTCGCCCGTGCGCACGCTAGTTGGGATTACGCGGCGCGCACAGAAGGCCCATCAGCGGTTCCCCCATGCACGTTCGCAGTTCTGCCCGCACGGCCAAGAGACGCTGGGCATGCGCGCGCAAAACGACATCGCTCGTGCGCGCGCTTGGTCGTGGCACCAGTACTGCGCTGCACGGCCCAAATGTAGCGATTGAGTTCGTGTTGTTGCCTACTGCTGCCGTGTTCAGCCGGAATCGTTCGGGTGTGGCCGTGACGAGCCTAGCGCTGGCCGACGATGGTGGGACGGTGATAGGGGCACACCGCGAGTTCCGTCGCGGCGGTACTACTCGTATTGTGCGAGAGACATTTTCTTTCCGTTAATTCTGTCGAAAATACCATTTTATAGTGCTCCATTGGCTCCTTTCATTGAGCTACTTTGCATCGTATATCGTGGTCACCAGTCGCGCAATGGAGGGGTTTTTTTTTTGTGATTTTATCAAGCTATTTTGAGCTCATCGTCGAGGATGGCGTCGAGAGCAATTGATCGCTGTGTGCCAAATGCGGATACTGCCATCACAGCAACGACGTATGCGTGCTCATCGTGTTTGATAGGCCTGCATGCTGCCTGACTGCAAAAGGTCAGTATTCTAACGCGATGGATCACCTGCTTCTAACGAGAGCGAACGATGGATCGCCCTAACTCTCTGATGAGAAGGGGCGATCCATCGTTCCCCCAGGATCTGGTGGAGCAGATACGTATTGTTGATGAAGATGTGCACAAAACCTTATTTGTGACGGAGGATGGGACCATGGAAAGTTTGGTGTTGCAGCTTGGGGATTGCAATGGCGGCGCGACCTGTCAATTATTAATGAATCACATATTTGCGGAGTATATTGGTGTTTTCATGGATGTTTACCTGGATGACATTATAATCTACTCTGACTCAGTTGAGGATCACATGGAGCATCTGCGCAAGGTGTGATGGCGTATTTTGAATACTATCACGTATCGATAAGATGTATCGTTAATCACAATACGTGATTGAGTGAGGTTCCAAGTCGAATGTGTTCAATTGCAGTGTTAGACCACACACGACCCAGTGAATGTAAGTACTGAGGCTGCACAAGAGTCGGTTCAGTTTTCTGAGGAATGTACGTGCTGGACGTAAGCTTCCACTGAATATCCGTCAAGGACCTGGTACCTGAGGAAATGAAGAAGTGAGTCTGTTCAGAGAGAAAATATACTATTCAGGTGGTTTCAATCTTTGCGAAGACCAGAGGCGAATATGTTGGAATTTGAGCCGAGACTCACTAGATTAGATTAGATACGCGTTATGTAACACCATCAATCCTACTTGTCTTTGTCTTTCATCACGCGCGTCTTTGACGCCTCTTGACTTCCGGTGTATATTTTCCAACAGGTTATGGGCTTGCCTTTGTGCACCTCTGCCTAGAGAATCCACCCTGGTCCTTTTTTCTGTGTCCGCTGTCATGATCAGCACCCGGTCTACCCGTCTTTATCTTTGTTCCACTCTTGCATCCTCGCCCGTTTACCACCGCCTAATCGACGTGTTTTTATGATGGTTAAACCATCTGATATCTCAAAGCTCACAGGGCAGAACTATTGGACGTGGAAGGAGGAAGCAGAGGCACTTTTATTGGCTGAAGGTCTGTGGAATGCCATCGACCCATCTGTTCCCGTGCCTGGTGGCGTCGTACAGATGCGCGCTTGGACCAACAAGAATCAGAAGGCATATGGCATCTTGTACCTCACTCTGAACCCATCGGTGCAGAGCAAGATCAACAATGCCGGTGTTGGAAAAAGCGGCCGCCTCTTGTGGGCGCAGCTTACATCCTTCTCCACCACATCAGACCCTGCCACACGCTCCATGCTCATGTCCCAGCTCAACAACCTCACTCACGACATCATGAACCCTGCCGATGATTTTCTTCAGGCCATTGTCACTGCTGAGAGTCGTCTCACCGCTATCGCTGTTTCCCTTCCTCCATTCATGGTTCACAACAAAATCTTCGCCAGTCTCTCCTCGGCCTACTCCCCAATCACTGCCGTTCTCCAGAATGAATCGCCTCAGCGTGCTGTGCCGGACATAATCACTGCAATTAATGCTTGGGAGCTTGCGGATCTTCAGAAAAGTGATTCGGTTATTAAAGCCGCACGTGCGACTAAATCGAATCATGGGGGTGAGGATCTGGATCCTTTCACTCCCACCGCACTCGCTGCCCACGGTCGTTCTCGTCGTTCAAACCAATCCTCCGCACCATCACCCCACGCGTCACACTCTGCAGGCGGGAAAGAGTTCGATTGGACAAACACAAAGAATTGCACGGACGTCTGTTACAGATGCGGTCTCCATGGTCACTTCGCTCAGTTTTGCGTGTCAATTATGCCTGACGACGTTCGTCGGCGGATCATTTGCAACCGCGAAAATCAGACTCACCTCGCCGAAGATGTCAGCAGTGACAGCGATCATGATGGCACGAATGTTGCCGCTACTGTCGTTGATGCGAACTCGCACATTGCTCTCGCTGTCCATGACCTCCCAACTGAGCTCAATTTTGACACCATGGACCCTACGATTCGTGAAAGCTTCGCTGACGCTTATGCTGTTCCCTACCCGGCCCGTAATTCCCATGTCATTCACCAACCTACTCCCTTGTCTCCGACCCTCACTGCATCGACTTCGAGCCCTGCCGGGACTCCGACCAAGAAAAAAAACAAGAAGAAGAAGAAGAGCACAACAGGGGAGGAAATTCGGGTTGCGATGCATGACCTGTCGCTGAGGGGAAGAAGAGGAAGCTGAATACTCGATGTAAACATTTTCCAGCTTCTGGGGGTGTCTCGTCTCTGGGGGTGTGTTGGAATTTGAGCCGAGACTCACTAGATTAGATTAGATACGCGTTATGTAACACCATCAATCCTACTTGTCTTTGTCTTTCATCACGCGCGTCTTTGATGCCTCTTGACTTCCGGTGTATATTTTCCAACAGAATAGGCAGAAAAGAGATAGTGATTGCACTTGGTCAAAGTCTGGAAGTCAGGGACCTCTAGAAGTTTTGGGGACTTTTGGAGATCAAGGACTCCTGAAAGTTGGTAGGAAATTGGGGGACTTCTTTTACAGTGGCTACATAAGGGTATTTATACAAAAGTGAGGCTACAGCCTCAAAACACAAGTCATAAAGGAAAGGCTATGTAAAAATGGAGACGGCTATGCCAATAAATAAAAGGGTCTTGGGAATGTAAAATGGGCTGTGCAAAAATGGGGATAATAAATAAGAGAGGCTACACAAATAAATATTCTGAGAAGATAGGGCTGTGTGTACCACCAAGTAAATAGGCCTTTTGCATTCTTGTATTGCTTTTCACCAGCTATCCAATAGGAAGCATTTCTCCGTGCTTTGGGGCTGTTCCTAATTTATTGCAAGGGAAGTTGCCTTATATGGTTACTTGGCTTCGGATATTTGCATGGGAACATTTTGCTGATTTTGATTGGAGCGGTGGATTTTGGCGGCAGGCTGAATATTGAAAAGGTGGGAGCAACAGATGAAGATATCGGTGTTACAGTTTTTGGGGAAAAGGTTTGGCCAGGTTGCCTGTTAGGTTGCGTGATTAATGCGAAACCAATTTATTGGTGTCACAAAGGTCTTCAATATTTTGCGTAGAGAAAAACTGTACCTCAGTCCGGACAAAATGCAGCTTTTTGCGCCCGAATTAAAGGTTCTAGGACATGTAATTGATGAGAACGGAATTAGAATGGACCCGCACAAGGTTGACAAAGTGATAAACTGGAAGACACCCACGAATAAATCGTTGCTAAGTAGCTTCATCGGCGCTGTAGGATACTTGGCACCTGACTGCCCAGGTCTGCGGATACCAATGTCTGTTTTGTCGGCGATTAGTGGGCCCATGGCGGTGTGGCGTTGGCATGATACACATCAGAGGGCGTTTGAAGAGGTCAAGCAGATTGTCAGTGATTGGCAGGATCATCATAGGGTCGCTCTGGACTACTCGCCTAATGCGCCAATGATCAATCTCGTAACGGATGCATCGCTTACAGGCGCGAGCGGGTACTTGAGTCAAGGGGACGACTTGGCCACTGCAAAAGTCAGCTCATTCTGGTCGGGAAAATTCAATACGGCGCAGTAAAACTACCCTGTTCATGAGCAGTTGAGTCCTTGAAGAGATTCCGCGCAGAGTTGCATGGTGCAAAATTTCGGATTTGTACAGACCATCAAGCACTGGAGCATATAATGAGACAAAGGCACTTGTCGCCGAGACAGCATCAATGGATGGATGTATTGAACGAGTTCTCTTTTACAATACATTATATTCCAGGAGAGTCAAATGTTTTGGTGGATGCGTTGTCAAGGATTTATAGCGATGAACCCAGGGGCGAAGTTCGACCTCCCAGTGAATTTGTGTTAGACACAGACCTTGATAAAGAGCACCAATGATATTTGATAGAAACCATTGTTTTCTGCACGAAAACTTTTGAGATCCAAATTGGTATCTGAACCTGCCTCAAGCCAATCCATTAACCCTGTCCCAAAACTCCTCTGTCAGCTCCATTTCCTTCAACTGAATCCTCTTCTCCATTGTTTCGGCATAAATGAGCATCAAGACGTGGATGAAAAAATCGTAGTTGACATCTGACATCTGCCGAAGTTGAGACTCGAAACCGTTCAACCAGGAATTCAATTGTTCTGCGGTTTCAGTGTTGAATGCGCGGGTCTGGTGAACCTGCCCATTGTCATCCACCTCCGTGAGAACCAAGTCAGGCTGGGAACCATCGGTGGGAGCAGGATTGCATCGAGTGCGACACAAGATATCTGTCGCCTGATGTCTGATGTAATGCCAAGCATCCACAATGAATTTTGTGGTAGCGAGCCAAATGTCAGAAGGGTCCTGGGTCACAATGTGTCGGAGGAGGTTGCAAGCATTGTCGTATGCTAGAAAGCTCAGCCTAGAATTTGGGTAGTTCGCCCATGTGTTGTTAAGAAAACGCAGGACCTGAGGTGCGCTTTCCAACTGGTAGCACTTTCCCTATCCGATAGGAACTCCGCACGCCCATTGTACAGTCTGAAGGCAATAAATTGATTTGGCCTTGAAGGGGTGAATGACATCGCCCCCTGGTGTGTTCCCCCAGGGCTTGGAGTTGCACCCGAAGTGAAGGGCCCTGGGGAGCCTGAATAGAGCCCTCGCTAACTTCTTGCTGCCGATGAATAACTCGCTGTACGCCAGGGAAAGATAGGTGTCCGAAGCAATTTTCATACTGTTTGTGCCAGTCAATGTGGGACTGTGTGCTACAGGTAAGAGCTCCGGGGTGTCGTACAGGGAGTCCACACGGGATGATCCCGCATGTGTCGGCAAGCTGTAGATGGGTCTTGCAAAATCGGCCATTCTTATAATTGTAAAGTGGGGCCTCGCATTGATCTAATGCGCACTTCCAGCAGTCCTTATCAGCTCTGCACGCCTCATAATGTTCTGAACTCACCCTGTGTTTAATGCCCTTACCATCCATAACAGCCATCCGGATATATCCTCGCGGAGAACCAACAGGCGGGGCTTCCAGCTGTGGTAGAGAATCTGGAAGGTTTGCAGGAAGAGGCGCTAGATCCCCCAGATCTGTCTACCAGGAATTTAGCACACCACCAATTGAAAGACAAGTATCAAACGTACTTGAATCTGATCCCCCGCAGCCTCCGCTCCTGATGTATTTGCCACCTCCGTATTGCTACCCAAGACCACTCCTTCACCAATTAAATCTGAATGGTAACGCTTGACACGGGTGCACCCGGTGCACCCATGGGACATGGAGGACGGCAAAACACCACCATTGATTCCAATAGTCCGACGCACTTCCTCCACAAGCAATCGTGAGCTCGGATGGGCTTCACAACGAAAGGTTGTATCTTTGTTGTGAGCAACGAGGAGCCTCCAAGAAAAATGCTCCAGGAAGAGTCGCTGAGATTGACGAGCAGTCATCTTGTGCTTTTTATCTCGCGTACAATCATTCACCCAGTCAGCGAAATTTGACCAGCCAGAATGAAATCGATGTAAGGCGTTTTCCTGGGTCTGCGCAATCTGCTTGTGCACCCAGATTCCGTGCTTTGAGATGCGAAGGAATTCTGGATCGTACTCCAGACGTTCCCATCGAGAGTGTGTCCCAGGAGGTGAAGTATATGTGGTTCTGTCGGGATAATAATCCGCAGAACAGCGTGCACAATGTGCAACCAACAGCGTGGCCTCAACCCAATGAAAGGAGGAGTCCAGCAGCCAGACCGTTTGTATTTTGTCCCACCTCCTACGGCGCAAAGTCGGGACAAGGTTGGAGTCTCCAGGAGGGCAGAAAGTGCAATTCAATCTCGCTGTGGTGAGAATTGGCTTTGCACGTCGAAAATTGAAGGCTGATTGGGAAATTTTGGTTCCCTCTGGTAAACCGAGCAACAGGTACAACTTGTCGAGATCCCGACATAGGCTCTCTGCATATTCCTCTGCTCGATCACCCCCGAGTCCACTCGTCCAGGCCGCGACATCGTTAGATTCCTCCAAGAATGCACAAACTAGAAGCGTCTTAGCGGTCTTGAACCAACCGGTACGCGCGGGCTGTCTGGGTTCGCGGCGCTGGTTTGCATGAAGCCGCAGAATAGGGAACAGGGAAATGACAACAGCCAGGACATACAGCCCTTGCTGAAGAGAGAGATCTCGGGGAAAAAACAACTGGAAGATGAGTACAAGATCCTTGACCGAGGCTGCCATGGTGGCTCGGAATGGAAATTTCACTGTGACACGATCACGCGCAGAGATGTAATACGGTGTGTATTCATGCATAGTACATACATACTTGATTTTCAGGGACGCCGGCCACAACTGCTGCAAATCTTCTCCGTGCCATGTCTTGCCACCATCCATGGGCACCCAGCGGCTTGTCATGCCGCCCAGATTGCACTTTGTGGGGAACGACAACATGTGCGTCGCACCCGGAAGAAGAGTGGGCGGGAGATCTTGATAGGATGTGGCGGTGACTGCTACAGTTGCCCAGGAGCATTAGATTGAGAGGAAAAAAATCAGAACTGAGTCGTATTAACTCAGTTTTTCCAATGTCTGATTTGGGAGGAGGCCCAGAGACTCGGACAGCGACGCCGACGCACCCAGCGGTGGAGCGGGTGGGAAGGTGTAATAGTGTAATAGGGTGACCTCTAAAGTCGCGCGCACGCATTGAGTTGGAAGGAAAGCACAAAAAATTGAGTGAGAAGTAACTGACTTGGTCTGAGGATGGACTTGGGAGAAAGTGTGCGCTCGGACACCGACCCTGGCACCCCCCAACGTCGGAGTCGTCGCCCGCACGCATTGGGTTTAAAGGAAAAGACCAAGCATTGAATAAGTATGCACTCGAATTATTTAGGGTTTGATATGAGAGGAGGCCGATGCTCGAGCGCCAACACCGAGACATCTGGCAACATTATGAGCGGGAAACAGTTGCAAAACGGCAGGAGGCACACCAAAGTCACCAGCGACTGATGGGTTGAAAAATAAGGGCAGAGAAATGAGAGAGAAACACTCAACTTTGTGGTGGGTATGATTTAAAAATGGGCTGATGCTCGGACACCGACGCCACCGCATTCGGCAGCAGGAGGGGTGTGGAAACACGAGAAAATGGTAGAGGGTATCTTAAGGTCGCCCGCTCGCTTTTACTTCAAGGAAAAATACCAAGAAACGAGGGAGAAACAGTCACCTTTTACTCAGGGTGAAGACTGCCCAAAATATTCCATCTGAGATTGAACACCTATATAATTGCTGCTCTGGTCTGAGGGTTCAAATGGTGGCTATGCCCATCCGTTTGGACCCTCAAAACGGGGCGACAAACTAGAAGGGGTCTGCGCCAATCCCAACCCATTTTGCACTAATCTGGACTATTCTGCGCCAATCCCTGAGGGGTCTGCGCTAATCCCTACCCATTTTGCGCTAATCCTGACTATTCTGCGCCAATCCCTGAGGGTTCTGCGCCAATCTTGGCCCTCCTGCGCCAATCCCTGAAGGGTCTGCACTAATCCCTACCCATTTTGTGCCAATCCTGACAATTCTGCGCCAATCCCTGAGGGGTCTGCACCAATCCCGACCCTCCTGCGCCAATCCCTGAGGAGTCTGCGCCAATCCCTGCCCATTTCGCACTAATCCATACTATTCTGCGCCAATCCCTGAAAGGTCTGCACCAATCCCTGAAGGGTTTGCACTAATCCCTACCCATTTCCCGCCAATCCTGACTATTCTGCACCAATCCCTGCGGGGTCTGCGCCAATCCCGACCCTCCTGCACCAATCCCTGAGTGGTCTGCACCAATCCCTACCCATTTCACGCCAATCCCAACCCTTCTGCGCCAATCCCAACCCATTTCATGCCAATCTCAACCCTTCTGCGCCAATCCCAACCCATTTCACGCCAATCCCTACCTTCCTGCGCCAATCCCAACCCCTTCCACGCCAGTCCCTACCCTTCCGCGCCAATCCCAACCCATTTCGCGCCAATCTATACCTGTTTCGCATCAATCCCAACCCAGCCTGCGCCAATCCCTGAGTGGTCTGCGCCAATCCCTACCCATTTCACGCCAATCCCAACCCTTCTGCCCTACCTGTTTCACGCCAATCCTCCCTATCAATTTCGCGCTAATCCCCTGGAGGACAGCCACGGGATTAGCGCTGATCCCATGGGTTAGAAACATAGGAAAATACCGCCTATATAATAAAATGTTCAATACCCGGCACTAATCCCGACATAAAACATCGCGGTGTCTGATGGCAGTTACAACATTCTTCCCTGGTTTGTTGAATCATGGGATGTACTCCATGTTCCCCGATCGCCATAAAGATCTGAGGGATCGCGACAGCACTTTTCTACTGAATTTGCCTGTTTCAAGGAGCAATCCACACCGACGCCTCATGACTATGTATTCTCAAGCCGGACTGTGACTTCGCAGCCTCATTGATCTTGCCAATCCAAGTATCGCAACCAAGATCCTCGAACCGCCGTGTTTCGATCGCGACTTTCATTGAAGATCGAGGGAAATTGCTCTTTCTCGATATATATTCCTTGTCCACAAAGTATCAAAGCACTTTTCGTTGGCTTCCGTCATCTCTCTTGTAGGCTCCAAGTTTCCTTTCATCATCTTCAAAGTGCTTATTTCATTTAGCTACGACGTAAAGCTGCGCCTGTTCATTAAGGAAATGGGTGTGTACCCTCTCGGACTATGACATCCAGGAGTCGACTTACCTTCACCTCCGCCTGCCAGCTGCCATCCAGATCAACGTCAGATATCGGGGCAATAATTACCCGATCTCTGTCGATTCGTCTATCAAAGTCTGGAAACTCAAGGAGAAGCTGGAAAAATACGTTAAATTGGCCCCTAACCGCCAGGTCCTCTTATGGGAAACGAATCCCAACACGTATAGGAGTCTCAGCAATGATAACCAGCTTTCGCACTACGCCATCGGGCGGGCTCAAGACTCATGGTGGTGGAAGGTATTGGAGCGCACCCGTAGGCTTCAAGTTTTCTTTCATTATCCTCAAAGTGCTTATTTTATTTAGTTACGAGAGCACTATTACCCTCGGAATGAAATCTTTCGAAACCATCCACAATGACAAAGCTAGGATCCAGGACGAGCAAGGGTGCATCTCATTCTGGTACACATATTTTTAAGCTTATCCTCAATTAACAAGGATCTCTGCCGAACAGCACTTGTTCATTGAAGATTACCTTCACCTCAAGGAGGGGATTGTGGGCAGGGGGTATGGCCCCGAACTCGTCACGCAGCTCATCATCTGTAGCAGAGAGGAACTCGGAGAAGGTCGACTGCTTTCGGACTACAATATCGGGATGGACTCGGAGATCCATATGGTGCAAGGTTTGCGGGTTGGTGAGCCTGATGGCAAGCCGTCGGACACCACTGACGAGTGACGAGAAGCTTGAGCATGATCATATCCTCCCTCTGTAGCATCTAATTACTGGAAATCGGATTGTAAATGCGCCCTTCGTATAGTTTTAACAGGGTGGAATGAATGATGTTATGGGAAAGATGAACCATCAGGGATGCGTTGACAGCGACACTCTCATTCTCAGACTCGTCGGCGAGTGGGGGGAGTGGCGACATTGTCGCGAAAATCCCTCCTGTTGTGGAGTTGAAGAACGAGTCGCGACGCTGGCCATTTTGGGACGCCTCAGAGATAGTCCGGCCCGAATTCTGTCTTTACCGCGGGGTCCCGATCGCAGTGCGCCGCTATCACCTAAGCTTAGCCAATAAGTACTGTAGCGCACTGTTGTGGCGAGCCGACTAACTGCACCTTTAGCTATTGATTCCAACTGTGTTCAAACTTTTTTCAATGAATCCAGTCGTCTCCATCTAAGCCTGGAACCTAGTCTCTTATAAACAGATACTACAACATTTCTTAACTCGTACCTCGTTATATTGTAGTCTGTCAGCTCCCGTTGATCCGTGCTTGGAGGGCGGGGTTGTTACATAATCCCAAATTTCTCGGGTCTCGAATTGCATTTCATGACGCGTTTTTTGCGGATTTAGAAGCACCATGATGTTCAGTAACCAGGTCTCGGCGAGAAGAGTGACGACTCACAATGCCGAATTTTTATGGGCCGGCTGCTTAAAAAGCCGATTTGGCATTCCAGCTTCAAAATAGGTCAGATAGAATAATATGACCACGCAGATGCTATTGAAATGCCGTTTGAAACAATTTTGTCTCCAAGACATCAGTGATGGAGGTCAGCAAAGGTCTTAAATACCGTACAATTACGTTCAATTCATTTGTCACGCGTCACGCACCCCTCTATCGATATCGAAATTTGGTCGAGGTCACGGGTCACACCAACCTCTGTCGAATATCTGAACTGTCACGCAGGGCTCAAAATCGGCTGAAAACGGCAAAAAAATACAAAAATTGGTCCAAATATCGAAATTTTTTGTGGTGTCACGCAAAAATTTGGTCGTTATCGAAATATCGAATTGCTCATACCATGTCACGCGTCACGACCGGTATCGAATTGAACGTAATGATACGGTAGGTAGGGCAAATTTCAAGCTCCGAAGATTATGTAACAACCCGACCCTCCATACATCAGTGGTGCGGTAAACTACAGACTACCTGGAACCCACAATTTGACAGGGTCTGCTTGTTTCGGGTCAGCAACAGGGCAGTTCAAGTTAGAACCGTGTCATTGCCAATGATAGGCCTGGTTCAAACCATCCTATAGAGCTTTGAGTGAGTAGTGGTTCAAACCACCAGCCTCGAACCACTTGTATCCGAGGCAGCTCTATACCCGAGTATGAAGCAGTTGGTTTGAACTGCTTGTATCTGAGGTGTGTGTGTGAAGCAGTTAGTTCGAACCATCAGGTTCAGACCGCTTCTATCCTGAGGTGTGTGTGTGAAGGACTTGGTTCGAATTCTTATGGGAAACGAATCCAGCATTCTATTCAGCATATCCACGCGCTCTTCAACCCGGACGATAAACAGGATGTTCAGTTGGCATTCGACCTTCTGAAGGACATCTGGTCGCTGCCGTTGCTTTTCGACGAGACTCGCCCGGGTTTCGTATCTACGCGGGAGGCCCTCCACACGTTGGGAACATTGTTCTACCATCTCATTTTCCCATACATCTGTGTCGACCTCACATTATCCGAGCAGCTCGAGCATCTCAGTGCTGCCGCTCACTTGGCCCTAGTATTATACCGTGACGAGGCTCCCTAAAACCCGACACAGCGACACATTTCGTAAGTCAAACACGAATTAGAAGATGCGACGCACCCTGTTGATATCTCATAAATCCCCACACACTCCTTGATATTCCTACATAGTTAGTTACTTCCAATTTGGGGATTGTGATCCTCGTGGTGATGGGATCAGTTTCAATTTCATATGATTTTTAGTGTGCAGCTGCCCACAAGTATACCTTGAAATTAATGAAGAGTTCCGTTCCTTGAGACGGTCCATTTTCACTGCTGAGAACGGGTGTGGGCACCATTAATGCGGTCATATTATGACTATTACCCAACTCGGTACTTATTACATGGGATCTACTTCACATTGCCACCTTCCGACCGTCTCGCTCGCCACCGTAGCGGCGTACCATGCGCGGCAGGTCTCCGTTCTTTCAGCACACCGTAAAATATCACTTGCTGCCTGCAAAACCCTCCCACCTAGACGCCTGTGGACCATCCTATTATCTTCCTCTGAAACCCTCCACTGACGAATCTTCCGTAAACGCAATTCGAAGCGCATCCTGACAGTCCCTCCCAAGAATCCATCCCTGTGGATCCTCTCGGTTATCGCCGACAACGGCGTGCGTGGGCCTTGAGGGTACCTCCACCTCGACAATGAATTCCTCGCACCAAAAATGCAAGGAAGACGACCGAAAAGAGATGATACTAGGACGCACCGCTCACCGAAGCGGCCCCAAAATATTGGCCTAACATCCCTCAGCTTTGACCAGGCCCCAGCGCGTCGGGCATAGTGGTGGTGGAGAGCAAGAAGCGGCATCACACCGTGACACAGAATGCAACCATTCCCACACAGGTCGTGTCGGGTTTGCTGAGAGGCGTGTCGTGTTTACTGAAAGCAGACACAAATGTGTCGGCCTTTCTGAGATTTCACGTAATAATGTGTCAGATTTTGTGGCGTGTGTCGGATTTGCAAGGTGTGTCGCGGTGTCGGCGTTGGTATATCCTCTACCGTGACGGCGGTAAAAAGGCTCTGCCGACCCTCCTCTTCACCGACATTATGATCATGATCAAGAACGTCTACTTTTGCGTTGCCAAAGCAAAGGTTGATGATCCCGATGGAAATTTCTGGTTGATTTTGCTTGGCACAGACCGCCTCGAGCAGTTGTTTGGCATCCTTCGGACTATGATTGGAAATGATAGGAACCTGGATATCCTGCAGCTCATAGAACGCATCACAGGGACGACGGAGTGTGCCAATATCTTCGCCAAGTACCTGCACTGGGACAGACCTCCGCGGCGTCTCACGTTGCCCGCATTGACACGAGATTCCAGTGTCCACCGAACGGCCTGACAAGGCGAGTCATATTCGACCCCCTTCGTGGCGCGGCAATACTGCTGTGCGGGATGTGACCCCACTGACTTCTTGGCGACGCAGCCGTCGGATGCTGAAAAGGGAACTCCCTTCTCTATCTTCTGCCCTCCAGACTCTGGATAAAGAAGCTGCCTCCAATCCAAACATCAACATTCTATCTCCCCACGGTATTCTAATCACAAAAGTCGCCCTCAATCGCGATGGCAATGAAGACGACGATGAGGCTGGAGCCAAAGGCCAAGCGACTGCCGCAGCAACCTCTGTGTCTATCGACCTCGAGGATGCTGTTATGGCCGAGGAACAAACACTATTCCCCGACAAACCCGTCATTTCCCATTCCATTGCGGTTGGCGACAAATCTCTCCGAAAAACTCGTGCGTTTGGAACAGATCGCTCTCGATGTGTTGCTTGAACAGGCGATCACGATTTCATTCCAGATTCTTCGCATCGTCCCTGCCACTGCAGAGGACGACCCAACGTTGAAAAATCACTGGGTATCCGGCGGCCATGCTATTATCAAGACCGAAATTGGGTGATTTGAGATAATGGCCTGCAGAGCGATGAGAAATTAATGAATAAATTCTCAAATACCTTTTAAAATGAAGAATGGTATAGTAAAAAGTCCTGTGTAAGGTTCCAGATCAATAGCATAGTGGTATCATGTACAGCGACAGTGGCCAGCATGACTGACCTCAAAAAGCAGTCGTGCTTTCCTGAGTGCCTTAAGAATAGTAGTTTAGCCCATTGCATTGCAGAGAGAGGCCCGGCATCGGGGGATCAGAACGAGCCCCAAAAGTTGTGGATCAGTGAAGAAATGGCAGAGAAATGGCGATCGCAAGCGAGGTGAGCCGTCCAACGTCAAGAAAATGATGCACCCATGCTTCGGATCCCGATCCACGATGCCGTAGCTTTCGATCAACTCATCATTTTTGGCTGAACTTTGGTCTGAACATTTGTTCGAGGTCACACTCTGTTTGTACATTATGCTCAGTCATAATTATCAAGTCCTAGCACTGGTTGAACATTTCAAGTTTTTCAGTGAAAATTCTAGTGAAATATGTTTTGAATTTTACAGCAATTTTTCAGTGAAAAACCAGGTGAAAAACTTGAAAGTCTTTAATGACATTTTTGAATTTTAAAACATTCTCACCACTTTTTCAGAAGGTTCAAAAGATTCACAAAAATGTTTCAAGTTTTTCACCTGATTTTTCACTGAAAAACTGCTGTAAAATTCAAAACATTTTTTACCAAAATTTTCAGTGAAAAACTTAAAATATTCAACCAGTGTAGCTCTCTAGCTCTCAGGTGGCCAAGTACCTAGTCCGAAATAGTATTTCGCGTTTTCCGAGACAGGAAGTGATGCCATCACAAAACTTTGTATGTAAGACTTGCTTAAAAAGGTAAGACCTATCTCTCAGAATTTTTCCAGTTTTTTTTTTTTTTTTTTTTCGGCCGATTTTTTTTAGCAGGACATAGCCACCCACAGCCACCTGGACTCAGCCACCGTTCCGTAGTACGGAACCCTACCCTAACCCCAGCCCTAGGTGTGAGAAGGGAATGCTAGAGTCTCAGTAAGAAAATGAAAGAAAGCCTTATTGCGGTGCAGAGTCCGGCGACAGCGACCGAATCGCCAGAATGAAGGCGAGGGTGAGATGCAGGTTCGGATTCAAGTGGAGAGAATTCTCAGTGCCACAGATTGGATGGAGTATGAGCTCGCTTACCTTGAGCCATCAGAGACGAGAGACTCCGGTGGCTGTGGTACATGTCCTGGATGGATGTTTGAGGTAAGTCGAAGGCTAAACGTAGTCGAGCGCTTGATCATCAAAAAAGGGCGTCCTCGGAAGGATGCCTGTCAGGAACCGAGTGCGAGCGAAAGGCGAGACAGTGCCCCTTTGACACACGAGACCAGGTGGTGTCACCGCGCGCGTATTTTCGGTGGTGAGACAACGAAGTGATCCGGCACGGTACTCAAGTATAGCCAACACGGTCTCCCGGCGCGCATCAGGACGATGGACAGCATAGGAACCGGGACAGCAACATGAAATGTGACCATGCAAGACGCGCCGAAAAGACATAAGCCCAGCCTTTGAACCAAATTCTTCTATGAGGCCCTCAGGATTGCAGCCCTTTCTTGGGAGCCACGACGGCCATCATGAGTGAGTATGACATTAGAGAGCGAGCTGGACGGCGAAAATGAGATTGGGTTAGCCCCGAGGGAACGGGGGAGCGATAATGTCGGCCCAGACCGGTTAATAGAACACATACTTTTACAGGCGCGCGTTAACTACTTGTGCGGGTGTTGGAGAATCGAGTACCTGTAAAAGAGGGCTATTAAGGTGCGAGATATATACAAGAGAACCCAATAATGCATGAAACCATCCCGTGTGCGCCTTGCACAAACATCGGCTGCAGCGCGCGCGTAAGGCCTGTGAGAAGGCCTAATGCATCGCGTGGGACTTGAAACGCTTTAGGACGGATAGAGCAGAAAAAGCAGAGGATTACAAGAGACAGAAATGCTTACAAGAAGACTAAGTTTATATCGAGTCGACTAAGCTCGGCGCAAAGAGATGAGGAACCCGCAAAGTTCGAGCTTGTGCTTCAACTGAGCACAAACGGTCATTGTACCTCCGCATTTGGCCGCCACGGTGGGATGAAAAAGAGTTCAGGAAAGAGAAAAAATACCGTGGCAAGAAAAGGAATGAGGAACAGATGAAGATGTATTTGGCGGAGGGAAAACAGAAGTCACGAGGCGCTCCGCCTGCCTGGGAACTCGGCTCGGAGACACCAGTTCGCAAACCAGATCGTGCCAAGAAAGTAAGAAAGGGAGGACGAAGTTAGTATGTAACAGAGTAATCGCGGGGATCCGAAGTCCGTGCAAATATGTGGGGCGAAACCGAAATGAATGAGAAGATCGGTGGAGCTTCTAGGCAGGCACCGTGTCGAAGGACGACAGAAAAGAAAAAACGAAACTATGGGGGCAAAGGAAACAAATAGGACAGCAGAAGGAAAGGAGAAACACAGTGATCCAAAGAGCAATACATGCTGCTTTTCTTCGGCCACATCCGGATTGAAAGACTGCTGGAAACGCACCGATAAATGGCCATGAAGGCAAAGGTCCAGCAAACGCTCTGCGACCATGCACACTCGAAAATGATGAAAAATTGCGGTTCCGCGTGTTCGACGTTCCTACAAGCAAAGGATGGAGCAGATATCGATACACGATCTGGAAGGGGAACATCGCGGTTGGTGTAAAAGATCAAGGACAATCGCTCGGGAACTGTTGTCAAGGGTTCGAGGAGCTTATTGAAGGATTGATGTACCTCGCTAGCGAAAGTAATAAGAATCTTCTCCGCATCCCAATATTCGAGCCTTGCCTCTACATCAGCATAAATTTTTGGAGATAGGGTACAGGTCTGACCTGACATCGAGGCTTTCGACGTAATTGCCTTCTAGGATTTTCCAAGTAGCGTCAACATCATGGATTTGCTGGAGTTGTTGAGCAGAGGACTCGGAGGTGAATAGATGACACGCTGCGGATCGTTCTCCCGTCAGAACGAAATCGAGGCGGTGAATTTCAGTAAATACTCTTGCAACCTGCAGAAGCTGTAGATGGACGAGTAAAGAGCGCAGCGATGCACATCAGGATGTGGAACAGCTCGGTTGATTTCAGCGGACGGTGCAGGGTAACATATGAAGTATCATGGGTGTGTGACTGCGCACCGGTAGCTGGGCTGGAAGCGGCCGAGGTGCGGGTTGCTGCTGGCCGTTGTCCTCGATAGACGGTCGAGGGGACTGATAAAATTGACGCGGGATGACCTCGTTGTCTCCCATGACCGCGGCCATGGTGGCGAAGAACAAAATGGACGTTCGGCTGTCAAATCGCCTAATTGGGTGGTGGCAGTGTCATGCCACCAATCAACGCCTGTCTCGCTCGCCGTCCACCATCTCGCTCGCCGTCCACTAACTCGTCTTATCAGTCTACTCTTGAACTATTCCACCAGCGCGTCCTTTTGGCTCCTTGCTAGTATTCTACAGTCAAATACCGGCTGGTCTGGCCCTCAGAGCGACAGTGCAAGCGACCCATTATGGTCTCCCACCAGATTTCTCTAGGTCTCAGAGCGCCTCCTCCAGCTTCAAGATTTCCTTTCATGCGATGCTAAAGTATTTAAGCGCTGTTTTCATCTGAAATCTTACCGGAATTTGGGCCTCTAAGACGTTTTTTGGCGGGACTTCACTGATGCATGTCCACTTGTCTGCGATCCGCGATGCCGCTCACAAACCCTTCATTTGCAGAACCATCCGTGAACCCAGGCATTTCATCACCTGCTACGGCGCTACGGCGCTGCGCCGCTTCGAGAGACTGCATAGACATCGCCCACCCCTGCTTTTTTACCCTACACCGGCTGCCGTCTCACCATCAGGCCATCCGCACTCTACGTTGCGTGCAAAATATCCCAACGTTGCCGCCTCCGTCGCTTCGCCTTGTCATCATCATGACGCCCGACCGCTTCCCCCTTCCTGCCGCTATCGCACCCGACCCGTGCCGTCTCTCACGTTCTATAATACGGGCGAGTACATGAACGTGGAGGCACTCCTCCCCGCCTATGAACCCCCACTTCTTTGAGTGCGGCGCACCGCCCACTATCGCTATGCTAAGCCGCCTTCGCTCCCTGGACGGAACACAGTGCGTGAATCATCAATTATATTCGAACATCTACTGACTGGTGATACTTCCAGTCAGGTGCCGTTCTAGGTCGACAGTGGACGATGGAACCTCCATCCCGCATGACGTGTGCGGGCGGTGGCGCTGCCGTGTGCTCTGTGATCTCGAAGGAGAGCGCACCGGAGTGGGCGTGCTGAGTATTGGCGCCTCAGAATCTAATCCGTAAGTCTTTTCTATGTTCTCATTGGTTTCTTCGTCTCCTTGTGCCATCCCAGCCTTTTTTCTGTATCTCACGATTTTTTTTCGCACGCTTATCCTGCAGTGCCTTACTGACACTTCTGCAGACTTTCCCCGTGATCGGCCACGCCCCTACGTCGAGCGGAGTATTCATCTCCTCGTGCCGCACGGGCACAGTCAAGGCGAGTCCACTCTTCCCAACGGCGCACCTGTCCACGATGAGCTTGAGGACGAATGCACGCAAAACGTTCTCATCAATGATGATATCGTTCTGCACCCCGCTACCCAACACAAGCTCCGTGTACGCCGCCCAATACCGCGGCGTAACCGCCCTCACCCTGTCCCCGGCCCAGCTTTCGCTGCACATGGGCGAAAACATGCCCTTCGTCCTCCGCGCTCCACCTCTGCCGCACCTGACCTGTCCTCCCGCCGACGTATGCCCACGCCCTCCATCCCGCCGCGCCCACCCCGTCCTCGCCAAGTACCCGGCGCCGAAGCGCTTTGTTCAGTCTCGTGGGGCTGCCACTTGATTTGACGCTGGATGCATGCGCGAAGGGGGGGAGAAGATGGGTGCGAAATGGGTGTTAGCCGAATGCGCAGATGAGGGCGTATGTGCCCGGGGAAGAGTGAGGTGGCGCGGGGGATGAGAATAGGAGGGAAGGGCGAGAGGAAGCGGGACGAGCGAGGGGAGGGTGAAACGAGGACGCACTTTGGAATTTTCGCCCCGCCGGCGCTGAAGCAAGAGGAGGATGTCGTTCTGGGATGGGATTCACGGCGCGAACGCCATACATTTGTCGGCGAGATTGCTGGGTGCGTCTCCCTTCCTTACATTTATCTTCTTATTCTACTGCTTCGATCGATCGATCGATCTCTTCGCACTGGATCTGTATCTTTTGCTCTTCCTTTTCCTTACTTTATTTCTTCGACTCTCTTTCGAGCATATCTCTCTGCCTGCTCTTGCCCTCTTGCCTTCCTCGAGCCTCGTTTCATCCGTTTTTGCTGACCCTGTCCTTCACAGGTTTTCCCTAATGCTGACGCCGACGCAGCACAACCTCATCACGCAGGTTGCCAGCATTCTGCGTGCCCTCGGCGGCGCCGGCGCGGAGTGTGTATGCGCGCCCAGCTTCGCCGGTGCTGCACATGTGGACCCGGCAGTGCCGCCGCACCCGCCGAAGGAAAAGGATCGTACGACATCCCTCGGGAGCGAGCAAGAAGGCGGACTGGTGTGGTCGCAGCGGAGAGAGAAGGCGGCGGAGTATCGAGAAGTAGCGGCGCGCGACCAGAAGGAGCGCAAGTGCGCGGGTGTGCGTCACACGCGCTATGGAGGCCCCGTGAAGCTCTGTCGGAAAAATCCTGGATAGGTTATGACGGCATTGAGCCGGTTACAAGCCGTCCCAAGGTTGCAATCCATCGGTGGCTTGCAACGCAAGGGTGAGGTGGGTGAGACGGGTTACAATCCCTTGGCTGGGTTGTAATCATGTACAAGCCTAGCTATGGCTTGAGGACTTGTAAGGTATTTGAACTCATTGAAAGTCACATTGGCGGGAAGCCAAAAAAAATAAAAAATAAAAAAAACGATCATATATTCAAAGGATACAAATACATCCCATTTAACTAATGTTCAGCGCCGATAAAGACTGTTGCTCCTGTCTTGCGCATGTGAACTTGTCATTGCAGAATGCCCTGGCTGGTGCGCAGCTTGCCGCAGAGGGGGCCGAGGCGGGTTGGAGGTGGACGGCTATTGCACGGGACGCCGCTGCACGACAGCCGAACCCGGGCGCTGGCTCTGCAAGCCTGAACGATCGTCCTGCGAGTTCTCGACTGTGGGGGTTGAGGAGGGTGAGGGGCGCAGAGATTGGTGCAACGGCTGTTGCACGGGACGCCGCTGCACGACAGCCGAACCCGGATGCTGGCTTTGCGAGCCCGAATGATTGTCCTGCGAGTTCCGGGCCGGGGTTGAGGGTGGCGGAGATAGATGGTGTGCGGCGCAGAGATCGGTGGGACGGCAAGGATCCAGGCTTCACATCTGCTTCGTTGTTGGAAGGGCCAGAGTTCTGTATCGTGTGGTTAGCCGGAGGCATATAAACATAGGGATGGCAACGCACCAACGGGGACTCCATCGAGGGCGCTTCGTCAAAGATGTCGTCAAGGTCGTCATCATTTACGGGCTGCTCATGGCCAGATGACAATACTTGAAACTCGAACCCGAACGCTCGGTTTGCAAGCGCAAATGCTAGGTCTGTAACATGTCATTAGCCCAGTGGCAAATAGATAAGAGGATGGCGACATACCAATGTGGCCCGCATCACCGCCAGGCAACAGGGTGTAGCCAATGCTCTACATCCTTGACGTTTTGCTTGTTGAACCAGGGCGGGTCTTGCGATGACCTAGATTTGAGGCTCGAATATTTAAAGGACCTGTGATCTTGATTTGACGGAGACTTGGCATGAGTATGAAGAGAGGACATAGCCTCGAGGAAGCCAGACACGGACTTGAGACTTGGGATACACAGGCTTGAGACTGGCTAGAGAGCTTGAAGACGAGGGTACAGGCTTGAGGAAGACGAGAGCTTGAAGACGAGAGCTTGAAGAAGACGAGAGCTTGAAGAACACAGTTTTGCAGAATACATGCTTTGCTCTAGAACCACGGCACTGGAAAGAATTATTTGCAGGGCATGGGACTTGAGCGGGACACAGGCCCTGGCGATGACGGCTATGCACGACGGCACGCTGGGATTTCGCGGACTTGAGCTGGATCCAAGAATGAAGGGGGGCAGGTAGAACCTGTGGAGGAGGATCAGGGATGCTCAAGGAAAGGGACGCGCATGCCGGTGGCACGCGTGCAGGAACACAGCCTTGGCTGGCAGGCCACAGAGGTACGGAAAGAGGTAGAAAGGGTTGAGGGGACCAGAGAGTATCCACGAAGAGTATCCTCAGGCCTGACAGGTTACGGTGGGTAGACCAGGGGAAGGCGGAAATGAGATAGTGGAGGCAGAAGGCAAGAGTGGCATGATCGCAAAACTAAAATTATGACTTGTTTACTTGATGATTGCTTAGCGGTTAACACGCTCCTCCTCCTCCTCCTTAGCAGCTTCCTCCGCATGGATCTTCGGCTATTGATCATTGTGTTCGCGGCGCCCTCATTGGGACTCCAAAGCCCTCGAACCCCCGCCGTATACAAGAGTGTCTTGTTCAGAAAATCTGGAGATACAGGAACTATGTGTAACTGACTGTCCAATGTGCGAATGGGGTGCAGGCACACCGGAGATTGCCAATTTAATTCCATGTTTTAAATGCAACAAATGTATAATATTTCTGTTGCTGTCTCTTGGACTCGCGTCTCAAGCCTCAGGCCACTTACAACACGCAGAAATCCGTCCTAAGCCAGTAATTGCCTTGCACAGTTTGCAACGGCTTCACTCTGGTTGTAAGCCACCCCGCCAGTGGCTTAAGACCGGTTACAATCCCACATATTCCCATGCAATCCCCAAATCCGGCTCAATCCGTTGCAACCAATTTGGGATTTTTCCGACATCCCGCCAAGGCTTGTCCGCTCAAAACCGCTGATTTGGTCCTGAAAAGTCCTATGTTTTGGCGACCTTGAGGCTTGATAAATCCTATATCGGATAAGGGTGGTCACGAGGTCCGCCGAAAAAATATCATTATTTCTGCGCAATTTTTTACAATTTTCAGCTATTTCGCAGTCATTGCAGCCAAACCTATGCTTTCGTACACTTTCCGAGCTTCAAGGTAAGTTTCTTCCCTCCTTAGCCCCTGGGCCGGGCTTCGTTAGGATATTCCAAGGAGCAACCGGCATTTAAACCGGCGACTAAGGGCCGGTTAGTTAGTCCAGCCATCAGGCCTGAAAAAAAAAAAAATTGACCACCAATTTCTGAGCAGGAAGGAGGTTGAAAATAATGTTAGCTACCTTTGATGAACCCCAAAACCATGGAACTCGCCCACACCTTGATTCCACTTGTCGAAGCAGAACAAATCCATATATAGTAACTGCTGTGGTCTTATTTGTCACAAGCATCTATTTCTCAACTGAGTTAAAAAATCGATTTGATAGTCTAGCTGTGATCCTGAACACACTAGAAGCATCGAAAGCTCCAATGCTATGTTTATGAGGGCGATACCCATGCTGGAGACCACCTCTGGCAATTCAAGCACGTGAAAAACTACCATATATGGTGCGCGGGAACAGTTACGTAGTTAGCTAGTCCCAGGTCGAGGTCAGAAAAAAGAAAATCGGCCCTATATCTTTTTTTTAAATGCCGGTTGCCCCTTGGGATATTCGCCCATTCGTTAGCTCACAGGCTGCGAGAATCACAGAATCTAGCCTCAAAAAATCCTATCTGCGGACAAGGATCTGCGATTTTCGGCCTAAAAAATCCTATTTTCGGACAAGGAAATAGCCAATTTTGACCCTCAAAAATCCTATTTTTCGGACAAGCCTTGGCGGGAGCTTCACGGGGCCTCGCTATGGAGCATGTCTTCCCGCACGTGGACGGAGTTGGGCACGGGTATTCGCACTGGATTTTCTCGCACGCTTTTTCCAATGGTCTTGCTTCCACCTCCCGCAATATCCTCCCACCGTGCCATCCTCCACTCCCTTGGATTTCGCTTGGGATTTCGTCCACCGCCCTCGACTTCCTTTTTCGGCCTCCTGATGACGTCACCCTAAATCGCCGCCCATTCTACAGTTCGGTATTTCGCCATCGCCGTTGTATGACGCAACTCCGGAACCTCGGCTTGGATACTATTGGTAGTGTGCTTCGTGCTGGTGGATTCTGCGGCTGGATTGCGCGCGATGACTGGGACATGTTCGGCCCGGATGTGTCTGCAAGCGAAGGCACTGGCAACCGGGATTTCATGGAGGGAAAGTACAAATGACTCGAACGACTACTACTTAATCACTCGTTCTACTGTACTCCCGCCCTTCACGCCGTTCCCCTCGCTCCCACTTCTACGTCAGCTCGTTTTCCTGCCGTCATTTGTGATTCTACATTATTTCGTGCTCGTGTTTGCTATACTCCCTCCTTCACACGCCCTTCTTTTACTGTACTCGATGTCTTCTCCCTTTCCCTCTTCCCCGCCTACTATCTACCTCGCCCTCCCTAGTTGTCCGTCATGATCCATACCGTACTCTCGCCTCCCCATCCCTGGTACCCCCCATTCGTCTTGACTTTCTCCCTGTCTTCCCTACTCCCCTCTCTCTAGCCTCCCTCTCCCTCCCTCCTTGTCACTATTGCCATGTACCTTTACCCGACAGACCACCCGTGCACACGATGATTTTCTACCCACACGGGCAGCGGTGGTGGCATACCCTTCACATCATCTCACGATCAAGAAGGGCGGGAAGTTCTGACCGCGGGGGATAGCGCGGTTATAGACGTCAGGTGCGGATTGTGCGTCGTCTTTGGTCCCCGTCATCGCTATTCTTAAGGAGGGAAGGACAAATGAGGGTGTCCGCTACGCCGTCGTGGATGGCAAACGGCGTTTCTCGTCTTGCCTACTGGCAGGGCGAGCATATTACCCCAAGTACCCGCTGCTCGCACGCGCGGTTTTTCTCCCCGCCTTTCCTCCGTGCATGACGTGGTGGCTCGCGAATATTTCATTTCTCTTCTCTTCTCTCGCAGAGCATGCTAACGCTCACTGACCCAGGGTACATTCGTCCTTATCTCCGCCCTCAACCAACACCTGATCTGCGCCTACCGTCCCCTTTCCCCCGTCCCTCGCTCATCCAACGCCGAATAGAGCGCCTTGCCGACGGGGCGGCCGAAATAGTTCGGCGCCCCGCGCACGCGTACCCGTTCGTCGGCTCGCCGAGGTACGCGGCGCGCGTCGTGATGGTGATAAGGTACTCAAGGACGAGCGTGCACGGCAGAGCGAGCGCGGCGGCGTGGAGGGCGTACGCCGGCGGGAGTACGGTGTGACGCCGCCGAGGTTCCCGAGCGCTGCTGCGGCAACGGGAACTCAAAGCGGAACACGTGAGCGATTGAAAAGAGTCTTGCTGAGCCAAATGCGTAGTAAGGTCTCGATTCAAGAGAAGCTAACTATCTAACTAAACCATACTTGCTTAAATACATATCTACTCATACTTATCTACATATAGGTCATAAAGGGAATCTCATACATAACATAAGGCATAAAGGGAAGTCCAAGTGTGTCGTGACGACCTTGTGTCGGCGCGACAAGGTTTCCAACTAAAAGTGATCCGGTATCAGTCGGAGTTTGATGGTGAACTAATCCCATCCGTTACATATGGTGGACAATGAGGAAGTCGGAGAATACGGGTGTAGGAGGGTCGGGTGCAGCGGGGGAGGAGCGCCAAAGACGAGGGGTGTGTGTCCACTCAGGTGCGGCGGAAACTGGGTGGAACGGAGTGTGGGCGGTTACACCGGTGTACACGCAGAGCTCAGACTATGCGCGGCAGATATGGCGGCGTGGCCGTTCGTGGGGAGCTTGCCTGCTGGAGTGCCACTAAGACATTGCAAGGCAAGGGAGGGAAGAAAACCGTGTAGACACCAAAAAGGATTCGGTTGGTACAAGAATAAAGACAACACTGGTTGAACATTTCAAGTTTTTCACTGAAAATTTTGGTGAAAAATATTTTGAGTTTTACAGCAATTTTTCAGTGAAAAACTAGGTGAAAAACTTGAAACATTTTTGTGAATTTTTTGAACCTTGTGAAAATTTTCTGAAAAAGTGGTGAAAAATGTTTTGAAGTTCAAAAATGTCATTAAAAAGCTTCAAGTTTTTCACCTGGTTTTTCACTGAAAAATTGCCATAAAATTCAAAACATTTTTCACTAGAATTTTCACTGAAAAACTTGAAATGTTCAACCAGTGCAAGTTAGGAAAAAACTCACTGGTTAGGTTCTGAGGTGTGCATACCCAGTACTGAGGTATTTCATTCAAATCGACAGTCACGGGTCACGGACCCCTCTGTCGATGTCGAAATCTGGTCGAGGTCACGCGTCACGGAGCTGTTTGTCGAACCTCTAAGCTGTCACAAATGCCTCTCCCCCCTCCCCCCCAGTGGCAAAAAAGTCAAATTTTCCATGGGACTGTCGAAATTTTGGTAGGTGTCACGCAAAATTTCGGTCACTGTCGAAATGTCGAATAGGTAAATTGGGTCACGCGTCACACCCCCTGTCGATTTGAACGAAATACCTCAGTACCCTGAAGCAAGCCTACTCGCAAAGCACACGGGATGGTACTACCGCCCGCACACGACGGAGAATCTTCATTGTCCACAAGACGCGAGACGGATACAGCACTCTTCCCGAGGCCAGCGCTCAGAAAGAGCATGCCGCTGAGCATGTACGTTCTTCACTATCATAATCCCTCTTTTTTTTTTTTCTTTTGATATCTACAGCTATTTTCTCGGCTTAACGACTCGTAACCCTCCGAACTCCTCTCAATGAGCACACTAAGCCGTGGCAAGTTGTACATTCACTCTGCCGTTGGCTCAGCTTCAACTCCACTCACCAAGTGCGCATTTGATTCTGAACTTCGTCCCTCTGACCCTCGCAGTTCTTGAGTTTTAGCGTTCAAGGGGAATGCCAGTTCCGTAGTCAGGAAGATCAGGTATCGCGAACTCGTTGGCGCAATGCTACCGATATATCGCTCGACAAACAAGTTTTTTGAGTATGTTTCCCCCACTCCGAACCTCCGAGGATATATCACTACGCCTTTGTGGCCTCCTTGCCCTTTCTCGATGGTGGTTTGCATTTCAGGTTTTCCTCGGGTGTCGCCTCCAAATCCGTACGCTGTTGCATTTTCGGGCGTCTCGTGTGCCCAGCTTCCAAGTTGTTCTCTCTCACATGTAAGTGTAGGGAGATTTCCTGCCATCGGCCTATCATTCCCTGCAATATGCTAATGCAGGGCGGTAAGGTAATGGTAAGTGTACAAGACCCGTGACATTTCGTCTTTCTTGTTAGGGTCTGGGACGTCAAGTTCCAGAAAGCTTTTGATGTGCTATTTTTGCAACGGTCAGTAACGGTGTGCAACAGAGTACTAACCCTAAAGATGACGAACCCGCCACGCTGCACAGCGGCACAGACCTCAGGACATCGTTGATTTGCCTTTCCTGATCACTCTGTGTGTGGAGCAGACTAATTAAATAAACACGACATCTAGCATAGTAGCCACAATTTTTCTCTGAGAGGGGGTGCGAATTCAATTCACTGTTGTTACATAATGAACGAACCAACCATCCTATATTCCGCGAATCCTCTATCTTGAATCTGAACGCAGGCGACGGGGAAGCAGTAGAGAACATCGCAGCGCACAGAGGCTGACTCCAGTGAGGAAGATATACACGAGATACCCGTCCGCGAGATTGTGCTTCACAGAGAGGGAAAATAGGGATGAGGTGATTGACTTGAAGAAGGGGTGAAAGTCAAGGATGATTGAGAATAATCCAGAAATTCGAAGAAGACTCACGGGAGCAACGCTGCGGGATATGGTCCCCACCATCTGCGATAGCCCCGTCACGCTGCCAACGCTCGCTCGGTTCGGCGCCGAGTCCATGATAAAGAGCATCGTCGCCGCTGGATGGTAGAGTTGTTAGTACATTCGCTATCACGGAGAAGTGACCGAAAAGCCCACCAAACGAATAGTAGAGCACAAAGTTCCCGCTGAGCTGGCACACAAGCACAGCTACGACCGCGCCGTCAACGCGCCCCGCACGGCGTGCGAGAACGCTTAGGAGCGGATACAGAGAGAAGACGCAGGCGAGCGCGCAGAAGGCGGCATTGAAGACGCGCCGGGGTCCAAAGTGGCGGATGATGCGCCCGCCTACGGCAGCTTGTACGACGGCGTTACTGAACCCGCAGAGACCCATGATGAGGCCGATGTTGTGGGGCCTGAATTGAGCAGTTGAGAATTGAGCGTGCACAGAACTAAGCAAAAGAAAGAGTAAGCGTTCGGTGCTCACTTTAAACCGAGTCCGCCGATGGCGATGGGTGTGGAGTACACCTACAGGAGAAGTTCAGATCAGATTTGTGAGCTGTGAGACGTTGTACACATACGAGGGGTATAAGGGAGTCATATGCCATGTCGCAGAAGCACAGCAGCGCATGGTTGAGCAGGGCGATACGAACATCGCGCGTAAACAGCTCGCGCAGTGGGGGAACCGTATCGGGATGTGTTGATGCGGAGGCACTGGTACAGGTAGTTGTACTCGTCTCTGCGGGTAGCAAGGGATCCGGCTCCCTCGGGGACTCGTTTGTTTTGCTTTTCTTCTTGGCCCGTTCGCGTTCGACAGCGGACGGAAGAGTCTGTCCCGATAGTACGCTGTTATTAAAACTTGGAGCAGAAAGAAAGAAGGCGTGCACACCTCGCGTAATCCCACGAACGCGAACGCAAAGGACGTAAAGGCAACGCTCGCAGCCACTGCGCACGGGAGGAAATACGGATGCACGTGGAGGAGCTCAATCTTTCCCAGGGTGTCAGGCCATTTTGAGGCTGCGTTGGCAAGAGTGCCGCCCATGAAGGGACTGGATGGCATCGGGTGTACAAATCAACAGAGACCAACGGATCAAAGTTAAGCGCACCTTGTCGTCGAGCCGAGACTCCACATTAACTGGAGGGTGGAGAAGACGTCCGCAACGTTTGAGGGGTCAGAGATCTGGTACGTGGTGTCGTCAGGATAGTGGACGAGGGAGGAGAATGTAAGTGAGTTTCCTACTTCGTTCATGACAGTTTTTGCGACGCCTACACTTTCATTCAAACTCTGACTCACATCATGGAAGTAATAATTGGCGTACCAAGATTACCGTTGAACGCTCCCTGGGCGCATCGGAAGGCTTGAACAATAAAGCTTGATATTGAACGGAGGACGAAAAGAAGACAGAGAACACACCAAAGAGCATCCAGAAGGACTTTGACAGCCCAAAACCCAGCATGGCCAGTCCCAACCCGAGCGGTGCAAGCAGCAGCACCGGCCGGCGACCATAGACATCGGACAGCCTGCCGAATTGATAGACTGTGAGAGCCTCCGATACAAAGAAGGAAGATTCCTGAAGTCCCGTCAATAGTGAGACCTTCTACCAAAGAGGATTCCGGAGAGAGGAGGGAAAAATGCGTACCAGCAGCCCGGCATAGAACCCGGTTTTCGTCTCGTCGCCGCCTGTGATTGCCGTGTCACGTACAAACTGAATGACGAAGGGGTATATGACCAGGGCTGGGGATACACGCATTAATTGTAGAATTCTTTCGAAAAAGGACACCAACCAGTCATTGGCTCGGCGAATTGAATCAGCAGCAGAATGAAGAGCTGGAATTTCGGGATGGGGTTGCGTTTGGTGGGTGCTGACCCTGTCAGCTTGGGCCGCTCGCCCAGCGATTGGGACTGTGTCTCGCCTTCGATTTCAGGCTGAGGCGGCGCCTCGTCGTGGTGCATGATAGCAGAAGGAAGATGGAATGGGCCGAGTTTGACCCAGTTTCACCGGTGTTGAGCTTTTGGATGAGTCAGGTATACCGTATGACTCGAATTTGATGAACAGATTCCCCCAGGTTACGTTCAAATTACAGGCCCGGTGGGAGGAGTCCCCTTTTTATCTTGCACGTTGTACCATGCGGCGCTCCGAAGTCCCAAGGAGATTCGCTTATTGCGGCCGAATTCAGCATCGGATGTTTTCGGTGTTTGTTCAGAAATGTTCGGTCACCCCCAAAAAAGGATATCTGAGCTGTCAGCCTTGCGCCGATGCACCCAGTATATCCAACGATACAGAATATTGTTCCAAGCGCGGTCCTGCAATCTAGCAGATCATTTAGCGATTCTAGGTTTGGGAAGAACAAATCGGAGGAGAGACCGTGACGGCGTTCCGTTGAGATGATCCTTGATGCGGCTTCCTCCGGCGCAGAAACTAATGTCAGGTTCCCATGTTGATGCAAAATCCCACAGACCTTCAAATCCCTATTTATCTTGGGCTCAGTCCTGTGGGCAGACTGGTGGCTGTACACTTTCAACTTTAATTTTTTTTTTCTCTACACACCCAAAAGTGCACAGCCACCAGTCTGCCCACAGGACTGAGCCCAAGATAAATAGCGCTCGCAGACGCACCCACGCAGTATGGATTGACACTACAACGCCCTAATGGCGCTCAAGACGCGTTCCAGGTCCCAATCTGTCAGTGAAGGCGACAGCCCTAGGAATATCCTCGCGGAAAAGTCCCGTGGAGAGAGATACCAAGGAGGCGGACGACGTAGGGCCGTAGATTACGGGCGCGACGCAGGTGAATGTGAAGAAAAGAAAGAGATACGGGTGACGTGATGATATCACGCACAAGCGAGAAACTCCCATCTGATCACGGACTGGTCCCTTTTGCTCCTGTTTTTCTTTTTTTTCATCTGAGTTCGGCAATCTCAGGGTATGACGCGCGCAGTATAGTGACGCAAGGCTTTCTGGATCGTGCATCTGCGTCGATAACGCCTGATGCTTCGTGTGCTTTCTAAGTTTCCGTGACGGCCTTCGTGGGTCGATTTTTCAGTCTTCCATCTTGCATTGTTCCTTCCCTTATTATTCTTTCGTTATACAGGCTCTACCGGAACAGACCGGAACCACCAATTACCACCGCGGTGAAGTTTATTATTCAGATATGGTCTCATAGAAGACGGATTCAAGCGGTTCAGCCCAGATTTCCTGCAGCGCTGCATACGGCAGGTTCTCAATCCCCTCTACGAATTCAATTTTGGCTGAATGTTTTCGCGGCAGTTGTCCGAAAATAAGTTGTAAAGGAAAGACGACCTCAAAGGACAGCGCCTACGTACCGGACGCAATTGATGCGGTGAAAATGGAGCAATGAGATCTGCAGCGCGGTTCGGAGGGATCGAGTCAAATGGGGGGATGCTGGGACACACATTGACGAGATCGGCAGCAATCTCGCAGTATCATACTTAGACATATGTTTTGCTGAACCCGGTGCAAGGAAGCCTTTGGTCAATTCAGACATACTGCTTGGGATTCACATAACAGAACACGGACTCACCGAAGAGGCCTAAACGATATTGGATTATAACCACAACCATTCCTCTGCTACTCTGCCGGATAAGGTCCTCTCCGTCGAACTCGCTGGCTGGACCGGCGACATAACCTCCCCCATAAATGAAGACCACCGTCGGAAGGCCAGAAGGCGGCCTGCCCATTGCGTTGCTCGGATATCAATACTGGATGGACAATCAATGCCCGGTGGTCAATTGTGCGACGTTCAAACTCCCTCTTCTAGAACGTGCGTTGAGATCGCACCGACATTCTAAGCTTGGGTATCACTCACTTGAACCCCCAAATGAAGGATAACTATAGTTAGTGTATTAATTGCTGTGCGGCATTGAATATGCCGTAGGAATAGATGGGGAAACGGGAAAATGGAGGAAAGGAAAATCGGAGCGAATATTTACCAGCCTGTAGCATGAACCGACGTTGTATGAAGACAAATGGAGGCAAATGTTTCAATGAGTCCAAGCACGCAAGAACAGCGCCAGGTGCGGAACCTTTCCCTTGGTGCAATGGAGTGCGTACGAAAGTACATACGGGAGCTTTGCCCGAGGTGTAAAAATGGATGCAGGGCTTACCCCAAGTCTGATGTAAAGGTTCGATATCAAGTCATCGATCTACTCGATAAGTGCTGTGAATGTATCAAGACAGCATAAGGAACAAATTCCAAGCTCGCATCCTACACTGAGAATGAGACTTGAGCTGGTATTTGAGTCCATTCAACTACGAGAAGATATGTTGACCAACAGTACGTACTTGGGATGATATTTGGCCGGATTCAACTCGATGACCAGAATGACTCTATCTACTTTCCCATTGGGGTGGGTGGGGCCTCCCTAAAATAAAAATTGAAAATTGGCGCACATATAGATCTTGGTGAGAAAATGATATTCCATCTATAAACTTTGGGTGTGCTCCCAACTGTTGACTTGCTATGGATGTTTTGATCACAACAGATTTTTTTTTACAGGGCCTCGCCAGCCTGTGGCCCTGTTGCGATCAAAACATCCATAGCAAATCAACAGTTGGGAGGACACCAATGTAAGGGCAACCTCAAGACCTGAGCACCAACTCAAGGGTTCCGATAGGGGAGGATTCAAAGATAAATTAGTTACTAGTGTGCAAGATAGATACAACACACCTGATGAGGAAAGATCCAAAGAGAAAAGCTCTAAAGACCCACCCACACTATCCTAGACAGGAGGCTGTACTACTTGGAATGATCAACAGGTGACAGATATAAGATTAAGGCTATACTACTTGGAATGATGGAAGAATGACAGATGAAAGATGGACAGGTGAAGGATGGACAGATGACAGATGCACAGATGTCTCACTGAGAATCTTATACATGAAAACACAATGTGACAGGCACTGCCACAAAAATCACGGGAAATTGACAGAAAGTCACGGGAAATTTGACAGAAAGTCACATGGGTTGGTCCCACGGGTCTCGGAATCTGCTGTGTGCTTCTCCCTGGAGGCGAGGCGCGCCGCGAGCGTTAGCGAGCGGCAGTGCGGCGCCGGATGGCTCAGAATCTGCCATGTCTGCACGGAAGCTCAGAATCCGCCGTGTCTGACCGCCCGTGGCGAAGACACGGGGTGCCTTACATCTTGTAGGTACAAAGATACCTATAGTACTCACAAGCAAGGTCACATGCGAGATTGAAAGAGTCTGGGCCAGGAGTTCGCCCTTACAACCCAAAGTTTATAGACACACCGAGATTAGGGAAATTTTAGCACCGCTTAAGTTAATTATATAATGTCAAATTTTAGTGTGTGTGTTAACTGGGTTAAAACCAGTATTCAAACTTATCATTTTAATCAACCTTAAATTGATACTTAAACAGGAAGTATAATCACGCGTTTCAACGGAATTTAGGTGTGAGAAAACTTCAAGTTTCAGCGGGGTTAAGATGAACAATAAAAGCCTGCGTGTGAGTGCCTCTAAAATTTCCATTGATATGCGAGGTTCTATCTACGTTGATATGCGAGATAAGACCTTAGATATTATCACGCATTTTAACTCATTAATCAATTCAGTTAATGTGTTTTAGTGGAGTTAAAACGCGTGATAATATCTTAGTTTTTATCTCACCTATCAAAGCAGATAGAACCTTGTGTATCAACGGACGTTTTAGCGGCACTAACACGCAGGCTTTTTATTGTTCTTTTTAACTCCACTAAAACTCAAAGTTTTATCTCGCATCTTAGCCGCATTGAAATGCCTGACAATATCTTATATTCAAGAATGAATTTTACCTTGATTGAAATGCCAGGTTTTAATCTCGGTTAACATGCACACTTGAGCTTGACATTTTATAATTAACTTAAACGGTGCTAAAATTTCCCTAACCCCGGTGTGAGACGGAATATCATTTTCTCACCAAGATCTACATGTGCGCCAATTTTCAAAATTTATTTTAGGGAGACCCCCTCCCCACCCCGGTGAGAAAAGAGGTAGGGGGTGTAGCTGCCTGCGAACACCACCGACTTGGCGAAGGCGTCGGTGACGAGTACTGTGGGTGCCGCATGGGCCGGTGACACAGGGGTGCATGGCAGTATCGGTGTGCATATGTGATATGGTGTCTAGGATGAGGTAGCGCGAGTGAGGGGGCGTGATAGTCGTGGGGTTGCGGTGATGGAGTATTGGTCTTGCTTGCCTGGCGATCGCTGCTGGTGGTCGTGGGAGATGTCGTGCGTGATTCAAGAGAGGGGAGCGGGCGGGATGGGCGATAAAGCACATGCATACTAGGGTCCGCTGACAGTTCCACCTTAACTCTATGCCGCGCCGTTGACTATAACTCAATGGGTGGCTGGGGCGAGCATAGCCACTGGTGGCGGTGTGCGAAAAAAGAAGAAAATCGAAAAAATCTGAAAAAATCTGAGGAGGTAGAGATAAGAATTCTGATCAATTTTTGTATATAAAAGTCCATGATTGGATCAAAGGCTGATCCGTAAAACACGAAATACTCGAGCGAACGCGGCAGTTTTTGAATCTTAGGGAATAAAATATTCATATCTCAGCAACCACTAGGCCGTTTCTCTTGATTCTTGGTGCGTTAGAAAGCTACGGAAGAGGTCTTCAATTATATACTGACCGTGGGAAGATTTCCGGATATAGTAAATTTGGGATTATTTTAACGGAACTGATATGGAGATTTAATTGTTCTTCAACTCTGTAGTGTACTTAAGATGTCAGACAATAATGTGTTATAGTGTATTGATACAAGCTGTGATTATATTAATTGTATGGAGTACAAAATGCGGTAAGTAGAGTGAAGTACAGATTATAACTATCTGGCAGTCAAAAATTAGTGAGCACCGATCACACATTCTGGAGGTAGTAATTTCTCTCAGATTAATCTTCAAATATTATTTCCCTGCCTCCAGGGTTAGTCATTATAAAGAACCCCGGTATGTCATGCCCTGCAGAATACCCTCAGATCCAACATGTCAAAAAATTAGATCATTTGAACTATAATATCTGGCATGCCAACCATCCTACTGAAAAACAGTTGAATCTGAGCTATTAGGTCATCTCAAGTGACTAATCAAAAGTCATAGAATACCATGCCCTCTGTATTTTCAATGCCAACAAAATGGGCACATTCTCAAGGAAAACAGTTGAGAATTGATTGCAGGAGAACCATCCGATACAAAATGCATTGAAAAAAAAAAAAAAAAAAACATGCTATGCCCTCAGTTCTGCAAAGAGCTGTAAGTGTATGAAGTGGTCTGAATTTAAACTCGAAAAAAAAAAGTTTCTTGAACTCAGAATTTTTGATTAAATCTTCGGAGGTTAGCAGCGTTCTTGTGTTCCATGGCTCTAAAACCTCGGAAATGATTATCATAGGATGTATTCTGGCTGAACGAACCTGTGGCTACGAGTTGACCACCCACAAATCTAGGATTTGGTGGCGCCGAAATATTTGGTTCGATAGTAGAAGTATTCTGTCGATCCCGATTTTTCAATTCATGCAATACTCATGCTGTATGAAGGTCAATTTTCTGTGGCTAAGATAGCCGAGACTCCCGAAATAGACTCTTTTGCTGTAGAAGCTTCCAAACCTTAAAATCATACATCAAGTAATGAACATTCCACATTGGGCACAGTTCTCAAGTTCTACAGTCACCCCGAAAAATGCATCGTATCAGGCCACCCTAAAATGTATCCAAACTCTTGGTTTTGGGTTTGGTATTAGTGCGGCCGAAACCTTTAGTTTCAGGAGCAGTATCAGTCGCCGGTCCGGGCGGTGCGCCTCGGTCCGCTCGGACCGGCGACTGAAACTAATGGTTTCGGGCGCACTGATTACCTTTCCTGAAACCTTCGCCGAAACTGAAGGTTTCGGGTATGTTTTCGGGCGGCCTGATACATACCATTTTCCAGAGTGAGTCTGAAACCCTCGGAAATGACTATCTTCTACGACGCATTTTGTCCGTTTGTACTTTTCTTTCCTTTCTTTCTCGAATAGCCATGGCACCGTTCTCGAGCAGCAGCTGCACTGTCTTGATATGCCCTTCCGAGGACGCTGCTTGCAGCGCATTGTTGTACTTCCCACCCTGCGCATTCACCTCGGCACCGTGCTTGAGCAGCAGCTGCACCGTCTTGATGTGTCCTTCCGAGGCCGCCGCTTGCAGCGCGTTGCCATACTCTCCACCCTGAGTGTTCACCTCAGCACTGTGCTCGAGCAGCAGCTGCACCGTCTTGATGTGCCATGTTGAGGACGCTGCTTGCAGCGCGTTACCGTACTCTCCGCCCTGCGCATTCACCTCGGTACCGTGCTCGAGCAACAGGCGCAGAATGTTGACGTCCCCTCCTAAGGACGCCGCTTGCAGTGCGTTACCGTACTTTCCACCCTGCGTGTTCACCTCAGCACCGTGCTCGAGCAGCAGCTGCACTATTTTGCCGTGCCATTCCGAGGACGCTGCTTGCAGCGCGCTGCTGTATTTTCCGCCCTGCGCGTTGATCTCGGCACCGTGCTCGAGCAACAGGCGCACTAGTTTGACGTCTCCGCCTAAGGACGCCGCTTGCAGTGCGTTGCCGTACTTTCCACCCTGCGCGTTTACTTCGGCACCGTGCTCGAGCAGCAGACGCACAATGCCGACGTCCCCCCCTAAGGATGCCGCTTGCAGCGCGTTGCCGTACTCTCCGCCCTGTGCATTCATAACGGCACCGTGCTTGAGCAGCAGGTGCATAATATCGACGTCTCCTTCCGAGGACGCCGCTTGCAGCGCGTTGCCGTACTTTCCGCCCTGAGCGTTCACCTCGGCACCGTGCTCGAGCAGCAGGCGCACAGTCTCGATGTGCCCTTTGGAGGTCGCCGCATACAGCGCATTGTCGTCCTCTTTGCCCTTCACATTCACCTCGGCACCGTGCTGAAGCAACAAGTGCACAATCTCGATGTGCCCCTTCCAGCATGCCGCGTACAGCGCATTGCCGTGCTCTCCGCGCTGCGCGTTCACGTCGGCACCATGCTCGAGCAGAAGTCGCACCATCTCGAAGTCCCCTTGCTTGGCCTCTCGCTCGGCACTACCTATGCGAAAGTATCGTTCCATCTCGTTGTGCACTCGCAAGAGCGCCGCCTGCAGCGCGTCACCGTACTTCCCGCCTTGCGCGTTCACCTCGGCACCATGCTCAAGCAGCAGCCGCGCAATTTCAATTTCCCCTCTCCCGGAAGCCGCTTGCAGTGCGTTACCATAATATCCGCCCACCGCATTTACATCGCCACCGCGCTCGAGCAACCCCCTTACCAATGGACCAACGCCGACAAAAACGGATCGGTACAATGGCAGAAGAATAGGTTCCGGTTCCCATCGCCGCTCCCATTGCCACATCCATCGCCTGTTCTCCTTAGGGTCGGGATCATCCAGACGAGATAAATTAAGGTATGGTGTACTGTCGGCCTGGAATAGTTCCAAGACTCTGTCGACGAGGCGCAGAGTTTTTCTGTTGAGATTGCCAGTCTTTGGGACAACTGAGCTTTGCGCTCTCGAGGATCTGACCTGTAATGTAATGTTAACAGCGAGAACAGATCGAGAGTGTGAGGCTTGGATCTCACAGATGAGCCCTCATAATGGGCCAGACGAATCTCATCGCAGAGTTTGAGGTGAAAGCTCCAGTAAGATATAGCATAACGGGCGAGAGGATATTGCTGGCGGTATGTATCCTTCTCCAGGAGATGATCAATACTGCAGAGATATGAAATACACGTCCGAGCAAGCAAATGATGTGCTGTTTGCTCCGAGATACGCTGGTGATCACTGAAGGCATCCCTCGGGGCCTTCTGGGAGAGGAAGTATTCCTTGACTGAGGCGTGCGCAAGCTTGATATGTCCGTTATTCCATCCCTCCTGGGACACTGTGACAAACCCAGCGCAGGCCTGCAGAAGAGGCTTGGGTTGCATTCGCCGGGCTTTACTGAAACGAAGTGGCTCCTGATCGAAATCGAACGCTAAGGCGTCAACAATCTCCTCGACCGTCAGAGGATCTTCAGAGAAGATCAGCCAATTCATTGCCCGCAAAACGGCATCGACCATGGCGGGCTTTTTAATGTTTTTGATAATGCGCTCGTAGATTACGTCCAGCGAACTCGGCATGGTCACGAGGGCCTCGTTGATCTCATGGTCACTCCCATTGCAGTTGCGCAGCTCATCAAGTTGCAGAGATACGAGGCGAAACCTGTTCAACGTGATGAGTGGTGTGCGTAACAGGCACTAGTTTGACTCACATCCCACTTCCACGGTAGAGAAGGCTTTTTTTTATCTCGCCTTGCCTTTTCACACTCCAGCCATAATCGAAGTCGGATAATTGCTGGGTGAGATACAATTCTATGTCCTGATGCGTAAAATCTTGGAGAGATAATAGAACTGCACGTTCGGCAAGGTTAGTGCTGGTCCGTGGAACCTCTGGTCGGCTGGTCAAGAGGATATGGACGTTGGGGAGATTCGCGTCCAGAATTGTGGTGATGGTGGTGAGCAGGCGATCCCGTTCGGAGCATTCGTCGAGTGCATCCAGCACGATATATACCGGCTCTGTGAATTTCTTGAGAATTAGGATCAAAGCGTCCGAGATTAACACAGTATTAGTGGGGAGAAGCTGGCCATCAGAGTACGAGCTCCACAGCGTATCCAGTATCGTATCCGGAGAAGGGCCCCTAGCCGAGAGCTGCCAGACCAGCGAGCGTAAGAGCTGTGTGACCTCGCGTTGTTCTGAATTGTTTGTGTCGAAGTAGAAGAAGGCCAGTGGCTCCGCTCTGACTCGAAGCGTGTCGATTATGCTTGAACTATGTCGCGCGATGCTGAGCCTGCCGTCAAAGTACAAAATGAGGCGGAAATACCTCAACACCGTCTTTCCCGACCCCGCTGGAAGGCATGGATAAGCAAACAATGAGCGTAACGATGAAAAACAAGCTGACATATTCCCTGAAGCCAGAGTAAGGAGTTCTGCGCGTAAATCCATCCCATGAATTCCATACGCTTGAACAGCCACAATCCGGTGTTGGGGTGGCGCTTCTGTGCCGCGTCGTGTTGGCTGATGGCGACCTTCGCCGGGGAAAGCCACTTCTCCAGCCTTTTGCGCGGATTGCTGGGAGAATTAGTAACATCTGGCATGTATCAGAGGCAGCTTTCGGCATTATTGGAACAATTTACCGCCGTGGACCGTCATGTTCGAGATTTGGGGGCGGAACACGGTGATACGAGGGCCCTCGCCAATGCCACCAGTGCCACCGACGGGACCTGGTCCACCCGGCCCTCCTATGCCTCCTACAGAGGGCTCAGTCAGCATCGACCGCCGATGTGACTCAAACCCAATTCTCGCACCCTGGATTGACACATTCGTGGTCGAAGCATCCTCGCTGGTCGAAAGATCGGTTAGGCGTGAAGCCTTGATTGCCATCAGCCTTCGAATAAAATCCACACCAAGGAATCAGTCTCACATCAAATGCATCTAGGAACGCGTTGAGCCTTCGCTCTATGCCGTCTGCGATGCCCAGGAAGTCTGCATGTGTAACGAGCTGGACCCGGCTGCTGGATGTCCACGTCTCCGGATCTTCGCCGTCTGCGATGGACAGGAAGTCTGCATATGCGAAGGGCTGGATCTGACTTTTGGATGTCCACTTCTCCAATATGTGGTATGTTTCGCTTAAACAGCTATCTCGAATTAATGGCCCGATAGGGCGAAGGTTGACATCAAAGTCTCACATCTGATATTTCTCCAAAACGTTTTTCAAACCGCTCACCGCAATTCTGTCCTGGCCATGCAAGTCGTGCAATCCCTTCGCAAGGACATGTGAGACGTTGAAGATATTATTAAGAAGCTCGGACGCGCGTGTTTCGTCGTCGCTCACGACCTATGAAAACGTCAATACACATATCGCACGCAACAGAGAACAACCTTGTAGATTTCTATCAGTCTCTTAACGCAGCCTGTGATGATGCCAAGGTACGGCACGTTCTCCGTTATCCCGCTCAGCAGCTTGAGGATGTCGAAGGCAACTTCGAGAGCTGTATTGGGCTTCTGCATGACCTGAATGGTCTCAGGTCTAGTAGTCACCAGTGGGGTTCCGGCGGATTCGCTCTCGAGGGGTAGCATCGGATGTGGGTAGAAGCAGGCGAGGTGACAGAGATACACGTGCATATCCATTGCACCCAGGTCTATCACCTTGCTATTGCCTCGCTGTCAAGTTCCATAAATAGTTGCAAAACCATATAACGTCATCTGATATTCCTATTCGGTCCATGACATTGTGGGTCTGTCCCTAGCATTATCCTCCTGTCCGCGCTTTACCACGACCACACCCAACTGCATTTGGGGCACAGGGAACTTGGGACGACATTTATATGGCTTCCTGGACCCCCAGAAAAATTACCCTCTTTAAAAAATTACGCACGTCTGAAGCCTTTTAAACTCCGCTGACTCTCCACTCATGCCGTATATTCTCCGCCGATGCCGTACGCTACAGCAGTCTGCCGCCCTTGATCCCGAGTGCTACTGGCTCAGAGGCAATCAAGTATCCGACACTACCGGCACCATGCCACACCTTGACAGGCACTGCCCTGGCGCTAACGTTGACAGATCTCTCCTACTGCACTTGAAACAAAGGTAGCCGCGGCGAACATGTTCCTCCAATTGGCTCAAAGCATCTAGAATTTCGACTTATTGAGGAGAATACCCCATATTAGGGTCGTTCACAGTAGCCCTTTTTCTGCCCTTTTTCGTTCCCTTTTTCAACCCTTTTTCAGTTTTTCATCGTTTTTCATCGGATTTTTCTTCCCTTTTAGCATCTAGCATGTAAAAAGGGTAGAAAAGGGGAAAAACGAAGTTGATACAGTCGCAAACTAGGAAGCGCAACACAACGTAGAAGCGCAACACTAGGAATTACATACTTTTTAGCGTTCTGACTAGGTCCAAAAGTCATACGAGTATAGCAGGGTATCATATCATCTTGTCCACAAAAGGATTTGTGCAAAGAGCTCCTGTGAAGCCCTAGAAATTGCAATGTTTGTGACCGCATTTCACAGCTTTTGATCCCAACAACCAAACCTTTCCCTCATTCTGTGTTCACAGCACTGGCATACGAGAATTGTGTTGCTTTGGGGGTTTTCAGCATCCCTAATTACATATATGTAGGTTAAACCACCAAAAGGCATACCCCCAGAACTACAATCGATCACGTCGAAGTGTTGCGCTTCTACGTTATTTGGACATATTTGGGGTTCCGGAAAGATTTGAATCGTTCTCAAGAACAACTCAACGTTGCTCCCAAAGGTAAATTGTGCCATGGACTACGGTCGGCGGCATGGTCGCGGTTGGTTTTTGATTTTGACCTTGGACTTCGGAGTTACGGCTTGTCACCTTTGGCAGCGTTTGCTTCTGGTGACACGGCCAAGCCTAGCCGAGTGCGCTTGGCGGGAAGAAATCAATATCCTTGGTGAGTTTATCTCTCTCCGAGGTGCAGCGACTCCTGACTTAGTTAAAAATTTTTGGGACCCTTGAACATCCTCGCTACTCTGACAAACAGGGTGCAACCATTAGTTTGTTCCAACACTTCGCCAACATTTTGTCAAATAAGACTCTAGTCCTCATCCGCCCACGCGACGTACGCGTGCCTTCTGACACTCGGTGTAACAACGCTTCGCTAGTAGCTACGTAGGCCAATCCTTTGTAAGTGAGCTGTTTGAATTTGAATTCACAGTTCCGTGAATGAGCAACAATAGTAGCACACCTTGAATACGACCTTTAACTGCCCTCGACTCATGTATTCATCCTGAAGCATCACTGGAGTTTCATTTCGGTGGCTCCAAGCAAAGGTTTGGATTCCTGCGGTGCAATCGGCTGTCTGGTCCGCTAAAAACAAAGTCAAAGCAGTTGCATTGATTACGGGAGCGTTCAGAGTGAATGAAGAGAGCATGCACCGGTAACTGAAAAACATTGATAAGACATTGTAGGCAAAGATTTCATCCCACACCTAGTCTTGTACGCTTCAATGTCGAAGCACAGCCAGGAATACTCTTACTTTCATCCCAAATTCGTTTTTTTGACTTGTCAAGAGATTGGGGTGGTGTAGCTGAAGTACGAGCACAAAACTTGGATGTGGTTAATTTGAGAATAACTAGGAGAAATGATTTCACCACACTTTTTCAACAAGTGAATGTGGGCCTCAATGTAAACTGGGAAATTTACGATTTCGAAATTTGGAGGGGAGGGTCTTGTCAATATTTTGGCCACAATCCCTCAAATTGGGCTGTAAGACCTCCCGAAGATGGGTACTTTCTGTGTTAAGCTATTTTCAATGCGATGGCCCCTTTACTTTGCGAGCGGGTTGTGAATATATCTTAGTATGAAGCTTTCCAAAGCTCAAAGTATGTTACTCCAATAGGAATCCCACCTGTTCTGTATCCATGACTGTAACTGCAGCGCGCTAAACTTTGAACAAAATCAAACACACGTCTACCACGTGACTGCGCCTTAAAAATCAGATCGCCTCTTTAAGGCCCGAAGAAATGCTAGGCAGCCATTGTCTCGTTGGTTCACCCACCAGATTTGGTAGAAGTATATTCGTTGAACTAATGCATACCAGTTACTTATTGAATTACCTCCGTAAGCAAGTCCGTAAGCGACAAACCGCAAGTCCGAAGTCCGATATCAAAATTAAAAACCAACCGTGACCATGCCGCCGACCGTACATGGACTTGATATCAAGCCGATTCATAATACAATTTGGACCGAGTAATTTGAGTGAGATTTGAGTGAGATATTGATGAAAAAGTCTGATCGTTGCGCTTCCTAGTTTGCGACTGTACCTCTGAAACTGCAAGAATTCCACAAAAAAAGGGTGCGAAAAAGGGCAGGAAAAAGGGCTACTGTGAAATCCCCCACATGCATCCCCTTTTTCTGCCCTTTTTCGTTCCCTTTTTTAACCCTTTTTCAGTTTTTCATCGTTTTTGACCGGATTTTTTTTTTTTTTTTTTCCCCTTTTAGCATCTGGCATGTAAAAAGGGTAGAAAAGGGAAAAAACTAAGTTGATACCTCTAAAACTGCAAGAATTCCACCAAAAAAGTGCGAAAAAGGGCAGGAAAAAGGGCAGGAAAAAGGGCAGTTCCCTTTTTCTTCCCTTTTTGCTCCCCTTTTTGCTCCCCTTTTTGCTCCCTTTTTTGCTCCGTTTTTCCCATTCCTTTTACCTGTAGACAGTCCACTTGTGTGCATTATGCGTATTCAGCTGAATGCATGAATCAGAGACCTGCATCCGGTCAATTCCGTGATCGTTACATAATTTTTGATCTCTTTGACGCAAACGGCCACCACTCGCCTTATCGATGCCCTCTATTGCTCCTCGGAGAGCTCGAAAACCATCGTCGCGAGGTTCTACACCAATCGTATCTATGCCGCGCTTCGGAATTCTTCGCAGATTTAGGATCTAGTGAATCTGACTCCGGGTCTGGATCTGAATCGGAGCGTAGCAGCCTCAGCGACCTGTCTGAAATGTCCGCTGCGTCCCCCGAGAGCCTCCTTGATGTCGATATGGAGGCTCAATCATCGTCTCAATCAGATAACGAGTCCGATTCCTCGATATCTTCCGACTTTGACCAAGAATTTATTGCCATCTTCGAACGTCGTTACTGTGACTTGGTGCGCGAAATCGAAAATACCAGGGTCCTTTCACCGGCTCCTCCGGTTCCAAAAATGTCGCAACTTCCCCTCCTCGACCACTTTCGTGAATACAACGTCGAACGTTGGCGCCGTAAACTGCAAGTGGAGCCCGAGACTTTCGATGTTATCCTCAGTTTAATCCAAGAGGATCCTGTATTTTACAACAACTCGAACAACCCGCAGCTTCCGGTAGAAGTGCAGTTGGCAGTGTTTTTATTTCGCGCCGGTCACTACGGCAATGCGGCATCACCTGAAGATACTGCTGGATGGTCTGGGCTATCTGTCGGCGGGGTAGAGAAATGCACTGATCGAGTTATCGTTGCGCTTCTTGCCTTACACGACAATGCTATTAGCTTGCCAAACGAGCCCGAGAAGGAAGCCGCGAAGGAATGGGTGGAGGAGAATAGCTGTCCAGAATGGCGCGATGGCTTCCTCGTTTGTGATGGAAGCAAAATTCCTTTTTTTTCAACGACCAGGACTACACGGTGATGCATGGTTCGACAAAGACAAGCAGTATTCGATGGACTTGCAGGTAATAGTACCTGATTTTCTCTAATTCAGTTGGGCTTATGTCGAGATATCCGGTTGTGTGTACCCCAAATGATCTTATGATACGGGATTATGTGCTTGGCCAAACAGGGAGTGTGCACGACTCCTGGGCCTTTCGTGGAACGCGGATCTATAAAGAGTGTGAGACCATTTTTCAACTTGGAGAATGGATCTGGGCGGACTCTGCCTATCCAGTTGAAACCTGGTGTGTCGCACCATTCAAGAAACAATCAGAGGGGAGCTGAGCGCCGATCAACGTACCTTCAACTATCATTTGTCGAAAGTATGTTCAACCGTCGCCGATCCCCAGTTAATTTCATTTAACTCCTCTATCAATTTAGATCCGCATACGCATCGAGCATACAATTGGTGTACTAAAGGGGCGCTTTCAATCCCTTTTGCAGTTGCGAATTCAGATCTACAGTCATCGCCGTCACCTCTGGGCGATTATGTGGGTCCGTTGCTGCATCATATTGCACAATCTCATCACTCGGATTGAGTCCGGATCTGTGGATGAAGAGTGGCGGAACGAGATGTACAAAGAGTGGTTGGCACATGAGGGAGAACAATTGCTGCGTTTGAATCTGGAGGATTCCTCCAGTTCGTCGGGAGAGGAAGAGAGCGAAGAGGCAGATCTTCGGAGGGCCCAACGGCGGCTGCCAGCGAGGGAGAAGTTTTTCGTCAGAAGGTTATGAGAGCCTTGTTTGACAGTCCAACAAGCGGGGCGGTTCGGCGAAATACATAGATATTTGTTGATCAATACACGGCTGCAGCAGGTAAACGTGCGACAACTCACTGAGTAATGAAATTTTCCACTGACTTCCATAACTCCTCGGGGACGATTGTAGCGACGGCAGCACGGAGTTTGGGATCCGGGTCAACGGCAAATATAAACTTGGCAAGTGCGATATAATAGACGTTTTTCTGGCTTTTGGCGACGTTCTTCCGCCTGCCCTCCTGCGCAGCATCCTGGGAGGAGTCAGAAAAAAGCTTCTGGCGCTCCGAAGGATTCTGCTCCAGCCAATCCAGAGCACGCTCGGTGCGGGCTGTGGTGTATCGGATCCTGCCGAATTTCACGAGGCCTGTCGCCGGCACCGGCTCCTCCTCCTCCTCGGAATCACTCGCTAGCTTCGCCATCAGGAAAAAGCCAAATTGCTATGGGCTACCACATAGACACCCATAGAGGCCATAGTGGCCATAGATTAACCGTTCTTTAAGATTTTGCTCGTTTGGCTGTGCAATTACCCCATTCATTGCTGTCTCCTTTGGGCATTCCTCTGGGTTCGTCTTGAAGTGCCCTTATCCTTCCCCATTTGTGGACCGAACAATTACCAGGGGTTTTCAATTGACGTTCCTCAGCTGACCACTCTTCTTTGTTGTTAACAATTCCTTGGCTTTCTCCTTTCGTGTTTCCTCAGCTCTGGCTCTGGAGTAACCCGTTATATCCACGAATTTTCTGCGCTATCCTACAAAGGCTTTTCAGTTGTGGGTGACCACCTGATCTATGTGCAGTCTCTTCTTGACAGGATGCAGTTGCTGCTGCCTACGGCGCAGCTCGATTTGATTCTTATCAAGCCGGTGAACCACGTAGTCCTGCCGGTTGTGGACATATAAAGACTTCTGTTCTACAGCGAATCCTCTGCCCACTTTCCACACCCTCACTTCCCTACTCTGCAATATACTTCTCCGGGAATCACGGTTCGATTTCGCTTCTGTGTAGTGCTGGCTATATTTCAGACTTAAATCCATGGTCAAATCAACACTTACTGCTGTACTGCTCCTAATCTCGGGTCTCTTCTGGTGCCGCGGCAATTTTATGGCTTCTTTAACTAAGGATTGCATCAGCCCGGGGTCCATGGATCAACCAGAAGTCAGTGCAGCTCTTTCGCTGCGGTCCAATCGTACTGGTATCAGTCCCTTTTTGTACCTCAAACCATCTGTTTGATGCCTTCCGTCACTTCCCCTGTTTTCGTGATTGTTTCGCCATATGGCACTCTTCGGACTGATGGAAAGGTTTGCTAACCAATTATTTCTGCTGCCCTCCAGTGAGTCTTTTTGCCATCGATCATTACTCGCCTGTTTCGATGTTCAAACGATTCAATTCCGCCCTTTTGGCACCGACAGGTAAGCAGGCTCTGAAGCATTCATATTTGTAGTTTGTTCCGAATCTTTTATTCTATTCAATAAATATTCCTGGAGATCTTAGAACCGGAGCGAAGCGACGGTATATCTTGTGTCATGTTAACGTTGCTATGGCGTCTATGAGTGTCTATGCGGGTCTATGCAACTGTCCATAGAGCCCATAGCATTTGGGTTTTTCCTGATGGCCTTCTCGGAAGGGACACGCGGCCGGGAAGAAGCCCGCGTGGGTGACGCGTAGACCTTGGGCTTCTTTGGCGTTGCTTTTTTCGCCGCTTTTCCGGGCACAGCTCCAGAGACCTTTTTACCCGTCTGCGCCATGGCACATAGAAAGAGAAAGCAATAGAAGGGAGGGTAAATAAAGCTGTAACGACTGAGCAGGGAGTGGTACGATACAAAGAAAACTGAGTTTGAAGCGGAGTTTGAAATGTAACGTAATCAAAGACAGCTTGATATCAACTCTCGGCCGTGCTCGAGAGGGAGGGGGTTCAATGGGTGCAAAACAAATGAGTAACAAAGCAAAGAGGAAACAAAAAGGAGAAAGAGGGAGCAAAAAGGGTAGCAAAAAGGGAGCAAAAAGGGAGCAAAAAGGGAACGAAAAAGGGTGGAAATGGGGAACTGTGAATGGCCAAAGTTTTAGAGGTATCAACTTAGTTTTTTCCCTTTTAAGCCCTTTTTGCATGCCAGATGCTAAAAGGGAAAAAAAATCCGGTGAAAATCGATGGAGAACTGAAAAAGGGTCGAAAAAGGGAACAAAAAAGGGCGGGAAAAAGGCTACTGTGAACAACCCTAATGAAAGGTTAGTGAGTAGTCAATGGACATGATGAAATGGTGGCAGTTTTTATCACTGTTACTCCCTTGTAGTATAGTGGTAAAGTTATTGTGCTGCAAATTAACTCCATTCCACAGGATGACAGGAGTCTGGAGTTCGAACCCAGCTGCTGCCATTCATTTTGTTGAACCGATTAAATCTGCACAAGATTAATCTAGAACAATTAAATCTTTTCTCTCAGATTAATCTTGTAATATCATCTCCCTACCTCTCGGGGTCACTGGTATACACTACTACGGGCTGTAACATACAGCAATTTGTGTGAAATTTTAATTTTTTTCTACAGCAACTTGTGTAGAAAATTTAAAATTTCCAGCTCATGAACTTGTGTCAAAATTAAATCACAGCTGCTGCAACTGTTGAGATAAAAGCCCTGGGGACTCATACGCTCATTCCACAACGTTTTCTGAGGAAGCTCACAATGGTGTGTTCATCAGGAGTCTATACTCCTCCACCTCTCTGACCACATACTCAGTTTCGACCACCTACCAACTCAACCACCTTGAAAAAATTGAAATATGCTTTCCTTCGCGGAGTTGGAATGCGATCATCTATGTGCATCTGACACCGTCGATTGAGATGGATAGCCGCCATGAGCGCTGGAAGGAAGGAGCGCGGGGCGACGCCGGATGTTTGGTGTTGCGTGCCAGTGGGTGCATCGCCACTCTGTTTTCTCTGCACTACGTCAATCTCAACTCGCGACTAAGGTGAACTAGGCTAGCAATGCATTGATGGATTTGGCTTTACTCATTCAAGCACACATCCGTTTCTCGCTGCAGCGTGCTCAGCACCCTGGCGCGTGATTCATAGTCGGATGCCACCATGACACGCTGAGAAAGGTCATCATCGGAACTTACGGATAACCAGGTGCGCACCCTCTTTCGTCTCGATACACTCGTAGAATTGACTGACGGTTTATCTTTCCTCTCTGCCTTCCGTTTCCCAGCCCACGTGGCACTACCTTGAAGCACTTCCGTAGCGTTCCATGCTCCTCGCCCGAGGCTTTTCTGAGGTTCGAGCATCGTAGTCGTCCCTCAGCTTATCATCTGCCTCATCCCACCAAATCGCTCATCTGGCGCCTATATCCCTAGAAAACCGTCGCTACTTCACAAATGCCTTCCAAGCATCGGCCTTTTAACAGTTTACTTGCCGGTGCTTGTCGGCGCTTGTACAAGCTTGTACAAGCCCGAAAAGCCGACAAGCTGACAAGCGCACAAGCTATGTCCAAAGGCCCAAAAAAATTTTTTTGGGACCCGCCCCATTGGCTTCTAGACTTCATTTCTGTGCTTTTATTTTTTTGCACAAGTGCAAAAAGTCGGAAAGCCCCACAAGCATTTTGTCATTTTGCTGATGAGGTCGCGCTCGCCTTTCAAGATGTTCCTGGCCATGTCGTCCGCCGCCTGCGTCGCGTCATGTCCGCATTCGCGCCTGCCCGTCTTACATGGTCGTTTGTCCTTTGGTTGCTCCGTCGTCGTCGTCGTCTTTCCGTTTGCTATCCCCTCCTCTCCCATCTCCTTTACCCCGCGCTCGCTCATTCATCACTCGTCGCACACCAGCCGCAAGATCTTTCCTCTGTTCCCCGCGTCGTACATCCCAGCTGTGCTGCACGCCGCCCTTACACCTCCTCCTCCATCGGAGACACCTCGTCGTTCCACCCCAGTAGTTGAAGATATCTTTTACACCCATGCTGGTCCTTAATAATCGTACACGTCCATCATCCTGATCTGCAGCGGCAGCACCATCCTCGCACCCTGGTGCGATCGTCCGAGTCCCACCTCATATCCAGCCCTTCCGCCCCTCCCCATCCTTGCTCCTCATACCTCTCCATGGCACCTCTCCCTCGCTGTACCTTCCCCGTGCACGCCCCTCATCTCCCCGCTCCTTTCAATCGCATTCCCTGTATACTGATCCATGTCTTGTAGACCTCACCCGCCCATGCGTTGCTGCCGCTCTCGATGCTCCTTTGACGTCGCAGTGGAGCGAGGCGACGTGTACTCGCGACTTCTTCCTGTAACACGTGTGGTCGTCCCCTCACATCTCGCGTCGCTGAACGTATGCCCCGCGGTCGAAGAACTTCCACCGAGATGCGGAACTCTTCGCCCGCTCGCACGTTACAACCGCACTCATACCCGATATTCACGATCCGTCCCCGCTTCGTCTCCTCCAGTTCAGGCGCAGCGCCCGAGGGACAAAACGACGAGTGAATTCTTGGTCTTGTCCTCCGCACTCTTTCCTGTCTCTTTCCTGTCTCTTTCGGTCTCCTTTCCCCGACCACGGCGTCGCTTTTCCGTATCTCCAATATGGCCCCTCACACCTTTTCTCTACTCATTCTGCACATGCTCAGTTTGATACCGTGTCTCTTAGCCCCCACCATTGCGTAGGCAATGGGATATAGACCGGTGCCGGATTTGAAGCGTATTACGGCGGTGTGTGCGGTCCTTCAAGTTCTCTCCCTCAGGTCCTCGCTATCTTTTATGAATTTCGACACGCTTGCACATATTGACTGGTATTTCACAGGGGCCGCGCACCGCGCGTATCCCGGTGGAACCTTTGCGCGGGGTCGATACCATCCAGTGACTCGGTGACTCCGGAGCCTTGCATCACACGCATCCCCCTCGGGCTTTTTGTGCACTAGCCATCTGCGCGCCAGTGTTTTCTGAAGTTTCGGACTTATCACTTGCCTAATCTCCTGCTTCGCTGACTGTGGCGCAATATAAGCTATGAAAATTCACCGAGGTGCGTAGGTAATCTTCGGCTTCATTATTTCCTCCTCGTCCATCGGTGTTTGCGGGATACTATTTCGATTTCCGTTTCCGCTTGCCGCGGCACCACTGGCGTACATATTTGATCCCCTGTTACACGTTCTCGACCCATTCCCTGACGTCCCCTTCCTTCTACCATCATCTTCAGAAATAACATCCTTTCTTTTTTTCACCGATCCTCGTTCTATTTCTCGGAGTTCACGAAGTGAGAAGAGATTTCTGCATACCAGCGATGATGCGACGACAAACTGAGTCGAATGCAGAGGTGGACATGGATTAGGGTGTCAATGGGCTTCATTCTATCAGCAATTCGGGAGCACGCATGACATGTTTCTTACCCCTGCCGACACGTCGTTCTCGCGGCGCACATTGCCGCCGTCGAGGCTCCGCCCGCCCGCCATCTGATCATGTGGGACAGAATTTGACGGCGGGAGTCACAGGGTGGTTCGGCCCAACCTAGACCGGGCAAGCAGTATTCTGTCAAGACGACAATCCGAGACTTGTTGGACGCCGAGATTTGGTTCAGGTTGAAAACTGAGCATGCCAATGCTTTCAGGCCAGCAATCATCATTCATCATGTATGTGCACGAGCAGGTTTCTCTGTCTGCGATCCATTGGGAGACTACAGAATTGTGCAGTAACAAATTATGAAATTCGGTGGCAGATATACACTAGGTCAGGCGTCTACTCGCTGGGGGCCAGCTTCGGCGCGGCCAGATACCATCCAACCCAGTTAAGTATTCAATGTTCGAAAGCAGCGGTAAGCAATTTGTCAAAAACAGGAGATCCTACGCCAGCTAAGGGGAGATATCAGAGTGGCAGGGCGCTTCAAAACTGTGCGCACTTACTGAGTGCATCCCATCCTTTAGTCGCATCAAACGCAACCTATTTAAAGCAGATCAGATAAACTACGCGAAATCGATTCGTTTCAGATGATTGAAGAGCTCACTGATGATGTGGGACAATCAAAGCCAGAGTTGTGACCCTCCGTAATATCCGTAAATGCTTTTTCATTCGCATAGAGCCAAGGATTCAGGAAACCTAAAACAGGCTTGCCGGCGGCCAACAGCCGATCGTTGATCAGAGCGATTATTGCCGCAAAGATGGGGGACGAGAAACTCGTTCCTGCTGTCACAGAAGTTGTGCCTTGAACCACCAGCGGAAAGCCCGACCCTTGAATGGCGACGTCAGGGTACCCACGCCCTGATTTATTGAACGTCCCTGCGAAATCGGGGGGGATTGTTTTAAGGAAACTGTCCACCACCCTGGATCTGGTACCACGGTCTTGGAAATAGATCGGAGAACCCGCCGCCTGTCAGGTTAGTGGCTACCTCGGGGTTGAATCCCTGATTCGCGCCGACGGCCGTGACGTAGGGACATGACGCAGAGAAGATGGGGAGGAAAACGTTGCTCTCGCAAACGCCAGGAATGCTACTATTGTCGTGGCTGCCTAGGGCTCTGTTTATAATTCCCGAGGCAATTATAAACGTTTTTTATTGATGGGTTTATAAACAGGGTGTTTATAAACATGTTTATAAACCGGACATGCCCAACTGTCTAAAATTCCAGTGTGTTGACTTTCCTCTCCCACATCGTGTTCCCAAAACGTTTTTTCCTGCTCCCTGTACTCCCCGCCGCCCGCTCTGCCCAGGTAGCGAAGCCACCATCTGCATCAGCACCTGCAATGGGCTTGTCCGCCAGCAGATCACGGAAAAACGGCCCCGTGATATCGACGCCGTCACAATGTTCGGGTAACTTTGGGAGCACTGTTTTCTGCCGTATCGATTGTCGAAGTTGCAGCCACCTCAACATCTGTTCCCTTCATTAGCCCTTTCACGCTGCACCAATTTAGTGACGAGAAGGGCGGAATTTTTTTCCGTCGGTGATCTCCGGTCCCTTGACTGTATAGAATTATAAACCGGCACTTTCCGCCGAACCATTTAAAAACCAGTTTATATATCGGTGTTTATAAACATGTTTATAAACCGGACTTATAAACAGAGCCCTATGGCTGCCACGCACACCGCCCTATAAGAATTACGAATATTGTAAATTGGATCAAGTTGAAATTCAAGAACAGGTAAACTCACATCCCCGGAAGCAAACAGAACAGAAATTCCCCGTGCACCTAGGGCCATGTAACTGTCACAAATCTTCCTGCAAAATATTCAGTGAACGCGAAGATTCCTGAGCCCATCAAGCGCTGACCTGGCAACGGAGCTTTCAATTTGGTTCTCCATGGGTATATACGAGGTGGTCACTACAGACGGCGGGTTGTTGAGTCCGTCAAGAAATATGTTTGTGTCCAAGAAGGCGGTCACAAGATCCGAGGAATCACTGTCTGGGGGTCCGCCAACAGAGAGGAACTCAATGGGAACCCCCGTTGCGGGACCTATCAATAACAATTCAGTGGCTACAGAGCACGGTTGAAGACTCGAAAAACGCGCCGACTGCAAGCGAACGTCGCCCTTCACAGTGTCGACATTTTTCTTTATTTCTTTAATGTCTTAATGTCCCTGATGTCCAGTTCGACGTCTCTGAGGCCCTCCCTGAGGGCCTCCTTGAGACCATCGGCAAACCAGGCTGGCGCAGCGTCTAACGGAAGATGAAGACGTGCGTCGATAGTGCCTAACTAACCAAACACACCTGCGCCGCAGTAAGCCGCCACCAAAGAGTGTTGATAGGCTAGGGAAGCAGACACATGCGATACAATCGGATTCTCCCACTGCCCGACGGTGTCCTGTTATAGAGTGCATATAGACGATTCATAGTCTACTTACCAAAGGCAATATCGACATTCTTGACATATTGCTGAGCGGCACGAACATCTCGGGCGGTAGGAGGGTCCTGAGGGGCATCAGGAAGGTTTACAATGTTGTTGAGGGCAGGAGGCTGGATAGGCATGACGGTTGTTATCAAACCATGACAGTGTTACGTCACAAACACGCGAGCGAGTCACGCAAGGGCACAGCTTCCCCGTGCCAGTCTTAAGGCTCCAACTGTTTCCATTTTTAAACGGTTATAACCGGTTGTAAATGGATTAATAATCCATTTAGTTTACGGACCCAGATAAACGATAAACAAATGGTAAACAAACGGTTTACACGGTATTTTTTCCCATGTTTTCTGTGACTCGTTGAGACCTGCGGGGACGGTTAAGTTGTGCTTGTGTAAGTTACATGAGTCATTGTTCCGCCTGATCCTAATGATGGCGCGTAGATTTGTTACCTGATAAGTATGCCGTTCCAAATGCACTTTTAATGTTCCCCCACATTTTAGTGTTTTCCCCTCAATATATTGGAAATTTATGCCGTTCCAAATGCACTTTTAATGTTCCCCCCCACATTTTAGTGTTTTCCCCCCAATTCATTGGAAATTTGGTAAATTTCCCCTCAGCTTTCATACTTTTTAAGGTCAATATAATGTGGGGATTCTTCTCGGAAATCCCCTCCTTTCATTTCCCTATTTTACATTTCCGCAACTTTTACCGCTGCAAAAAATTTCCCCTCAACAAATTCGGCGCAAAAATTTTCCCCTCAACTTATGGGCACAAAATTTTTTATTGCTCAAATCGACACCTAAAGTCATTTAGATACTAGATTTTGATCCCCCGCAGGCCTAAGCATGCCAGTTTCACCCCAGGAGTGGAAATACGGCGAGCATCAAATATCAAACACGGTCACGTGGCACCCTGGCTGGCAAGCGCGATACCAGTTAGTCCAGTTCTAGATGTGCTACTGGCAACCTGAGTAAAAAATATACTAAAAAATGAAGCCAAACTCCAGGGGATACCATGATACCTGCCAGTCCAGTTCCAGGTGTGCTACTGGCAACCTGAGTGATAAATATATTAAAAAATGAAGCCAAACCTGAGGGGATACAGCCCATATTCATGGTGTGAAGTAAATCCAGGGCTATTATGACCGGATTAGATGTGAACTGGACTAACTGGTATCGTGCTTGCCGGCCTGGGTGACACGTGATCGTGTTTGATATTTAATACTCACTGTATTTCCACTCCTAGGGTGAAAGTAGCATGCTTAGGCCTGTGGGGGATCAAAATACAGTATTTAAATGACTTTAGGTGTCGATTTGAGCAATAAAAAAAAAATTGCACTGAATTTGTTGAGGGGAAATTTTTTGTAGCGGTAAAAGTGCCGGAAACGTAAAATAGGGAAATGAAAGAAGGGGATTTCTGAGAAGAATCCCCACATTATATTGACCTTAAAAAGTGTGAAAGTTGAGGGGAAATTTACCAAATTTCCAATATATTGAGGGGAAAACACTAAAATGTGGGGGGAACATTAAAAGTGCATTTGGAACGGCATACTTATCAGGTAACAAATCTACGCGCCATCATTAGGATCAGGCGGAACAATGACTCATGTAACTTACACAAGCACAACTTAACCGTCCCCGCAGGTCTCAACGAGTCACAGAAAACATGGGAAAAAATACCGTGTAAACCGTTTGTTTACCATTTGTTTATCGTTTATCTGGGTCCGTAAACTAAATGGATTATTAATCCATTTACAACCGGTTATAACCGTTTAAAAATGGAAACAGTTGGAGCCTTAGCGATGCTGGCAGATGTCTACATTAGTGTTTTTCTGGCTTTGGCCTCAGGCCAAAAGCCATGGCTTTTTGGCTCGGCTTTGGCTTTTTCTGGCCTTGGCTTAGGTTGGCTTTGGCCTGGCCTGGGATTTAGCAGGACCAAAGCCAAAGCCCAACTGATTTCCCTGCCAAAAGCCATGGCCCCAAGCCAAGCCAAGCCAAAGCCAGGCCAAGCCAACAGTTTGGCCGTGGCCTGGCTTGAGATTTTCTGAAGCCAAAGCCAAGCCAAAAAGCCAAAGCCAAAGCCAGAAAAACACTAGTCTACATTTGCCTTCCCAGCGCAATAGGCTCCCCCAAGCTTCAAGTTTGCTTGTGGCTCCCCGGCGCTCTTGACCCTCCACCGGCTCTTGCGCCGTCTCTATTCACCTCACGCCATTCCCAGGCTCTTATTAAGGTCCAATAGTGGGCGCTCCTGCATTTTATCGGCCTCAGCTGGCTCCGTATAGCTACTGCGCTCAATCTTACCCCTGGTGCATCCTTGCTTCCACCCGCCCTTGTGTGCACCGCACTCGCATGACGCAACTTCGATCCACCTTTTTGGAGTCTGACAGTGCATTCTCTCGCGTCCTGGTGGTTCTAGCAGGTTTCTTGCGCCCCTTCTGCTTGATTTTGCTCTGCTGCACACCTCTGCTTCCACCCACGCTTGTACACCCTGCATTTACCAAACGCCACGTCAATTCACTTGATGGAGCTCCAATGAACATTCTTTCAGGGCTTTGTAACCTCAGCTCGCTCTGCACACCTGCTGTGCTCGATTTTGCCCCAGGTGAGCCCTGGCTTCCACCTGCGCATGAACGGTCCTTGTTCAACTAGCAATACGTTAATTTACCTTTGGAAGCTCCAACACACGGCCTTGTGGTTTTGAGACCCGCCTCGGCTCTGTGCGCTTACTACGTTCGATGTTGTCCCCGGTGCACCATAGCCTCCTCCCATGCTTGTGTGCTCAACTTCGCCCAGCGCTACCTTCATCCACTTGGACTGGCTCCTATCCGCACCCTCCTGCATTTTGGGCACACCCGCTCACTCTGTGCGCCTGTTCCCCTTGATTTACTCCCCCGCACTCCCGGGCTTCCACCGACGCGTCTATGGGTCATAATTGCTCAGCGCTACCTCCATGCACTGTAGTAAGCTTAAATTCACATATCCCCTCAATTTAGAGGCCCCCGGACGCTATGTGCATGCCCTAGCGGTTCTTTTCGCTTTTCCTAAGCTTTAGCGCCCTGGGCGCCTATTGTGTCGGGACTCGGACCGTGTCCGGAACTCGTCCGGGAGTTACCGATATACACAAAATATTTGCATTCAGGAGCGCTCTCTTCATTCCGACCTTTGGCCATGATACTTATTGGATAGTATCTACATTAATACATATCATATGTAGATATTAGGGAAACTGGACAAAAGGAAAATATCTTATTCATCATCGAAGCTGTCTCTCCGCCAAATTTGAGATCAAAACTAATTTTGCGCCACTACCGGCATGTTACAAGGTCCGTAAAATCCTGGAAGATCATGAGGGATGCAGAAGAAGTGTTAGAATGATATCGGAAAGAAATTTAGCAGCCTATATGGAGGTGGAAGGAGGAATGAGTCTGAAGTTCACTTGGACAAGTTGAATTTACGGTTTTCAATTGAAAACCCAGTACAACTTGACCTCTTTTTGGGTCCCTTTCTTATATATGCTCCCACAGACTCTCGAGACCCCTGTTCAAACTGCAAATTTGAGTGCATAGAACCTCTACACTGAACTTTGAGGGCTTGATAGGCCCTCAGACTAGCTCCATGCCCCGAAAATCGCCAAAAACCCTAAAATTACGAGAATTTCAAACTTATCCCATGGGTCCAATTTTTGAATATGATGATAAAATATAGTGGACGAGTCCGGATCCAGGTTTGCAGATCATTATCTCGGGAATTGGACAAGATATGAGCGATGACATTTCAGCATCCAACTGCTGAAAAGGTATGAAGCACTTGATTTCCCTGGCCGATACTTGCTGAGCGGGCTTCAGTAATATTGAAACGTCTCTAGCAGGTTATTTGATGACCACAAATCACTCAGTGTAGTTGTATGCCTCGGATTCTAGAACTCGAGTATTTCGCACTATGTTCTACGAAAAAAATGTTATCGGGGTTCAAACTAGATCAAAAGGATGCGGCAGGGTTCCAGGAACTGCTTGCACTATATTTTACACATCAGACACGTTCAAGGATCGAAGGAGAACCTGGAAAAAGCGGTTCGTGATTTTTGACTACCCCATTTTTGAAGGTTTCTTTGTTCAAGCTCAATCTATTTGCAGTTATGAGATTCACCCCGGTGTTAATTTTTCTTCAAAGTGTCTCAGTGTCGCAAACGACACGAACTTTCGTCGCGTAATGTTGGCCAAATGGAGGCAAGTCGCGCTCGTCACAGTGTGACACACTCTCTTTCTTTCTTTCCACCACACGACTCAAGCTTATAGCCTCGCCGCATTCCCCTCCGATGGTCTCTCTGGGTGTCTCAACGAATCTTCAGTGTTCTCACTACGTTTTAACTCCGAAATACGCCCTCAGCCACTGCCAAATCAACTGCCGTCCGAATATGGTGTATTCCGCTTTGTCCTCCTCAAACTCTGAGACACCGAGAATCGCCCTATAATTGCGCTATCCCTGTCGCTTATGCTCATCCCATACCTGGAAGCAACTCACGACTTGTTTCAATCCATCAATGTCGCTCAATCCGACCCAATTTGATACACCGCAAGCAAGTGAATAAACGTACGCTACGGAGTCGCCGCCGAGCACAGCAACGGGTGTGAACATGGTGGGATGCCTTCGGGGCACTTGAGGTGCGTGCTCCATTCTCTCTGTTCTGGTTTGTCGCTCATTTCTTCTAGTTATTTGCGAAAGTTTCTTCTCGCTTCCTTTTTTTGGTCATCCTCACTACCCATGCCCAATAGACGACTACAATGTCACCTACAACATGCATACAGCGCCTCCTCAGCACGGGACCGCGCCCCGCCGCCGCCTTCGCTGTTTTGGGACCCTACCGCAACATCAGTCCGTCCTCGCCCGATCGAAGAGCCCGGATCTCAACAGGTCGTTGATGACAGTCCTCGAGTGGCTTTGAAGCCCCTCTATGAGCTCAGCAACACTTGGGCCCTTTGCAGGTGCAGGACTGCCCAGACTGCTGGTACGCATGCTGCGCCAGGTGCAGGGCGTACCCAACAATCCCGCACTGCAGGTTATGGCGGGCGACATCGTGCAGGCCCGTGTACTAGTCGGGTGCGTGATAATCGGGGGTGCGTGGTCATTGGGATGCACGGTGCAAATGCGGGGAGGACGCCGTGGCGCAACGGGAGAAGTGCAAGCGTAATCTGCATTGGCCGTGCTGCCGATTTATGCCACCTCCTCACTGCTCTACTGCGGCTCACGGTGAGCGCACTTTCATTGGCTCTCTTACCCACCAACCACACTTGCTTTGGCTAGGTCTTCATGCAGGCAGCGGCACCAGGGGAGGCAGCCTGTGCAACGACCTAATTCGTCTTTTGCCGTGTCCCTCTCCATCCTTTTCCTTAGCTACGTTACCCTACGTGTACTATTGTAGAGCTGCATAAATGATATTTTTTTCGTGATTTCTATCCAACTTTTTTTGAGCTCACCGTCAGAGACGATGCCAAGAACAATTTGATCGATGTGCTCCAAATGCGGATACTGGGATCACGGCGACGACGACCACGAGCTCGTCGTGCACAATGGGCTTGGAAGCTCCCCACTGAAAGAGGAAAGGGTTCTACCGCGATGTATCGCGAGGTTTCTAATCAGAGCTTCTGATCAATCGGATTTTCGCCTCAGGTAGAGGGGGTGATGTATCGCTCCCCTGGAGAGTGAAAAAAGTAACTTGTGGCAGCTAACTTTAACTTTGATCGTCCCTTCGGCTTGGTGGGACTAACTTTACGGTACTTTACAGTACTTTTCCCACGCTTGGCGAAACTAACTTGTTGACAGCTAACTTGTACAGTTCTGACAAGATTATGCAAGGAACCCAGTAGATGCTTCCCAACACCTCGAGACTATTCTGAACAACAGTAATTATTATTCTCACTCTATCGCAGTCACCGTGAGTACCTTCATCGTTGTTGATGTTCACCATGCCTGTTGCATCGGTTCGACATGTTCCATCTGACGGGTAGCCGACCCGTTCCGTCAAGGAGTTCAGAAAAGCGTTTGGTGGGATGGCAACGGGATGGTTTTCTGATATGACAGTGGCCGTCAATGGGCCAACGGTTTGGCAGTGGTTGGCCCCTAAATTTCATAGGTTTTGAAGAGTTTCTTGTGGAAATGAGGTTCCCTTACTACTATCAAACTTAGTGGGTGCTATCTGGAGGTGTATATTAGCCAGGACCAAGCCAAAACAGTATTGCCAAGTTCCAAATCTGAATAACTTGATGGTGTTTCTCAATACTTTCATAGCATTATGTTGGAATTTGGGCTGCTAAGGAAGTCTAGAAAGTCTAGGTCCTGCTTGGACAAACGAAATGATTCAATATCACAGATGAAGATTCAACCACACGCACACTGGAGTTCACGGATGTTCGGCAAATTCTTGAAGCTGGGTTTTAGCTTGTTCTAATCCCGAACTTCAAGATGATAAACTGACTGAGATAATAATGCGGGGATGGCCGAACTCAAATTTTCTGTGAAAGAAAATTGAGTTTGAATATAAAGTGCATCTGGGCACAGCCTGATATGTTCAATAACTACCGATAGGGCGCTGTAGGGTGCAGAAAGCTAAAACACTTGTGAAAGCCAAATGGCTCAGATACGAGTGAAGAAACAAGGCCTAGACTTGTTTCAGTTCACTTATTTACATCTACTTACATGTTAACTTGCTGTTACTTAAAGTAACTTACCGCTAACTTGGCCGCACACGTTAGATCAGCCAAAGTAACTTGCCATCAGATGGCATCAGTTACCGCCAAGTTCACCCGGTCGCTTCCAAGTTACTTTCGAACTTGGACATACAGCATGAAAACACATCTAGAAGGTTCATTTGGAACACTGTCTAGGGCATTTTATACTACAAGAAGTTAAAGAGGTCTCCTGGATACTTATCATGATGAGAATTATTCCTGTACTGCAACTTGAAGTCTGTGGTGCCGGGGTACTTCCGACAATGTTCAAGGGGCGGGGGTCCAGGATACGTTCCTGAGGGAAGAAAAAGTTTCAATAGGCAGTAAACATTGTCAGAGCTATGTAGAAAATTGTCGGCTTGTGGCAGAGAGAAAACAAAAACTTGAGTGATCGGGGCAGTCACATGTAAGGACGCAAAGCGAGTAATGTCATTAACCCATTGACTCGCTCGACGCACAAGACAAAGCCTTGCTTCACATAGGGGTTGGTTTTGCATGTTACTAACCTAGCCACATGGACTGTTAGCAAGTGAAATCCATGTTGAGGGGATAACGGAATGTTATTCACATGATCAGCGGTAAAGCCTGCACGCAGAGACGCAAATATCACGCTGGGAGTTGTTAACTTACTCTAGTGTGCCATTACTTTTTCTAACTTGAAGTTACTTAAGTTAACTTATAAGTTACTTTTGCTAACGTTACGTTACTTGCCTGCCATACGTAAAGTAAAGTTAGTTTTGGCAGATCAAGTTAGTTTTGCCAAGTAACTTTAGTAACCATCCAGGCGTGAGCGCCTTTGCAGCTCATCTGGGTGCGGCGGCATGGGATTGCGGGCTGCCCAGGATCAAACATGACCTTGGGTTCACCGTCCGCCTTGCCGCTGCCGTCGCTTTTCCAAGAATCATTGTCCTATGCTTGTGAATTGCGGAAAAAGTATCAAGAGCAAGCACACGTACATGGTTCTTGATCAGCCAATCCGGTCGATAGTGTCATAATTTGAACCCAGATTGAGGATGAACGCGGTCGGAATACGGGGATTGGGCGAAATTGAAGGGATGACGCCATGGGGCATCACATACTCGATGCGCTCGACCGTCGATTTAGCAGTAATGCGAAACTTGCCGATAATGACGAGCGACGTGATCCCAGGATCCTGCCAGATAGTGTCGGACTCTTGCAGTTCACCTGTGATATGAAACGGCTTGGCAGCAGGCTGGTTGTCGTCATCTGAGTCGCCGTCCGAGGGGTCGTCTAGCAACAAAGCACATTCAGTGACATTGTCGTAAACAGTAGACAAATAGTTTACTTACCGTCGTTGGGATCAATTCCAGCTGGCGGGATACTGGAAGAGCGAGATGAAATGCGCGTCAGAGCCTGAGAAACTTCAAAATCCGAGTCGATTGGGCCATCGTCAGGTTCAGAGTCAGAGGAGAGAATTTCCAGAACATCATGGCCGTCCTCTTGGAGCACACGCGTCCGAACGGGATCAGCCCGAGGAGCACTATCGACCGATTCCACGGAGCTCTGACGCGTCAACCCAGTCTCGATCGCGGAACAAGTCGGCATGGGCGCGAATATAGGCCGGCGAGTAAATCTACGCGCGCACAGAACGGTCAGTATGGGGCCATGAGAAGTAGGACGGCAACCTACGTGATTCCGGAATGCGATCACGGTCAGACAGGCTGTCAAGGAGTTCGACGTCGACAGTCATACGCTGGGCGGTATTTCCTGCGGTGGGGAGCATTGAGCGCGTCGGAGACGCGTCGAGCACGTCGTAGGGCATCAGGGTGGTGGTAGTAAAAGGAAGAAAGAGGTCGCAAAAATTTCACCGTCGATCTCACGTGCAAGCGGCGATCCGCCGCAACCGAGGTCGATCAAAAGAGGCACATTCCCAAAATAGCTATCTGTCGCGTTTCCCAGAATGTGCCGCACATTGGTCCATCTGCCTCGCATTAAATCCATCTGCCTCACATCAAAATTTATCTGGGCCCGCCATCTTGTATATCCTCGAGAATAGTGACGGCAGTCTTTCCCAGGCTCAACCGCTCAGCCGACCACGTTACGGAATAGAGCGTGTCGGGTTTTATAAAGGTGTGTCGTCTTTTATGATTATGGTAATGTAAATGTGTCCTCAGTCCTGAAATGTGCTGTGGTTTCTGATTTATGTGTCTGATTTCCGAGTGGTGTCGAATTTTCTGAGGTTTTGACAGACGTATCGTAGTGTCCCATTTCCTATATCCTCTAACTTCGGTGGGATTGCACCTGAATTGCGACGTGTTCTCTGCGGTACTCAACTTATGATCAAGCTCTTGTCGAAGCATTTCTCGCGTCACATACATTAAGCATGGTTATACGTTCCTACAAAGTTCCTGCAATTCATATACAAGATGCTAGAAGCAAAAAGGTATCAGGAGACTGAAGCCACTAAAAAGCAAAAGTTTCGGCGAGTCATTCGAGTCCAACTACAGCAACTCGAGCGACGTAATGTTCAAGGCTCTGCCTTTTACTTATCTTACTCGCAAGGCCAGAACGGGCCAGTGATATCCCCGCTCAAATCCCTCACACGCTTTGAAATTTCGCCCCAGTTGTCCACTGAGCAGAACGGGATGGAGTTGTATCCGGCGGTCTGAATGCCGTTTACAAAGAGATCAGAGGGACTCGCACCACCCTGAATCTGCGACAAAAAGTCCGGCACGCCCCACCCGTTCTTGTTCCCGTTGCTGACCCACCCCTGATAGCTCGCGATGACGATATCGTCAATCCGCACGTTTCCCCAGTTCAAGCCGCTGAGGTTGTCAAAGGTACCACCGGGCAGCGCCTCGAAGACCTCTTGTACGGGGCACTCGATATCGTACGGGCAGCGCGGGCAGGGGATTCCCTTCCCGCAGTATTGCGGTCCCGGGTGGGGAGGAACCAGCTGCTTCACGTTGACCAGATAGTAGATCCGCCCGTTCATGCACATGTGCGTGGCAGCGGCGGTATCGTCGCTCATGTAGCCGTTCATCTGAGTACCTGCTGTGCTGGTGCAGTCATCGGTGGACTCCAGGACGATTGGGGAGCGGGCGGTGACGCTATGCTGCCACGCCTTGGGTATCATCTGGGCATACATCAGCTTCTGGGATTGGTCGACTAGGTCCTGGAAGTTGGGCGTATTATTCTGGCCTACGGGCCAGTTCATCTGGCCGTTGTACACCAGTGATCCGAGTTCGGGGAGGGTTTGTCCTGAACCATCGAAGATTTGCTTGACAAATTCCGACTGGGCCTTCTGCCACGCGCCGAAGTAGACACCCAGGCCCTCGGATAGCTCGTTCTGCTCGTTGAGCTGGTCGAGCGCAGACGAACCCGAGCTTCCGAGCGAGTCCTTTCCCGCTCCAATGGCGTATGACGTCATGCCGTTGAAGACATCCTTGCTGAATCCTCTTTTTCCAGAGTCCGACAGAGCGTCGAAAACACTTTCAGCGACGCGGTTCCAGAAATATGCACTGAGACCACCAAACACAAATGCAACGGCATCCAGTATCTCCTTAATAATCTCGGCACTGTTGTCTGCGTCGACTGGTTCGAATGTCGCGGCAAACAGACCGACATAGGCCTGCATTTGGAGTTGGGATGCCCCCAATGCATCGTAGATCTCTTTGTGTGCCTATGTTCATTGGTAAGCAACAAGACCAATGCGAGGATGGGAAGTGTTATCTCACGTTATGAATGTTCGCCAACGAGTTTCCAACAAGCCAACTTGCTGGACCTTTCGCCGTGTCACCGCACTCCAAAACACCTGGTGCGCATGCGCTATCCTCGATGTCGCGGCAATTCCAGTTGTCCGGCCCATGGTAGTAGTTCATGACAAACTCGGGGAACTCGAGTTGGACATCCCCCGGCGGAGGTGGATCGTTGTTCCAGGCGTTGACAACGTCTTCCCAGGCACCCTGCGCGTCGAGCGCGTTCCAGCGCACATCCGAGGGCAAGGCCGCGTCTGTTACCCCGTAGTCGGTGCATTTAACCTGCGTCCAGTTGCCGTACATGTCTTGTGTCTGGTCAGAGACCGCAGGCGCAGAACTCGAAGGGGGTACGGCCGTGCGAGTTTGGTTAATGACGGAATCCGACAGGAGAGCAGCTTTGCGACTTTGGTTAAAGATGGAACTCGAAGGAAGTGCGGCCGTGCGAGTTTGGGTAAGGATGAAACTCGAAAGGGGAGCGGCCTTGGGACTTTGGTTCAAGACAGAACTCAAAGGGGGAGCGGCTCTCGTGGCCACCGCAAGAAGGAGTAAGAAGAGCATTGTGGTCCAAGTGGGATGGCGAAAGAAAATTGGTTGAGAATGTGGATAAAAGGTCGGCACAGGTTGATTTGCTCTGAGCCCTCCTGCTATGCGACTGGAATATAATAAGAACGGTCAGACGACGTGTCAGACAAAGTGAAGTCTGTCTCACAGAGTTAGAAGTGGGACTTCGGGGAGATGAGGGCTCGAAGAAAGAGGTTGAAGTACAGGCTGCAAACTATCCCGATTAAGTAGTGTTCAAAGTGCTATATCTGAGCAGGGGTAGGCTGTGTCCATACTACCTGTCCGGCAGTGTATCTGATACATCCGTTTGCATTAAGATGGATTCCGACAGAAGAGTCACCTCGATCTCCATGCTCAAAATTGATTGGCGGATTATCACGCATGAAGCACAACAAGCCCGTGTGAATGGTAACGGTCATGTTCAGAAGTTTGTCGATGATTCAGACCAAAGAAGAACATTCCTGAATAGCAACGGGCGGGCCTCGGGTGGTTCACCAACGATTCGAACCAAAAATAAAACACTCCAGAAGCGCTTTAGGAAGATTCCATCTGAAGTATCAAATGGAACGAGACACAGTGAACTACACAGCTGATGGTTGGATGATGTGCAAGAAAATAGGTCAAAGGAAGTGGTGGTATACCCGTAAGTTCACAGAGCTACCCGTCCGCCCCGGTTAAATTCTAAGCAGTGACCTAAAGGCGCGCCGACTAGCACGCGGTCGTGGTTCTAACGCCCCTCACCTCCAGCAATACGGCATTCTCCGCCTTCAGACCCAGCTGGACGCGGTCGTTGTCTCACTGCGGCCGAATCACCGTGACGTGGCCGAGACAGACCCCACTGTCTCAGAAGAATTAACACATCCCCTGGGTAACCTTGGTACACTAGTAGAATTTCGCAAGGCGGGTCGCCTCGAAGACGCGGTGTTCTTCTCAATTGTACCCAGACTTCCAAGGCTGGGGCATTTATCTTTGTACACCCACAGGATCAATGAGCACGAAAAAAACCGTACAAAGGGGATAAACACCCGTCACCGGCCGATCTAAAAATTTGTTGTCGGCAGAATTTAGAGCAAGGGGGTTCCAACAGCTATTCTGCTTGATAACAAGGTACATTTCCTGTATTCCGAAAGATATCCAGACCATAATCAAACACCACAAATAGAACCATTCCGCGTTTTCCGTTGTGAGAGGGGTTTACCCGTGTAATGGTAGTAGAGAATCGCCGCTTGGGAACTTGGTAGCTTCCTGACAAGGCCAGATGAGAGCATCTGTCACGGTGCTTCCCAACTGCTTTTTCGAGTTTACTGGTGCCGCTATATCCCTCAGTCGTCCTCAAGTATGCTGTGAAAAACCTGATTACAGGCAGGCCCGAGACTCGGCGCATATTAATTTTTTTTGCACGTCGGGAAAGATTCGCTGTCATCGTCCGTATTGCTATTTAGTCTTCGGTGCGGATTGGGCTCCAATGACGTCTGATTTCCGAGTCTCAACCTTGTCCTGTTCCTACTTTTAAATTCCGCAAGGGGGCTTAGGTCAAGGAGCAAAGATGTACCGTTAGTTCGAGAGAATATACGCGAATGTGGAAGGTACCGCCGATATTGGCTATCGCAGCTGATACTATCTGTCTTATCCGAGAACCTGGGCCCAGGTTCTCAGATAAGATAGAAAGGCCGTTGGTTATCCGCAAGCATTAACGGCGACACTCACAATTTTTCCATTGTCGAGTGGCAAAGAAGGTGAAACACAGTGAAAGGAGGTGAGTTCAGATACTCGTAATGTCCAAGCGCCTTCCTGTATTCCGGAGACACAATTGCTAGCCCCGGATGAGTGGCCAAAGGACTGAACGCGTTTGGCTGGCGTCAACCACTGTGACATTGTCATCCGGCGAGAGCGACCGAGAGATTATTTGGGCAATGTCCGCATAACTGTTCTTGTTGTGTGTTGTAACCCACAAGCCTTGGTCCATGTGCCAATCCGACAGCAGCTGTGACCAATGAAGTACATTTTCAACCAATTCCGGAGAAACTTCGCGTGTCGTCCCTGTCTCTGGAGTATCAGTCAGAAATATTGGACCAGCAGGGCGGCGCCCAACTTCAAGGTAGTGGATGATTCGAGATATGCTCCATTTCAACCTGCGAGACATCGAGGGCCCGTGCGCTGAAGGCCATCTAGAGATAGACAACGAGGACTTCAGACTCCGCCACATGTCGCGGCAACCACCGGAGGGCGGGTCCCGAATTACAGCATCAGCGGAGACGAGGAAATCTGCACGACGCAGAACTATCGAATCCATCCATTAATCGGAGAACAGGGGAGTAACAAGGAACAAACCCGTAGCGTCACTCATCTATTGCCTGAACTTGCTTCCGAAACACACCTCGGTGATAGGGAGCACCGTGGGGTAATAAACACAGATCTGCGAGGAATCTTTCAAAAACTATCGACAGGATAGAAGGGAGAAACTTACGGCCAGCAAAAAACCGTGCCAGAACGACGAGCTTCATTGAATACGGTTCAACGGCGCTGTTAATCGGTATGAAGGAAAAACCCACTACAAGAGAACGTCGACTATCCCAATACTCTGTCGGTGATGAGAGGCGGCCAACTATGCCGATTCCTGTATTCTCTCATCGGGAACGGCTTTTGGAGAATGTTTTGAGGTAAATTTTTTGGAAGATAATTTCGTTCCCGCAGCGTGGCGGGGACGGTTTTTGGAGAATTTTTTGAGGTAAGTTTTTTGGAAGGTAATTCCGTTCCCACAGCGCGGCGAGAACGGTTTTTGGAAAAAGATTTTGAGGTGAATTTTTTGGAAGATAATTCCGTTCCCGCAGCGCGGCGGGAACGGTTTTTGGAGAACGTTTTGAGATAATTTTTTTTGGAAGATAATTCCGTTCCCGCAACGCGACGGGAACGGTTTTGGGGAAGATTTTTTTGGGGGCGGGGGCGTTCCCGCAGCGCGGCGGGAACGGGTTTTGTAAAAAAAATTGAGAAACACTTTTTGGAAATTAATTCCGTTCCCGCAGCGCGGCGGGAACGGCTCTGTTGTAGAACATAGATTTCTGATAATGAGTGTCGAGCTGGCGTGCAGAATAGTCCTAGAGAGTCCATCAACTCCTGGTACTACGGACCTTTGTTCGACTCACTGCAGCACTAGTGTATGTACTCACAAAAGAACACAGGGAGGCGGCCATCATGAACAGCTTCAAGGGCTCAGAAATTCGTCTTCTATGATGAAAGCCATTAGTTGGCCCGGCAGAACGCACGACAGAATGGGATACCCAGAGTTATTGACCGGTACCCCGAAGGACGTGGCGTCGAGGGCGAACGTCAACAAACCGGGGGATTTGGGCTTAGAATGCCTGAGGGATTGTGGAATCGAATGAACGAATTATGTAGAAAGGACGCTAGGGCCGATGGGAATGAACGCCAAGCTCAGGTGACCACGGCACTACGGAAGTGAATCAAGGGCCATGGATCTTCTGTACGCGAGCGGAAATCGAGGTTCCAGCTTTTAGGATGTTCACGGTTTGACCGATAGAAGGAGTTACGCGATTGTCTTAACTTGACCTGTTGGCATCGGAAGCGGGAAGATTGATGTTCTTAGTATGGCGTGAATCCAAGGGGAGTCAACGGGTGGGGAAGGCAGAACAGATGACGGAAAGACCTCGCTGTAATGTAAATTCCCCAGAGTCAAAAACGGGATACCGATCGAGCTGGAAAGCCTGTGGTCCTCAGGACAAGCGAGAGAAATTTGGGGCAGAGAGCGGGATAAAAGGTAACATTATGATCGGTTTGGAGTGAAGAACGGAAGATATCGAGGGAGATCTAGAGAGTTCGGATATCCGGGCTCGATCTGGAAAGAACAGGATTCAGGTTCGGAGTCCATAGTTCCTCCGCACTGCGAGATATTTCAGCTTCAAGCCCCATGCTAATACTTACGGACCACATCGAGGAAGGGTGTATACCTTCTGAGTGCGTGTTTTTGATCTGGAAAAAAAGGTCTCGCAGAGTATGACGGAGCGCCTTCAGAATGACCGGTCGTTGACCTGCCGGCATTCAAGATTATGCTGAAGAAGCAACAGAAGACTCGGTCGAGTCACAGAAACAACAGAGGACGGAAGACTTCGGCCAAACCAGAAATGCGGGATGGGGGGTATGCCCCGTTAATCAGCAACCCATTCTGTATCCATATGAGGGATTGACGAGACGATGGTCCATGGAGCTGTAGAACGCAGGAGAAACCAGGAATATGTTGAAAAGTTCGAGCACTAGTTTGTTGAATCTCTGAGGTGTCAGAGCATGGGAGACCTACTGTATAGGAGAAGGTCCCTAGTAGATAACAGCTTGAGCAGTTTCAGTGGCTCCAGCGCGAGAACAAACAGCAACTCCTCGATAGGCCGAGATTAAGCACTCACAAAAACATGAGAGGCGCGAGAAAGATGCGAACGCCGAGGAATCAACTCAGCCATGGGACGGACGGGAAATATTCGCGGAGGAGGATCCAAGAGCGAGGAATGTGATGAAATGCTTGGAAGCCCCGGGAAAAAACTGAGGAGTCGAGACTGATGTTCAGACAGGAAATGTGATCTTGATAATGCTGATGCGCGGAGGCCGGACAGACTTTCTGTGTTGTATTCATACGTGGGGAATGGGCTCTATTCGATCGAGGAAGACACAATGATATCGTTTGTGAATTGAATGCGACGGACCAAACTGAGCATTCACTCACGAGATAAGCCTGTACAGTAGTGTCAATCTTCATACGCCGACGAGAGCTTTGACGATCAGTCACGCGAGGTAGGTCACGCACGAGCACGATACCAGCCCAAATATCAATATCAGGGCAGGAAATTTTGTAGAGTTTACTCAGTACAGTGCAGGAACAAGGGAAACCATCAGAGTCGAGAAATGACGGGATAGCGGGTTGGAGAGGCAAACAAGCAGCCCATAACCATTTAAAAGACTTGCGAAACGATAGTTTGACCGTAGGTAAACGGAGAGCGCTGAGGAGAGGACGGAAGACACGCTATGGTGGAAGATACTTCATCGCGCGCCAAATGGAGATTGGTTACAGTCAAAGAAGAAGTTTCGTGGCCATCGGCAGAGGCAAGAAATTGAGTTTTGCCCGTATTGGGTATGTTGATTGAATGAAGAGAAACTCGGGTGATGGACGAGCGGCTGCGGTGAAGCCAGAACCGTTTTGGACCAATTTTATACTTCGCAGATGGGCTGGGGATGGGACTGAGCGTCGACCAGGAATCGAAAAGGAACGGTATGGCCAAGGAGCGCATTTGTGAAGCGTTGAGCATAGATGTGAGAGTGTACACGTCTTGACATGTTCAGGGGTGAAGAAACGAGGGAGTCGAGGTGTGATGTGAGTGCTCAGTGGTCAACGGTGATGGGCGGTCTGCTCCGAGACACGTATTGATGTGAGGGACGAGAGGTAGAAGCACAGGAATCTAGGGATGAAACACACAGTGAGGATGATGAAGCCACCAAGAAGTCCCGGGACTTAATGGCCTTGGGAATTGGTAACAAAGCGCGGGATTTGTGGTTTCGGTACAGGTTGTTCCCATAGGAGGACAAGATAGAAATCGAGTCAATCATTGTGAGAGGTAAATCAGGAAGGAATCGATTTTCGACTGCGTTGCATGATATACGTACTAGTGAATCGTTTCGGGACGGAAGAGCTGGGAAGAAAACCAGTGACAAGCGCGCAGAATTCCGATCACGCGAGACCCCAGCCAAACCTAGCCAGACTTCCGGAATACCACAAAGAACAAGGCGTAAAAATTTCCGCTAGATTATGAGCAATAGGAACCCCGAGTGACAAGTATAGCGGGTAACGGTAAACCAGGAACGAAAATTGGGTGCGTTCGGGACAAGAGCGGAATGACGGCATCACACGTGTCCAATTCGGCTTGCCTCTGCCCACGATTGTCGCCAAACGCTCTCGCCGCTTTTCCTTCACTTGCTTCGTTTTCTGGACTCGATTTCATCCGCTACGTAGCAATAACGGTGTCAAATCGCTTCGGCGTTCATATCACCACGCCGCTCAGCTGAACTTTGAAAGTGACTTTAAATCTTGTACTCGATTTCGCGGAAGACGCAGCTGGATTTTCTGTCATCGGCGCGAACTTCTTTCGGTTTCCAGCTATCTGAATTAGTAGCGCTGCCTGATCCCCGCTCCCGTTTTCTTAACGTGCAGGTGGCACCCATATCCGCGAGGATGACCGGTGAGAAAGGAGTAGATATGATACCGGCGTACGGATTGAGGAGGTGGAGTGGGCAATCGTGATCTAGGTGCGTGCCCTGCACTCTTTGATTAGTTTTCTATCGTCTTATTCTACTTTTCAGGCTGCACAATCCCCACAGATTCTCACCGTGCTACGTCTATTCATCACCCGCACACGACCACGTTGGACATCATATCCTCGCGCGTTCTTCACATACAGATACTTGCCGTCCTCTGCTACTTCATTTCGCGCAGGCCCGGGAGCGGTATGGGCATGCACTTTGATGTCATCCTGAACCCCGTGAGCACGCAGCTGTCGACAGCCACGCGTTCGTGTTTGCGCGTTGGTGCGGGTGCGATTGTCGCGGGACAACAGATTGTCTACATGCTCGTGCTCACTATGGATGCGGCTGCACCACCAGAAGGGGAGCAAGCGCCCGCCGTCCGCCACCGTCACCTCCCCCACATACTTACCCCGCGCGTTCGTGGTGTCGTTGTGGATGTCCGCAGTTATCTGCATAGCGACGGGGCATGTTCGCTGCCATTCCACACTCCCGAGGATGGCTTTCTATGCCCCTCTATTTCTCTAGGGGCGTTTGCCGCCGTGTCTTTGCCGTTCGGAGACGATGGCAACCTCCGGGGGTGAGTCTGTGCTACCCACGCTTGACACGCAGACCTCGTGAGTCTGGTTGGTGCTGCGAAGTTCCACAAATGTGTAGAGCGCTGTTTTTTTACCTTTCCTTTGTTTTTCTTCTGCATTTGCTCTGGAGACTTTTCTTGTATCCAAAATGTTCATCGGCGCTCATGGATTACCCCACGCTCTTCTGCCCTTGCAGTCTCCTTCTTTGGCCCCCGTTCTTAGTTGCGGGGCTCTTTTTTGCCGGAATGACGGGTACATGTATGAGTCACTTTCCCCTTGTGCAGCGACGTGGGCGATACATGGTCTTAACACGCGCGGCCTATGCTACGTCGTGCATGGGTCGGCCCGGCGGCATGCGGCGTGTCTAAGAGCTCGCCTAGGTTTGGAAAAAGTCTCAGACTTGCCGTACACCCCTTCTTTCTTGCTCTTCCTTTTAGCTTCCTTCTTTGCCACATCGTGGGCCCTGTGCGGGTGATGGGCCAGATGATCCATTCCGCTCCCCGAGTGATCCCAACGGCGCTGTGCCTTCTTGCTCCCCCAATCACTGGATTGGTGTTTAGCTTTCGCACCTCATTATTTTTATCAATTCTCTTGAGCCCTTGTTTTCTCTTTTCATCTCTTGTCCTCTGTTGTTCCCCTCTATGGGAGTGATTCTGACGCACGAATCTTCCCACTCGTACTCCTTTTCTTCGCCGCAGAAGTGTTGGCTTGGGTACGCGGCGTCTTGTGGTTAAATTTTCTTCTATTTCTTCCTTGTGCTGGGTTTGACGGGCGGAGAATTTGAAATCATCTGTGTTCTCCCAGATTCACTTACCGGTGCGGGTTTGTTACCGACGATTACATATTTCTTGTCGAAATGATATGATGAAACACGGGCGCATAGGTTAAGCGCCTGTGTTGTGATTCGGCAATAGCTCTGTTTTGGTGATTTCTACGAAGAACGTTCGGATGGTCCTCACCGACACCACGAGGTTTCTCATCGTAAAAGACATGTTGCCAGAGCCGAAGAAGCATTCTGCATTTGGACAGTGGATCACAAATATTGAGTCTTCTGCGTGGTCTATGCAAATTGAGCTGCCCAGCCGATTTCCCCATCCGATTGATTGGCAACCATTTCAGGGCCGTCTGCCGTCAAGCCAACGGTGCGCCCTGGTATGTTCAGTAGTTGGGCATGACATTTCTGTCTGGTACGAGACGCACCTGCAGACCTCTATTCCTGTCATGTCGCAAAAGTACGAAGAGGCAATTGTAACTCAATCCACGAATTATTTTATACCCTAGGCTTCCATTCGGAAAAACATTTGGCGTTGGATGTCACATCGGGATCGGCATTCTGTGGAACGAGATACAGATCTATCTAGTATCTGAATGCTCAAGTTCATAGATACCAGGGTATGCATCTCAGCTTAAATCCTTTCAATTGCGGGATTATCTCTTAGGCACTCCATCTCCGGAACACCTTAGACGACACTAACTATCTTATCCGAGAACCCTAGCCCAGGATCTCGGATAAGATATATAGCGTTGATGTCACGCTGTCACAATGGGTCACTATTTGCCCCATTTGGCTTGACCCAGCAGAACGATAGTTTCTCAGCAACCACTCCATGGTTTGGCTTGATTCCTGATGCGCTGGAAAGCGACTAAAGAGCTCTACAAGGCTAGATTTGGACTTTTCGTCAGTAAGGTATACAGGAAAGATAATGAGCATGAGATGATAGATTTACTATATTTATGGCTGGAACCTACCAGTAACTCTTGGAAATACCCTGAACTATGATCTAGTGCAGAAAATTCCAATGCAGATATGATACAGAAGGGTCCTTGAAAGAAATCGGAAAGATGGGTGATTCTAATAGTAAATGGAATATATCTCAGTGACCAGTGGGCGGTTTGGCTTGATTCTAGATGCATTAGAAAGCGGCTGTTGAGCTCTATAAGGGAAAATAGATGTTGACCAAAAAAGGAAATTACGATCTTCGGACATTTGGTCAATGAGGTTGAGAATATGATAAAATAATTTTTAATATATGATCTAGGCCTATGTTAACTCAGAGACTTGTGTAGGAACTCTGATGTAAAACCGATATCTGCAATACTCACTGCGTTCCGACCCCTCCTATCTATCTAATCCGAGAATGCGGTGCCACATTCCAGGAGTAGATAGCTACAGTACGGGTTGTTCATGTCCTGGTTGGCATTGTCCAGACTCTAGCAGAACACTCTGGTGTAAACACCATCGCTGACAACAGACTCACCTTTGTCAATTAAACCAATGTGGTTTGAACCATTTCGGTTTAAACCAATATGGTTCGAACCATGTGACTTGTCACAGTCACATAGTAGTTGGACACATACTGAAGAAGAAACTGTATGATTACACCACCGTTTGGGGGGGGCGCGTCAATTCTATCAAAAAAAGCCGATATTGGTTTTACCTCTGAAATGCCCCAAATGGACCGAGTGTTGTGCCTGAAATGGCGTGGGTGTAACAATGTGCGTCCTGCACTGAACTGATGCCGAAAGATGGCGGATCAAATCAGGTCGTTCCTATGGCGGATAGATAGCAATTGTGACCCAATGTGATGTCGCATCAACATGGGTAGTCCCACCTCGAATCGACGTCGAAAGCCACGGTAGCCCCACATCACGGTTTTCATTTTTTTTCTCTCTTAGTTCGCTCGGGTCATACTCCAGCATGTACATGAAGGTGAATGAATCTGCCTTCTGCCCAACTATACGCTGTTGTCAGTACCACAATCAGAGTCTTAAATGTATGCCTTCATAGGTGAATGGCGAGAGGACTCTCAGTAGTACCGGTCTGAGGAGTACTGATTCGATTAGGTGAGATACCCGTAGCCCGAACCTAGTCTACTTGATTCAACGGAATGGCATCGGCCTCTTGGTGCAGTGGTTTAAGGTGTATCGATGTCGGGTTCGCGGTCATTCTGTTTGTGCGCCGGTTCGAATCTTATTGCTACCTTCCGTTTTATTTTATTTCCTCTTGGGGAAGCCCATCGACGTCGATTTGAGGTCGGGGAGCCCCCACGTCGAATCGATGTCGGCTCATTTTACCCGGTTTCACGTTGATTCCGTGACAGGCCGAGGGCACAGCCTTCCGCCTGGGACCCAGGTGGCTAACAAAACGGTGGTGTATGCTATGTGTACAATGTACACAACAATCCAGGTGAATTTTTGATTTTGATGTAGCAAACTTGTGTGGAAACAATTTCCAATACTGTACCATTTCATTCAATTCTCCAGCGCTGTGACCCGTGACCGAAAGGTCCGAACTTAGAAGTTCGGACCTGGGCCTGGAGAACCGTGACACCTAAAATTTTTCGTACATCTACCGGAATACGGGTGAGGGGCCTCCTGAAATTTTCAGTAATCTGAGTTCACCCTGCAGTGCTCAAAATCAAGATGTAGAAATGCCGATGTCCTAGATACCCGCCGAAAGCGGTACACAGTCAATCAGATTATATAGGTGACTTTTTTTATACCAATCCCGCCGCCAAAACAAGTGTAGGACGCCCACACTGCGGTGGTAGGAAGAGGCGGAAGCAAAACTACCCAACCACCTCAAATTTAGCATTTCGTGACAGCACCTCGGCATCTCAAACACGCTGCGCGCGAAAATTTGGATTTTTTGAACCATTTTTCGCCGATTTTGTGACATCTTGGGGACTTTCGAACATGGCCTCGGTGACCCGTGACAGGTACGAAAATTTTCGTACATTTTGGGCACTGTGACGCGTGACGTCCGAATTGAATGAAATGGTACAGTACTGTACTTTTCCCTTCAAATTGACAGGGGGTGTGATGCGTGACCCATTTTACCTATTTGACATTTTGGTAGCGGGCGAAATTCACGTGACACCCCCAAAATTTCGACATTTTCCCGCGAAATTTCATCTTTGTGGCGCTTTTCAGGCAATTTGGGGCTTGCGTGACAGCTAGGAGGTTTGACAGAGGCCCGTGTGACACGTGACCTCGACCAAAATTCGTGATCGACAGGGGGGTGTGTGACGTGTGACTACCAATTTGAAGGGAAAAGTACAGTAAGTTTGAATTCAATGATGTAATTGCCATATAAGGGTCGCCAAGTGACTTTTATCTCATTCATTCTGTATGAATGTTTTTGCTTACATTCCTCAGCTTGCAAATGTACTCTAGTCAAATTCAACATGCTTCATAATTCTCATTTATGATCAATTGTATCTGCAAAAAAGTGCTCTGTTGATCCTTGTCTCCAGATTGTTTTTGTAAGGAAATAGAGACGTTGCACAAAATTTTGGGCTGCGATCCAAACACTGTGCGGCACGCATGGTCATTGATGACCGCCATGCATTGCATTGACAGCCAGGAACATCAAATTCTGAACATCCATGGCGCCATTCGCTCACAATTAATACACAGGACTTCAAACATCCATGCCCATCAATGGAGCATGGCTATCCATGCATGGCCACAGACCACCATCGATGGTCATGGATGGGGGGCGTGATCATGCATGGTCACGCATGGCCATTGCAATTTTGTCCAGTAATGCCCGTCATAGTAAACACGAACATACAGCCATGGGTCGATTTTCACGGTGATCGCCCCTTGTACAGTATGGTGTGTAATCACTGCATTCCATGGTGTTTTAGGCACAGGTTCTGCCTACCCTTGTAGGCAGAGGTAGACCAGCCTTGCAGACAAATCCACCATTTGACCATAGACCAAGCTTTGTTTCTGGTCTAACATCTGTTAAATGGTGCTGATGAAATATAGAATACATGTGAATATGGCAGCTTGTGCAAGCAATATTAGCTACGTGGGAATGTCGCAACCGCAACAAAACGCACGATAACCAAGGTAGGGGCCTAAGTGGACCGACAGTAATTTGGTCCACGTTGGCCTAGCCAACTCGGCCTACTGGGGTCGGCCAATGTAGACCTGATGGATGCTCATGTAGACCAAGTTGGTCTACGCAGGCTCGGAATGCAGTGAATATACTTTAGTATTTCGTTCAATTCATATGGTCACTAGTCACATGCGCAAATTTATACGAAAATTTTCGTAAGTCACTGCGTCACAGAGGCAAGGGCTCCACATCCGATAATTTTTCAGACCCCTCAAAATATGAAACCGAGCTCAATTTCAACTTAAAATCCAGTCCTCTGAAGGTGATCAGTAGAGTAGTTGTTGAGTTAGAGGAAGAAACATTATTACTACATTTGGAACATTGATCGTGCACCGCTATTCCGAACGTAGTAACTTATTACGTGGGTCGGCAGTGGGCTGGACACTGGAAATTGTTTCCACTCAATTAAATAACATCATGGAGCACATTTGTAGCACCCTTCCTTGGCATACTTGACTGCTCTGAGAGCAGAAAGCCATGGCTCTTGTGCTTTTTGAGTGAAATACATCACGTGAAATTAGCATATAAGGATTTTTCCATTTGAGAGGGGGGGAGGGGTCCGCAAAATCTCTGAAAAAAAAGATAGAGGTATAGTGCATTTTGCGAAAGTGTTACCTCTTGCACAGAGGTGATTTTCACTTAGCCGAGCTTAGCCGATCCTTGCCGATCCTTGCCGAGCGCTGCCGACCCATCAAATCCCCAAATGGGCACCGCATACGAAAGGTTCCTTTCGTTTGGGATGTCACACCCTAAATGGCTTTACGAATTGAACGAAATACTACAGTATATGTAAATCCAGTTCGTGAGATGGCAGTGCGCGTGACCCTAGTGGTGCCGAGGCAGGGAATGAACTACCTGCTCGGAAGGCACACCAAACACCGCAGTAACCCCTCCATCAGGCATAACGACTCCACCGAACTGCAGTCGGGCCTGGGCTGACCACGAAGGATCTGTCATCACTTTGTTCGCAACCATGTCTAGTTTCGGATTACGCGTCGCGACCAGGAGATGAGAGAAGTTGTTGGAGCTGGGTTGTCCATTTGCGAACAGGCAGAACATTCCTGCGGCGCTGATCAGGCCTAGGACGCAAATTGCGAGGACGTATGTCGTGATGAGTCTGCGGTGTGCGAAGGTATACACAAGGTCGGTGGAAGGAACGGAGACCTCTACGCTAGTGAACGCGGTGTTAAGATGAATAAAGCCTGGGAATTCACCTCTCAGCTGCTCAGTTCAATCCAGGAAAAAACAGAACCTCTCGTACCCAGCGTGGCGTTGGCAAAGAGACCTTGTAGTCCTGGAGGAACATAGAGTTGGCTTAACTCGTTACGTGGTCAAAAGGAAACGGACCTTGCGATATATTGGTGATGGAAGAGGAAATGTTAAGACCCGTGATCGGGTAGTCGAAAGTTATCGGCTTGATGGGTGACATCATATTAGTTTCGGAAATGAGCGTGTCGGTAGAGATGAGTAACGCAGTATGTGAACTCCACTCGATGCTCCCAGCAAGATGAGCAGTCACGGCGTCGGCCATCGCGAGGGAATGGACGTGAGCTCCCAAACCCGGCGCGAAAGAAACCCCGGGGACGCCTACGATAGAAGCGTTTGGATTCCCGCCGGCAGCGTAAAGGTTCAACCCAGAAAATCGGTATGTGTTATTGAGTGGTTCGTGGAACTCCGCCACCGACACTTGAACCTCCTGTGCGCCATCAACGTAGTGCGTGCGAGCCTCGTATGTGGCGTTGTAGAACGTGCACACGGAGCCAGCCGCATTTATAAGCGCTCCAGGGTTGGCGTTGGACGCCAAAAAAGGCACGTAAGCCAGGGTCCAGACGTACAGGGGACTAGCACCATTGTCTCCCATAGAACTGGTGAAATTCAGAGCAGCGGTCACCGACTCGCCTTTCCAGGAGTCGTATGCCATCAAGTAGGCTGCAGGTGGGTCTTGGAACACACGGGAAACAAATCGAGTGGAATCTGGCAATCCGTCGTCGATTTGGTCGGGAGCAAGATCAGAGCACTGGACAGCCGGAGCGCTGTATGTGAAGTTGTACGCGCAGTCAGCGAGACCGCACCCAACAGGCATCGGCCATCCCACCGGATCGGTGGAAAGTAGAGCTTCGAGCGCTGCTTTGTCCCAGGTGGTACTAACGGAGCCCATCCTGTCTAAACTAGCATCCAGGTAGGAGATTAGGCAACCGGAAGTGATTCGCAGACATTACTTACCTTGAATGCACGTCTCCTATGAGTGCGTCCGTTGAGAGATCGAGCGTGGGGATAGTGATATTCCGCTTGATAGCATCGCCTTGGCGAGCGGAAAGTGACGGCGCAAAGACGGTTATGAGTGGCGCAGCCAAGATGGCGACTGTAATGGCGAGGACCTGTGGCACTCTATACGCGAGGTTAATCCGGAGAAAGGTTGTAATGGATGCCTCTTGGAGCAGTGCGTCAAGATCGGCCACTATTTTCGGTCATTCAGACGCGGGCCAACGAAAAATGAGGAAGAAAACGCACACGAGAGTGGTTGGCGGCGCATGGCGTGCCACGACTAGAGGGACAGGTTAAATTGAATTGTCGCCGAAAGGGAAAGATATATGTTACGCACCACTTGGCAGAGGCTTGCGCCCGCTGAAAAACAAAACACAATCCTAAACACCGTCGCGAGGGTGATCTCCACCTGACTACTTTTGTTTTGGGTCCAGTACCCAAGGACGGAGTGATTCTCAAGGCGTGCGTTGAACATATAATGCAGCACGGCCGTTATGCCTGTGACGAGCGTGCCGCCGACTATGCACAACGATGTCCACGCTCCAATGCTGCTGCTACGGCGACTGACGGCCGGAGTCGCCGACGGTGCCCCTTCATTTTTGCGTCGGACAGGCAGCAGCTGAGTACAGAGGCCTTCGTTCTCCGTCAGCGCACTAGGAGACCACTCATCCATGAGGAAACGAATCAAGAAGAACACATTCCGAGGTCGCATGATATCTGGTATATTAAGCAGCTGCTTCAAATTAGATTGCTGGCACCTGTTTGTGCATTTCCTACTTTGCGTGTTTCGACGTGAATGCACTGACAGATTAGCGCCCGTGGGGATGCAATGAATATGGCTACCGTAACCACACCGGGCTCACGTAGCGAAAATTATGGATACATCATCGTACACAATTCGGCAGTGACCAATATAACCAAAAAGAGGGTCAGAACACCTGGAACGTAAGATACAAAGTTGAACATGATAAATGCAAGAACTCCAAATACCAGACAAGTCGTTGCCTTGGCGTGCCAGGCTGTGGCGTCGGACAGGACTGAGAAATCCAAAAATACTCGACACTTCGTTGTTCTCCTTGCTCAAGAGCTCCACTCGCTCCACAATTTCTGACATTCGAGAACGCATCCCTGCGTCAGCGGCGTCCTGTGCAATCGCGGGAATATCTGGTTTGAAACCTTTAAACACTGTGGGGAGGGGTTTCAATCAGGCTGACTGACGGTACTCAATCAACCTGATTGCACCATTGCGTCAGCTTGAGTGTACGACTCTATCAACCTGACTGAGAGACCCAATCAACCTAACTGATAGCCCACAGTCAGGCTGATTGAACTTTGGCAGAAATCGCAATCAACCTGAGTGGGTGTAACAGTCAGCTTGATTTAGTTCACTCAATCATGACGATAGGGTCGCTTGCATCAGGCTGATTGTGGGTTCAGTCAGGTTATGGGTCAAATAAATGTATTATTGGTACATAAGTACAGGTATCCGACATAGTCTACACTACCCCAGCTTGTACCCCACCACATACCCTTCGCCTCTTGCGCAAATCTGAGGCCTGCTCAACAATATGTTAGCCAAGTAGAAAAAGAACTCGAGCTCACCACGGTCGGGAAGTACTTAAGGAGGATGTGCCGAAAATCTGATAAGTCAACATGAGCGGATGAAATTGGACTATGTAAAAGAACCGTGCCAAGGGCGAAGGAAATTTCCTTGAAGAAGAATAAGGTAGGATAGCAAAAGAAGGATTATACCGATGTACTTAGATTTGTGGACTTGGATCGTGATTCCAGCGCATCGCGAACTAATAAAAGCCTTGGAAAATATCAAAGTGCAAGTCGAAATGTAGAACACTCACGGGAGCTAAAAACTGAATGCTACACTACAATCGCCGGGTCCGGAAATGAGATTTATCAGTAGCGAGCCGCTCACCTCCCAAGTCGCGTTCCGGCCCGTACGTCACGCAATCAGAAGCACATTAACCTACACAAGATATGCCTACGCTTCGCTTCGGCGACACGAATGAGAACGAAAATGAACAATACATTAGAATTGCGGGATCAAAAAAGAAAAAAAATAATTCAGAAAATTAGAAGGAATGGCCAAAATGGGCGGGGAACGCAAGTGTGAGTTTTTACCAACTGCAGCGGTCACGGACCTCTGCACAGTTATGAGAAATCGTCAAAAGGACCTTCCACCTGCCGAAACAGTCACAGATTGAAGTCATGATGCCATTAGTTGACCTTGCTTGCATTGGAAGAGGAATATTGTTGCAATTGCTGTCCATCCGAGCTGAATACAGGGCAGTAGAGCAGAATGTTGCAGCCAAAGATCCAGATAATCAGGGAACCCAGCAGCATATTGATGGTAGCCATTAAATTCAGCTCCAGTTGATCAGTTTGCTTGCTCCAACCTTGGTCCACGAGTTTTGAATTGAAACCGAGTAAGAAGGATGAAGAAAAATCGGTAGGGAGCTTCGAATGAAGGCCCACACACATTGTCCCCTTTATAGCAGGAAGCAATGCCACGAGCCTACTTGGCGTGCTGCGCTCAACTGCGTGCAAGTGCCCAATTTGGGATTTTTCCCACAGCAGTTGAAAGGTGTTGAACCACGTGATGAGCCTACTAATCAGAAAGATCCCAATGCAGAATTGATTTCCCTAGCCGCAGTTTGAGATTTTTGTGGTAAAAATCTGCCGCATGCCGGCGTCACCTCGAGCCGGTGGGAAATGAGCGACACAGTTCATTTTTATAGCCGAAAATTCCGTCAACCAGGCCGCGTGTGAACGGCAACACAGCAGTAGTACAGCATTAGGATGTTGATGGTGGGAGACAGTTTACGAAGCTGTAAAATTTGAGCAGCAGGGCAGTGAGGGCGAAATGGAGCAGGCTCTAAGGGGATAGAACCAAACACCCCCCAACAAATTGGACAGTAAATCTTAATAGAACTGTTAATCAAAATTCCGTGACGAGTGCGTGGTGCGCAACCTGTCTCGGGTCAGAATTAAGAGTAGATACAGATAGAATCAAAAACGTTACCAAAGTGGGTCGCCCAGTCATATTCAATTCGTGCAGGTACGGAGCGTCCGAACTCGACACCTGAAAGATACAAAAAAGGTGTCACGATCAAGGAAGCATCAGCATGCGTGCCACACATACCTTGCGCATGAAATTCGACAAGTTGGATCAGGAATGCAGGGCCGCGAACGAAACGCGCAGTGAGAACCGGAAGCGGGAGAAGAATGATCAACTTACGGTCGCGGTTTGGCTCAAATAAACTCATATAACTCACCATATCTGTATCAAAGACCAAACGAGGCAGTTGCGTGAATGGCATGGAGATTGGACACTGGAAAAATAACCTCTTAGCAGTTGTGAGCGATGGGGAAATCCAGGGGACGGCCGTGTTCACAGCAGCAAGACCGCTGTTGCGCAGACTGGAGAAGAGTCGGGGTCCGTCGGATGCGTCGCCCGTGCTCCGGAAGACGTTTGGATCTGGTCGGGGCGGTTGAGTGGCGATGCAGATAGCTCCCCCAGCGGCCGATGGCAGCGAGAAGTGCGGATGCCGGCGGAACGAGTCATAGAAAAGTAAGGGTTGTTGCTTAGTCATTGTGAAAGGATTGTGAGGAATACATGGGCGGCGAGCGAGGAAAGGAAAGCATAAGGACGCACCAAGCCAACACCAAGGGACACTTTGGCGTCATCGGGTTGCGTAAAGAGGAATTGATGCTAGCAAACCTCGCATCGCAGCTTGATGTTCCTCCCTGGGACGGGCGTCACGTCAAGTGACGAAGCACGGAGCAAGAAGATTCACCTGCTTTCTTACACCTCCGCTCGTCCCGCTCCTGAGCCTTGCCCGTTCCCTCCGATTGACTCCGATCTTCCGCTTCCGTGCGCGCTGCGTCCGGCCCGCGTCCTCCTCGGTCTCTGAAGTGTGCAGGACGATAAGCTGCGCCGAGTCATCAGTCAGCGGTTTGTAGACCTCATGGTACTCGACAAAAAGGATGGAGAAATGCGATACAAGAGAGGAAGTTAGGGAAGGTGGGAGAGGTTGAGCGGGGGGAGCGGGGATGAGGATGTAGATGGATCTTCCGTTGGAAAAGCAAAACCGCTGGCTGCTAAGTCCGGGTTTGGAACTCATGCAGCACGACCAGTGGTATATTTTGCCAAGCGGGTGAAGGTGGAGAGACGGGAGATGGAAGGGATCATGGATGGAAGGAACCAAATCCAAGGACTCACCTCCACGAACCATATTCTCACTCCGCCGAATCAAATACACGTTCTAGTGGATTGGAATGCATCTTGAGGAAGCATAGACCTATATTTGTGGCCATTAGCAAGAGAGTTCTGCGAAATTATCCCGGACATCGCCCTCTTTCATACGTCCGCCGGTATCGCTTGTGCGAGCCAATCACAGCATACGGGTGCAATGAGAGACCATGTGGGGGAAAAAGGATTAAATACTATCATTTTGGAATGTTTTTGAGGAGTTCGAGCCTGAATCCGCGCCCAAACTGGCAGAAAAGACAAAACTCGCGTATTCAAGCGTCGACGGGTCGGTGCAGAGCCGGATGGCGACCAGAGGTGTGCTAGGACGCGCATTGAGGTCTTCAAAGTCGTTTTAGTTGGCATTGACCCGTGTAATTGGCCAGGTTAAGAACGAGGAGCGCCGGAAGACAGTCACTGCGTTTTCACAAAAATCGCTCTGGTCAGGCTATTCCGGGGCTTTATGGCGCCGCCTAAGAATCGCTTCGATCCTACATCAAAAGTTAAAGTAGCCGCGGAGATGATTTGATGGCCAGACATATGCTGGGAAACCACTTCGTCTTGCCCAAAGTGAGCGATTAACGAGCTATTGAAAGTCGCCCAGGCGGAGCGTTCCTCTAAATTTTTGGACAGCCCGAGTAGTTTTTGTGAGATTTATTACTATTCTTTCAATATCCCGACTTAAAATTTTCGTGGGGCTCAAATCAAACTACTTGAGCAGGTACACTAGTTCAGGTCTGGCGATTTGAACTAATGATTATGTTCCGGGAGTCGAAGTCGGGATAAAGTTGGGCTATTCTACAGCACAACTCGGAAGTCCGAGAGCCTTCAAAACAATATTGATCTTCCAGTTAAAATCTCGAGCAGTTAAACAGCGATGATAACATAAATAAAATTTATTGGCTCAGAATAAACGACGTCGCAGGCATTGGGTTCTATCCACATCTCCCTAGATCTGTTTAAGCTTCACTGGACGTTCCGGAGTATCGCCTGGGAAGACTTTTGCATAGTGTTTCCGGCCGCAGAGCTCTATTCGCCTCCGGCGTTTCCATCTACAAGAGTTGGGAGTGAGCGAAAAGAAGGAGGACATTCGCTCACCGCTGCATAGCAAGCCCAGTCTACTAATTCTTGGGAGAGTCCATGCTATAAACAGCCAGAGATCAGAGAACCGTGACCAGAGGGTTGCGCACCTCCAGAAGGTTGTCAGAAGCCAGGGCAGCAAAAAGCCGAGCCGCCTTTCCACGATCCATGCAACAGTGCAGAGTACGGGTCATGCGCGTCCACAACGGGGCGTCCGGTTCAGACTTGAATCCATAATAATAGTCAGCCTTTGAATTGGTCCCCTTGGTGGACGGAGAGCCAGTAGTCGATGAGATCCTTGTCGGTGCGTCCATAGCGGGCACGGTGTTCGCGGAATTGAATCAAAGGTTGGCAGCTCTGCTCAGTTAAGGCGCGGTAGAGCATCGGACAGGAGTTGCAGGCGCTTCATGATAGCATGCTATTAAAAACATGTAAATTTCAAAGAGCCAGCGCACGCGAATAGAAGAGCAGAAGAGGCGACTCGAGATGTTATAAACAGCTGCAAAGTCGTCTTGACCTTTTTGGAAAGCCCGAGAATCGCTCATGTTGCTTGACTTTCGTCCGACCTTTGTTCGTCTGGCGCGCTGATTTCGCTTGGGCTCAGCTATGTATTAAGTGCTGGCATGCAGCTTGCACGCCCTTGAACCTCCAACGACTGGTCATCATGAAGATTAACGGCAAACCCTTCGTAAAAAGTCTTCCTCCTCTTCCTCTTCGTCCCCGGACGATAGCCGAAAAACTGGCGGCCAGCGATGCAGCACAAGTTCATCACGCACCTCTCAATGAATGGCTCAAGCATGCCATTTATACCTATCCCAAGGACAAGGACACTGAGGACCTAGAGCCGGATGAAGTGCCGTGTTCCGTGAGGATGCGATTCCGCAAGGTGTGTTGTTTCGGACTTACGCAAATTTATTCGTCATGGTGAGTGCTGGATCGCCAACGGAATAAAAAAGAACTCACGTATTGCTGGGAAGGCTGCGTCCAAGTTGAGCTTGGGTAAATCTGGGACGCGAACGGTGAGCAACACAAATAATATAACAGCAAGGGACTGACTTGACTGTGATCAGTCTGGCTGAGCCATAGCCCCAAAACTATTCTGGTGGTCTGCCACGGCGACTGATACCTTTGGAAACGTTCAAGAGTAGCCTAGCCAACCTTTGTAGAAGCTCAACTATAGCTCTGGAAAGAATTGAATCAGTTCAAAATATGTTCACCAGGCATGTGAAAGAGCTGCCGAAAGCAAACCTAGCCTTTGCTGAAGTTCAAGGTCTGGCTAACCTTAGACTAGCTGAAAATCCCACTCGAAATTATTGTCAGATGGATGACGACGACTTAGTGTGGTTCGAGCAAGATTTTGGATAGGCCGAAGTCGGACTTTCTCGGCGATTGCACTATCTAATCAAAATCCCGACCAGCCATTGTTTTAAAAACGCAGTGAGTGGGAAGAGGAAAGACGCGCCTTCACAGCCACCGTCAACAAACATAAACACTAGTCGCCGTGGTGAAAGAAATTACTCAGCTTTTGACTTTTGTCCCCACAATCGGTTTCCTTAAAAGGTTACATCAAAACGTGACCTCCGGAGCTCCGGAGGCCTGTGAGCAGGTGTTTGCTCCATCAACCACTTATTTTTTTCTTGTCACCACCACACCACGACCGCTCCCCTCTTTTCTTGCCCACAACGGAGCCTCCTTCCCTCTTTTATGGAACATCACACCTCCCTCTCATATTCTTCTTCAAGGACAACTTTTCCTTCCATTGAACAAGGAATTTCGGCGTTGAGTCCCCTTGCCACCCGCTTGTTTGCCCTCCCCCCGCCCTCCCATCCCATGCGTTCCCCTTTTAACACCCAAATCCTCTCTTTTCCTATAGCTGACGCGTTCTTACGCGTGCTGACGCGTCCCGTCGCGTCCCAATGCCACTCACTACCCTACTGTATCCGTGTTTTTCCTACCATAGTCCTAGCCAGCAAGGTATTTTTTGATGGTCCTCTTACCATGGCCTATGAGACCCTTTTCTGACATCTGCTATATTTTTGGTTGTCACTTGGGCTGCGAGCAGTATTTACTTGAAGTCGAACAATGCGCCGGAGCCTCCAGCGGTCACGTGAAACAATTACCATAAAGAGTTTGATGTGTGGGGACAAAAGTGCGCTTCTAAATTACTCCGTAGCTGCACACAGGTTCTAGTGGCACCACATGAAGTCCTAAGACTATTGGTTATGACCAGTAAGTGCCGAAAAAGTACCTGAAACAGAGAAACTATGACTTTCAACCTGAACATTAAAACCACTCGAGTCGAAATTCCATTTAGCAAACATGGCCAATTGAATACAGACAGAAAACTGCGTTTTATTGCAGTGCATGCGCAGAGAAAGGACCAGTGATGCAGCTAGTGAAACTAGGGAATTTCGCACGACATCGGGTTGGTGATCTTACGGCTTGGCTTGGCTTGGCTTCGGCTTAAGCCACGGCTTGCCAGTAATTTTCCCCAGTGCATCTGCTACACTTTCATTGTTGCTCTATTACTGTCAATGTGAAAAATGCAATTAGATGTCCATATTATAGTCTGGGTCATAATTATTAGGGTCCTCTTCTAACAGATCATCCCATCCTTTTTCTTTGTCATCACCCTCCTCCCACCATCATCAGCATCATCCTCATCATTGCACCCGGTGTCGTTCACGAGAGCCGACTTACGGAACAGCAGGTACTGTTGCGCTGATCTATAATGCTGCCCATCACAAGGTCCGTCAATGAGTTTGTCACATTTTAACAACGGAGTTGTGCCGTCATTTTGCCCCTTCCAAGCCGCGGCTTGAGCCCTTGGCTTGGGCTTCGGCCACCCCAAACCCAAGCCTAAGCCCGCCCGAAGCCGTGGATTCGGCTTGGTTTGGCTTGTCAAGCCGCGGCTTGGGCTTTGTGACGACAGGAAAGAGGGGTAAGCCCGGCGTCTTGGACTTGTCTTCCCATCGGTGGTGCCACAATGGGAGGAGCTTGCGGAGTTCAATTGAGGGATCAACTGTGTCAAAATCCACTCCATATTTTCTGGCAACCCGAAGCATGCCCTGTAGGAAGGCAGGTAGTTTTGCACCAATCTTTGCCTTCCAGTTCTGACTAAACATGTTGATGTGTGACCCGTCCTGGACAGTAGAGCTTGCATGGTCATATTTGGCAAGTAACTTGTCTGCAAAGTGCGTCCAGACTGCACGCTTATCTGGATCCATTTCCAGGTAGGACTTCAGGATCATGATGTGGATAGCTTCGTTTCTTGCCTCAATATCAAACATATCTTATCCCCCCTCCTCACGTGGTGCAAGGAGAGTACCACGGTCAACTGGTGATGACTTTGTGCCCCATATGAATTCTCTCTGTGCACTTATGAGTGTCTTCTCTATACTCTTTGGCATACCATTTACTTGAGTTCGGTATTGGGTCATGGCTGCTATTGTGGCCTGCAGAATCTGGCACTTGGCCTCTAGGGTCGGGTGGGTGCGTCCCCAGCGCTCTAGGCTTGAGTCAATTTTTTCAATTGTTGGTGTCCATACACCCTGTAAGTCAAATCCATTACCTACTCGTGCTCCCAGGATACGTACAGACTCGCCATCAGCAGCAATGTGGACATTTTGGGGGAGGGATATATCCTCAGGGTTCAGCCTTCTTGTCTCTAGGACCTGTTTACGATACTCTGGGGTTCCAATAGGGATGACTTCGGTTTTGGTGACATTGAATTTTGCACTGGATGCCTTGCACCATTTCTCCAGAATTTGTTGGAGGGTTTCGAAGCTATCAGAGCTCCGGAGAAAGACAGTTGTGTCATCTGCAAAGAGGCCAGTGACTACCCTGCCCCTCTGTTCATCTATCTCATATCCCTTCAGGTCAGATGCTCTTAGCATGGCTGCTAGTGGTTCAATGGCAATATTAAAGAGCAGACAGGACAGAGGATCGCCTTGCGGGACACCTCTTATCACCCGGAAACGGCTGCTTAGTACACCGTTTACCACTACCTGGGTCTCTGCATGGGCATATAGTGCCTTCACAGTGTTTATGAACCTCTCTGGGATACCTCGGTCTCTCATTGCCTTCCAAAGGTAGTGGTGGGATGTCTTATCATATGCCTTCTCTTGATCAAGCGCTACAATTGCACCATTTTTGGATTCCTCCTCTGCATATACAACTAGAATTTCAGAGAGAAATACCTGGTCTGTTATTTTCCTGCCTTTCATAAAGCCTGCTTTGTCCTTATGGATTAGGGCTGGTGCCACCCGCGCAAGTTTCTTGTTCAGTGCAGTGGTGAAGATTTTGTATACTGAATTCAGGACTGTAATTGGGCGGTGGTTTGCAATGTCTGTGACATCGCCCTTTTTATAGATTGGGCACATCCATCCAAGGGCAAAATCAGTGCCAGCCTCTACACCATTCGTTTGGATATCCTTGTACACCGCAGTGAGCATTTTAACCACATCAAAGGTTGGGGGGGAGTCAGGGTCTGGAGGGGAATTTCTTGCTGCTAGGAAGACCGCGTCCAGAGTTGTCCAGAGCTCTGTCGGTGCACCATCTATGCCTGGGGAAACACCAGTCTCCGAGTCCTTCATGGCTGCTCTTACATCTTCTTCTGTGAGGTCCTTGGCCAAGGCTAACATCTCTGGGCTGTTGGGGGAAGGGGGTGGTGGCATGGCTGCTAGCACTTCATCAATATCTTGGTCTTTCTCATTGAGGTTATCCTCTGAGGGGTCTCGCTGCAGATCATTATGGTAGTCGCGAGCTAGTTCAGCCATCTTGTCGGATCAGGTGCAGCTCTGGGCAGGGTTTACATCTGTACGGCGTAGGATATAGGCAGTGTCTTTGGGCTTGGAGTCCTTACTTAGATTGACTGAGAATTTTGTAAGACTTTCTGTCTCTGTCTCAAAACGCACTCTGGTACGACGTTTGCGTTTGTCACACTGCACGCCGGTGATCTTATTGATCTTCTTCTGTCTTTCAGCTGCCTCCTTTGCACGCTGCTAGGGTTATTAGAGGGGGGGGAGGTTGCTAGGGTAGGGCAAACCATAACCCTAGGTGTAGGGAGGAGGCTTCAAGGCAGAAGGCTGGGATTAGACAAGCCTAGAGTGTGCCCTGGCAGTGTGCTATAACAGCAGCTGCCACCAACGGGTAAGGGACACCTTCTCTGCATTCACAAGGCATGTTGTAGTAGTGGCTGCTACCAACAGGAAAGGGACATCTCTTCTGCATACAGGGGACATTTTGTAGCAATGGCTGCCATGAATAGATAGTAGAAACTTCCCTGCATCCAGAAGGTGGGCTGAGCAGTATCTGTAGCAGTGGCTGCCACCAGGTGGTAAAAAACACCTTCTCTGCATCTAGGGAGCATGATCTGGATAAAATGGACCAATAAATCTGGACCATACCCAGCCTAGACACAGATGTGTGGCAGCCACTAATACGCAAGGGGAGGTGGATCTGGATAAAGCACAACAACATCTGGTGTGGAGTAAGCATGCACATCTGCCCATGTCAGCCACTGGCATGCAAGATAAGATCTAGAAACCCCGCATTCCAGAGCGTGACAGCCACTGACATGCCAGGGAGCATAATCTGGATCAAATGCACCTCAAATCTGATCTGCACCCAGCCTAGAGATGCACCTGTGGCAGCCACCACCATGCAAGGGGAGCAGATCTGGATGAATCACAACATCTGGTGCCGACAAAGCATGCACCCCCTGCCTGTGTCAGCCACTAACATGCATGACAGGATGATCTAGAAACCTTGCACCTTAGAATGTGGCAGCCACTGACATGCCAGGGAGCATGATCTGGATAAGATGGACCAATAAATCTGGACTGTACCCAGCCTAGACACGGCATGTGGCAGCCACTAACACACAAGGGAGGTGGATCCAGATAAAGCACAACAACATCTGGTGTGGAAAAAGCATGCACATCTGCCTGTGTCAGCCACTGACACACAAGATAGGATCTAGGTACCCTGCATTCCAGAGCATGGCAGCCACCGACATGCCAGGCAGCATGATCTGGACCATACTCAGCCTAGACATGGTGTAGGAGGTGGATCTGGATAAAGCACAACAACATCTGGTGCCGACAGAGGGTGCACCCCCACCCATGTCAGCCACTAAAATGCATGACAGGATGATCTACAAACCTTGCACCCCAGAATGTGGCAGCTACTGACATGCCAGGGAGCATGATCTGGATAAAGTGAACCAATAAATCTGGACTGTACCCAGCCTAGACATGGCATGTGGCAGCCACTAACATGCAAGGGAGGTGGATCCAGATGAAGCACAACAACATTTGGTGTGGAAAAAGCATGCACATCTGCCTGTATCAGCCACTGACATGCAAGATAGGATCTAGAAACCCTGCATTCCAGAGCACGGCAGCCACTGACATGCCAGGGAGCATGATCTGGATAAAATGGACCAATAAATCTGGATCATACCCAGCCTAGACACAGCATGTAGCAGCCACTAACACACAAGGGAGGTGGATCCGGATAAAGCACAACAATTTCTGGTGTGGAAAAGCATGCACATCTGCCCATGTCAGCCACTAACATGCAAAATAGGATCTAGAAACCCTGCACTCCAGAGCATGACAGCCACTGACATGCCAGGGAGCATAATCTGGATAAAATGGCCCACAAATCTGATCCACACCCAACCTAGACACATGCATGTGGCACACCAACACACAAGGGAGGAGGATTTGGATAAAGCACAACAACATCTAGTCTGTAAACTTGCCTGTGACAGCTACAGACTGCCAGGGAGCATTATCTGGATAAAATGCGCCAAAGATCTGGTCTTCACCTAGCCTGGACATTTGCCTGTGGCAGCCACCAACCCACAAGGGAGGATGATTTGGGTAAAGCACCACAACATCTGGTCTGGCTAAAGCATGCACACCTACCCATGTCAGCCACCGACACCTGGGACAGGAGAATCTAGAAACCTTGCACTCCAGAGTGTGGCAGCCACTAGCAAGCTAGGGAGCATAGTCTGATGTATGAGAACAACGGCCCCGACCATGATATTCTGTTGCCAAGAATGTGGGAAATGGGTACTGCAGGACTGTGATGGTTGCCAGAATTGGCAACTGTGCTTCAGACAATGTATAGACACATTTCACTCCTTCATTTCAGTTCTTAGGATCATAAAATTCCATGATCAGTGGCATTCCAACACAAGATTCAATGACAAAAGTGAAAAATGGTCCAAGACTGGTGTTTTGATGGAAGAGGAAGATCTGATGCAAGTCAAGCAACCATCCAACGAGTCTGTGCTCAATCCTGGCCATCCTGGGATGATTCAGAGTCTCCCTCGCCATACAAAACCTTTTCTGACCTTGAGAATGAATATCACCCCCCACCATCATCACCTGCTCCATTTTCATCCTTCCGAATTCTGAAAGGCAAGGAGGCAGCAACAGCAGCGTTTGAGTTTAAACCCCATTGTGTCCTATAATGACATGGTTTAAACTGGTTTACACCAAAATAGTTTAAACCAGTTATCTCTCCTATGAAAGTTGTTGTCTAGCTGCATGGTTTGAACCATGGTTTAAACCATCAGTGGTTCAAACCACTAGTGACTACAACTGCAGTTCAAACCATGGTTTAAATCACTGTGGTTTAATCATCCATGGCTTAAACGGTGGTTCAAACCAATATTAAACTGATTTGGTTCAATGTTGCAACTATTTGTCTTTCCACAGCCTACAGCACCTTATAGGTGTCTCATAGCTATGGTATGGTGCGTCAACAAGCTGAAGGAACTCTTATGCATTGATGTGATTAGTCACATGATGGGAAATTGTGGCTGTGATGGCCAGTTCTTCACTTTCCCATCACAAAATTATGGGAGAGTGAACAACACAAGTTTCTGTAGCCTCAACCAGAGGCAATGACACCTATTTTTCCATGGATATCTGTCCTATAAGGATTTCTAAGGTAACCTATGGAGCCAGATTTTTTTGAAACCCAACACCTTATGTATAATTCCCACAATGGCTATTGAATCAAAATTGTTTATAAGGGTTCAAATATACCCTTTTTAAGCTGTTCTTTGCACAGGGACCTTGTATTCATCTCATATACTGTACCTAACCAAATTTATTATATGGCATAAGGGTATGTTGCATGCCAGAAGCAGAACTTTGAATTTTGAGTTTATTGTATTTTATCGCAAATAGAGCTCTAAGTCAAGGGCATACAATCCTAAGAATGGATTAGATAGGTCCTTTACAATCCTCTGTACACTGGGATGTCTGCAACTTTGTATAGAGATAAAAGACAGAGTCAATTCTCAGTGAACACGTTAAGAGACATGACACTGATGTAAAGTAGAAAAGGAATGGAGTGAGACTATATCACATCTCTATCACTGGACTTGAACAAGAGACACTCCTATTACTTGTCATATCCAAAAGTAACCGGACATTGATTCATTGTGACAGACCACATGCCCTGAGCTCAACCATACCTTACCAACAGATGCCTACAGATACTAGCTTCACATCACATACCTTGTTTTAAGAAAATCAACCCATTATTGCTGTCCAGAGTCAAGAAAAAGATCAGTGGAGAATCTTCCAGCTATGAAATATCATCAGACACAGGAAAGAAACTCCAGAAAGAAAATATCCAGAGCTTAAAGATAAAGCAGAAAACCTCTGAATAGCTAAATAGGCATCTCCCATGGACTTGAGAAGGCCCAAGCTGTTGATTTTGCAACACATTGTCACCACAAAATGTCCTGCAACATTGTCTGCAGAATCAGAATATTCATCATTGAAAGGAGTATTTTGACAGTACTTGGTAATGTAAAGCACCATGAATGCATTGGAAAATCTCCTTTGGGTGCCTCCTCTAAATTTTGTGCAAAATCACGTGGATTCAAAACAATCGACTTGCAGATGGCATACATATCATTTTCAAGGCTGGAATCTATGCAATTGGATGGCAGATATCTAGCTGAACGTGCTCATATACTTTTAACAAACATAATTCACAAATTGCAGTCACAAACACACATGTCTGGTTACTTATGGGAATAATGAGTATTATTTGTGCATCATCATTTTGTTGATTCCATCACTGACCAATAATCACAACCAAACTCAACTGAACAACCATCATCATTCTGGTGTTGTAAACCCAGTACAGGAGTTTTAAAAGTTGACTTGAGGTCCTCCAAGTCTAAGTTGCAGCAACACTAGTTTAAACCACTGTGGTTCAAACCACTATTGTAGTATTTTATTTAACTCATATGTCTTGTGTCATATGGCCAATCTTATATGAACTTTTTTTTGTAAGTCACATGGTCACAGCAGAGCCATATGAATGGTTCCATCCAAAAGTCATGAAGAATGTCACTTGACCCGTAAGGTCACAGAATCCATGAGTCTCATTGGAGTTGCCAAGCGTAGGGCAATGACCAGGAACTCGGGGTAGTGGGCCGCCAGCTGGACCTCCAGGTGGATCTTCAGACAGAGGCCTGCCCTCTGGACCACCTGGGGGAGGAGGACCAAATCTCCCTATGCCTTTTGGATAGGCACCTGGTATTCTAGGGCGAGGTCAACCCAGAGGAGGACCACAAAATCCAGGTGGACCACCCAGGAGGAGGCCCACCAGGATCACCTGGAGGACCAGGATCAAATCCTCCTCCACCTGTTAATTGAGTGTCTCGGCCATCTGCTGTTCCAACTGTGAATATCAGGGAGGAACATTTCAATTTGGAACTAAAGCAGGAACACATACCCAAGTGGGATGGAGATGTGGATACCATACCAACCAGTGATTTGACAGTGGCGATCAACAAGCAGACAGTGATGATCAACCAAGATATGGTGATCACAGGTAGCACCGCTTCAGTCGCTAATATTGGCTCGGAAATGAACATTACCTCGAAGGCACAACATAATGTCATGGAGACAGATGATCCCTTGGCATCTGAACCTGTAGAAGGCAGACCAAAGACTGCTGAATCACCGCCAGATGCAGTAACAACCGACAAACTCCTGTCTGAAATTGACATTTCACCGCATATAACAACAGATCAACAAAAGCAGCTTGAGGAGATTGTGCTGAAGAATAGCCAAGCATTTGGGCTTGATGGGAGACTAGGCAACTATGAAGTACAGGTGGAAATTCCGATGAAGCCAGGAGTTGAGCCGGTATCCTTACCTCCTTTCCCTGTTTCACTAGCTAACCGGGAAGTGATTTACAAACAGATGGATGCATGGATACAATTAGGGGTTATTGAGCCATCAAAGAGTCCCTGGGCAGCACCTGTTTTCATAGTCTATCACAATAACAAGCTGCAAATGGTAATTGATTTGTGGAAATTAAACAAGATGGTTATTGCTGACAAATTCCCTTTACCCCAACAGGATGATGTCCTTCAAGCTCTTTCTGGTTCCCAGTGGCTTACAACATTAGACACTCTTGCTGGGTTCACATAACTCACTATTTCGTGCTGTATGCTACAGAGTTGATTTCTGTCAAATACTCTGAGTTTATTACATGGAGACTGGGGGGGCTCTTGTGATGGATCATCGTTACCTTGAGCACAGCCTCTAGTTTGAGTCACCATGCACTCAAATAATTGCATATGACTCTGTTATCTTACATGTATCAGTACAGCATTGGTAGTTAGGGAATTACTATTTAAAAGGAGATCCTCCTGAGAGGATCATCTATCTTACACTGTAATTCAATGACTCACTGTCTATTTCTCATTGATTTCTTACTGTATACTTTTGAAGTCTTGTAACTCAGAAGTGTATCTGACTGCTATTAGTAAAGTCTTGGGCTTACTAGTAGTTAGTAAGGTAAAGGCTGGTCCTTATCTTGGATTCACGGACAGGGTATCAACGGTTACTAGATTGGGGTTCTTATTTACTCAAATCAATTGTAAGCTATTCTGCATGATTAATCTTGCATGCAGACCGAATCTTTAATGCGGATTCACCTCCCTTGCATGTTTAATGGCTGCCACATGTCATGTCTAGGCTGGGTACAGTCCAGATTTATTAATCCATTTTATCCAGATCATGCTCCCTGGCATGTCAGTGGCTGCCACATTCTGGGGTGCAAGGTTTGTAGATCATCCTGTCATGCATGTTAGTGGCTGACATGGGCGGGGGTGCATGCTTTGTTGGCACCAGATGTTGTTGTGCTTTATCCAGATCCACCTCCCTTGCGTATTAGTGGCTGCCACACATCTGTGTCTAGGCTGGGTATGGTCCAGATTTATTGGTCCATTTTATCCAGATCATGCTCCCTAGATGCAGAGAAGGTGTTTTTTACCACCTGGTGGCAGCCACTGCTACAGATACTGCTCAGCCCACCTTCTGGATGCAGGGAAGTTTCTACTATCTATTCATGGCAGCCATTGCTACAAAATGTCCCCTGTATGCAGAGGAGATGTCCCTTTCCTGTTGGTAGCAGCCACTACTACAACATGCCTTGTGAATGCAGAGAAGGTGTCCCTTACCCGTTGGTGGCAGCTGCTGTTATAGCACACTGCTAGGGCACACTCTGGGCTTGTTTAAAAACATGATATTCTTGTTCTTATAGTTGGAAAGAGGGGGGGACAATGTTCGATGGGCTTGTATGCCGCAGAGATAAAAACGCGTGTGACACGTGTTGGCACGAGCGCGACGCCCGACACAGACTGGGAGCTGAGAGGTTAATTTCTGAATCAAAATGTAGGATACCAGACATATTACCCTTGTGCAGGGTTTCAGGGCATACGGCTGCTTGGTCATTGCGTCACACCAGGGGGTTTCAGGTGTTCTCCAGGAGTGGTGACGGTAACTCGTGAACAAGGAGTTCTGGGGTTCTGAAAATATTCTGGCTAACTTTCTAGGGTATAAAAACCCCGGGGACACCCTCTGCCAGTTTCTCGTGCCCTTTTCAGGGTAGTTGCAATTAAAACTATATTTAATTGAAACTTCTCTGTACAGGCATACATAGCGCCGCGTGCTGGAAAATATCTCAGGAAAAAGACTTTTTGTCTGATAAAGATAAACCTCTGTGGTCATGATTACATTCCATTGAAATTGTGTAGGAACGCACCGGAATACGAGGAATTTCCTTTTATGGGTCCAGGCGGTAGTGGACGAATTGGGAACGTCCGATCAAAACTCGAGCGCGTGAAAACAACATCAGCGAAGTGACCCTAGGGGATGATGTAATACAAAAAACCATTTCTAGATGACTGGGTTTACAGTGTAGCACGCCGACGATTATTCGGTCCGACGGTACAATGGTTCACAATGGAGGTGAAGCTGCGATCTTTAGCATCCAGGGTTAGACCAAGCACATCCAACTTGAAGTCAATGGTCATCGCACGGCGACGAGTTTCTTTTATGCGTCCCAAATTCTGGAAGGATCCCAGATGTGCCTGGGTTCATTGCGGGCTTCAGTGGGAATAGTCAGAAGGAATGACAAGTAACAAGTTCAAAAGGCTTAGGTGAGTCTGTTGCGGATCGCGCGCGTACAGTTCTGGGTTGTTGCAAAAACCAAACCAGAAAGAAACAGGATGCAAACCTGGTGCTAACTTACTGTTCGTCGGCGAGAGATTCACGATTCACAGCAGATTGGAGGAAAGTGCAGGCCAGTGCAAGTAATAGCAAGACGCTGAGTCAGGGCTAGCCAGATTTATCATGGTTTTTTGGTTGCAAGAATCTAAGTAATAAATCGAAAGACCAGAAAGTCAGAGGTGAGAGTATGACATTGAGATTTGACAAGACATGATACGGGATAAATAATTGAGGGGTATCGAATATTTAAAGGGCACGGTTACCTGAAGTAGATACAGACCACGAAAGAATATGGAGAAGATCGAAACTACTGAGAAAAGGCGTTGGAATATAGAGCCTGCCTACCACAAAGTGCCCACCACATATTTTTGCCATTCGTAGGCAGGCTGGTCACGAGCCTACGCTTCAGAACTGATACAGTGATACTTATCCAGTAATGTAACCAACACACTCGGAGGGGTGATGACGTTCATTTCCACTGAATAACCACCGTCAGGTTTTGATGCTTCAATTCCAAAAATCCCCTGCAAGTATCAAGACGATTAAGTCGTCCACTAGGAAAGGTGGAACTGGTTTCATTCCTCGATCGACGACCCGAATGTCAACCCCGTGAACGGTGAGCCCCACCCAAAGCGATCGCACGTACCTCTACAAACCGAATACGCAACATTTTCAATCGCGTGTCGAGGATGGTAAACCCGAGCTACTGATTCACAAAGATCAATCAAATCAACACAACAAACCACAACAAAACTTTGACTTCACCGAACCACCACCATGATTTTTTGCCTCGCACATTGGGACCCTTTCAACTTCGACCGCACATTGAAGCTTTCACGAATGGTGGCGCTACCCCCGGTTCGCACCGTTAGGGGTCAATTCTCGCTACGCCGCACAGAAATGCGGTACGGCGTAAAGTCGTTTCAACGACGTGTTTCTGTTTCACCAGCGAGCTTGGGCGATTCGCTGTAGGCTCAGGGTGCGGAAAATCACCCTTGAGCTCACAACACGCGTAATGCACCGGCGGCGACTCCGTGGAATGTGGGACTTCTTGACGCGATTCTCAATCCCTGAATGAGTGTGCATCCACCTTATGCATTGTCGAGGGAAACGTCCCGAGATGCCAATGACGTATCCGTTTGGTTTACCTTCAGAACTATCTGGTCCACGGTGAGCTTGCTCTTTCGTTGGAGAAACGATATATAAAGCCGCGGCTTACATTACCGTCCTCCGGTCTCTCCTGTATAGTTCGGTGGTGCCCCCTCCCCCACACCCATGGTCAAAAGAGCGTTCAACTGGGCCTCCATTTGCTGAACTCGCAGCACCAACGACTCCTCTCGAGGCATGCTATCATCCGGGCGGGTATTGGCATTTGACGCTGCTCCACTCCCCCGAGTGGGTGGGGGTCGAATTCAATTGGTTGGAGAGACTAGCTGTCCCACTTAAGCTCTCCTCGGTGAGGACATCTCCGGTGTGGGGTATCGCACTCCATCATTTGCTCAAAAGTAAGGCTCTCTCTGGTTCGACAGGCACGGAAGAGAAACGGACACTGGGCTTCTATGCTGTTAAGAGGGGATTTCCACGAACTAGTGGCGTGGGCACATTTGATTTGAGGGCATTGAGCCCAGCAAGATGGCAGAATTGGCGCTTCATTTTTAATTTAATTTCGCTGAATATCATATTTCTGAAGCTAAAATTCATCCCAACGTCAGGTCCTCAACATCCCAGCCTGCTCAAACGTTTCCCCCACTACATCAATATTATCCTCCGCCATTGTCACTGCTTGCCCGTTATCAACTCGGTCAAGTTCTTTGAAGTCAACGAGTTCGACGCCGGTGACTGAGGCAATGGAAATCAGGCCGGGCTCTTCATCATCCAACGTACTCTGCAACTCCTCAGATGCCTTCTGAACAATGTTTTCATCCCGGTCCGTCTCATCGCTGCCCCCTCGAGGGGTGGAATCCATGTGAGTGGATTCTCAACCTGCTTAGCGAGGGTCGTATCAATCCCCGTCGCCTCCAAAGTATGCATATGGTTATGCTTTCGGGGTTTTGCTTTCCCGGCGGCCCTGGCCTGCTCATAAAGTTGATAAGAAAGATGGCTCCGTATCTTTCTGGTCTTCTCTCCATGGTACCGACAGCCATTAAGTTACGGCGTGGAGTTTGGATCCCGCCCAGATCCGAAAAGAGCCGTTCCAGCTCAACGGAATGGAGAACGATTGACGGGCAAGGCAATTGCGAGCGTTCGAATCCCTTTGTGATTTTCCATGGAGATGGCTTCCCACCATTCTCGTGCGTCTTTGTTGCCACCAGCGAAAAGGGATTTGCGCTGGTGATATCTTCGGAGATCATCACACAGATGCTGGGCTTTCGGCTTCTCCCACTTCCATTATTTCGCAATGGTCAGCACTGTCTCAATCATGAACTTGATTGAATGGCCACGAGACGCCTGGGAGACAGTAAGCTTTCTGCAGACGGGGTGAAGGAATGGAGCAAGCCAGTGAACTGGCATAGCGATGCGAAACATATGACCGCCTTGGCATGAACTAAGAACCCTTGATCATTGCCCGCCTCCATTTTGACTGTGCGCACGCTAGGTGATCTGCCCGCTTTTTCATATAGATCCTGTACCCAAACACTAACTGCTAACCCTAACCGCTAACCGCTAACCGCTAACACTAACCGCTAACCGCTAACCGCTAACCGCTAACCGCTAACCGCTAACCGCTAACCAGCAAACCCTAAGCCTAACCAACATGACAGGCCAGATACCCAGGAGTTAGAGCGCGCTGCGCTTGCCCTAACTCCCTCGATAGCATGGTGCAAGCGTCCTTGGATGCAGATCTTAATCCCAGTGGCGGCATTTGCATCTCACCCAGGAAACCGGGGCCGGTTTCCACTTCTTTAGGCCAAAAATCTAGCTTAAAGACATTTGGAAACCGGTACTGGTTTCTCAGATAAGAAAGATACAAAGGGCAGGGCAGCTGAAATGGAAGACTTTGGTAGGTGATACAGCTTGTGATTTTGCAGACTACACTGATACTGAATTACAGTTCACATTGCTTTGGCCAAATACATTGAAGGCAGGCTGAATATTGGGGACAACATCTGCTCCGCCTCATTGGTGCCTGCTGTGGATATGCACCCGATGGAATTTAGAGATGCCTGGTCTGAGGGTGCACGAGACATTCCTGAACATTATGGCGCTGAGGAAAAACCGCACTGGGATAAGACTGGCCTTGAATAGCGAAGGAAGGACAGATATTGTCGAGAATACCTACCCGCCTCGATTGTGCCACCTGTTGATATGCATCTGATGTAGTTGGGAGATGCTTGGTTGGAGGGTGAATTACACATTTCTGAACATTATGGCACTAAGGAAAAACCGCACTAGTAGAAGGCTGGCCTGGAATGGAGAATTGCGGAGGATATCCATGCCACCTCAATTATGCCAGCTGTTGATATGCTCCTGACAGAATACTGAGATGCTTGGTTTGGGGATTCACTACGCATTCTCCTACATCTTAGTGGGGAAAACTGGCGCATAATCATGTACAAGCCAAGAACACAAGAGAATAATAGAATAAAATGGGAAGAGAAAAGGGTGGAAACAAGGCACACAGATGCTATTGTTTCCAGCAGCTCATGGGTGACAGAAAATAGACATAGCCACCTCTGCTAGAGACTCGAGGCCTGTGTTAACAGGAACAAACATTTACTCTTGGGCATGATGCTCATTGACCTCCATACGGGTTCCGATACACAACAGGCATCTATATACAGTCACTGGTATTGACAAGGATATAATACTGGGCCCTTCTGTTGGTTTTTGTCCAACTTTCTTTATCAGGTTGTGAGAATGACTGCTCCAAATGGGGACGCACACATGTCATTCACTTTGATTTGGGACGTGTGACAATTGCCATCAGTCACAAAAAACAAGCATAGCCACAGCGTGTTTGAACAAGAACACTATAAACAGCCACAATTTTGCTATTCTCAGGATCAACCCCTTTGCAGCCATAGCAACCTTTTTTTGTCTAGGGTGACCCCAGCATCATGGTGAACACATACTGGAAAGCCACATTACAAGGAGGTGCGAAACAAGACATATTCATTTGTGACGTTGCCATCAGTCACAAAAAACAAGCATAGCCACATCGTGATGGCCATCTGGTAAGGAAATGCAATGAACTCATTGCGAGTGTGGGGGTCATCATGATGTTGAATAACAGAAGAGACAATGTCAAGAAGACAACCTTGGGAGCCTGCAATACTTAATGAGTGTCATGGTTAAGGACAGTGTCAAGCACAGAAGTAGTGCTGCCCAAAATATGATATGAATACAAAAAGTCCATATTGTATTCATATTTATATCATATTCACCTCTGAGCGTCCATATCATATCTGTAGCATATCATATTCATATTTCTGAGAGTGAATATGAATATGACACGCATATATTCTGGTCCAAGTTTGCTCAGAAACAATGGGTTGGAAATTGAGGCAGCTTGCTTGCAAAGAGGTCCTCTATGGACTGCAGTATAAAAGAACCTTTAGAAATCCAAATAGGAGTTGAAACCCAGGTCCCTGGCAAGCCTCATCTTCAATGGCACAACATTTTTGATTGCACCAAGTTGCTCATGGGTAGGAGTTTCTGCACCAGAGCGTGGCCAGACAAAGATCCGACCTGATTTCTGAACATGCCGTTTAGAGTGGATCATTGCACTTGTTCCGATTGAGGTCCTCAGGTGGCTAAAACTGTGGTTGAGCACATCCAAATATATTTGAATACACTGACCACCATATTGTATCATATTCATATTTAACTGTGTTCATACTCAGTAGGAGGGTCCAAGGCCATATGGTATTCATGTGTATGGAAATAATATTTTCATATCATATTTCTGGCCAGCACTACACAGAAGCTGAGACAGATACAGCCGTTTTGTAAATAATATATGGGTTTCGTAAATCGCTGACACTCGATTTGTGCTTACCTCTGTTTGCAAAACTGTCATCGACTAGAGCGGCTCCACATGCTGTACATTGTCCTTCATCGCATTACTTATGCTGCCAATATTCTGCAACTGAGGCCATTTGGCACGAATGACCGACTCATCGTCTTCAGTCTTGTCAGAATGTGCATAGTTGTGACTCTGGGAAGTCCAGCGGGGTTTTGCAAGGACAAACACCATCCAGCAGTGGCTCGGAGGTGTGGAGCCGAGGATGCAACAGCAAACAGAAGTGAACCAAAATCGAGCATCAACAATTTACGAAACCCGTACATTATTTACAAAACGGCTGTAATGTGATATAGAATGGATCTGAAATTTATAAACAGAGGATAAGGAGAAGAACACATTCAAAAGAGTGGTGGTGAGGGTGGTGAGGAAAGGTACAAAAAGGACAAGCATAGAATGGTATGCACTGCGATGACCGGCAGAGGAGTGACAGTAAGCGATGTGACAATGCCATCAGTCACAAAAAACAAGCATAGCCACATTGTGATGGCCATCTGGTATGAACTGATTTCAAGTGTGGGGCCTTAAACTACCCTAGACAGCCTTCCATGTATACTATAGCTTGCTGTAGATTTTATGGTTATATATTTTTTTTCTTGAGCCCTGGATTTTCTTGTGCAAATGATGACAAGCACATGTGACAGCTTTGAGTTCATTCAACATTGTGGTTGGTGACGACAAGGGAGTGTGAGGATTAGAGTCCATGATGGTGATGGAGATTGCGATATAAAAAAAGGATCAGGGGTCAAGTTGAATGAGGAAAGGGACAATATGGAGAAGACAACCTTGGCAGGCAACAATGATAACAGCCACGGTTGAGGACAATGTCAACCATAGAAGCTGAGAAGGATAATGTGATATAAAGTGGATCTGAAATTTGTGAACAGAAGATAAAGAGAAGAACATGTTTAGAAGAGTGGTGATGAGGGTGGTGAGGAGAGGTACAATAAGGACAAACATAGGATAGTATGTGCTGCGGTAATGAGCAGACAAATAACGGTTAGTGATGTGACAGTGCCATCAGTCACAAAAAACAAGCATAGCCACATCACGATGACCACCCAGTATGGAAATGCAATGGACCATGAGGACAAGTATAGGATGGTATGGCACTGTGGTTACCAGCAGAGAAGTGACCATAAGCGATGTGACAGTGCCATCAGTCACAAAAAAACAAGCATAGCCACATTGTGATGGCCACCTAGTGAGGAAATGGAATGAACTGACTGTGAGTGTAGGGGGTCAAGTTGAATGACAGAAGAGACAATGTCAAGAAGACAACCCTGGAAGCCCGCAATGATGAGAGTCACGGTTGGGAATGGTCAAGCACAGAAGCTGAGACAGATAATGTGATATAGAATGGATGTGAAACTTGTGAACAAAGGATAAGGAGAAGAACATGTTTAGAAGAGCGGTAATGAGGCTGGTGAGCAGAGGTACAATGAGAATGAATATAGGATGGTGTGTGCTGCGGTAATGAGCAGAGAAATGATGGTCAGCAATGTGACAGTGCCATCAGTCACAAAAAACAAGCATAGCCACATCATGATGACCACCCAGTATGGAAATGCAATGGACCATGAGGACAAGCATAGGATGGTATGGCACTGTGGTTACCAGCAGAGAAGTGATCGTAAGTGATGTGACAGTGCCATCAGTCACAAAAAACAAGCATAGCCACCAGCATAGCCACAAAATCATCCGTATATACAGATGAAGGAAGAATATAGTTAGACCCTCCTGCGCCAGTCCCTGAAGGGTCTGCGCTAATCCCTAGCCATTTCACACTAATCCTGACTATCCTGCGCCAATCCCTGAGGGTTCTGCGCCAATCCCGACCCTCCTGCGCCAATCCCTACCCTCCTGCGCCAATCCCGACTCATTTTGCGCCAATCCCTACCCATTTTGCGCCAATCCCAACCCTCCTGCGCCAATCCCAACCCATTTCACGCCAATCCCTCCCATCCTGCGCCAATCCTGACCCTCCTGCGCCAATCCCTGAGGGGTCTGCACCAATCCCTAGCCATTTCGCACTAATCCCGACCCTCCTGCGCCAATCCCTGAGGGTTCTGCGCCAATCCTGACCCTCCTGTGCCAATCCCTGAGGGGTCTGTGCTAATCCCTAGCCATTTTGCGCTAATCCTGACTATCCTGCGCCAATCCCTGAGGGGTCTGCGCCAATCCCTGAAGGGTCTGCGCTAATCCCTACCCATTTCGCGCTAATCCCGACCCTCCTGCGCCAATCCCTGAGGGGTCTGCGCCAATCCTGACCCTCCTGCGCCAATCCCTGAAGGGTCTGCGCTAATCCCTAGCCATTTCGCACCAATCCTGCCCATTCTGAGCCAATCCCTGAGGGGTCTGCACCAATCCCTATCCATTTCGCACTAATCCGGACTATTCTATGCCAATCCCTGAAGGGTCTGCGCTAAATCCTGACCCATTTCGTGATAATCCAGACTATTCTGCGCCAATACCTGAAGGGTCTGCGTTAATCCCTACCCATTTCACGCTAGTCCGGACTATTCTGCGCCAATCCGCGAGGGGTCTGCGCCAATCCCTGAGGGGTCTGCGCCAATCCCTACCCTCCTGCGCCAATCCCGACTCATTTTGCGCCAATCCCTACCCATTTTGCACCAATCCCAACCCTCCTGCGCCAATCCCAACCCATTTCACGCCAATCCCTCCCATCCTGCGCCAATCCCAACCCATTTCACGCCAATCCCTCCCATCCTGCGCCAATCCCTACCCCTTCCGCGCCAATCCCCACCCATTTGCGCCAATCCCAACCCGTTTTGCGCCAATCCCAACCCGTTTTGCGCCAATCCCAACCCGTTTTGCGCCAATCCCAACCCGTTTTGCGCCAATCCCAACCCGTTTTGCGCCAATCCCTACCCTCCTGCGCCAATCCCTACCCTTTCCGCACCAATCCCAACCCATTTCGCGCCAATCCCAACCCTCCTGCGCCAATCCCAACCCCTTTTGCGCCAATCCCTACCCTTCTGCGCCAATCCCTACCCCTTCTGCGCCAATCCCTACCCTCCTGCGCCAATCCCAACCTATTTCGCGCCAATCCCTACCCTCCTGCGCCAATCCCTACCCCTTCCGCACCAATCCCTACCCCTTTCGCGCCAATCCCAACCCTCCTGCGCCAATCCCAACCCATTTCGCGCTATTCCCTACCCTCCTGCGCCAATCCCTACCCCTTTCGCGCCAATCCCAACCCATTTCACGCCAACCCCTACCCCTCCCGCGCCAATCCCACCCCATTTCGCACCAATCCCTACCTGTTTTCGCGCCAATCCCAACCCAGCCTGCGCCAATCCCTATCCATTTCGCGCTAATCCCTAGGAGCACAGCCACAGGATTAGCGCTAATCCCATGGATTAGAAAGATAGGGTGGGCATAATCGCACGCACGCAGGAACTGGAGGGGTTTCAGCTTGTCATGATGCGCTGAGGAGAAGGAAGGGTTGGGCAGCGGAGGGACAGTATGCCGGGAGAGACAAGGGTGGCTTGGATGGGCGGTGTAGAGGGGAAAGATGGCGGCTTATGACTTGGGCTGGGTGGCGCTGCATGACTGGGCCGAGGAATGGCCGTGCATTTCTTGACTAGGCTAAACAAAGTCCATGTATGCAGCAGGATAGTGGTGTGGAGGCCGTAGTGTTTGGACGTGGGTTCGGGAGAGCAGTGTGAGCGGCGTGAAGGGGGTTAAGACGTGGCATCGGCTTCGTCATTGATCGGATACCCGGATCAGGAAAAGTTAGTTTGGGAAGGGCGCCCGCAGGTTAGCAGCAATTGGGAGGGCGGGGCTGGGTTAGGCAGGGGCGCGCCCTGGAATAGGGGTTGGGGCAGGTGTATGCGAATAGGTGCACTTTAGGTGGGACGGACCAGGCCGGCGGGGATTTGATGGGGCGCTCCGCGGGGCAAGCATTATTCGACGCGGGGTGTGCCCCGGGGCAAGGGTCTTTAGAGGCGGGGCGCGGTCCGGTATTTTGATGGGGCTGGAGGGGCAGGTGAGTTGGTAGGCAGAGCGCCCCGCGGGGCAAGCATCTTTGAAAGTGGGGCGTGTCCCGGGGCAAGGGTCTTTGTAAGCGGGGCCTGCCCCGGGGCAAGGTGTTTGTAAGCAGCGCGCCCCGCAATTCATAAACGGAGCGCGCCCCGGGACAAGCAGCAACTTAGTGTGGGAAAGTACCGGAAACTAAGGTGACGTCATATTTGGTTCGGGGCACAAAGAAAGTTAGTGTGGGAAAGCAGCCGAATTTGGAATTATCCCCGGATGCTTGCCGAGAATAGTGTGGGAAAGTCGGGGCGGGTTTTCCCAACGCCAGCTTGCCAGAATAGGAAGGTGAGAACCTTGTCAGTTGCTATCCAAATATTGTGATTTAAATACGTGGGTGGAGATAGGAAGTAGGCGGTGGGGGTGGTGCAAAAATTGAGGTAGGTTGTGGAAGAAATGAACGCGGTAAAGTAGGCAGTGCAGATTTCCACCTTTTCTGCCCAGATTTATTGCCCCGGAGGATATATCTTTATGAGTTTTGTTCACAATGAGCTGAGACATGGGATAACAGTAGTTCACATATAGGCAACCATGGCCATGTGCCCAAAAAATGCGGCAAGCGGGTCTAGATTGGTTTTTCTTTGCGAAAGATTTGGGCGTGGGTTTGGAAAAAATCCCCTTTTTGGCCTCCGGGGCTGAGGGAATTTGGAGGGAAGGGGAAGCCGAAATAATCCACCTACATCTCCATAAATAAGAGAAGGGTATAGGGTGTGTACCCCAGGAAGAATCAGCGTCATAGGATAAAAAACCAGGGTGCAGGAATTTCCGGGGCAACGATCAAAGTGGTCCCGCGGGGCGGGACATATATACCTAGGATTACTAACCTAGCAACACATCAAGGCAGCGGAATGAGCATACTATAGGCTGTGAGGGAGGGCTGGGCATGGAAGCAGAGGTAGGCACACTTGGTCGACCCCAAGTCGACCAATGTAGGCAAATGGTAGGCCCAAGTAGGCCCAATTTGGCCTACATCACGTCGGCAGACTGCGCCTATCGGGGTCAGCCAACGTAGGCCAACGTAAGCTCACGTAAACGGACCGCAGTTTTGTCCGGTGGTATCGTATTTGAACCTCTTGGGAGACCCGTCGGCAACCGTCGGCGGCCGACGGGTGAATCCAGAATCGGCGTTTTAGTCATGGATTCTGACTCGATTCACGCACGCTTACTTATGTTGAATAAGACGGGCCTCCGCTTCGCTCCGGTGTCTCCCTAGTGATTAGAACGACGGGTTGTGCAATTGGGAATACTACCCGCACGAAATAAACACCTTGCAAACACCTTCGTTTGAACCTACCATTACTAGCAGGCGCGATGAACATATAAACATCCAACTCAAACCAGGGCAGAAAAAAATCAGCGGTTTCGCGTAACAAACACCAATGAAAAACCGCAGTGGGGCGGTATGAAAGGGGTTAAAGACAGGATGCGCAGAGGGGAGGCCTCCGGGGAGCGAAAGAAGAACAATATATGGGGAAATAGCACAGCCGAGGAGCCTTCTGCTTACATGGTTAGCTGGCACCAGGGAGCGAAAGAAGAACAATTTCTGGGGAAATAGCACAGCCGAGGAGCCTTCTGCTTACATGGTTAGCTGGCACCGGCCCGCCTTCGTCAGCGCCTTGATCTCACTGTCAAGTCTTTTAAGCTGAGTCTAATTCAGTCATCTTTATTCCACAATCCCCTTCACCCCCCAGAAACCAACCAACCACAGTCTACCTGTCATGTCCACCGCAGCGAACGCCAAACCGACCATAATCATCATCCCCGGGGCCTTCTCCCCCCTCGCGATGTACGACCCGGTCATCGCCAGCCTCCAGGCGCACGGGTACACCGTGCACGGCGTCGAGCTCGAGAGCGTCGGCGGGCGCGCAAAGGGCCACGCGGCGCCGGCGGGGATGTACGACGACGCGGCGAAGGCCGCGGCGCTCGCCGCGCGGCTCGCAGACGAGGGTGCGGAGGTGGTGCTGGTGGCGCACTCGTACGGCGGCGTCGTAGCGAGCGAGGCGGCCAAGGGGCTCGCGCGGAGCGTGCGCACGCGGGAGGGAAAAAAGGGCGGCATCGTGCGGATCGTGTTTGTGGCGGCAGTGGTGCCGCGCGAGGGCGAGACTTCCAAAGACGTGCTGGGGAACCCCCCGCCAGTGGAGTACGTCGGCCTCGAGGTGCGTCACCTATGCAATGGTTATTCTGCCCCGCCGAGAGCTGCGATGGCTGATTAGCTTTGCTGCTGCAGGACGGACATTTGTCAATCACTGACCCCGTGAAAGGCGCGCCCATCATATTCTCCGACCTCCCCCTCGACGAAGCGGTGTCCTGGACCACCAAATTCTCGACGCACTCCCCCGTCAGCTTCGGGCAGAAGGTCACCTATGCAGCGTACAAGGACATCCCGATATCGTATGTGTTGTGTGAGAACAACGTGCTCATCACGCCGGCGCAGCAGGAGAAGATCATCGCGGCGCTGGAAGGCGAGATGGGCGGTGAGACGGTGGATCGGCATCCGGTGCAGTGTGGCCATGGAATTAATGTGAGCCAGCCGGGGACGATGGTGGATGTGATTAGGCGGATTTTGGGCGACACGGAGTAGGGCGACACGGAGTAGGGAACTTTTTGACCATATCCATGTAACTAAAGATATACTGAACCACGGCCGTTTGCGTTCACGTTTTTTCCCCAATCCGAGTCCTCGAACAAAGATGGTTTGTTTGAATTGCTAGTCAATAGGGCAAGTCAAAGCTATCCAACAGAGTGGATTCGAGGCGATTCAAGTCTGGATTCAGGTCCTAATTCATTGCGAATCCACCTCTGACCTCCCCGAATCTGGACCTCATTTCAACGTCCATTCTCTTTCACAAGTTTGATTAGGCCTGCCAAGTGACAAGGACTCGAATTTATGATAGAATCCGCTTCAGATGCTGCTGCTTCTCGCAGCAGCGATTAGACCCAGATTAAGATTCAAGCTGGTCTCAGCTGGTCTCGTGAGGTCTCGATTTTGTCAAAATTTCTCAAAAGCCGCCTCGAAAATGAGCTAATACTATAGTGACGTCATGAAATGCGGTGGGTTTTTGAGCTGTCAACTCCGCGGAACGTTAGAGTGAACTCGGGAGATTTCGGGACCGAGTCCGCAAATGGCTGACGTGTCCCTTGTCTCTCCATGCCCGTGCTAGCTGTCTCGATTGTCGAGCTCGTACCCTATCTATCTTGGGCTCAGTTCTGTGCACAGACTGGTGGCTGTACACTTTTTTTTTTTTTTCCAAACCTCAAAAGTGTACAGCCACCAGTCTGCGCACAGAACTGAGCCCAAGATAGATAAGATCTATACTCAGATTTATCCCTACTCTTGCCCAAAACCGATTCGATTTGAACGAGCTTACCGCAAAACACACTTTGCCACCGACTTTGATCACCTGAGACAAAACTGCCACTGAAGCAAGAGCATTCATGACTATTCATTTTTTGGTTCCTCTTCAAAAATTCAGCGTGTAGAAATGCACATCCTATATTGAGACTTGAAAAAGTGGAGCACAATTTTGTACGTGAATATTTTCAATCCAACTACATTCAGTCTTCGAAGCGAGCCTCCGGCGCGGCTGCGGATTTATATTGATAATTGTGTGTTAGTTGGGCAGCTATGTAGCTGTTACTACAATTCAAGCTATTCATTTACTGTTTCACCAACTTAGTGTTACGTTCGCTCGAGTATTTGCCATCTTACGCGACGGCCACTGACCCCATCTAAGCATTTTTCTACATAAAAAGTGATCACAAAGGTCAGATCTACCCCCCCTAAATTTTTCCAGATTCATTGGAATATCTTTTGGCTGGGACATACCCCTTAAATCTTTATGCTGAGTTTTGTACGCCAGCCTGAAGAGTACCCCAGCGTGAGAATATAGCCCCTGTTGCAGTGATGGGTGTCCCGGACGCCCATCAGATTAGGGTGTTTCATATATAAAACTTCGGCCCCAACTTGGGCTCCAACTTGACCTCCAACTTGACTTTCAACTTGTGAAGTTGAAGGCTCAAGTTGGGCACCTGGTTCATGAAACACCTAAGTAGGCGGTTGAGCACAAAACTTCACGAGTTGGGCGTCGCGTATCATAAGCGAGGTGATGCAGACCCCGGATGTGAATTAGCCGAAGTTGGAGACGAAGTTGGGCATTAAGTTGGAACCCAAGTTGGATGTCAAGTCGAGGTCCTATGCTCGACTTGACGTCCAACTTGAGATTTTGGGGTCCCAACTCGAGCTCCAACTTGGCAAGTTGGGATGCAAGTTGGAGCTCGAGTTGGACCTCAAGTTGGGCCCGAAGTCTGATATATGAAACACCCTATTGAAGGGCATGGAGTGGAAAAATCCCCCCTCCTGCAGTGATGGGCATCCAGGAAGCCCGTCAACTGACATGGCAATAAAAATATGCTTGCAAATAATTGCGTCCATACGCAAGTGGGGAGGATCAGGTGTGAGAATATAGCACTTGCAGCAGTGAAGAGCGTCCGAGACACCCAACGCTGTACTGACAGGTATTGATAGGTGTGAGAATATAGCACTTGCTGCAGTGATGGGCGTTCCGGACGCCCATCACTGTAAAGCCAGGTATTGACAGGTGTGTGAAGTTTTTCCTCCCTCTGGTCTGGGACGAAGACAATGGCACTACATAAATCCCATTAAATATAATGGCCTTTGTTCAATAATGCTCATAGTTTAGTTGGTCACCGCTGTGGAGTCAGATGTGCAATTTTTGCCTTCCCTCTGGTGATAGGGGTATGGGACGCCCGTCTCTGTACAAAACAGGTTCCAAAATAATACTACATAAATCCGTGTGCTGGTTCAATAATTAGTTACCTCTGTACAGGGAGGTATTTACTGATGGCTGTTCGATTTTGTCCTTCCTCTGGCAATGGGCGTCTGGGATGCCCATGACTGTACGAAGTGGTCTTCCCATGGCAGCCGTCCGGGACAGCCATCAGTGCACACAATTAATATTTAGGTGCAAGCCCATTTGGCAGGTACACCATTGTATCTTGTGGCGGCCATCTGGGACAGCCATTAGTGGACACAATGGAAGTCCAGGTAGAAGCCCATTTGGCATGAATACAACTCAAGGTCATCCTTCTCGTGGTGACTGTCTGGGACAGCCGTTAGCGCTAAGCGAACGCTGTAAATATTGATGCAGTAGGTGGGAATACACATTAATGCTGTCCTTCTCGTGGTGGCCGTCCAGGACAGCCGTTAGCGAACGGTGTAAATATTAATGCAGTAGGTGAAAATACATATTAATGTTGTCCTTCTCGTGGCGGCTGTCTGGGACAGCCATTAGTAGATGCAATCAAAATTTATATGCAAGCCCAGAGGAACATGCTTTCCCCAGAATAAAATTTCATGTGTGCGCTCTAGGTGCGGGCGTCCGGGACGGCCATCAGCATAGGCAATACAATACATGGATGCATCTCTAGCTGTGGGTGTCTGGGGCGGCTATTAGCAAAGTCAATACAAATATATGCGTGCACCTCTGGCCATGGACATCCAGGACAGCCATGAACAGAGCTGATGCAATTTCATACATGCCGGTCTAGCTGCAGGTGTCTGGGACAGCCATCAGTAGAAGTGATACAATTTATTTGTAGCTGCACAGTTGACTTCAATGGAGTTTTTACACATGCACTTCTAGGCGCAGGCGCCTGGAACAGCTTTTCAGCAGAGGCAATACAAATGGAATTTTGTACATGCACCTCTAGCTGTGGGCATCTGGTAAGACCATTAGGAGAAGCAATACAATTTATTTGTAGCTGCACAGTTTGTTTAAATGGAATTTTATACATGCACCTCTAGCTGTCGGCGTCTGGGACGGCCACCAGGAGAAGCAATACAATTTATTTGTAGCTGCACAGTTTGCTTAAATGGAACTTTATACATGCAGTTCCCGCTGCGGGATTCTAGGACAGCCATCAGTAAGAGCAATACAATTTATTTGTCACTGCACAGTTGGCTGCAAAGGAGCTTTATACATGCACCTCTAGCTGCGGGCGTCCAGGACAGCCATGACTAGGAGGCAACGGACCTCACTAATGAGCTGCAACATAACATAAATGTTCTCTAGCTGCAGGCATCCGGGATAGCCATCGGTAGGAGACAATAGTCACTTCACTAATGGGCTGTGGAAAAATATGCAGATCAAGCTGCGAGCATCTGAGACAGTCATGAGTGGGAGGCATCAGTTGCTTCACTAATGGCTGCAACAAAATTTTCCCTCTAGCTGTGGGCGTCCGGGACAGCCATGAGTAGGATGCAATAGACTTCGCTAATGAGCTGCAACATAAATGTTCTCCTCAAGCTGTGGGTGTCCTGGCCAGCCATGAGTAGGAGGCAATAGAGACTTCACTAATGGGCTGTGAAAAATTATGTAGGTCTAGCTGCGGGCGTCTGGGACGGCTGTGAGTGGGAGGCAATTCACTAATTGGCAGCAAAGAAATATCCACTTCCAGCAGCAACTGTCCAGGTCAGCTATGAGTGGGAGGCAACATGAAGCACACTCATGGGCTGCAACAAAATTTTCCCCTCTAGCTGCGGGTGTCCAGGACAGCCATGAGTGGGAAGCAACAGAAAATTTACCACAAATTACAATTTATGGATTGACCATTGTCAAAGTTTATCCATTGGGAGTTGATCTCCTGGGGTTAGGCCGGGAAACCTAAGTGAGCCAGGAGGTAAATGAATAGTTAGGGTAAGTCAGCTCAGCCCCACTGAGGCCCATACAAGCTGAATTTCCCTAAGTATTCATATACCTGGCTCCCTCTCAGCTTTCCGGCCTTACCCACTGAGGCATTCAGCTGACTTGCTCTATAACTATTCATTCACTCATTCACCTGTCTCATATCCAGCTTCCATGCCTGATCCACTGGCTTCAGTGAATGTAACCCTAATCTAGGGTTAGCCCTACAACCCTACAGACCCCTAGTAACCCTAACTGGTTCTACGCTAATCCCTACCCATTTGGTGCTAATCCTGCCTATTCTGTGCCAATCCCTACCCATTTCGCAATAATCCGGACTATTCTGCACCAATCCCTACCCATTTCGCGATAATCCAGATTATTCTGCGCCAATCCCTACCCATTTTGCACTAGTCCGGACTATTCTGTGCCAATACCTGAAGGGTCTGTGCTAATCCCTACCCGTTTTGCGCTAATCCCAACTATTCTGCGCCAATCCCTGAGGGGTCTGCGCTAATCCCAACCCATTTTGCACCAATCCCAACCCTCCTGCACCAATCCCTACCCCTTCAACACCAATCCCAACCCATTTCGCACCAATCCCAACCCTCCTGCGCCAATCCCTACCCCTCCCGTGCCAATCCCTACCCTCTCATGCCAATCCCAACCCATTTCACGCCAATCCCTACCTGTTTTGCGCCAATCCCAACCCAGCCTGTGCCAATCCCTATCCATTTCGTGCTAATCCCCTAGAGCACAGCCACGGGATTAGCGCTAATCCCATGGATTAGAAACATAAGATTCAGATACCATTCTTACTCCAGGTCTGGTAGAGTCATATAGCGATGGCTCGTGTGTATGGTTGATTTAATGTAATATTTTTGTTGTCCTTCATTTGTGTGTCTCATGGTCGTGCTGGGAATTGAATTTTTTTTTTTTTTTTTTTTTTTGGCCCACATATGGGGAACTACAGAGAACTACGTAGAAGGGCCGGAAATATGTAGAACTACACAGAGGGTACCCTTCCTACAGGCACTACAGCTACTACAGCGCTACATAGCACTACATAGCACTACATAGAGCTACATAGCTGACCCAGGTTTTGCTGATGTACCAAGCAAACAGTATCTTTCGCGCTTCATTTCAGTATCCTCTGAATGTCCAAGATGCTGCGGGTGGCCCAAGCTGGAGGGTTTGAAGATCACCGAGATGCCTGAAAGCCTCGCAATATTTTCATTTCTTTATTTGCTTTCTTTTTATTTATTTTTGTCCACAGCTATCAGTATCAGGCCACATTACCAACAGTGATATACAAGGGGGTGCCAAGAATAAATTTTTGTACATTGGGAGGGGGGGTCCAGGGATGGCTGAAAAGATTTTGTAGTGTATGTTACAAAGGGCTTCAAAAGGGCCAATGATGCCTTCAGGAGGTGCCAGAAGGGGTATTGGATACTTGAAGAAGTGTCTAGCACAATGCCTGGCTTCTGAACCTCATGTTCAGCACTCAAGCTGAGTGTAACAGGTTGTGAGCACAACTAGAGCATAGGGATTTTTTTTGTTTGAAAAAATCAGAAACTTCTCAAAGAGGCTTATGAGTCACCATATCCCATGTAGAATATAAATAACCATGCTCAAAGTAGGGATAAGTGGTGGAATTCAGCCTGGAAAGCAGCGCTGCAACTCGGACAAACCGGCCCGGCTCTAGGGGTGGGAACCACCTTCCCAATATGGAAGGAGAGGGGGGGAGGGGGGGTCAGCTCGGGGTCGAAAAAATCTTTTCGACCCGATATCCAATTTTCAAAAGTTGAAACCCCCTTGGTGATATAGAGAAGGCGGCGATTACTCTACTTACGATGATATGGGATCGTAGACACTTGATGAACAGCGAGCTTTGCTAGGGCTTTGACCCGTCCGTCTGACGGGACAGCCGTCACAAAAAAACGGCCGTTTTTATGCAATGGACGGGGTCACCCGTCCGTCATACCCGTTACGGCCGTCTGATGAGTGGATTGAAACAATATTCTTTTCTGGGCACTGGTCTTGGTCATTACAGGTACGCCAGAGCTCATGAGAGTGTTCACTGCATAGCCATATATCTGGCATGCACACAATCCTAATAACGCGTGAACTTCAAGTGAATGTGTCGCTTAAACGCGATCACGTGGCAGGTCATAACACGGTGATGGTCAGCAAGACATGCCGACGACGGTCCAATGCAGATGGTTGATACAATCGCGTCAAATAGTCGCGTCAAATCGACATGTTACCCTCCTCGGCAACCCTGAACGTGTTCCAGACCTTGAAAAGCAGTGGTCTTGGCGCAGTTAACCCCGTCGCGACCCGTCAATAGGTTGACGGCCGGGGACGGGCATCCCGTTGACAGGTCGGCCCGTCCCATACCCGTCCGTCAGCAAACGACATCTTATCGCTTATCGGACGGGTCGAAGCCCTAAGCTTTGCTAGTGATCGAGTGTATCGGAAGAGTACTACCTCAAACAAGGGACAGCATAATGTAGCGGCTCAGTCAAACAGTTCTTCATTCCTTAGCCTTAACTGGGAATAATCCATAGCTTTCGGTCGCTTGCCCTTGGCCAGGGTCCCGTGCAGGGACGGCATTTAATGCAATCCACTGCCGACGATTTTTGTATTGAACTGATGCTTCCGTGCACTACGCAAAAGCCGGAGGATGAGCCAGGCCGGTCCCGTGTCGGGTATTCTGGCCCATACAGGGACGGCATTCAATACAAACCACTCCCGCATAGTGCTGGCAGAGACGTACGATTTTTACATTAAACTGATGCTTCCGTACGCTACGGAGGATAAGCCAGGCTTTTGATGGCTTGGCCGTTGGCAACCATCCTGCATCAGGTTTTCTGGCCCCAGGGACGGCATTTATTGCAAACCGCTGCCGCACAGTGCTGGCAGAGATGTACGATTTTTGTATTAAACTGATGCTTCCGTACGGTACGCACGAGAGCACGGGGCGCACCGGCTAGTCTTCGTAACGGGCACATACATCCTCGTATTTCACACAATGCCGCGTCCTTGGCAGGGTGCCCCCGTGTTATCAATAACTCGGGTTTGTCAACGTGCTCGAGAGCTGTGGTATAAAATGAACGAGCACCAAGTCAGTCGTTATCCAGACAGTGCTCATCATGAAGTCCTCCTTCGTCTTCCTTTTTGTTAGCTTCATCGCAGGAGCGTCTGCCTCTATCATTGACGCCCGTGTCCCGACGGTACACATGCTTCACGCAGCTACCTTCCCTTTCTTTTTCTGCTCCTGACCTTTCTATATCTAGGAGCTTCGAGACAAGCGTCAAGATTTGACGCTGATAATGTGCAAGTGGGTGAAGGATCCAGGAAGGATTCAGCTGGTTCATTCGTGACTTGTCACTGGCAGGGATCTGAATTTAGCCCCCGGACCGACTGGTGGATGCACTTCGATAACCACCTCCAACGGCGGATGCTTCGGGGACTTCGCGACGCTCACCCAAGATGGTGGCAATTGGGACAATCAAGTCACCAGCGTACGTGCATGGTAAAAACATGGTTTGAACTGTACAGTGACTCCGGAATTCAGGCGTTCCCGGCGGTCGAGGGTCGGGAATTCCGTTGCAACCTCTATGAAAACCCGTTTTGCCAAGGGCGCGTGGTCAGTGGCGCGTCGTTTCATCTTGATTGGGTAGCTCATTATCACTACTCAGCTCGTCTTGACCGGACCGGCTTTCGACCTGCGGATGCAGAACTTTGATGATATCGCGAGCTCGACGACATGCTACTTTGTTTAGATGCTCGAGAGGCGGTGTATGGCGATGGAGTGCGGGTGGTGTTACGAAACTTTAATGAGCGCACGACATCATCACCAGTACATCACTTATCTCTCAAGGTTACAACGAAAGATCCAATTGTCAATACTACCTGTGGAATCGACTCATCGCTTTGATCTCGCACAAAAGTACTGCGGAGATCCTTTTGTTTTACCACAGGTAAAATGGCCTTGAAAAAGGTATTTGAGATTCAAGCTGTTTGACAAGGTATTTTACTAACGTCTAAAATTTCGTCGTCTTTTTCCCTTTGTAAAATGATGTCTTTTTGTTCGGGAAAAAGGGTTCTCTCACTATGTGTTTGGTGGGAGAAGTGTTTTACCGGGAGAATGACTGGTTGTTTTAACAAAGGGAAAATTTGCCCCTATTTTACCATGGAGTAAAACACGCAGTAAAACACGGTGGACCTCAAATGCTTTTTTCTAGGCCATTTTACCTACGGTAATACAAAGGGATCTCCGCAGTGTTTCGAAAGACTCAAAACCCATTCCGTTCAGCAAATCTATTTTCAGTCTCGGATTTTATCTACAATCTGGGAGATATAATCTCTCGGATATCATGTGAATGAACCTGATTCTATACGCCCTGAGATCTCGTGCACGTTCTCATTTTTTTTGGTGCGTCAAGACGAATCTCAAGGCTTTCCAACGTGTCTTTCCCACATCTTTTCCAGCTTCCTTCTTCGTTGTGCATCTGCCTGTACTCATGCGGCTCGCTGGTTTTAGTATTGATTGTCGCTGTTCGCTCTCATTATACACGGTCTCGGGCCATGGACCATTTATTCGAAAGGCGTGTGTACACTAATCCACCTGGCCTTAATCATTGCTTCTGGCATCTCAGTCTGGTGCATGTACCTTCCGTCTCCCTCAATGTATGATCCATATATTTCGGCTTTCAGTTGGAGTCATTCTCGCGGCAATTCTTATTTTAGTGGTAGAAGCTTCACCTACTTGCCTTTCTCGGTTGCTGGCGTGCCGTGGTCTTACTTCTCGGACGTCTGTCTGTATTTCGAGGACTCGAATCTCCGGATGATATCGTGGTCTACCTTCGAAATTATTCTGGAGATGAACTTTTTTTCGCTTCTCCCTCGAATTTTTCACTCCGACAGTCAAAGAATGCGTTCATTGTTCTTGCTGTGGTGCTCTCACAATGGACCTTCCGACAGCTCCGTGCCTCGAGAATTGGCTCTACCACCTGACTGCAATCCGCACTAAGTGAGTCTGGCAGGTCAAGACTGATAATGTCAGCGAACCTTTCGGAGCAACAACATTATCTTCGCGCCAGCAGCGGGCAGATCTGATACGCTTTCCTCACGAATTGCTGGAGCTTCCTGCGTCCCGTGTGCTCGCAGCGTCTATTTCAGGGCATCATCAAAACTATGGTCAACAGGGTTTTTTCCTCTTCGGGTTCGATGTTCCGGCTCGAGCAATGGACTGACGTTTCCACCGTCTCGATTGATATTCCTGAATTTGACGGTAGACTGGGGAGTTTGGCCAAAATAGAACACCTAAATTTGTATGTATGCCTCCGGTGGGAATCAAACCCATAGGCATCCATCCCATGAGAAAACCTGGTTGGTCTACATATATGCCTCCAAACGCGAGCTCCAGATCAACTTCGTCTGAGTGTAAGTCTGTGGGTTCAGGTGAGCGATGATCCCCATGCTAACGAGAAGAGTTTTTTCTTTGTCGAAGAAGTACAGTTACGCACTCGGTGAACGTTGAGTATATTCTAAGAGCACCCTGGAACCTCGGTCACGGTAAGGATAGCGAAAGACTAGGATATAGGATTCCTACGTATATGGTCTGCGATACGATTTCAAGCTGAAGTAGGCATGTAAGTTAGAAATCACAGTAAGAATTTCGCAACCTTGAAACCGTGCAAGAACAGTTTCTGGTACAGAGAATATCAGAGTAGAGGCGCTGTGACTTTTGTCAAGGTAAGTGTGAAGAAGTTCCGCACTTTAGGCGCCGGGCTTGTCGAAACCAGTCACCGGAGAAATGAAGGATCTATAATGGGCGCAAAATATGACAGGGAGAATATTTTAGTGGAAGAAACTGTGTTACAATTCCCGCGTTCGTCCTACTCGTTGTGAAGGGTGCATGAATCATGAGCACGCAGTCAGTCGTACGTGCAGCGCCGGGTTCAAGGCGTTCACAATATGCACATAATGCCAGTTGCCGGCGCTCCAGTCTGCCTCACTCAATCCGAAGAAGTTTGAGAGTCGATAATGGCTGCGCCCAGAGAACCAACATTGAGCATACCAAAAAACGTCCCATTCATGACACCATTGGCTCCATCCCCAGCAGCAAGGCAAGAAAATCAAAGTCGGCTACAAAGCTGACGGGAGACGTGACGATGAGACTTGAAGAGAAAATAGCAGGCGGAACGACCCTGGTTTCGTCGATTGTCAGTCGGGCAGCATCCCAGCGACGCGAAATATCTGGCAAAAGAAGAAGAAACCAAAAGAAGGAAAATTTGGCGTTGCTGAAACCGGAAATTGCGCACACTATGAAAAGTGTAGAGTTTAGAACTGCGTAGAGGAGGTCAACCCATTCCTTTGCGCTCGGGGAGACGCGAGTCATGAGAGGCGCGCAGAAGGCAAGGCCGAGCAAAGAAAATGGAGAACACAATGCACAAGAATAAAGCGCGTGAATGTACGGCGTAGCTGCGCCGGAAGAACGAGATCCAGCGAATCCTAAACTAGACGAAGTATGCAGAACAGATGACGCTCTCATGCGATGCGCCGGCCACGGTGAAACTCGGCGGACGTCACAGCTGCTAGCTGGAAGAGCATACCACGAGATTTCAATTCCGACTCGCTAAGCGCTCGACGGACTCGCAGCATCGGCAAGCGTATACACCAAGACACGAACACCGTACATCGTATCGCCGAGCCGCAAGCTGTCCACATGCACCGAGAGAAAATGAAGATGAGGCATGCGGCCCTCTCCCTATGGCACAAGCGCATTCCCTCAGCCGATCCTCCTCACTCCCCAGCTCCAGTGCGATCCGTACGATCGCGCGAGCTGGCTGTCGATCACCCGCATCCGGTGCACCCGCGCTCAAGGGCGCAGCGCGGGGGATACGCTGCCCATCCGCTCCTCCTCTCTGAGTCTCGCCCTCAGATCCTGGACGATGCGGCCTGTACCTGCATGTACCAGTGGACGCAGTGTGCCCCCAGCCTGCTGCGCGCGCTATAGCCGCTACAGAGGAGCGTGAACGAGGGATGTGTACAGACTTGCACAAAGGAGTCTCATTGGACGCCCCGCTAGAGACCTCGTCCCTTCATCCGCGGCAGCGAACGCGTACACATCGCGCGCTTGGTTACTCTTCTAGTGCTCTCCTCCCCCCTCTACTCTCTCCCTTTGGGCCTCACCCACTCGCGTCGAGCCCGCATCCGCCGAGGTAGACGCAACAGGACGTGCGACACTATGCTCTTCCTCATTGTGGGGCGCGGCAGTGTCAAGGAGAGGCCCAGTACGGGTCGATACTAGTGGCGTTGTCGCGGAGATGCAGGTGACGGGGGAAGAAGGCGATGTCCGAGTTTTGCAGCGAGAAGTGCAAGGGCGGCGAAGAGGATAAGCGGGTGATGCGAGGTGGGTGAAGGATGCAGCCGTCGTGAACGCGCATGGATGGCCGCCAAGAGCGAGGAGAATCATTGTACAGGGGAGAAGGGAGGGAAAGCATACGTATTTGGAAAAGAATACATGGTAAGACAAAAAAAAAAGACAGAAAAAATGCATGAGTAGTACTCACCACATACCATCCCTCCGTGCTCGTTCCCCGCCTCATTCCCCTGGATCCCGTCCGCCTTTGCGCTCTCGTACGCATCGCCTCTCCCAGTCTGTGAGTACGAAGCAGGGGTTGTGCTTGGGACCGACGGTAACGCAACACGGACATGAACGTATCCGGTGCATGAGTCAACACTTGAGTAGGGGTAGAAACAGAGACGGAACGTACAGTGCTGGCCGACCAACCGTGTGCGGCAAATGGCTCCCTCTCCTATCCTCTCAAATGCAGCAGCTGACCGAGGAAGCGCTAGCGACGGCGATGCACAGCTGTGCTCGTCTTGCCGTCGATACGACTTCAGAGTCGGTGCAAGATTCAAAGCACAAGTGGCGTGTTAATGTGCATGCCGAAGGGAGTTGAGGCCATGACGATTTCCCTCGGCCGTAGAACAAAACCCAGCACCAGAGAATCGAGAGACTAGGTGGCGGGCGATTGTGGTGGGCGGAGCGAAGGCCCAATGGGGAATCACTCCCATTTAGTGTTGCCGGGGTTCGGTTAGGTTCGGTTCAGAGCAAAATTTTCCGAACCCCAAACCTCAGGATGGGTTCGGTTCGGCACTTTTGACGAACCCAGAACGGAATCCAGGGGTTCGGTTCATACGGGTTCGGTTCAGGTTCAGAAGAGGTTCGAACCTGAACGAACCTGTAGAATTGTCATGAATTTTTGACGGCTCGAAAAGCTCTTAAATTTAGAACAGGAACACATACCTGAGTGAAAAAATTGAATATCTTGAGTAACAACAACTTCGGGCTGAACGGCAGGGGCCGGCGGGGCATACTATGCATCGAAATATCATGGAATGAGATTCTAACGAGTCAGAACAAATTTTGTGCTCACCTTGACTTCCAGCACTGCGAGACTATTTTTTCTTATGCTTCCAAATCCCATGCAGATACAGTATAGGTTGTCTTGGAGTTCGAATCAAAAGGTAGGATTGCAGATGAGATTTAGAAATAATACCACAGATTCTTAGAGGAGGAGCAAACGGTATGGGAAGTATAAGCACGAGCAGAGAAGCGAGTCAGGTAGAGATCAAGAGAGTGAGAGATCTGCCCAGAAGAGCGCCACTGAAAGAATTCCGTGATATTGATAGTCCGGGTAGAAGAGGTTTTGACAGGCGGAAGAGGATGGTCAGCGTTTGGTCAGCGTCAAGATCACTGTAGAAAATAATCTCAGACACAGGGAGTAATTTTCCATCCGGGCCTACTGCACACTCGTTGCCAACGGACATTGGAAAGGATAGGGAAGAGTGAATTTACTGCCACCTTAAGTACCTTCCTCAGGCGGAGTAATCACAGATTTTTTGGCCGGCAGCGTGCTGTATATATTTATTTGACGGCGGGGACCTTGTCCACTGCGCGTAGGCGGAGCAATCATACATTTGTTGACGGCGGCAGGCTGCACCTATTTATTTGTCGACAGCGGGGACCTTGTGTGCTGCAGGGAAGGCGGAAATTAACGACTCTTATTTATTCCTTGAGTCAGAATCAAGCAGTAAAAACATGAGGTTCGAACAGGTTCGCCAAAATCCAAAATCCTCGAACTCCGAACCGCACTTGGGGTTCGGTTCGGACTTTTCGAGCCTTTCGAACCTGAATTCAGGTGCGGTTCGGGTTCGGTTCAGGTTTGGGAGCGGTTCTGAACCGCACCCCGGCAACACTACTCCCATTAATGCGGCACGCAAGCGGCATGCGCCTTTTGCTCTTCTCTCGACCCTCTTCCTCGCTGTTTCTCTGGTTTGGTCGTGGAGCTACCTACCGTACTTTAGTTCTCCTCTGACTGTAACAGTTCCTGATTCTGGCTCTCTTCGCCTGGCGGCCTGTCGCACCTCAAAACCTCCTTATCTTGATTTCCGCTAGGAATGCCACCGCAACGCCATTCTCATCCGGTATCCTTCAAGACGGCAGCCTCGGTGGGCTCGATATTGCATCCAAATGTCATTTGACGCAATTTCTTTACCACAGTTTTGCAACACCTGGATTGTCTCTTTCTCCGAGAGTTCTTCAAGAGACGCAATGTGCTCCGGGCCTCGTGCCATCTTCATATGACCTAGGTTTGCACGCCATACACTGTGTCTGGATTACCCTCTAGGTTCAATGATATTCAGCAGGTGTTGAAGCCCATTAAGGAAGCAAATGATACTCACCTCCGTAACAGTTCAATGAATCCAATGAAGCTTTCATACCATGGCTGTGCAGGCCAGTCTTCAGGTTCGAGTTTTGTAATCCAACTTGAAAGGCCGTTAAGGATACGGGTGGCCAGGAAATCAATCCCTTCATAATCAAATTCTGGTTCTCCCTCATTGATAACACCCAGTACGAGGATATCAACTCCGAGGTCCTTCATCACCCGGACCATTTCACGACACATTTTGTGCGCAATAGTAGTGTTGATACTGCTGAGATCCAGCCAAAATCCGGGAAGGTCGAAGATCCCGCCAAGATATCGAAAGCAGAGTGCATTTGGAAAATTTGACGCCCCATCCGACCTAGTCGATGTCAGAATCAATGTTTGAAAACGTTTTTTGAACTCACGAGCAATCACACTCAACCAATAGTCGTTCGATAATGCTGAGCCCATCCACACTACATTTTGAGAGTTTGAGAATAGGAGACGCTTCAATCATGGCCGAAATATTGGAATGCGACAAGCCCATTGCGCCCAAGGTTTTCCAAAATGCCCATTCTTCGTTGGGGGATCCCGTATGACGTTCCCAGAGTGCGGAAATAGCATCCAATGATTTTGCACTATCCAGCAACCTGGTATGAAGGAAAACAAGACGGAGACCAGGAAATAGGGTGACAAGGTTTACAATTTCCTTGAAAGCCTGACGCTGCATGCTTGCTGATTCAGTACTATGAAATGCAATTTTTAGTTGTAGACATAATTTTTTAATAGTCAAACAGCACGCACGGAAGTGTATACCCGATGAGCTTGATGCACTGTTTCTCGAGTCTTGGTGGGACCGAGGTGCGTAGCAACTCCAACTGCTGCACCCTTTGTTCACCATTGCCGAAATAAGATTTAATTTTCTGCGCGACAACGTGTGGTCCAAGGCCAAGGGCATACGCAACTTTATTCGCTCGCTTCTCCAAAACTCCGCCCAAGGATGTATACATTCGGTCCAGGGTGCGGCCTGGAGACGGATGCAATAACGCGTGGAGGACAAGCGCCCATCGACCACCATCGGGCCGCGAGTTCTTGTCTATTATTGCGACAGCTTTGTTAGGTTCAGCATCCCAACGGATGAGAGCAAGGCTTGTGGCCATTTCTTGGGGCTATGATTGGGTGGGTTAGGGAAGGGATGAGAGTGGGAGGCGAAGCTCTAGCGCAGTGCTTTAATGTGCACGACAAACACAGCCTGTATACAGCATGTCGTTCAAAACCCACGCTGTGTCGTGTCGATGCGGACGATGCCGAACATTCTATTGGAAGCTACAGAAATAGAGCTGGGAAGGCTGGTATGCTGAATCGAGACGTAGGCGCTTAATGTAGACGCTCGAGTTCACTTCCTGCGCCAAAATGGCTGTCATAACCTTCTGCAAGGCCAGGAAAACTGCAGGTTATTCTCAGGAGGACGTGCCAGCAAAGGTGAAAGTAGGTTCATCAGTCATCGCTGCGAGCGTGAACGTGCACCAATCAATATTTGGTATGTATGCGAACACTCGCTAGACACGATGATCTGAATTCTCCACTATTCAGACACCACCACATATACAAGGAAAAAGATCGCAGATGTTGGGGGAAAGGGAGGAAGAATAACACGGTGGCTAAACTGTATTAATAGTTTGCACGCAGCGAAGAATAAAGATACCAAAAGGAAATGAAAAGGCAAAAGGGAGGAAGGAAGGCATGATGGTTAAACTATACCAACAGTTTGCACGCCGCAAAGAAACGACACGACTCGGCGCAATTCTCCGCACAGAAAACAAAGGAATGTGGGTGGGATCATCTGGGCGTCGGAATCACCCAGAACCGTCCCTTCGACGGGACAGCAAAGAAAAAATACCAAAAGGAAACGAAAAGGAAAGGTCGAGATAAGTTGCCAGAAAGTGCGAATCACCGACAAAGCGCTGAAACAAAACCGAATCCGTCATTGTCCGGATGGATCAGAAAAGAAAGTGTGTGTCCGCAAAGTATGGTATGCTTTGTAAAGAACCTCCGTTCATCCACGTTTCTGGCACAAGAGAAAGATAACGCATATATGTACCGGTCATCCCGGCGGAAAGACACCCCCAATTTATATGAACAAAGGACGGGAGTCGAGAGGGAAAGAAACCGTGATCAACAACCGGGATGAAACGTTCCCGACACGAGAAAATGGTCCAGCAGTTGAAGAAATAAAACCAAGGGAAAGGAAAGGGGTGTTCCAAAAGAGGGGATCGCGCATAAGGTGAGGCGGACACAGCGCTCGATGATAAGCGAGCCGTGGATGCGGGCCGGTGCTGCACTCGAGAAGCCGGAACGATGAGATACAGCACAGCCAACGCCGAGAATGAGTGCCCGCTCGTCGCCGATCAGCACGATGTGGAATGGTATAGAACCAGGCAAAATCTGCATGTGAGGGGAAATCCATAGTCGCTCAAACAACTTCCTATCATCCTGACCTACACACGAACACCAAGAGAAAGGAGAGAAAACAAAAAAAAAAGGGAAAGAACAAGAAGAAGTCCCAACATCGAGCGTTCTTCTCTGAGGAACAGAATGGGGAATGGCGGCGACATGCATACTCAGATGCTATGCACACAGCGGCCAAAGAATCATGACAGCGCCACGAGCGTACAAGGCGTGCGAGAGGGCTTAGCTATGCGAGAGGGGCTCCACGCTTCCAGCTGGCGCAATACCAGCGTTCGCATTCACAGCGACATCTGTACAAAGGCTTGCACAGTCGTCGTTCCGCCAGCTCCCGCGGCAATCACACCCGCACCCGCGTAAGTGTATGAGCCGTCAATCGCGTGAGTGTTCGGGAGATCCAGCGTGGTATCCAAGAGCACAACCATGCGAGTTCACGAGGCGAAATAGAAATGAAAGCGATGCTGAGCGCATGCGTTTCGGTAGTGCATACAAATGGAGTCCGACGCAGGTGCGCGTGGGATCCAGATATCCCACAGGGAAGGAATAGACACGCAGCATGATGAGAAGACTCAGAGCGAGGGGAGTGCACAGTCTGAAATCCATATGATTCTCACTAAAAAGAAGGGAGGGAGGTAGAGCACTCACCAGGATCCAGACCACCCGTTCCACAGCTTCAATCTGTATGCTGATATACCTCGTATATTAAGCGGATGCCTCGAATCAGAATGTACATGTTTGTTCTCCCGAAAATACCGCATTTGTTGCCTCAGCTGACCTTTCCATCACACAAACTAGCTTAGACGCCCGGGCGCTTGGTTAATCTCACCTCACCGGTCAGCCAAGATCAGCCGCTCCAAGTCCGACAGACAGGGCTACGGTCATCATCTCACCGTGTGCCCCATTGCTCCAGCTTCTCCTACGCCACAATCGTTATGCTAATTCAACGTTAACTTCGGTCTCAAGCTTCCTGCGGCCGTACTGTCCCGTCCAATACTCATGTCCTTGAGGCTGCGACTATATCTCGTACTGAAGTATTTCATTCAAATCGACAGTCACGGGTCACGGACCCCTCTGTCGATGTCGAAATTTGGTCGAGGTCACGCGTCACGGAGCGGTTTGTCGAACCTCCAAGCTGTCACAAATGCCTTCCCCCCCAGTGGCGAAAAAAGTTAAAATTTCCATACAACTGTCGAAATTTTGACAGGTGTCACGCAAGATTCCGGCCGCTGTCGAAATGTCGAATAGGTAAATCGGGTCACGCGTCACACCCCCTGTCGATTTGAATGAAATACTTCAGTATCGACAAGCCAGTTCCTTTCATTTTCTAGGGTCCTCTCACACAAAGATCATTATCAAGGCGCTTATTTATTTTGGACTTCGCCGATCACCATCTACCTTCGCCTAGCTCCCTGCCGCTCAATTCCGAGATTTTCTCTCGCGCTCAAAATCCGTTGATAAGGGAGGGCCATCCAAAAGCCTTCTTTCGTTCTTTCCCCCATCATCTCTCCCTCCCGCAATCCTTATGTCTCTCTCCGATACGTCGTTCAAGATGATTTTCTGCCCGGTCAAGCCAACACAAGACCTCGCAAATCTTTTGTACTCCAAAATGTCGGGTGACACCTCAAGGCGCCCAAGCCCACTGGTCACTGGCCGTTACGTGTCAAGATGAACAAATACCGCAATGAGATCCTGCAACATTTCGAACCTTCAAATGAACTTGGATTCTTCATGTTGCTCAACGTCTATGAGGCTCTTTCGCTCGGTTCTACCTACAGTCATCAATGCCCACAGCGCTCGCCCTGTCCAAGATTTTTCACGAGATTCATCCAATTCAACTGGCACTCAACGCTAGCTAGCGCTACAGCATCCGACCATATGTACTGCACCCGTTCCCACTAGCGTGCCTCCGGCGGTAATCGGCCCTACACCGAAACTGGTGTGTGGTACATACCTCTTTGTAGCCAGTAGCCCGCTGACCTCGTCAAGCTTTTTTTCCGTTTGGTACATCGAGATGTAGATGGTTTTCCTATCATCTTCGCCTCGCGGAGGATCGGTCGCTCATCGTTCCCACACATGTCTTGCGCCGCACCCAAGGGGCACCCGCCGGAAGTTGCCGAGACACAGCCTTGGGAGGGAGGAAGGGTCTGGCCGACCTTATTTCACTTTTCGGACTTTGCTCAGACTGCGTTAAAAACGTGTTTAGAAGGGTTAGAAAAAAAAATCAATTTTTTTGGGGTACCTGAGTAATGTCTGGTGAGCTTCAAAATATCCATGTGGTCGGAATTGATCTCAGATGTGAATTTTTACTACAGACTGAGGGGAAAAGCCGTGAGACTCCTGCCGGAACTCTCCGTTTTCGAATATTTTCCTGGGAGAACTATCCGATTAGGGTGTGGCTGTGCTCGGCTAAGAGGGAGGGAGGGGTCTGAGGGTGTTAATTCACTTTTCCGACCCTGTGTCGGAAATTTTAACGATGAGTGCCCATTGGCCGCACCTGTTCAGCTCCGCTCCCTATCAGAACCTGAAAGATATGTATACATGTATTGAAAGCTCGCATCCCAATACTAATTCAGAACTTGCCAAGTGCCGCGTCACACCCCCCTCTCGTCCCGACACCCTCCTGCGGATCGTCGTTTCGTATGAGCATCCAGCAAGGAAGCTTCGTGGGAATGCGGTGATCCCGAGCTGTCGTTCGAACGATTGCTTACAGCGGCGCGTACACCGTTCAGAAGCTCGATGGGAGCGGTTGGCCACAGATTTGGTAACAGCAGGTGTGTGCGTACCTGGCGGCAACGCGCGAGAGCTGAGGCTTTTCAATTTGGGAAGTTCCAGCGCGAACTCTACTCCAAAATTGTGTACGTCACTCTTTAGTTTGAGTTTACAATATTACTCACTTCGCGCAGATTTACCTCGAGCTTTGGTCACCTCAAGAGCATCGTCGCCGAGCCCGATGGCGATGAGCTCGATGGAGTCGACTTTGACACGCTTGAGCCAAGCGCCACGGACCAGAACGAGCTCGAAGCCCCCGCCACCTCCGAAATAAATAATACTTAATCGGTTCGTATTTGCCCAATTTCCGCTCCTCACCTGCTCACATCCTATGCGATAGCTCAATCACTGCCTTGATGCCCACTGTCTTTACTCACATTGCCTGCAACGTACTCGATCCTGCACTTTGCAGCATCTGATTGTATGTCATCTCTGAATATTTCATTTTCATGCTAACGGTCCGATAGGTCCATAATAATTGAACCCCTCCGAGCTATTGAATCGTATCTCCCAAATTTAATTAGCACCTCATCTGTATATTCCGACCTATCCCGATCTTCTTCGCTCCGTAGTTACGTAGGTAGACTGAATAATAAATACTGCCGTCTTTTTCTCTATCGTGCTTTTAAGAGCTCTGAAAGGCTATGAAAGCGACACAAAAAAAGCTTCCAAACATGCGTACTATGAGGTCTATGTATGCTACCAGCTCTATCGCTATTGCGGTTCCATAGGACTACTATGAGGTCTATGTCACTATGGCTATGGCGGTTCCTTAGGACTTGACCCGTACTATGACTGTCTATGGAATTGGACCCCCCCCTCCCACGTGTCTATCATAGACAGCTGTTTGCTTTCGCTTCTATCACGACTTTCTTGGGCTATCTGGGTCTATCCAGCAATTTCAGATTTTCCTGATCTTGCGCAGCGAGCTCGGAGCATCCGCAGTTGGATCGCCATGGACAACTTGCGCCTGTACGTACGGCTTGATTACCGCGCTCCCATGGAATCCGCTCACACACCATGTCTGCGTAGAATACATGTCACGGCGCCCCATCTCGGTGGCTCGCGCTCTACAGTATGCTTATCTGCGCCAACTCGTGAGAGCTAAAGAAAGGTGCATCCGCTGCTGCTCTTTTGTTTTCGCCGAGCCTAATGTGTCGCAGATGTATAGGTACACTGCTTCGGGATGCGCGGGATCCCGTTGGTTGGCTCCACGGTATCGTACTAACCAGCCGGAGCGTAGCTCCGGCATGTCTTTCTTCTCTATTCATTTCCCGCCGCCCATCCTCATACGTATTCCTCGCAGATGCGAGGAGCCACCTGCACTGGCAGAAAGTGGCCAGAAACTCGGAGTTATTCATCCATTGGAGATCGAGGTTCGATGATTCACATGCAAGACGGGGCCACGGGCACAGAGATCCCAAGTGCGGGTACCACGAGACCCATCTTTCTGGGCGGCGCGTTGATGGAGAAGCCTAAGCGATTTGAACTGGTTATTACCGCGTGTCCCGTGAAAAAATGAAGCAAAAGCAAAGGAGTCCAGTTTGACGGTGTCGAGCGAGTGGAGAGAAAGATGTGTGGCGATGCAGCCACGCATCACCGAAGCATCCCGGGCCGCACGATCCGAAATCCCTCTTCTTTTCGATCCACCACCTCCGGGCGTCCCCATGCGCATCCTCCTTTCACAGCCACTGATAGCTGAGTGATTGCACAGCCAAAAATTCGATAACAACTTAACAAAGAGGAAATAAAAAATTCTGCCTCGTCAGATCCTTTAACCCAGAAATAGCATACCAAAATTTCAGGCCCATCAGCGATGAACTTTATCCAGCCTTACTTTGGCCAAGCTTTAGCGTTTCACTCAGCGCTCGGAGTTTCTTCGGATGTTTTACACGCGGCGTCAAAATTGAGCAACTTTTTTCTTCAAGGCTATGTCAGAACTATAACTGGTACAAGAATGCGGTGCATCGAGTATGTCTAAAGTCAGTCATCGCATAGATCTGCATCTAGTGTACGGGAAACCTTGATGCCGTAATGCCATGCCATAACATCGAGCTACCGTGAAGCAGTGGAACAGGGATGAGTCTTCACCTCCGGATAGCTATATCACCGAGCAGTGAAAAATTCCGTTGGAGCTTGGTTGGAGCGAGGATAAATTGGGACTGTCGAGCCTGCTTACCGAGAATTGGTTGTTGGAGTTGAAAAAGTTCAAACTCTCCGTTTTTTACGCCCTAGGAAATTATAACTGTCACGGCAAAGTGCTGAGCCAAATCACGAAGAGCATAGACACAAGACGATGGGGGATGACATTACAGAAAATTCGACACTTGCAAGCTACAAAACCTCGCACCTGTTACTGTAGCATTTAATTCAATTCGTATGTCACAGGTCACAGGCCCAAGAATTTACGATTTTTTTCGTACTGGTCACAGGTCACCGAGAGCATATACGAATCCTCCAAACAGGTCACGAAATCGCCAGAAAATGGCTCAAAAATCGAATTTTCGCCTCCGCGCCACCTGCTGGTCAAGCGGTGCCCCGGCGCTCGCCCAAGGTGCCAGTTTTGACACATGCGGAACCAAATCGGTGCGTCTTCCAACTCCTTAGCTCACAGTTGCTCATGATTGTTATTAAATCAAAACAAAACAGCAAATTCCAATGCCCGTTTTGGAATCTGAAGTGAAATCTTGGTGAAATCTAATTATTTTGAACCGTTCTTCGACTAAGACAAATATGAGGCCTCATGCCAAATTTTGGCCGATTTACGAAAAAAATAGGTGTCACACCTGAGCCGACTAAAATACGAAAAGTGAATTTCGTACGGCGCGGTCACAGGTCACAGGTGCGTACGAATTGAAACAAATGCTACAGTACATCCCTACTTCCTCCTCAAGATTCAAATCGATGCCTCTTGCCGCCGTCTCCGAGGCTGCCGCGTCGCAACTTATTGCTACCCTCAGCGCGCTCGAGGGTGAGGTCCGGCATGAGTTCTCGTTCAAGAACAGGGAGAGTGGGGGAACTGCTGCAATGAGAAGCATGGCTGGATGGAAGCAGGGTGCGAGGAGGGATTATTTGGATTTTTAGAGTTGTGTATGATTTTTGTATATTGTCTCAAATGTGTATTGTACTTTTTAAAGTTACTTGCCCTTACACACTTTACAAAAGACAAGTTAATAGAATGCAGAAGCTATCTAAACCTGAAAGAAAAGAGTCGAGTAGTGATACAGTTGAGCCTGTGTACCTGCACTCATTTCACCCTGGGGCACGTGGGACCAGAGGCTTTCCGGAATGCAGTCGGATGCCTAGAACTCGAATGGTGTGATGACTTGTGGGACAATCTGCGAGGAGGAGGCCGGCTCACGACCCGATGAGAGTTGGTCGATTGGTATCGCGGCCACGGCTTGGGATTGCGCGTGCCAAAGAGAGCAGGGAATCCGGCATTTTGAGGGTCGACAGACCTGCACTTAGGTTTTGGTTGCGAGCTTTTCAACTGTTTGTAGTGTCGAACAGCCCGCATCTCCACCATTCCCTGTCGGCAAAATTTTTTTGATTGGAATAGACTGCTGGTCGTAGAGTACGGCAGCTCGTCGTTCCCAAGCAGGGTTCTTCTCATTTTGGCGAGCCAACTGTGCATAACATACGGAATAGGTTTACGTCTCGATCCATCGCACCCGAAGTAGATAGAGGTTGAATTGTCCGCGGAAGTAAAAATGTGCGCATACTTACGTGAGACGTTCACTCTATCTTCAATGAGAACGAGCTGGAAAGCCTGTGTCTTCGTCACAGAGGCCTATGGGGGAAATCTTTTGTACACGCACCATGGATTCTCGGTTTTACCCGCACACGGCGGATACCGAGTCCTGCGCAGTTTCCGGGGATTCCTGGTTGATGTCGAAAGCCGATGAATCCGACATCTGTTTGAGGAAGAGGTCGTGTTGGCTGCAGCCATCTGCGATCTTGTTGATTTTTGCGATCGACAACTTACGGAAAACTCCTAAATGTTCACGGCGGATCCAATCCTCCGTTCTTTTCAAAACAAAATCGTACTATGGTGGCATCACGATCCGTACTACGGAACGGTGACTATGTCTGCCACAGCCACTGGTGGCTATGCCTGGTGGCTGTGCCTACCATAGCCACCGTTCCGTAGTACGGATCGTGACGCCACCATAGTAGGATGAGTGAGGAGTGAAAGGACAAACAAGCAATTGACAAATAATGTGCCAGTGGACTTTCAAACGGCAGATCCTTTGCCGCTGCCTGCCGAAACGTGTTCAAGAAAAGGAGGTCCCTCCTTCTTCAAAAATGAGTGACATTACAGAAGTAGGGCGTTCAAAGTTACCCATTTTCATCTCATTTTTGTTTTCATTTTTGTTCTCATTTTAGCCATTTTAGCGCCAAAAATGCAAAAATGAGACAAAAATGGGCGCAAAAATGAGAATGAAAATGGGCAACTTTAAATGACTCTATTGTTCCAGTTGTGAGACCACATCAGTATAATATATCCTCCTCCTCCTCCTCAGTATGGTGGTGGGATCTATCAGCCATCGCTGATCAGCGGTGGGGCCATGATACATAAAAACCGCTAGTGTAGAGGCGAATTTGATATATCATGGCACCATCCTTTCGGCCTTTTTGTAGCAGCCATCAAGCCATCCTCGTCGCCGTCCTGCGCAGCGAAGGCGAACAACCGCATTTGGACTGCATTGATCAAATGTTGTGCTCGTCGTGATTAAACGCGATCAAATGTCCTCGACGTCGTCGGCGGCGACGGCGAGAAAATGTCTTCCAAAAAATCTTGAAAAAATTACAGAATATAGGGTGTATATATACGAGACATCATGCAATGTAAATAGCATTAATATAGAGTAATAACGGCGTAAAAGGCCTTTCCAGTCCAAGTGTGCTATCCGTGCTTTCCGCCGCATTCGCCTCCCATCGACGCACACGAACAGGGCCATATGCAACCATCTGTACAGTTGCGGACGCCGCTGCGACGCGCACGCGGACACTGGGCCGCATCTACTGCCCCCACCCGCCGTCCGCGCCCTGGCATTTGGGCATCCGTTGCCCGGCTACGTAGCGGTGAGCATGCATCAAGGGGTGCTCAGCCCTCCTACGTTGCCTTACGAGCAAGAAAACCACTGCAGTAGCGCGTGCGCATACGCCGCGGCATACACTGCTCACCAGCCGCCGGCTCTGCAGCTCCGGGTTGCGCGCCCATCAATGGCTGCGTGGGCAGCCTGACTGGCGTGAATGGTAACGGCGGTTGCGCAGTTGAACAGCGTCCACACGACGCCCCCACGGTGCGGGGGAAAATGGCACTCCCCATTGGCACGTCGCGCACCCAGTACCCTCAGCTCCATGGATGGCAGGAGCACATGTATTGGCGTCCACATGGGTTACACACCGCATCAAGGGACATGGAGGCACAGCGCAGCGGCAACGCGGCCCGTTTGCGCGCATGGAATGAAATGGACGCTCGATACGCGAGCGGGAGCATGGACACACCTGCGCGACCAGGAGAGCGCCGGATATAGGTGGATGGGTGAGCAGTGGTGTGGTTTCCCGCAGGAACGCTGCCGCTGCGACGCCAGACTCGACCTTCGTAAGCGCTCACAACTTTCGGGCTGTCCCGCGTCTCCAAACGGCCAGCGGCACACCAGCAGGTTCAGGGCCGGTGGGACCATGTAGGTGAAGAAGGGTGCCCCGCCCAGAGCGCAGGATGTAGGCTGCGCAGAAAACGCACGTCGTGCTTCTCTGCCCCCGGTCGCACCTCCATAGTCGCTACCCTCGTCCTCGCAGACAGAGGATGGCCAGACCACAGAATCGGAATTGGCATCCTGCGGGGAGACCATCGCGGCGTGCCAAACGTGGAGCGAGGCTGAGGCGTATATGACGTGGCAGGTAGAAACTGCTCGCAAACTGCTAGTAGTGAGGTATAAGTCTGAAACTAGGTTCTTAGTACTGAAGACGTACCGGAAGAGATAAAAACCCAAACCCCCTGCCATCTCTGAGTGCCCTTTCCACTCAGACAATATTTCGGCGCAAAACGACCGTATTCCAAGCCGCTGAAAGTCCGGTGAATCAAGAAAACGTTCTCAAGAGCTTCTTGTAGATAAACGATGAGGTAGAGGACGAGGTTTGGCCACATTTAGCGCAGCCTTAGGGATTTGGTGCGGAAGATGCAGTGGTTTGCCAAAGCAGCCGTAGCGAGTGATCCGTCCAGTGGGAGCGAGAGGAAAGCGGGGAGCAGATGCCCAGATGGATATGGCTCACATTTTGAGACCGACCGACCTGCGAGTAGTCTCAAGAGAAGATTTCGAGTGCGAGATGGTGGTGGAAGGCAAAAAGAGTCACCCTCGTAACACCGCATCAGCAAAAAAACACTTGAGTATGTTGCGCTCCAGAGGCTCAGTAGCCCGGGTACCTGGGTAGACAAGTCCCCCGGTACTTGGAGCTACCAAGCTCGCTGTCAGTGCTACCATGAGCTACCGAGCCTCTCCCATAGTGCTCGGTAGCTCATGGTAGCTCCTGGTATCTCCTTGCTCCCAGGGATACCGTGGCTCCTAAGTCACCAGTAGTCTGCAGGTAGCTGTATGTTTTTACGCTCGATGATCCCGGCTCATAGGAATAGAAAAGAACATGTCATAAGATTTAAGACATATACGTGCATAGAATTCAATTAAGTTAATCTTCTCCCGCCGCCGCGTCGCTCTCATCCTCGCTGTCCGTATCCCCAGTCCTACCTTCCAACTGTGAACGAAGAGCATCTTGATCTTCCTCGTCGATGTGAGTATCTTGCTCCGGTTCAGTGGGAAGGATATCCTGTCTGAATAAAATCAACGAAAAGGAGTTGAGAAATTAACAAATAGGGACTCACGCGGCCCGCTTGTACCACTTGCGCCGTAACTTCTCTGTAACAGCGGGATTCAATGCAATCCACTTCTCGATATCCGCAAGGTGGGTGTGGTAAGACTTGAGCATGTCCTTCTCGGTGAACTCCGCGGGGATATGGACGCCGGTGGAATACTCCTGTGTGAGTGATTGAAGCTTTGACAACGTTAGCGCGTCCAGATGCCGAAACAAGAAAGACTTACGATAGTAAAATCCAGCGCGAGGTGCGCAGGGGAGATCGGGTTGAAGTGCGACGGAAATATAGCAGCCAAGGATTTCTTGTTCTTGAAAAGGTAGTGGGGTCGAGCGTCAGCAATTATTTTGTTCTCGCCATATCCAGTACGCGTCACGGGGTCCTTAAGATCTTTGAGCGAGTAGTTACATATAAGAAGCGAATGTGTACCTTGTAGTGAAAAAGAGGACTTGTGGAGGAGCGCCTTGGCCTTGGCCATATTAGCGGCAATGACGGCCTTCGAGTTACCACGCTGGAATCCATAGTGGGTCCGAAAGATGGGGCGGTAGCCATCAAGGACCTTGCCGCGTATGTGCGAGCCTCGCTTCAAGATCTATAATGATACTGTATTTAGATAGAATACGAAAAAAAAAACAGGCCACATACCACTTTGATCATGCGAGGAAGAAGCTTGTAGCGTACCTTGGCTGCTATGCACGCGTTATTAAAGCATTCGTCAGCCCACTGGAACTGCCGAGTCGTTGGTGGAAAGCCATTGAGCCCAACACAGCGAGCCGAGTACTCCGCACAGGCACGGAGGAGTACTGCCTCGACGATGGGCTCATAATCCGACGCGTTGGGCTTCGCACCAGGGCCGGGGACAAAGCCGTCGCGGAACTGCGGCTCCTTCACCTTTGACTTTTTACGCTTGGGAGATGACGCCGGGGACGAGGGTTCAGCGACGGGGTGCGGGCGTTTACTCCCAGTAACCGGTCCTGGAGTACCCTGGTCAACAGCATCAGGATATTGGGGAGTTAAGAAGACAGACGAGAAAATTACCTGATTAGGAAGGAGCTCCTCCGCGTCATGGTCGCCATCGCGAACGCTGCGAGTGGGGGTCTGCGGCGACGGTGGGGTCCGGTTGAGCTCGCCTTCATGATCGCGTTCATCTGGTCTGAGTTCCGGGAGATGCTTGAAGGCTCGCGAGGAGATGGTTGCTGCCTGCGTGGCGTTCGCCTTCGAAGTCTTGCGCAATGGAACAATGGGACGTGCGAGAGGGACAGGGAGCCTCCCAAGAGGAGTAATCTGGCATTTATGAGTGACGAAAGAAAGGAAGAACACTTGGGAGTACGCACCGCCGATGTGAAGGCATTATTGAGGGGCTCCGAGTCATCGAAGTCGTTATCCTCGCTTTCAGGGCCGTCGTCGAGTACCCGAACTGTGAGCTAGATTAGTCACGAGGAGGATGTAAATACTATACAGATTACCTTGGGGTTGGCTCTCCAAGTGGCCGACCTTCTTTCGCATCCTCAGGATCTCTTTCTCCATGTCCTGTATACGCTTATGAGCAGCATCGAGATTCTCCTTCTCTAGAGTGGATGCGAGTGAGGCAGAACAGGAGAAGAGATTCAGTGACGAGAGAACACACCTTTTGCAGATTGCTTCTCCGAGGGCTTACGGCTGGAAGGTACACGAGTACGGGTAGGCATCGTCGGGTTCCCAGAAACGTCATCGCGGGAGGCGCGGGGCTTCTTCTGAGGCGTTGGCTGCCGAGCTGATTCTTCGCCAGAGGCGGAGGCGTCGGAGTCAATGACAGTGTGGCGGCCCATGGTGATTGTAGGAGAGAGAGACGAGTCAGTAAACAAACCAGCTCCATCATCACGTTTTTTGCACGGGATCGCAGCTGCCGTCGGGCCCGACAAAATTTCAAATGCTAATGATCGTCGTCAGCAACTCTCCTCATACAATGGACCAATTTACCTGCCCATACTGCGATGCAGCTCGAAATACAATGCAGGGCCTGCGCTCTCATATCGAGCAAAGTCAAATGTGTCGTGAGAGAAGATATCATGCTTACGCCGCTGAATCCGATGGCGACTCCGACTCTGATGACTCATACGATGGCGGCAATGGTCTCGAGAGCGACACTGAGATGCCTATGAATGCTGAGCAGGCTGGGAACGGACTCCTGAACGACGTATCCGAGGACGAGGACGAGAACAACCAAGACCTTTATGCCGATCCTCCTCGCAACGATGATACACCCCCAGGATCACCTTCCCCTGCACCTGATCCTGCTTTGAATGCTGGGAAGCGGCGGCGCGCGACGGTTGAGGAGGTTGAGGACGAGGAGGATGAGCGATATGTGGAGGATTTCCCCGAGGACATGGACGCTGGTGGATGGCGGGAGCGTTGCAAAACTTACTTCCAGAAACTGCGAGATGAGCAGAAAGACGCCGGAAACGCACCGTGGTATCCATTCGAAAGCGAGGACGAGTGGGAGCTCGCAAAATGGCTAATGACTTCGGGGCTCAGTCAGAAAAAGACCGATGAATATCTGAAACTCAAAGCCGTGCGTACCTGGTCTGGATCCAATTATATTGTCTCATCCATCTCTTCTAGGTCCGCGAGAGAATGCAGCCTTCCTTTTCCAATAACCGCGCATTCCTGAAGTTTGTGGATACGCTGCCGGCAGGGCCGCAATGGTACTGCCATGCGTTTGAACTGGAGGGCGACGAGCTTGATGCAGATCAGAATCCGAAGAAAGAGACGGTGGAGATGTGGTATCGAGACCCTCTTGAATGTGTGAAAGAGCTGCTGGGGAATCCATCGTTTGCGGGGAAGCAAGGATACAAACCAATCCGTGTGTTCAAACGATTCAAGGACGGCCAGTACAGCAACCGGGAGTTCAACGAGATGTGGACTGCCGATTGGTGGTGGGAAATACAGGTCAGTAAATAATCAATCGAAGTTTCACAGGGACTTACTTCCAACACGCAGAAATTGCTTCCTCCTGGCTCGACGCTCGCACCGATTATCATCTCCACGGACAAGACCCAGCTGACTCGCTTCAGCGGGGACCAGCAGGCATGGCCCGTGTATCTCACCATTGGGAACATCGAGAAGGAGACGCGACGAAGCCCGTCGTCGCGAGCCACAATCCTCATCGGCTATATTCCGGTGACGAAGCTCGAGATATTCTCCAAAGCCAAACGCTCAACGGTCGCGCACCAGCTCTTTCATGACTGCATGAGAGTGATTCTTGAGCCCTTGCGAGCGGCGGGTGTGAATGGAGAGAAGATGGATTGTGCGGACGGTTGCGTGCGAAGAATGTTCCCGATTCTTGCCGCTTACATAGCGGACTATCCGGAGCAATGCCTCGTTGCGTGCTGCCGAGAGAACTCTTGCCCTCGATGCCTCGTCAAGCCCAAGCAGAGGGGAGAGCCAATCAATTCCACTATGCGCGATCCCGGGGAGACCCTGCGGGTCATCGTTGACCAGTCCCAAAACAAATTCCCGGTCAAATTTGTTGATCAAAATTTGCGACCTATAAATCCCTTCTGGGCCGACTTCCCTCATTGCGACATATTCTCTTCTATGACTCCCGACCTTCTCCACGAGCTGCACAATGGCGTCTTCGGGGATCATATTGTCAAGTGGTCAACCCAAGCTATAACCGGCGAAGACGGCGAAGTAGATCGCCGGTTCCGTGCAATGACTCCCCATCCCAGTCTCCGCCATTTCGCAAAGGGCATCTCTTTGACCTCTCAATGGACTGGGAATGAACGAAAACACATGGAGAAAGTCTTTCTGGGCATACTGGCCCAGGCTACCGACCCCGCCGTTCAGCGCGCTGTGGCTGCGATCCTGGACTTCATCTATTACGCGCACTTTGAAACTCATTGTGACGAGTCTTTGGCCCGACTCGATGCCTCCTGGGTGGCCTTCCATGATAACAAATCAATTTTTCTCGAGCTCAAAATCCGTAAAAACTTTGATATCAACAAACTTCACAAACTCAAGCACTATGTCGACTCGATACGCTCTCGCGGCACCGCCGATGGCTTCAACACCGAAAACACGGAGCGCCTTCACATCGACTTTGCAAAGGCCGGTTACCGAGCAACCAACAAGGTTCGCTACACGCGTCAAATGACAGTCTGGCTCGCACGCCAGGAAGCTGTTTACCGGTTCGGCACCTACCTCCAATGGGCAGTCCCGGGTTACGTTGCTGATCCCACTGCTACATCCGCGGACCGTGGCGAAGATGGGGAGGACGACGATGAGAAGGAGGGCGAAGCTGCTCCGCCGTCAAATGATCCTGACGGGGATGACGAGGCGGAAGAACTGGATGATACCGCTCTTTCCTCATCATCATCTTCATATCGCGTCCCCAAAAATCCCAGTTTTCCCCGAGTCTCCGCTGCCACCATCATCTCCGACTTCCATGCACCCGACTTCCTCTTCAGGCTTGATGATTTTCTGGAGTCCAACTCAATAAACCCTTCCGTCTCACCGGATGAAAATTCCACATTTCCCGTTTTTAAACGCTTCTCAATCCCTCTTCCCCGGATCTCGGAGGTTACGTCCAAAGCTGTCCATGACACAATCCGCGCCGTTCGAGGGGAACCGGGGAAAATGACAACCAAGGGTGTACTCCCAGCAAAGGAGGGACAGTTCGACACGGTTCTCACACGCAAGGACATACCCGACCGTGCTCACCGCCCAACCGAAGGTAAATGATCTTGCTTTACTTTATAAACCTCGCGCTAAATTACAAAAACAGGTATTTCCGTTGCACGCGTTCGAGTCATTTTTCGCTTGCCAGACTCGTATGGATCCTATCCCCACCCACTCGCATACGTGGATTGGTACAAGCCACTCAAAGATCCCGTTCCGAACATCCGAATGCACGAAGTTTCTCTTTCGACCCGTAATCATCGCCAAAATTCCTCCATTATCCCCATCACTGATATCCTTTGCTCCTGTCACCTCATACCCGTCTTCGGCAAGTCTACAAATCCTACCTGGACTTCGGACCGCATCTTAGACCAGTGTAAATCATTCTATCTCAATCCGTATCTGCGGCATCATGACTTTTATTTATTCCGTTACCTTGTTGACATGTATGATTTCAGAAAGGCAGAGGAGGAGCGCAGAGTACGCATTAGGCTGCTCGGTCGCGCTGGTAGATAATACTTAGGCTTGTAGTATTTGTTATGCGAGCATTTTCATTGACCTCAGCGTTAACTTTCATTTCAAGATTTTGATCCCCTCGTGCAGGAAGGTCTGGCCTCTCAACTCAGCCAAGATCTCTTCGTAGAAACCACGGGATGGTACAGACTACTACCTAGCACCCACTCCAGGCTACCACGTCTCCCAGGCTGCCAGCCAATGCTACCCCGGCTACCAAAGTTACCGGGCAACAGGCCTTGGGCTACCGGCAGGTACCAGCAGGTACTAAGCCTTGCCTGACAGGTACTAGAGATACTGGTGCCGAGTAGTTCTGGCCCACAGCTACCGAGTGAATTCGTGTTTGCTGATGCGGGTCACACGTCCCGAATTTGCCGAAAAGGCATCTCTATCACAAAGTTCGACTTTGTTAAACACTTTAGTCCACCTTTGTAAGATTCTGAGGAGAGCGATTTCTCAGAATTACCGAACCAAATGTCTGTATATGCATAATTTCAGAAATCTACCAAATTCCAGCCCAGTACCACCAAATATTTGGTTGTTCGACGCTTTTTGGCATCTCTATCACACAAAACGGCGTCGATTAGCACCATCCGGCCCTGAAATTTGTGTTCTAACAACATAAAGGAGGTCTGCGGGGCTAACCAATTATGAAGATATACTTTGTTGCAAGAACTTGCTGCAGGATAAGAAGTTGCAGAAAAGCGTCCGTCAGGCAGTCAAAAAGCCAGTGTTCCACTCGCTCAGTCTTCCGCCAATTTCTGGTTTAGTTTTAAACTGTTGGATTTTGAGCCTAGGGACGAAGCGAAGCTCAGTGACCCTCTGCAAATGCGCAGGGGTCTCGGTAGAATTGATCCTGTACTTATACAAAAAGTAACTAAATAGAACAGCTATTCAACATGAAAGGGGATAGGTAAGCAGTGCAAGGGAAACAGCAGATGCAAGATGAATGAGTCGGGGGAGTAAAAGGCTGTAGTTAAAGCTGTATGCTTACAGCTTTTCGGCAGTGCATGGGTGTTTCGATTGCCATTCCAACATAAACTTTTACCCTGGCTTCAATTTTCCCAACCAACCCTATTTTCGTAATTGGCTAACGTCCCAGGTCCCATTTCTGGAGTTAGAGTATATATACTGTAGTATTTAAATCACTTCGAATGTCACGCGTCACAAGGCCCAAGATTTTCGAAAATTTTCGAACCTGTCACGGGTCACCGAGAGGATTTTCGAAGGTGCAAAACCAGTCACAAAATCGGCGACAAAGACCCCCCAAAACCTATTTTTTGCGCATGCGACGTGTACAGGCGTGTTTTCTGCGTTCGAACCCTTAGGCTCTCACAAAATGCCAGTTTTGACATAATCGAACTGTTGCTTCCATTTTGGCTTCGTCCACCCACCACACCGTTGTTCACTGGCGTCGCGTCCGCTAGTTTTTTGCAGTAGAAAGTTAATGAATACAAAGGCAAGTGAGTATATCAAGTCTACTTTCCTATCTGATTACGGTCGGAGGTGCTTTTTTTCGCAATTTCTGAAGGTCTCAGAGCTGTTTCGCCAATCTCCAACAGGTTTTCGAAAATTTTTAAGATGTCACGGCCAAGTCACCCCATTTTCGAAAGCCAAAGTTCGAATCTTGCGGTCACAGGTCACAGCCCAGGAGAAATGATTTAAATACTACAGTATAAAGGCAGGAAGGTGGTCACCGAGGCAGTTTTCTGTGAGAGAGAGGCCAATAAGCGCCCATTAAGCGCCCATAGGCAAAGTTTTAGTAGCAAGGTGTTACATGTGGGTAGATTCCTTGATTTGTAGGTATAGATAGATTTGGCTGGTAATTTTGAAGACATCTGTCTCCTCAGATTCTGAAAAAAGCACGGGAGAGTGTTTGACGATACAATTTTCTGTGATAGAGACGCCAATAAGCGCCCATCAGGCGCCCTTCGGCCGAACGGGCCGGCGCCAAGACCATAACTATTTTCTGTTCAATGGGCGCGAAACCTACGATAATTAACGACAGGACCGAGTCTCTCTATCAAAAGACTTGATACCAAAAGATTGAGTAGATTCCAACAATATAACATTGTTTACAGAACAAAAATTAGGTAGTTTCACTAGGAAAACCGGACGGCATGATGCAGGGAGAAAAAACCGCATTCCAACGGGCAATGGAACGTGCACAAGACGGCCACGACCATCGCAGCATATGTCTAAGGCCCATCCAAATACCTCAAAGGACCCGCATTAGGGAACGGTCGCGAGGGGCGGCGGCGAAAAGCGGGCGGGACGGAAGTGGAAAGCGGCGGGCGCGCGCACAACACAGAAGATGCGCTGCAGGCGGGCGACTCACGGAGTGCCCGACAACGGAAAGGCGGGGGCCAGGGTTACCGCAGCGCGCGGCAGCTGAGGGGCAGGGCAGGGGCGAGGAGCGTTGACGAGGGTACCGCACATGCGGCGCTCTGAGCGCAACCTGCATAGGATGATGTGTGCTGGGGTCGCATATGCAGAAGCAGGTAAACGGCGCCCCAGTGGGTGTGGAAAGCGGCCAGGGCAGCTGATTGCCAGCATGCGGCATCCATAAAATGGCCGCGGAGCGCGCAAATGCGGCAGGAGACTGCATGGAAAAGGAAACTCACCTTATACACTACATCCTTGACAGTATGGCCATGAAAGGAGGAGAGCAGCTAAGCTGGCCGAATCCCATCAAGGGTGCCCCAATCCCGGCACCCATCGCTCGAACATTGTGCGCGTCACAGGCATCCCGGCGGTCGATTGAGGTGTTTCAGCACCATTGGAAGTCTGCTCCCCGTCGCCCGAAGCATAAGTAGCGGCCAGGAAGATCGGTAACGCGGAACGAGGTGGCGAAGCCGTGACGACGATTACGGACCCCAGCGTCGAATCCAGCGGCTCTGAAGCACGGAGAGCCACCAGGGTAGCGGTTAGATGGCCCGGACAAAGTTTCAGGGCAACAGGGTAGCGGGGGCCGCTTTTATTCGATTTTCTGCCCAAAGCATAAGCGCAAGCGCAGCGGAAATGCAGTGGTACTGAGAGAGATCGGCCGCCAGGGACGTGTTGTGTGTGTGGATGCAATGCCGAAGAGTAGCCCGGACAGGCCAGGGAGAAAGAAGAGAGCACAGAGGCCAGAGGGAGCCCGCGCAGTGAAGGAGGAAGAGGGATGATGGGGGACGATGTGATTCTAACATGTGTCAACAAATCATCCCATTTAGAGTGGCAGTGGACCTAGTCTCTAGTACAGATACTCTAATAAATTTGATGACGAACAAGTAAGTATCAATAGGGGGTTTCAGAATTAAAAATTTTGGTCCAACTTTCGTCCCAACTTCGACTCCAACTTTCCCTCAACTTCACAAAAATTGAGGCAAAAGTTAGGTCCTTGTTTGTGAAACACCCAGCCCCATGTTTTTTGCCCCAAGTTCGGAAATTGGGTGTCGCGTATCACAAAAGATGTGATACAGGCCGAAGAACCAGATTAGCCGAAGTTGAACTAAAAGTTGGAGCACGAAGTTGGGGCAAAAGTTGTATGTCAAGTCGGGCTCTTGTGCCCGATTTGCAGTCCAACTCCGATTTCTTGGTCCAACTTTTGCTTCAACTTCTGTAAAGTCGGGATGCGAGTTGGAGCAAAAGTTTGACCTCATTTTCTAATTCTGAAACCCCCTAATATTAGAGTCTGTTAGTAAACACGACCATCTTGTTGGCCAACCGATCAATATTTTGCGGCCTTGCTCTCGGACACCTTCTTAGGCAATGATTCTGCAAATATTTGAGCATATAGAAAATCCTCCAATGAGAAAATCATTCCCTCACAACTAAGTAATTGGTGCAACTGTCGAGATGATATCGGACGAGTTTGTGAACCCCAGATTAGCTAATCATTTTTTAGGTTGATCATAGATTGAAGCATTGGCTCTGTGGAACACTTAATTCTCGCAGGAAGATATCACCCAAGTCATTCCATGAGCCTGCACAAATATTCTTAGCTATATTCGTGTTGTATTCATTGTGGTACGAAGGCAAAGAACGCCTGTGAGCACAGCCACCGAATTGCGTAATCAGTCGATGTCTCGACAATCGGCCCGTGATTGCTACAAGACTACAGCGGACCGCCATCAATTGAGCGGTGAGGCGGGCGAACGGTGGGCGCGTCCGTGGGCCAGCGCCGCGGTGTGTGACAGGCAGAAAGGTGCCCTGATGTATCAGCCTCTACTCTAGCTTAGCGGCTTCCGTATATCATGGCCCAACGCTAATCGGCGGACGTCTGATACATCAAAACGCCGTATACGGCTGCACAGCACCCACTGGAAATATTTTCACGAATATACTTCAACTGAGAACCTGGAAATTTGGTGGGATTCTGACCCCAGAATGTTGGTCCAAGTCATGTAAGAGTAATAGTCACGTCTTAGTAGCTCGGAGGACCGCCTATTGGTAAGATAATTCAGGTCTTAATTCAAGTAACTCTAGGACGAAATATTTAATGTAAGATGTGCACAAAAACAAAGGCTGGTACTCAGCTTGTTTCAAAGACTCCGTTTCGTTCTTTTTCTCGGGGTGCCCAGTGTAAAGTTCAAATATAGTGCTCAGATCTTCGTCAAAATGATTGTCGTAGCACAAGGGTCTTGAATCTGGATTGCTTAGGTACTCAGATGTCGCCGAATTGAGTTCGTTGGATGTTTCCCGGGTCGAAAGGGTCTCATGGAATAAATCAGTGATGGACTTGTGCTCAGAGACAGAATAGGAATCAAACGGGCGTGAATAACTCAGCTCAACATTTTGTGGATCGAAATTGAGGTCGCAGGAGTTCTAGAAATAAAACCCGTCGATGAGTTCAATGGGCAGCACGGCCGAGTTCGGAGGATTTTTGCCCGTCGGAATCAAAGTACGCAACGAAATCAGTGAACGGTTTGCTCTCGGACTCAGAATCGGCAAGGGAATGGGTCAATGGAAGAGGATAACTCGGCTAGGCAAGATGTATAATGAAATACATCAATTGGTTGCGCAATGAGATCGTAAATATAATGCTAGTGAACACTTGGTGTAGCATCAGAATAAGTGGAGTAGATTAAGAGAAATAACGAGCTGGAGACTCACTTCGAAGATCTGCAACAGAAAATCTAATGGATCTGCATAGAAGATTCGCACTGAATAACAAAGTCAACATCTTCAGGTCCAACGGCCCAATTTAAGTCATTTGGGGAGTTCCTTGTGTAGTCGCTTTGAGCGATTTGGTGACCTCAAGAGATCTGTTGTGATTCATGAAGATGCTCTCTGCCAGGCTCCGGAGGGTGATACCGAAAAGCCAAATCGGTTAAGCACATCAGGAAAATACTACTTTCCTAATTTCCCAGAAATTTCCCCCTAATTTTGTTCTCCATAATAAATGAGGCAGAAAATGGGGTAATTTGGGATAATGGTGCTAATTTCGCCCATATTTGCAAAATTACCACAGTATGCATGTTTAGAAAGGAAATGGAATTGATAACTCGGGCCAAAGTCGATAAACCAACGTTGAGGTCATACATACATTGTTCATTTTGGCCTTCCATCTTCACAGCATTTTGTCCTTGATGCCTTCACAACAACATCAAATACCTTTCTTCCTTTGCCTTCACCTTCTCCCCGAGCAGCTGCCCAAATCTGGCTCAGGTTCCTTTAAAACCAGATGTCCCTTACTCAGAGTCAGTCTCATGTTGCATGGGTAGCCTTAGACCGCGAGAGTGCGTTTGGCCTTTTGCGTATACCTCAATCTGACGGGCTTTGTCTGCGCTGCAATACACACCTCGGTCGGCACAAGGGACTCGGGTTTGAGCAGCTCTTCGACCTTCGCGCTGTTTACCACGTAACCGTTGTGAAAGTGCGACTTGTCCCGCTCGTCGCCTTCCCATTTTGGGTCGATCTGTGCTGTCAACCGAATTAGGAAACGCCGTCGCGCTTCTTTCTGTTTTACCTTTCCATTTTGCTCCTTTGTCTGTCTGCAAGCTTACTCACATCATTTATTTCTCTGCTGCCATTAGATTTCTTCATTCCTCAAGATCCTATTATTCCTCATTTTGTCCCTGCAACATTTCGACGGCGATCAGTTATCACGTAACTGCCTCGGGCCTCGAGTTTGGTCTTCTCTCCCCTTTTGTACTTCCTGTGTAGCAATCCCGAAGTCACCGCTGATCTCGAGGTGCGCGCTTGCTCGGACTGCGCCGGGGAGTCTCGGCTTGGATTGGGCACCCAAGTCGGCACTGAGTGGGGCAGTGTTCCTCCCTATTCGTCTTTGCGCACGTTCCCGGCTTGTGTTGCACTGAAGGGTTTGTGTCGGCGGAGGGGTTTACAACGGCCAATTTACGTATGTTACGTTTCATGTATCTTCTCTCATTTCGCTTGCGGGCTCCGGTGTCCCACGAGAACGGGAGCAGCCGTCCCCTCATGTATTCTCCCTCTCTACCTCTTACCACCACCTCAATCCAGAATTTTACTCAGATTTATTGCCACAACCTCAAGAATTTTCCGAGACTTCAAGCTGAGTATTCATTCATTCTGTTGTACTAATTCCCCGACCTCTAGAGCTCCTATCTTGATCGCGTGAGCGGGGTTTTAGCTGCACGTCTCGGCACTTTTCCGGCACGACCTTGACACGACCTCGGTCTACCAGCAGACCGCTTATTACTTCTTCACCATCCTCGTAGATTAGCTTCCGAGCTTCGGTCACCTTCTGGCGCCTATTGGCGTCATCACGGCGAGCTTGGTCTGCTCGAACTGCAGCGTCGGCAGCTGTGCCGAGATTGGGAATATCTTCCTTTGGAATTTTGTAGCGAGGGCAGGGACATTTTCCCATATCGCGGAGTGTTGCTATGAGCACCCTGATAGTAAATGTCAGCATGAATGAATATGGAACTACAAGAATCGGAAGTACTTCTCGGGATAGTCTGCAGAATAAGTGAAAATTCGGGGATAAACGCGGCGGCTGATACCGTCAGCGCAATCAATGACAATCCCGTGCTTATATGCCTCGACAAATTCATCGTCCAAAATAAGCTTCCAGGACTCATGAAAAAGCTCGCGTCGGCAGTGAGCCAGCAGCTGAGCATTTGCGCCCTTGCCTTCCTTTCGAATGAAATCCTGGATGGTATCAGGCAACTGCAACTCCCGAGTCAGTGAAACAATTTGCGAGGGATGCTGAGCACTTACACTCTGCAAATAAACAACTTGTGATGATGCCCTCGCGCTGGGTTGCGCTCGCGTGTACTTCGACTGATTACCAAAATAGGCATACACCGGCCAAAGCTTCTCCTGTCCAAACTGCGCGACATGTGTCGCGTCCGACCAAAACATGAATCCCGCGATAACGCGTGGCAGCTTGCATCCGGGCTCTGGCGGCGATGCCTGGAGCTTGCGATCAGCTTCGATCCAGGCCTAGTGAATCTCAGGGCCGGGCCGGGCCTGTAAGCCCGGGCTTGGGCCGGGCTTGAGGCGGCCTGGGCTTGAGATTTCCCAGGCCCAAGCCCAAGCCCAGCGGCACGGCTTCAAGCCCAAGGCCCGGGCTCAAGCCCGGGCCTGAGTTGCTGGCTGGGAAACAGATGCTGGGGACACAAAAAGTATGCAAGTGGTCCGAAGATGCTTCGATATATATGAGAATGCTTACTGGTTGCACTTTTCAACTTTTGAACTTTCCCATCACGCAAATTCCATTCTTGAATAGCCGCCGCTCTCAAGTCAGCTTTTGAAAATTCAACATTGATGTTGGTGAGTGTGATCAAGGTGTGATATTTTTTGAGCTTTTGGAAGTAAACACTGACACCACTTCTCTGATCAAAATCCGAACTGATGACCTGTATCAGAGGTGGTGCCGAAGCCCGGGCTTGAGCCCATGGCCCGGGCTTCAACTTCGTCAAGCCTAAGCCCTGGGCCCGCTCAAGCCCTGTATCGGGCTGGGCCGGGCCTGGTAAGCCCAGGGCTGGGCCTGGCGGGCCTAGGGCTTGAAGCCCGGCCCAACAATTCACTATCCAGGCCTGAGAGCAATAGAGCTCATCGTGGACTCGCTCCTCCGGGAGTGCCCATGGTACTGCGGGCGTCCAGTATTGTTCGTATGGATGCCAGTGAAAGGACTTTGCGGCCTCATCGAACTCAATAATTGAGCGCATGATGTGGATGAGGCTGCGGTGATGAAACCCGGGGATCTCGAACTTCCGTGTCTCGATATCGTCGGCGTCAGGATCCACCTGGTCGTGCCGTTTGGCCGTCTGGGTTGCTGCTGCCTTCGCCCGTTTCGTTGCTTTGGTCGCCTTCTCCCCTATTGGAATCTGTATTGTGACTGTCGATGTTTTCCATCCGTTACCCTCACATTCCATCTCGGAAGTGTTCGCTGTCCCAAGAATATTGTCGATTTTGTCGAAATTGACGCCGCGCAGATCCTCCTTGTTGAAGATGTCGGACAAAATGATGTCGAGAAGATTTTTACGGGAGGATTTTGATTTGTCGGCGCCATCGTTCCAAAACCACTTGCCGAACAGCCAGGAACTGAGATTCGGGTACGGCCAGATAATGTCGGCAAGAGCGCGTCGCGGGATCGTCTTCGACGACGAGGGCTCTTTCAAGCCGGCGATTACACGGTCTTGAAAAGTGGCTTCCATATCGGGAATGGCCGTGGGTTTCTGGCGGTAAAGCCTAGACAGGCCGAACGAGTTGGCCGCAGTGCGAACAAGGCAAGGGATACGCAAAAAAAGTGGTGCTGGGGTAGGAGACTCGACGGCTTCTTCGTCTAATGGCCCGGGTCCCTCGGGAAGGGCATCCTCTAATGCCCACAGCGCTCTCGCAGTAGGACGGCGAATGCGTTTGGCGGGAGGGGAAACCCGTGCAGCAGGAGGCGGCGAGGGAACGGGGGGGTCGGCCATGGGTAAGTCTGGCAGTGCATCATCTTCCTGGTCTCGATATTCTGGCTGTGGAACTTTGAGCACATACTGAGGATGGACGTAAGGAAAGATGCACACCAGCTCAGGATTATCAGCCTGCGGAGACAGCGAATGATACCGATTGTGGCTTGATGATGTAGCTGCCGTATTTGAGACATTTGAGGCGCGCTGTAGACGTCTCCTGTCCAATCGAGAGCTCCTTTGTGGCAGGCTTCCAGAAGAGGAAGCAGCAGAGGTTCTGGGGAAGCGTGGCTGGGTGCTTCTATCCGCCGCTTCTTTACTCTTCTTTCAGCTATGGTCCACGAGCTGTGAGCTGCAGCCTGGACATTCCCGCACTTGTTCTGATGGCGTCGAAAATGGGCCGAGTCGGTGTACCTCGCGCCACAGCTGCACTGAAAAAAGTCGTCCTCCTTCATTGGACACAAATATTGACTGAGATTGGGGTTGGTGAATTCTAGGGACGTTGAAAGGGGTGCTGGAAGGATATTGACCGGATAGGAACTTGGGACAGAAGCAGAAGACGGAGTGGGGTAGGGTAGCGGTGAAAAAGTTTGTAAAATCAGACAAGAAAAAACGATGTTGCGAAGGCGCATCGTGTGCGGCTCCGCGACTGGTGCACGACGTCGATGGTGGTGTGCGGGCCGATTGCGACTCACGGTGGTGACGGACGTGTTGGTGTCACGGACCTCAGGCTATCTGACCGTGCAACACTGTTGTATTTAGGTGGTAATTGGCGTACAACACGCATGCAACAACCGAAATATATTTTCTACGTTCTACATCCGTTGCAAGTCACTTGCGAGCAGTTGCAAGCGATTGCGCTGCTCGCAACATTCGAGCTTGATTGCAAGCCCGGCAATCAGTTGCAATCTTTCCGGGAATTTGCTGATGAGAGTAGAGCAGTTTAAATGAGTTTATTATGCTCAGTATCTATAGGTATGTGTGAATGGTATGGGTATTGGTTTCGATTTTCAATAGGGTGATTGTAAGGTATGGTGGGAGAAGAAGCAAAATGGGAAAAGAAAGCATCTGGGTTGGATTGTGGTGTAGGAGGGAAAGCTGAAGAATGCGGAGTATAGTACCGTTGCACCATCTGGCAGTGCTGATAAACATATTCATGATGCACCGGAGCAAGGTTTGGTGTGGTGGGCTGAATTTCAGGGCAATTTATCGGCCCAGTATGCGCGGGATTGGGGATGGAAGGAGAGGGTATATAAATGTGGTCATAATGAGATTGCGGGTAAGCACGATACAGTGGCGGATGTAAGGATGGTTGGTGTGGTGTGGGAGACGAATATGAGGGCCGAAAATCGCGCTGAATTTGTTGCGGGTAGGCGCCATGCAGTGGACGATGCCAGGAGTACGGATTTCCTGAAGTGGTAGGATCCAGATTTGTGGTGCGCTGAGGCGTAGATGGGATCGACGAGGAGGGAGTAGGCCACGTGGGGTGAGCAGAATATGGGCTTTGTGAAGAAGACCGGGTCGGGATCATGTTCCGAGCCACAGGAGGAGTTGAGTTTGACGGTACAGTGGGGGTTGCAATGTTCTATTGACATTGGACATTTAGAATTGTAATCAACATAGAAATTGAGTACTCACTTCCATGTTTACGGATGCCAGTGCTAAGGGCAGACGACCTCGACCCCTTCCACCACCGCTTTGTGGCTTGGCAATTGCCGCCGCAACGGCCGCACGCGCAGCTTGCCGCGCAACGGTCTCAGCACGCCGTACAACCTTTCTGGCCGTTTTCTTTCGCTCCTTTTGAGCGCAGACTGCTTCATCAACCCTCCGCAGGGCGTGAAGGACCTCTTCGCCATGTCTTTCAGCCAACATCCACGGCAGATTGAGGTCCTTCATTTCATACACCGAGTTAATACGCTTTGAAGCAAGAGATCTCAGGATTTTATCGGGCATAATCCCTACCTCGGGGACACAGCTCTTGCTGTTTTTTCAAGGTATGTATGGAGGCGCCAGCGTTCGAGCGCCTGCCGTGCAGACTGGAGATGGTCTTTTTTGCGGGTCTGAGGTCCCTTTCCGCGTACCATTGGACGCTTGCCATTTGCGTTCTTATTTTTTTGATGGTGTCGAGTGAGCACTTGAGGACGGCGACTTCAATTCCGGTGTCGTGGGTCGTTGCTCTTCTGTAAGTGGCGTTGATTGCTGCTCCTGGGGAGCCGGTGTTGAATTGTTGACAGTCACGATTGGCATTGAGCGCTGAACACAGTTATCGCAGCAGTCGCCGGTAGGGGCTGGAAAGGTGATGAGATTGAAATGGTATCAAGAAAAAAAATCAAATCTCACGGCGTCGAGGCGGGTTTTGGAAGTATCTATCGGCGACATCCCGACGGCAGAGTTTTGTAGTGATGTATTCGTGCATCACGGGATCAACATTCTTGGCCCACTCCTTGCCGTCTTGAGGTTCCGGCTCGCTGTCGAGGGCGTGGAACGTTGTCTCGGAGGGGTTTTCATGATGAAACCCGGCACTTCCATCCTCGGAACCAGAGTTGGAGTCAGAATCGAAGAGTCGGGCTCTGCCGCCACCCGGGACTTGCCCGCCGACTTCTTCTTTCGTTTCTTCTTGCGCAGGAACATTGATTTCTCAACAAGGAGAATTGCGCGAGCCTGTAACTCCGGGGAACGGCCAGCACGCCCCGCACGCTGTGTCCAGATAGACAAAGATGCGGGGATGCCGAACTGGATAATGAGTTCGACATCTGCAATATCGGCACCCTGTCATCATAGTTAAAACATTTTTTTCAATTGTTAAGGAAAAAGCACACCATTCCGCCGGCCTCCGTTGCAACGAGGATTTTTATCTTTCCCCGCCGAAAATCCCGCATGACACGGCGCTTTGCTTTTGCGGTGCGGTGCGCGTGCAAAAAATCGAAGGCGCGAGCCGGGACATTGGGGTAGAGACGCCGTATGTGGCTCTTAATGATTTGGGTCTTCTTTACGGCGTTGGTGAAGACAATTGTCTTGGGCAGATCGGCGGCAGAGTGGACGTCGGACGGATTGGGAAGATTTCATTTCGGCAATGGAAGGTGTGATATTCATCCAAGTCTATATCTAGACTGGAACAAATGTCTTTCAGCGCGGCCGGACTCAGTGTAGCTGAGGTAACAAGAATCAGCGAGCCGGCGGGTAAAACTGCACGGAGACGATCTAGGAGCGCGTAATGGGGCCGAAAATCACCGCCCCATTGAGACGCGCAATGAGCCTCGTCGATGATTGGCCCAAGAACGCGTTTCCCGGTGACAGGATCGCGAAGCCATTTGCGGAATTCTTGATGCTCAAAACACATTTCTGGAGATGTTAAAATTGCACTGTGAGTTTGGCCATTCAGTTCCTAACAGATCTCAGCCAAAAATAAGGCGACACGCGTGGAATAAACACGCACTCTCTGCAGGTCACGGGAATATGTGTCTCCATTGACGGCGGCGGCTTTTAGCCCGATCTTCTCAAATCTTTTTGTCTAGAAAAAATTCCGGGAAGTGCAAAATAAGATGAAGAATATATCTTACCTGATCCTCCTGTAGCACTTTGAGAGGTGAGATGACAAGGCTGTATTTGTCGCGATGGAGAAGGAGAGGCATCATGAACGGGATCGTCTTGCCGCCCCCGGCCCGCCAACATCCAACGAGCAGCCGCACTGCGATGCGCACCACGCGGCCGAGCGCCGTGCACACCCACAATGCTGCTGAACGGGCGGGGTATGTGCCTTGGGGTCTGCTGCGCGCGCACGTACACGAGTGCGGGAAGCGAGTAGTCCGTCGAATTTTTCCTCCTAGGACGATGGGGCCTACTGAGGGCGCAGGAGCATGGTGAGCGTGGATGAATAGGCCGCGGACGCAGTGGGGCTCGAGCACGACGAGGGAGATCGCGTGGATGGCACGGGATGCCTCAGACTCGGGTATCCGAGCGCGAAGAGGCCGGGGTTTCGCAGAAGGGGCAGAGGCCATTCGAGGCGGGACTGTGGTACCACGATGGAGAGATTCAGATGAGCTTGGAGGAAACGCGGAGATAGGGACAGAGGCGCACGGCCACGATGTACCTGGCGCAGAAGAGGTGGGTGCCGCACCGAGTGCGTACGGTTAGTGCTTCATGCAAAAGGCGATTCGTAGACCATACGCACCAAATGCCACAGTCCCGCTCGGCTCCTTCTGCGTGTTGGGCGCCCTTCGATCGCGAGTCGGCCGAGAAGGGCGGCGTGGAACCGGGCGCGTTAAGTATGGGAGATGGCTGCAGCGCCGGCGAGGGGCACGATGAGTCCACTGCGCTGGATCCGAGGTTGACCTTGTAGTAGTCCACTTTGTCATTGGACATGACACGGCCGATGGAGCAGTTGAGATGAAGAGACACTGAGAGTTTGAACTGTCCTGTCTGGTCATGCGCTACGACAGAAAGCACCAGCACCAGCTGGCTTGCTCGTCGAAGTTTCTCTTCACTGTGTTCGGTTGATTCGGATCCTGGTGAGAGCAGCCCGGGTGTCCGCTTGAATGATTGGAATGCATTCTGAGCAGCAATCTCGTGCTAAGACCGGGCTTGAGAGTCGCGATCCGTGGATGTGGTGGCAAGAGCGAAAGGAGAGATAATGTCGCATTGATCCGAACACTGCCACTCAGACCCTTTCTTCCTCACCACGACGACCAAGCCACCGACTCTGCCATGTCTTCGCATCTCTTCTCTCTCGGAGTCAACGGAACTCGGCTGCCCTTCAGTTACTTGTTTTGTCATTGGGGAGCCTGTCTTGGCGGCTGGCAAGCAACGCGCGCGTGTCTGCGCCCGCAATTGTGTCACACTCGGACCTCTCTCTCGGAATCGACGGCACTCGACATACTGGGGACCCTCCGGAGCTTGCTTCGGAGGTGTTTTTATGCGGACGATATCTTCTGGTATAGCCTTCGAAGCTCGTGGTAACTGATTCGGTCACGTGCAATATCTTCTCGCTGCCAGGCCGAATTGTAAAGGACACACCCTCTGTACCTTTCTCTTCTTGATTGGCTTGACCTACGCGTTTCAATTCCATCACTCTACGTGCATATGCATACCCACAGAATTCATTTTACGCTCTCCTAGCTTATTCCTTCATATAAATCACTGTGCGCTTCTGCTCCTGCATTTCTTTCACAGTTTTTGACCCTCTACAAGGTACGTGCCGCGTGTTTATGTCCTCATCAACCAATGTTTCTCCGCGCCCTTCTCTGTGCCTCCCCTTTTTTCTCTCACAATCGAACCATCCGATGGCGCACACTTTATGGGCCGGGTTGCGACACGCTGATCGTGCCATACAATCTTGCTTTCATTTGGTCGGTGGTCGTACATGCCGTTCAAATTAAATCTGTAACAATGCAGTTGGACAGGCGACAAAAGACAAACGATCCGTGGGGGATGGGGGCCATTTCGATGCCGAATTCCACGCAATTATTGTGAGTATCTCTATGTCCTGCAGCCCGTAATTTATTGCCTGTATCTCAAACATCTTTTCGCTGGAATCGCGCCTCGTAATGCCCGAGCATCGCTATCCTTCTGCCTTGATCGTTCTTCCTTGCTTTTCCTTAGCCTCATTTCAATACTGATTATCACTTTGCGTACAGGGAAATGTACCGAGGGTGGACTTGCCGTACAATAATGTCAGTTCCTCCGTTCCATATGCTGCCACCCACTTTTTGTTCATCGTTGTCGTTTAATCCGTTGCCATTCGGGATTATTCACTCAAGCTCCAGCCGAACGGGCCCAGCGTTATCCAGACAGTTCGAGCTTCAATGAGTATTCATCATCTTCGCCTTCCCTGGTCTGTGGTATTTTTGCCCATTCTCAGGGGCATTGCGGCTGTTGTGCGGTTCGAGCTTGTGTCTCCCATCTTTTGACGGGAGATGCCTTCGTGTGCTGCGATGGGACGGTGATCTCGTATGCAGAAAGTACTCACAATAGATCCACACTGAGGTCGAGGCGTACTAGTGCAGGTGTAGGAACCATAGTGCTGTGCGAAGGTACAGATGATCTTAACCATGTTTGTGGCATTGTTGGCACAGAGTTGTGTGGGGAACGAGCCGTTCGTGGATAGCGCATGCAACATGTGTGCAGACACTCGGGCTGTGCCGGATCAGGAGTGGTGCTGTTTTTGTGAGATCCCAGCATGCGTGTGTACTCGTTATTGATGAGGCGAAGCTGTGGGGTGGACAGTGACAGCGATTATCGGTAGATAGGCAGATCCGCGGTGCGGTGCTGCCGACGAGCCCACCAGTTACGGACACTGTTCTTCGTGCATCTCATTTTCTCCCCATTCCCAGGCTTCCGTTTTTTCCCTTGCTCGCTGGAGCAACTGACGGCCAGACTCGTACTGAAATGCATTGGGCGTCCGCTATGTACTCTGCCTTGGGTTTCCTATGCCGCCGCCGTTGCCTTTGTGCCGGCGCTTGCTTAAATTACGGCGGCGCAACATTTTCACTCTATGTTCCGCTCCCAATGTGACTGTAATTTAGTAGTCACTTTCCTTGTTCCGTGCATGCATGTCTCCTAGTCACTCTCAGATGGCGCTGGGAAAATGCAGGCAGCCGCGGTGAGATGCTGTTCTGCGAGATGGAAGCTGTGGTGTGTGCTCTGCGAACTAAAATAGTTGCTTCTCAGGCTGTGGAGCAGCGTGGGCAACCATGGCTGCACCTCCCGGCAGCCAGATAAGCAGGTCCTTCTAATAGGTTTCAGAAGTAGATAATTTGCACTCCAATGTAATGGCGGAGTTACTAGTCTAAGAAAAACAGTGATGGAAAGGCACAAGTATTCCGATCCTGATTAAACCAACAATAAACAGTATCATCATTAAGTGAAGCTGTGCATGGGAAGGGATTTTGTGGCTTAAGATTGAAAGAAAATCAACTCATGGCTGAGAATTACTCCTTGCAACAAAAGAAAAGAATGTTTCGGAGCCGCAGTCAAAGAGTATCTGCGGTGATAGTATATGCAGGATACAGCCGCTCTCTCACATATGTGTATTCATGTATCTGGAAAATGTGTTGTGGACTTGACTCCTTGATTCTGTCTCCAAGGCCAGAGATGAACACTTTACTTGGAAGATGAACAGCAATGAAAATAAGGAAAAATTCTCAGGGTACAAAGCATAAAATGCTAGCCTCGTCTGAGGTGCACACCCCATCAAGATGCCCACCCAACATACTGATACTCAAGTTCGACTGAACACGCTTATCACGTGTTTTGCTATTACAGTAGATACCCTGGAAGTTCTTGCCAGTAGCCTCAAGGCAGATTTCCTGGACACCATTGCTAACACGACACAGTCTCTGTTGAAGAATATTGAGGTGAATTATGTATAAGCATCAGTGTAGCATAAATCTCACATAAGGAACCTAGACTGTCAAGAGAAACAAAAGAACCTGTATTGAGTTGATGGAGAAAACACATGAATTGCTCGATGCAATCCTCATTCTTCACATCAACTCAGATACAGGTGGAATATTGCCACCAAGTGTATTGAATAATATTGGAAAATTCACAGTGTAAGTGTTTGTGAAAGACTCTAGATTCAAGGTAACCATGTGTTCTAGGACCCTTCACAAGATTAATACCTTTGTTGAATCCCAGCAGAATGGTAGCAAGGTCAAGCAGTTCTTCCACCAGGGAGAGATGAACACACTGCTTAAGGATTGCAAAAATGGACTGACACAAGGACTTGATTTTTTTTCGGGTGAGCTTTTCTCATAGGCTTTACAACAATTCATTGTGCATAATCCTGTCTACAAAGCTCAAGAACATAGGAATAATAGCTGATGTTTCCAAAATGCAAGCAGAGGCAGAACAGAGACATCAAGAAGTACTTGGCATGATCAATAGACTCTCTGATACCACAAGTTCAGACAGAGCATCTATGGTATGCAACATCTGAGTTCCCTGCCAATTTTTCTAACTCCAATCCAGTTGAGCAGGGCCTATTCTCTATCTCACAATAGGTATGTGTCCCCCAATCCTGGAACAACATCATTCAGACTTTGAAAGCTCCAAATCAATCTCAATGCTGCCATCGGAGCCCAAGATATTTCATGGCCGTGAATCAGAATTGTCCAACATCCTGCAGCTGCTGAGGATGAAAGCTCCCAGGATAGCTATTCTAGGTACTGGTGGAATGGGGAAAACCAGTCTTGCCAGAGCAGTGCTTCATCATGCAGAAGTCTCAGCACAGTATACCCACCATCGATATTTTGTTGCTTGTGACTCTGCAACAAGCAAAGTAGAACTTGCTGCTCTCATTGGAGCCCATCTAGGACTTAAGCCTGGCAAGGACCTTACTCAAGCAGTTATCAAATTCCTTGTCACAGCCTCACCTAGCCTCCTGATTCTTGATAATCTGGAGACAGTGTGGGAGCCTAAAGAGCTACGTGGTGATATTGAGGAATTTCTATCCCTTCTCACAGATCTCAAAGACCTGTCACTGATTGTGAGTGGCAGTGTTTCATTTCTGTGACTTGACTCATGCGACACAGATTACTATGCGTGGAGCTGAAAGGCCAGCCAAAGTACAATGGAGTCACCCATTTCTACTTCCATTGCAACCATTGAAACAACATGCTGCCCAACAAACATTCATTGACATTGCTGAAGACCATCATAACCCAGAAGACATAGATCAGATCCTTTCATTGACAGACAACATGCCTCTTGCTATCAATCTCATTGCACATTTGGTGGATACAGAAGGATGCTCCAGTGTATTGTCCCGCTGGGAGGCAGAGAGAACCTCTGTGATTTCAGAGGGCTTTGGCAAAAAATACAACTTGAATGTGTCAATTTCACTCTCTTTGTCTAGCCCCAGGATCAAAGCTGTCCCCCAAGCAAAAGAGCTATTAAGTCTCTTGTCAATGCTTCCAGATGGTCTTTCAGATATTGAGCTCATCCAGAGCAAGCTGCCAATTGAAGATATTTGGAACTGTAAAACAACATTGATTCGAACTGCTTTAGCCTATCTGGATGACAAGAAGCAACTAAAAGCATTGGTACCCATCAGGGAATATATACAGAAAACTCACCCACCTGGAAATGGGCTTATCCAGCCTCTTTCCAAACATTTCCATGAACTACTTGAATTGCACAAGGACTTCTCTGGAACTGAGATGAATTCAGTCACAGTTAGGCAAATATCATCAAATCTGGCTAATATCCAAAGTGTACTCAAGAATGGACTCCAAAAAGACAGCCCAGACCTCATGAATAATTTTTTTAGTGCCCTGTATCTAAATAGGTTCAGCCGATTCACTGGACAAGGGTTGATTTCTTTGCTTGGTCAGCTTCATAAAATCCTTCCACACCCATGTGACCATCGACTTGAGGTCTACTTCATTACTGAGTTATTTGCCTCATTTTACTATTCTCCAATTTCACATCCAGAAACACTTGTGGCCCAGGCATTGAAACACTTTGAACATTTTGAGGATTCAGATCTGAAGTGTAAGCTTTAAGCTGACACCTGGTACATGAAGGCTGACATTAATTTCCAGGTAGATTCTACTGCAGTGTTGCATACTATTATTTGGCACAATCCAACAATCCCGCTGCCATGCAATTTTCTACCATGGCTATATCCTTGGCAACTTCATCTGGAAACACCAAAGGTCATTCCCAAGCATTATTGCAGCTTGCAATTAATCACTGGCAACTTGGTAACTACCTGCCAGCACAACTACATGCATGCAAGGCGAAGAGGTTGGCCAGGATTTCTGCTCATTTATACAGTGAAGCATATGCACTATGCATAGAAGCAGCAGCCTGGACACAACTTGGCAACTACAAACAAAGCATCTCCCTCTGCACAAGAGCAAGAGATCTTTTAATTCTTTGTGGTATGTCCAGTGGGAACTTGGACCACGACATCCTGAGCCAGCAGGCAGAAATCCATAGGTTAAAGTCAGAATACTGTGAAGCACACAATATTCAAACTCAGATTCTTCAGGAATGCCCACTTTACTGGGATTCCTCTGATCATGCCTTTGCTTTACTGAATCTCGCACAAATTGGCTTGTCTATGAATGCTCCCAAACATGCAGTGCAACAGTATATTGAGAGAGCCAAGAATTTATTTCTCCCCATGGAACTGACTGTAGAGATAACAATGTGTGATGCTATTCTTGCTGATCTGTACCTGGAAGAAGGACAGATCTCCACAGCAAAGACACTTTTCAAGACATGTCTCACAGTCTGCAACTACTCCGAAATCAAATCCTATTGTTTGGAGCGGCTTGGTAACACTGGACGCTGGGGTGCAACTGGTCAGATGTTCAGTTGGACAGCAGTTTACCTTTCCCATTCTATCAAATACAAAGAGAACTTAGGAATCTACAAGGCTCTCCAGTTTCTGGGAGACATCTTTCTTGCTCAGGCTGATGAGGAGACAGCTGTCAGCCTGTTTATCATTGCACTTGAAGGATTCACCTTCATGGATGTCCATCACAGCAGAGCCGAATGCATGCTCCGACTTGGGGACACTTCCATGGGACATGGTGACCTGTTGAAGGCAGTGGAGCTTTGGGAAACTGCAAAGCCACTTTTTGAACGCTCTTCACAGGCAAAGCAGGTTGCAGACATTGATGAGAGGTTGGTTACACAGCGACAGAAGAATTCCTAAAGCTTCCCATCGTCAGTCACCCTTTCCAGAAAAAAATTAAAAAAAAACTCACCGTTTATACTTCAACAGATCAGCAATCGCGCAAAGCCATCGTTTGGCGGGAAGAATGATTTCTTCGAGAAGATTGACAGCCTTCCGGGCGGTGTCAAATGGCAATGCAAAGTCCTTGACATCAAAGGCGACCTACCCGACCTCAAAAAGGATCCCACTGGTGATACGATGCGCCGCGAGCAGGTTGAATTGTGGTGGAGAGATCCAGTCGAGTGTGTCAAGGAGTTGCTCGGCAATCCGGTCTTCTGCAATGTCATGAGATACGCACCGGAAAAGTTGTACGCCGATCGAGGGGAGACCATTGAGGTCGTGAACGAGATGTGGACTGCTAGCTGGTGGTGGGAAATACAAGTAAGCCAGCGTCAACCACAACACGATCAGAGAACTTACAGTTAACCATCAGAAGCGACTCCCTCCTGGTGCAACGATTGCACCGCTGATTCTGTCCTCGGACAAAACAATGCTTTCCAATTTTCGCGGCGACAACTCTGCATGGCCGGTTTATTTAACGGTTGGGAATATCGGAAAAGAGACTCGCCGTCAAGTCTATTCGCACGCGACCGTGTTGATTGGGTATTTGCCAATTCCCAAATTCGATTGTTTCGACAAAAATACTCGCTCGCTCGCAAAATATCGCCTATTCCACCAGTGTATGACCGTTATCATGCAGTCGATTATTGAAGCAGGAAAAAGCGGCGTACCCATGGTTTGTGCCGACAGCATGACACACCTCGTCTGGCCAATCTTCGCTGCATATGTTGCGGACTACCCGGAGCAATGCTTGATTTCCTGCTGCAAGGAGAATCGTTGTCCTATTTGTCGAGTTAAGCCAAACGAGCGGGGAGACCATCAAGAACATCAACTGCGGGATATGCGCGAGACACTGTACCTGATGCAGCGTCAGCAGAAGGGCGAGAAAGATTCAGCATTCGAGGACGACGGGATCCGCGCGGTCTACCCCCCGTTCTGGGCAAACCTGCCCCACTCCGACATTTTCCAATCATTCACCCCCGATCTACTCCACCAACTTCACAAAGGCGTATTCAAGGACCACCTGGTTTCTTGGTGCACCGAGATAATTGGGAAGCTAGAAATCGACAAACGCTTTCGAGAAATGCCGGACCATCACGGCGTTTGCCATTTCAAGAATGGTATCACCTCAGTGTCGCAGTGGACGGGGACGGAGCACAAGGAAATGGAAAAGGTGTTCTTGGGGTTGATTGGAGCGGGAGCCCATCCGCAGATGGTGGCGGCAGTCCGTGGGCTCATTGACTTCGCCTACTTCGTGTCACTGGAGTCACATACATCCATCACCCTTGCCGGCATGCGAGATGCTCTCAACACCTTTCACGCCAACAAGCAGATATTCATCGAGCTGAAGGGGTGCAGTAATCACTTCAATATCCCCAAGATCCACTCGCTCGACCATTACGAGACTCCTTGGTCATTTTAGGCAGGTCCTTTTCCATGGCAAAATTGCCAACCACTCGTCCTGTTCCCGCGTCTCATATTATCTCTTTGGACGGGCACAATGCCTCCCGCTTCCTTTCTGCTTTAACAACTTTTCTCGGCCCGTCCAACTCCCAATTCACTGCTCGCCCCTTCGATGTCTTTGGCACCTGGAAGCGTATCAGCTTCCAGCTCCCCTAAAATACCTGAGGTTGGTCGACGCCATTCTACCAACCTCGTCCGCGCAACCGCCCCGGCCCCGGCAAAACTTGGAGAACGTAAAGCAGCTGTGCCTGCATGTCTGGATTTCGCTCTGGTTCGCACAGGCGAGCCCAATCCATTGACAGAAGGCACCGCTCTTTCAGGTAAGTCAATTTTTGACAGAACAGAGAACTCGCACTTACGAGAGTTGTACAGGTCTTCGAGTTGCTCAAGTCAAGGTTATCTTCGAGCTCCCTAAACATTATCCCGTCAAGCGAGGTAAACCACTAGCTTAAATCGAATGGATGACCCCTCAGAACCCCGGATCCTCTCGACGGTTACTACCATGTATCTCGGTCTTCCCGCCAACACAGCCCATACGCTGAAATCATCACTGTGGACCGTATTGTCCGGAATGCGATGTTAATACCGCAAAAATGGGGCCAGGACAAGTCTTTTCTACTCAATTCTCATTCAGACCGACACGCTTTTTGTCTTTATAAACTAGGATGTGCCGACTCACTACCGCAATAGCATTTAATGTATTTTTTGCTGGAAAATTATTTCTGCTCAGTGCGAGTATTGGAAAACCAATTAAGTGTCGTGGATACTAGCATAGAAAGAATCCCCCGACGTCGCCTGAATTTAATTTCTGACCCCCCATGTTCTGTGATTTAATTTGGCGAAGCAGGAAATCGGCGCCTACGGAGCGGCTACCAGATGCCGGCCTAAGCGCCGGTCTCTTTCTTGCTATTCATCTCAGGGCTTCGACTTAGAATATAAAATAAGAGAGATATATTGGAGATCATCTGTCTACGGAATCCAAAAGCTATTCTCTTTATCTTCTTCAGACTTTGCGGTCACAAAAGCGCAGAGACTTCTGTGCTTGCATCGCAGTCGCACAGTGACCCGAGCGAGGGCATGTATCTTCTTCATGATGCGCTGAGCCTTCTTACGAGCTTGTTGACGCTTCTGCTCGAGCTCCGCTGCCCTGACAAGCTGTGGATGGTCAAGTCGACGAAAAGAGGGTCAAATGATACTCACTCGCTCACTCGGACCCTTTGTGACGCGGCGAACAAGATTGAAGCAGCGGGGGGTAATGTTCTTGGTCGTCGGACTCGGTTTCTAACCATAAATGAGCATTAGCAATAGAGAATGAGTTTGAGAGATGAGCACGCACGACAGGTGAAGCTCGCCTAACGAGGCGAGCTCGGCGTAGACCGGATTCCATTGAAACATCTCCAGCAGCTCCATTGGCGTGGCCAGCGACACCCTCTGAGACGGGTGAATAGACTCCAGTCGTATTGCTGTGGTGGGGGATGCCAAAGTGCGGTAGGCGGTGAGGCGGTGTCTGGACGATGCTCGTATTAGTGGGAAATAATTCAAGATCTACTAGGAGGACTGCATACCATCAGGAAGAGCTCCTCACCATCTTGAGATGGCTGGGAACTCGGAACGAAGTCCAACTGGTCGCCAATGTCCCAGTCGATGTCTCCAGGCCCCAGTCCCACCGCCACTCCTTCAAGACCCGTGGTTCTTGATCCAGGGAAGACAGATAGGCCAGTGCCGCGTTCCGAACGTTGTGTAGATAAGACAGCTTCCATCTCGAGGGCAGGCAAGGGAATGGATACACCGGACAACTAGCAGTAGAGAGACAAGTGGGAATCGAATCCGAGTCGGAACCTAAAAGACTTAGTAATTGCGGCCGAGAGCATTAGCGAGGGAGGCTCCGATAGCGCGCGAGGGAGACGACGAGGATACATGGAGGGAAGGGTGTCTATCGTAGATGATGGCCTCTATGTGGCCCTATAGAGACGCACAGCATCTACCGGTCACTATGTCGTTATCGGCAATCTATGGCGCGGCCCGGGGTCTACATGCTCAAAAGGCGTTTCCAGATGTAGCATATGCCAACACACCCAGGTCACTAAAATCCTCAAAATCGCCCTCGACTTCCCGGATACACGAGTGATGCGCTCGAGGTCATTTGAAGTGGCTATCTTCGGGTGTATGAGCATGTAACGGCGTCCTCCAGTGGGTCGGTGGTTCCAGGTCAAGAGAGAACTGAAGATCAAGAACGGCAGCCAGAGTGACACATCAACAAACGTCACACGGAAAGATCCGGCATCTTTCTTTCCAACCACCACCACCTCCTCCAGCGATCTCGACGACGGCAAGGGTCTCGCCTGAGGAACATCTCCGACGCGTGCGCCGTAATGCCACCTCATCTACGCATCGAAGACTTCGCTAAGGCCGGCTTTCGTTCTTGTCCTTGCCGCAGACCCGATGTATATTTTCAGGAGTTAACACACAACGTCAGCTAACGTGCAACGTCTCTTAGGACGGTACGTTTGTGCCATAGTTGCTTCTTGAACCCGCTGACCCGGCATCCTACCGGTCTATCAGGCCCCTCCGCTACTCTCCTCAGGTGCAGCTTACGGAGAGTTCCCATTCTCGGCGTCGGAAAACGTCATTTAAGACGGAGGAGACGGCTTGAGTCCGTGTACAGAGCTAACCTTTTCTACGCTCGTAACCGTTCTTTCACCCCACTGACGGGCCTACCTTTGTTGATAGGTTCACCCCTTCTTTCGCTTGTTTTTTCGCCGTCTACCCCTAATGCGGGGAGGATACTTCTTGTGTCAGAGCGCAAAGACCCCTGTTTCTCAGTACGTGTGACCTTCCTCTTCGTAACTAATGCGTACCTTTCAATAGACAACGTTGAAGTTCCATAACCCTTCTGCGCTTTCAACGTCGCCTCCTTCACTACTGCGACCCTCCTTTCTTCAAGATCATTTTTGGTTCTGGAATTCTAATTAAGAGTCTTTCTCTCTCGTTTGGCGCGAATGGCAGATCTCCTCGATTTAGAGGCTCTCCTGGATGTCCGGTGTTGCACCCCCGACTTTTTCTCGATGCGCCGTCGGCGTCGAGCTCGCCAGAGACCTCACTGGTCTGCATGTCTTCATTGAGACCAAGGTAGGTCTCTCACCGCTGTCTTCATTAGCTCGTCATCTTGTGCTTCCTCGACTCCCTAGACATCCACCCCATCTTCGTCAATGGCGATTCAAGCACTAGCATCGCCTGTCGAGGTCGCAGGACGTCATCAAAGCTGGGCTCCTCGTGTCTTCCCTCGGAATTCCTCCCCTGGAGAGAACGAACGAAATCTCCTTAATCAAGGGATCGCGCGAGCCGTGGTCCCATTGGAAAAGATTCATGACAAGTCAACCCATCTTGGCCTGTCATTGCCGGCATCCTCTTGTCCGCTACTACGATTCCGTCGATGCCGCCTACCGTGCTCGCTTACGTCCTCAATCTTTTTTACTTGCCACATCCCCTCTCATGCATCTTGCGGTCATCTTCTCACGTATCTACACACTTTACTCTCGTTCCCACCGTCCCTCAACTTACGACCTCAAGCCAGTGGTCTGTCTCATTTCCTCGTCCAAGGAACCAGGGGCTGACCGCCGAGGATACGCTTGTCCTCGGTGTCCTGCTCCTCATCGAGCGCGGTGCACGATTCCGCGGTCGTGAATTCGCAATCGCCCCCCGACATCGCCCCCTACGTTCTTTTTTGGTGTCTTTATCTTTTCCTTGCCTGGCTCACCCTTTTTCTTTTCAAGAGCTCGATAGTTTTACAAAACGACAACACGCGCCGCGGCAGTCCACCGTCACATCTGTAGCCGCCGTCGTTAAGGCAATCGCGAATAAGCGGCTAGTTCTACGTCGGCGGCTCCAGCGCTGGTGGATGTACTTCAAGACCACTGAGTAGGACAGTTGTTCTCGTTTGCGGTCGCGGTGCATGACTCCGTGCTCGAGAATCGCCCGCAAGAGCCCTCGACGTCTGGATAAGTCGGTGAGAGCCTTTGTGTCTGTATCATTTCGTTGTCGGCTCACATTTTCTTCTTTGTTTCCCACATCAGGCCTCCTCTTCTCTTCAGGACTAATAGGCTTTGCTGCTCTCTAGCATCTCCTCCATCTGTTCCAGGTACGTTCTCTTCGAGATGAATGCCGTTCACAAATAAGTACTGACTGCGGCTTCTTTAAATTCTACTCCGTCATCCACGCCCAAGCTGCGCCTCCACCGGGGTTGTTGTGTACTCCCGAACGAAGATTACTGTCGAACGCCTCACCGGGTGGGAGAAGTGCGAAGGGGAAGGATGATTGAGGGACCCCCATTAGCTTCGGCCTTCGGTGCGTGCTTTTGCTTTATTTATCCTTCCATTCTTGTATCACTCACGACCACTTCCTTCCTACTAGCCACCTCCCCCATCCACCACCGACGAGCACACAGGCAAGGACTATCACCGGACGTCCCCCTAAGCTCTAGCCGCCCATGTTACCGCAGTCGCAGATTCGCGGCTCGCTTTCCATTGGCGGCTAGGACGTCATTAGATGGAGTTCAAGACAGCTCAGGGGAAAGATTCCACGGCGTCACGACGAGGTCCCAACGGTCTGGGATAAAGGTGAGCGCGGGCGGAAATCTCGCCGCTTGAGTCTTGACTGCCTACTTATGTTTTTTCGTTGTCCTTTCCAAAAACTTCGTCTTTGTTTCTCTACGAGGTCAATATCCCGCTCTCTTTTTTCTCTTTTCGACTATCCCTTCCTCACACGCCCGCCACCGGCCTCGGACCCTCCGCACTTGACGCTTTACGCATCAAATCACCTCGACGTCAGCTTTTTTTCCTGTCGCCGTGGCGTCGTCCTTAAGCGCGCGTGTGTCGGCGGAGCTAGCGCCCCTCAAATATCTAGGTCAAACTTCCTATGTTTGTACTGATACATTTTTGCTGCTACTCTGAGATTTTTTTCTCGTTACATTTGTCCTACAGCGCGTCAACGACCCGTTCAAGCTCCCGGTGTACCCAACGTGACCATGCATGTGTGAGACGATGCAGAGTGGGGATGCAAGCAAGGTGAGTCATTTTATTTCATATATACCCTCCATAAACGTCGGACTAACGTTCGTGCCTCTACTTAGAGACCTAGATCATTCACCTACAATGACAGTTCCGTCTTCATCGCCGTCGTTAGGCTCGTGGGCACGAGGAAACGGTGCCGACCCTAGCCCGGCACTTTTTCGAGGTGAGTTATTTTCTTCCGCATATACCGTCTTTAAAAATTTGACTAACGTGCGTGGCTTGCTTTTAGGACCCTGAGTATAGTCCTCATATACCACTTTGGCCGCCACTGCTGCCATTAGACTCGTGAGCGCTGTCGTTCACAGCGATCACGTCAAATCAGTAATTTGGAGATGAGTTGTTTTCTTTCATATATACCCTCCACAAAATTTATATTGGTCGCTCCACCTTGGGACCTATGGCATCGTCCTTCGATGACGGTTCGGCTGCCATCGCCGCCGTTTGACTCGTCCGCGCTGTCTGACGCAATGATCAAATCCACTCGGTGAGCTCGTTTCTTTTGACGTTCATCCTTCAAAAAAAATCATATCAACGTGCGTGGCTCATTAGCACCTGGGAAATCGTCCTATGTTGACGTCTTGGGCGCCACCGCCGCTGTTAGATCCGTGCACACTGTCGGACAGCGATCACGACGACTCGACACTTTCTGAAGGCAAGTTGTTTTTTAACTTATATACCTTTAAAAATTTTCTAGGTATGTCGATACTAAAAGTCTCAAGGGGGCCGCACCCGCACTGCACGCCGACCTGCGACTCGCGAACCAGCTGCCGCGACAACTCTGTCAGCTCGCCTCGACGTTCAAGCCGCCGGCGATAACACAGCTGCGAATTCGCGGCTGACCTTGCGTCGGCGGCTAGACCGCCGTTGGAGTTCTTCAGAAAATTTCACTGCGGGCCTGTTTCCCTAATCACCACCACCACCACCCTCAACCTGGTGCATGTGACGTCCGCACGCCCATCCCCTCGCCCACTCGCACGAAGTGCGAACCGCGGCTGCAAACGGAAGGACGAGTGCTGCTAGCCATCGCACAGGCATTCCTCTTCATCGAGTCAACGAGCTTCGCCAATCAAGATCCCCAGCCCCCTCTCGCCTCCTAGATCCGCTTCAGCAGCAATGCGAGCGACCGAAGATATGATCAAGGGACCTTGGAACGGGCTTGACGACGGTGTGAGCAAGAGATGTGGAGTGGATTTATGCTGGGGAGAGTGGGTGAGCCTTCTGATTTAACTCTTTCTTTATATTTTGCCCAACCTTTCGACGACCCGCTGTTCCTTGGTTCCAAAATGTCTAACTCTGGGCAGTGGTCCCAAATTTCTCTGAAAGAATCGTCGAGTCTCCTTGATGGTATTCTATCTTATTAAATACTCAACGACGCAGGAAAAAACGGCGGAACTATTTCTAATATGACAAAGCTCCTACTTTCCGCTAGGCGAAGGAAATAGCGATTCACCGATCGATGGCATCTGAGACCTGCCCTCCCTCGGCCATCCGAGTCGTTTTTTCTGCTCCACTCATCTGCACAAATCCGGAACGTCTTACAGCGGCGGCTGAACTGTGTGTATAGACCCCACTGGTCCACTAAAAATTAGCTCAAACAAGCTGTGTACTAGGGTGAGCTACTGGGAACAATTGGCTGTGCATTCAACAGCGTCTGAACCCACCGTGATTGTACTTCATGACGAGAATTCTTTAATCGTGTTTCATTCAATGATACTAATTCCACACCAAAACTTGGGCAAAGCGATTGGGCGCCTCAATCTGTACGAGATCTGGCGTCTCTCTTGTCATGCTTTCTAGTCTCAACGGCGCCATTCGGGGTGGCGCCAACTTCCATCGTACGCGCCCGACCGGCACTGCCCCAATCTTGGGCAAGCAGGGTCATATCAAATTCCCAAACCCACCCTTCAAACAGGAACCTGTTCTGACCAAGATTCAATCGGTGCCGTTCAATTTGGGGCCTGTCCCACAGACTCCAGGCAAAAATTGGGTAGGGGAAAAGGTGAGCACGGAATTTTAACGGTAGAGTGTTGGCGGGTGAATATGACTCACCATTTTCCGCTTGTACATGTATCGTGCTATCTGAGGGCCCCTGTAGTTCGAAAGGACTCCATATTTTACCTGCTTAAGGGTGTAGTATCATCAATGCGTAGATACTTGTCTCCAAGCATGGAGCTACACTGGAAACCCATTGCACACCCGGAAATAGCGCTGGCATGACTAGTGGTTTGATTTCTCTCTTTTGTATATATACAAGCGCTCGCTAGGCGCTTCGCGCCTGGCTCCCACTTGGCTAAGGTGGATAATAAAGTGTGAATTATAAGTGGTTCGAAACGGCCCAGGATTGTTTCTTGTTTTATTGTGAAATGCTCACTCAGCAGACTTGAATTGAGCTCAGTTGAATTGACATTCAAGGTACCTGGCAAAATTGGAACCGAGCTGAGTTGACACTCAGGAGTCAATGTACCTGGCTATTCATTGGACAATTTGCGGAGATTTGTGAGTATATCTGAAGGAGAAGTGATGGAAGTGATTGCGCAGAGCAACAACGCATCCCGGATAAGGCTGCACACGGTCACCGCCTTTACGGGTGTGACAGTCACCCATAAATGGCGACGGCCCCATCCCGCCCCGAGCTTTGGCATTGGAAATTTACGGGGCGGGGTACGGGGCGGCAAAAGTACCGTCAGTCCTGTCAAGCCTCAGGTTTTGACGGTCGTAGACGGGATTTCCCTGCCAACATGCTGAAATAGTCCAGTGTGGGTGCTAATCAATTATAAAATTTTCTCCTTTACCCTCCTCAGCTGTGCTGGTATGATAAGACAACTCAATTCTTTAATCAGAGCGATGCAAGGGGATTGTCTTCCACTTTCAACAACTTACATGATGTCGTCGCATCGCTCAAACTGACATGAAAATGCCGTTCAAGCCTGTGGGACTGAGATGTAGAACAGAGGATATTCAAGGAAGTAAACCCGGTATTGTAAAAAATTACAACCACAACCACAAACATAATTTTTCAGCCTAACAGGGTGCTGGTTCCCCCGTCCCGTTGTTTCACGGGTAGCGGCCGTCTTTTTTTGCCGTCCCGTCCCGTCAAAGGTTCCTAAAATTCAAAAAGGCGGCCGTGTTTATGACGGCCCGTAACCGTCGTGGTCCCTATAATTTAAGGCTGTCGCCGTAGACAGGACGGTGCGCAGCCCTAATCCCGGAGCAGAATTGGGGCTGCTGATGCTAGGAGCCGGCTCTGGAGATCGTTCCGGCATTGAGGCATTGGTGAGCTGCCGCCGCCGGGGTTTGAAAGGCTTCAGACAGGCAGTCTTAATTTTATAATAAGAAGCTGCTCGGCTCCTTGGCAGCCTCGCATCCTTCACACGGCAAAAAAGGAATTTTTAATCCGGCAGAAAATGTTTCAGAATGTAATACTTTCAGCTGTAAATACAATTCAGCTGAATATGTCGTTGAATGTTTTGTTCTCAACACTGGTTGAACATTTCAAGTTTTCCATTGAAAATTCTAGTGAAAAATGTTTTGAATTTTACAGCAATTTTTCAGCGAAAAACTAGGTGAAAAACTTGAAAAATTTTAATGACATTTTTGAACTTCAAAACATTTTTACCACTTTTTCAGAAATTTTTCACAAGGTTCAAAAAATTCACAAAAATGTTTCAAGTATTTCACCTGGTTTTTCACTGAAAAATTGCTGTAAAATTCAAAACATTTTTCACCAAAATTTTCAGTGAAAAACTTGAAATGTTCAACCAGTGCAACTTGCTAGAAAATGTTGTGCAAAGCAAAAAATTCAGCTGTAATCTTAACCTTGTTGAAAGTGACACATTCTATTGTACTGTCAACTTGACAGAAAATCCTCCTGAAATCAATGAAATCAGCTATACTTTCTGTGGGGTATAAAGTATTACATTCTGTTGGCAGGAGGTGCACCCGAAAACAATAGATTCACTTACCATTCCGACGGTTCCAAAGGTGTGGCCAAATCTTATTGTTTTGGCATGCACCTAAAGCGTAGCAGAATGCATTACTTTCAGCTCAGCAGAAGGTGAAATACATCACCTTCTACCATGGTGAAAGTATTACATTCTGCTACACTTTAGGTGCATGCCAAAACAATAAGATTTGGCCACACCTTTGGAACCGCCGGAATGGTAAGTGAATCTATTGTTTTCGGGTGCACCTCCTGCCAACAGAATGTAATACTTTATACCCCACAGAAAGTATAGCTGATTTCATTGATTTCAGGAGGATTTTCTGTCAAGTTGACAGTACAATAGAATGTGTCCCTTTCAACGAGGTTAAGATTACAGCTGAATTTTTTGCTTTGCACAACATTTTATGGCAAGTTGAGAACGAAACATTCAATGACATATTCAGTTGAGTTTTATTTACAGCTGAAATTATTACATTCTCAAATGTTTTCTGCCAGATAGAAAATCCCTTTTTGCCGTGTGCTTATTTATTCACTGCGTTGAAGCCGGTCCTAGAATGGCAAATCGCGAGGCCCGCTGATCCGGCCCGGTTGCCATTTGGGGCCCCTAGCCAAGCAATGTCTTATGCTGTTCCAAATGCACTTTTATTATTCACCAGTCGTCATTGTTCGGCTTCGCCACAGTCACTGTGCGGCTATGGCCGTGACACTGCCAAGAAAGGCCATTTACGACACTTTCTTCCGGCATCTGAGGCCGGAATTGATGCCAACAACATTTAAGGCACTATATGCCAACAGTTGGTATGCATAACAAATGGGAAATGCGGGCCGCACAGTCCCGCATGCGGCTTTGCACAATGCAAAAAAGCCGCATGCGGCTTGTGCGGCTTTTTGCACAACCTCCCTATTGTGCTCACACTGTGCATAATGATAAGGGTTGTGGATTGAAAGGTCTAATATTACCACAGGACTACCACCTGTAGTACACGGCGTAGATAGAATGGAAGTAGCGTAAAAGAAGTGCATAGGGGACTAATAATTGCCACCACCACCACGCCTGCGGTTTTGGCCCCGCTGCCTAAGTCCACCACGGTTTTGTCCTCTTTGTGCACGACCACTCGCACGTTCAACTCCATCTTTGTCATCAAATGCCTCGTTTGGACCTTCCCAGTCCTGAAGGGTGCGGTAGGGGCATGTCGTGGAGCAGTGGTCGTCGTTTTTGCAGATCCAGCAGAGGGATGCTGGGCGCTGTGCATTCGGGCTGAGGTTTCGGGGTGCAGAGCTGACAGGGGTGAACTGTGCGAAGCTGACTTGGAATGTGGTGTTGCGGATCAGCTCACGCAGCTTCTCCCATAGGACGAAGTATTCTGTGCAAGGTCTGGCATATAGGACCCACAGCGGCTCGGTGTCGTGGGACTGGTAGACAACGTCAAGTGTACTTAGGCTTTGGGGCCACTGCGTGCGCATGGCTGTACGAGTCCTGGGACTGCTGTGCAGTGTTGTTTAATGTATACTTGACCTGTCATACAGCACGAGTAATTGCAGTAGATAATCAGGGACGGTCCGTTGCCGTCTCTAACTATGCACGTGCCACCATCCTGGGAAACCCGGTTTGGTCTTCATGGAGGTACTTTCCAAGCCGATCCTTCCCTCCCTGTGGGTGCTAAGTACACGCAGACAATCTCACGTTTGCTGCTTGGGGTCCTCTCTGTGCCGGAATATATTTCCATCCCTGACTTCTATGACAATTAGCCAGGGAGAAACTGGTCCAAGTCTTCCCCTGGTCCACTCCTTGCACTGACTCATTCATCTGAATATTCCAAAGACCTATGATCCGATATTATTTGATTTGTTGGTTTCCGATGCAACATTGTGCCCTGAACTTCGTTACTTGACACGCTTTGCTGGCCCAATGAATCCAAACTTCACGCGTAGTCGAGTAATACAAGAAGAATGAGAGTGGGACTTGACCAGTCTCATCATCAGTGCGCAAGTCCCATTCACGGCATTGCGAAGAATGGGACTCACTTCAGTTCGTGCGCTCGGCCATCGGGCCATTTGATCGATGCGACTCTCTCTTGGCACACATGGTGATCCGCCTTTAATCAGTCACAGTGTGACCTTTCGCATCAGGCCGCCATCATCGTTGGCGGGTTGTTGGCGGGAGGGGGGTAGTTATGACTTATTGGTGTTAAGTACCATATAATACAATTATAAACCTGGGAGGTTGCAATAACACTGTAACACATGGGCACACCATCAAGAAAAGCATACAACTCAAGTACAGTATGTAAAGCGAAGTTGGATTCGCTGATGATCGATCATAAACAAAGAAGACTTGAGGGCGCAAGGATCACTCTCCCACAAGACGACACTTTGTATGACTCAAGAGACGAAGATTTCTCAAGTCTTGTGCCTCAACTCCAGCAAATAACTGGATCTAGTGTTCCTGAGGCTTAATTTATCAGGCTGTTCTTGCGGGTCAATAAACACAAAGAGCAAAGTGTCAACGCAAACGCAACAGGCTGCCTCAAGTTGGTCACTGATGTTCTGGCGCTCGACTCACCACTGGACTGAGACTTGATGTTTCCTGACTGTTATCTCGGTGCAATTCTGCCATCATGAATGCTCTGTGGTGTCGCATTCAGTGCTGAGCTGATCACAATGTGATACTCCAGTTACCAGTGAAAGATTATTTATTTATTTAACTGTCGTACTTTGAGATTGCGCGAGTTTCATTCAGTATATGAATCTTATCCGGAGGACAGGCGGTGTGCAGCTGCCAGTAACTGCCCTGCTAGCAGAGCCGGCCAGATGTCCCGAAGGGGAACATCAATCGTAAGAAAATCTTGGGATTTTTCTGTCTTAAGAATTCTTAACCCGTCCAAGAGTGAGTTTTTGCTAACACTTTCACAATGAATCTTTAACAATCAAAATCTTAGCGTAAAACTATGCTATCAGTGCAGCCGTGGTACAAGCGTACTTTGTGTGAATTTGTCTGGTGCCGACTTTGCGCAGATTTTTGTTGAACCAGCGACTTTGCGCGGTTGTTCAGGGTCGGCGGACTCTGCATGGTTTGAATGTACCGACTTTGCGCGCTTTTTCGAACTCCGACTTTGCGTGCTTACGCATAGGGCTGCACACCGTCCCGTTTACGGCGACGGCCATGAATTCCCGAGACCGGGACAGTAGCGGCTCGCTAATAAAGCGGCTGTCTTCGGTCTGTTGATCCTTAGATGATGGGCTGGGACGGTAGAAAAGACGGCCGTTAGCAGCGAGACGGCTCACTTTTTTCCGTAAATCCTCAAATTTGAAGTGTAATTACCTCCCCACAAGTCAATACCTTGTATCTTAGTGTTTCCTAGCTTCAGCTGGGCCCTCTGCCTGCATGATGTCGCCCATCTCGTATTTAAACGGTTACAAAATCGCAGGAAGTAACATCTTTCTATGTATAATGTCCTTGATGTATCTTCACACTGGCTCAAATTCTTCTGGTTGCTGAATGAGAGACAAAAAACCAACGGTTATTATTGCCGAGCATGTTTAATGGCATCTATCCTGTTTGCCGATGTCAGTCCGGTTATGTCCGGGACAAAATGTGCGGCATTAAGCCCGAGAGCTTCCCGTGCTGATTTGAGTGGCCCGGTTGCAAGGCTATTGATGTCCCACAGTCCCATCAACGTGCCGCCCCGCGGTACGCCGTCTAAGGCCGTCAAATCCGGTTACTCGACGGGTACAGACGGCAATTAACCCGCCCGTACCCGCCCCGTCAACTTGGGTGTTCGACAGTCGAGACGGGACGGGGCCGTCCCTGTCTACGGACGGCCGTCACACCCGTAAAGACGGTGACGGTGTGCATCCCTATGAATACTTGCGCGATCCACTAAAATCACGCAAAGTTCATCAGCAACTTGACAAGTTCTTGTCGGCCTCCTTTCCGGTACTTTTCGTTCTTCTGTCTTTTTGAATGACTTTTTGGGTAGCTTTTTTTTAATCAAGAATCGCTTTCCCTCTTTTGTATCTTTTGGGCCTCTTTGTTGATGCTCTTTTCTGTACTCACACCATCATCGTGGCAAGCCAAATTTTGTAGGATTGGTAGCACACAGAGGTTGCTCAGCAGCCGCTGGTAGTCCGAGGTATCTGTCTGCCAAGGTTCAGTATCGATTACTCTGATTGCTGTGTGCTACGTCGGATCAGTAGCAGCAAGTAGTACTTATCCGCCATCCAAAATGGACAATCGGTTAGCGCTCGGCCACGGTAAGTAAATATATACGGTCAGGCCTGGTGAGCTGTGAAATCCAGAAGGCTCTAGGTGCATTCGAGCTAACCGAATGTCTTGGCCAAGAGGTGAACGAAATCTGCTAAGTCCATTTCAATGTCCGCTCGCACGTGCGATTGCGTGATTGTTTGACAGCATCACGCATGTTGGTTGATCGTCGCCTGGGCTGCTTTCTCTTCTTTCCCTCATCTCCTTTTTTGCCCTGCGACTCGGACCACCTTCCCGCCCCTCGAAGACCTCGTCAAACACCTCCCCATACACTCGTTCGACCTCCCAACTCCCTCGGCGTCCACTACGTGCCCACCGACCCATTCGTTGCGCTCGGATAAGTGCTATACTCAAACAGGTCCCCGTCCACCCGCAAGGTCTCTCGTGAACGCCGGACGCAGCGTTCAGACCCGCTCTGAAGCTTGCATTGCAGCTCTGCCGCCTTCCTCAATGGCCGCACAGGTATACCGCCTGCGAGCATAAGCAAGTTTATTTGGTTCCCTCCTCCTCTCCTCCTCGATCACCGGTGTCCATCAAATTATATCAAGTCACGTCAAGTCGCAAAATCCCCTTGACCCGTCAAGTATAATATCAAGTCTTTCCTCATTCTCTTGCACGTCCCAATCCAAGTTTTACCGGCACCGTTGAGCTCACGGCTCGCTCAAGTCGTACAAGCATCCTTCAAGATTCGAGGAAACTCGACACGATCGGTTTCTGGTTTCTCGCGTGGTAATCAAGATCTGACGGCTGTCCCTTCTGCTTATTGACTCTCCTTCTGCTCCATCCCCCTTTTCCCGCCTACGTTTGGCTAGGTAAGTCGTGGGAGTGGCTTTGATCTGAGACCTTTAATGTTTCTCTGTCCGCAGTGTCATATAGAGAATTCAAACAACTTGACCTTGGGAGGTCCCAATCCCAGCTCGTCCTGGTACTGGTAAGTGTTGCCTCAAATTCCATACATACTAACCAAACGAACAGATTTTACGACGTTTTTTTCGGACGCTTAGGTGTGTAGAGTACTATTCTCGCGCAATATCTGTTACTCACGAGGTCATATGCAGACCCCCTGTACTTCTTGTTATCACTTCGTGCCCGTCATATACATACCTTCATGTTCTTATGCTCCTTCTATTTACTGCACTATGCTTCTGTATGCCCAATGATGCACTACACTATGAATATATGTTTATTTCCCTGGGAAAAGCGTCGAAAGTTGACACGAAGTGGTCTTTTATCTGAGCTTCTGTCCAAACTTTTTGATGTACTTTGCGCGTCCTTTGCACCTTTTAGACATTTTTGGAGAAAGTCGACTTGTCTTAGAAAAGTAAAAAATCCTTTTCGATCTTTGGACCCTTTTTTCACTTTTGGTTCTTTAAAAAGACAAAAAAAGCTGCAAAAAGAAAAGTTGTCAAGTTGCTGATGAAACAGGTGGGTGGTTCGATTTAGTGCGGAATTTGGCTTATGGCAGTGCCTCATATAGCTGCGGAACTAAGTTAGGTAATGTTTTGCATGCGATATCAAATGTGCACTTGGACACATGTGGTGAGCCTGCGCTCCATCAAATAAACTCGCGTGCTTCGGATCACCGGAACGTCTGGGTTACCGAGACAGGAGTCACTAATTCATTTACCATCATTCCGTTCCCAACTTGACTGATTGATACGATCCCGTTTGTAGATCGGTTGGTTACAAACCCGTCATTGTGCTAGATTATCCGTGAACTGAATGCAAACCTATATTTCAGGATTATAGCTACAGAAAAATTCACCAAGAGCGGTAGTCCTATCCTTTTCAGATCCATCTCAGGGAACATATTTGGGAAGACCCTTGTGGTTACAGGTGCGGATATCTGATCCGCGACTCTAACCAAGTCATGATCCTATATCTAATTCCTTTCAATCTTTCTGCTATCTCTCTCGGGACCCAGAGAGAACCGGAAATTTGAGACCGAGTGCATGGGTGGTTTTATTCGCACCCAACCAAGTAGCGGCATCAATGTTTCCCTATATCCAAAATAGGGATGCAAGTTTCATAGCCGATCGCATAAATATATGCATACCATATCACAATCCTGAACTTCAAGGCGGATAGTACTGGGATATTTGAGTAATCCAAGAAAGGCAGTGGAGACATGATCTCAGCAACAGCAGGGTTCCGGTTTAAACCGCATCGTGTCCTACGATGGCCCCGGTTGGAACCGGGTTCCAACCGTGTCTCAGTTCCCCTGTTTCTCCTATAGAAATTGGTTTAAACCAGTTGGAACCACTGATGGTTTAAACCGGTTGGAACCATTGATGGTTTGATGGTTGGAACCAGTTTGATGGTTTGAACCGGTTGGAACCGGTTTGATGGTTTAAACCGGTTAGAACCATTGATGGTTTGATGGTTGGAACCGGTTGGAACCAGTTTGATGGTTGGAACTGGCTGAAACTGGTTTGATGGTTTAAACCAGTTGGAACCGTTGATGGTTTGAACTGGTTTGATGGTTTGATGGTTTAAACCAGTTGGAACCGTTGATGGTTTGAAATGGTTTGATGGTTTGATGGTTTGAACCAGTTGGAACTGGTTGGAACCGGTTTGATGGTTTAAACCGGTTTGAACCAATGACGGTTCACTCTAGATGTTCAAACTGTGGTGCTTTGTTTTTTGTGGCACATGAAAACAAACATAAAATTATGTGTCTGTCTGCAGCCATTAAAATTTCACCATCTGCAATCTGCCAACTGAGCACCAATGCACTGCGGGGACCAGAGAATTTTCCATCAAGGAAAAGTGGCTTGGAAAATGTTGACCAGGTCCCAAGGAAATTTTCCTTGCTCAGGAAAAGGTGGGGGAAAAGAATCCTTTTCCTGCCGCTCTTTGTTGGCGGAAAATAAACACTTTTCCATGATGGAAAAGGCGGGAACAAAGCAAGTCCCTTTGTCCTTGCGTTTTCCTTTGGTGAAAAGCAACAATTTTCTGGGGTGGAAGAGGCACCGGGAAAGTGATACTTTTGCCACATTTTCTCCAATTTTAGGAAGATTTCCTTGGGGACTTGTCAACATTTTCCAAGGCCCTTTTCGTCAATGGAAAATTCTCACGTCCCTGCAGTGATGTTTAAGGCAGCACAAGACATGCCTTCGCTTTACTCGGGCATAGGTGTAGACTCTGCAGCATGTTACAGCTAATGTCGGAACTGAAGGCGCGGCGAAATTTTTTCTGTTTTGGGATGTTTTCAGAGAATTGTAAATATCTCAATCAGTTCTGCACCGATTTACATAAAAACTAGATAGATTTACTCAGCTAATTCATGCACAATTAGTGACAGAGCGGGATTTTTGAAAATATTATGTATTAGGCAATTTGTGTTTTCAGGGTGTTTTCACACCAAATAAGATTTTTGCATGCCTAGAACATGTTTCAGAGGCCCAATATTTTGTGGGGAACAACATATGTACCTAGGTAAAGAGGTGACAGAGCCAAAACCACATGAAATACTCAGATAAATGTGATTCTCACAGGATCTTCAGATGTAAGAAAATGCTCAATGCCTCCAGTGCAGCTGGAAGAGCTTTAACAAGATTATGTGTCTTTCTGGCTCTGTCACCTCTTTAACTAGGTACATATGTTGTTTCCCACAAAATATTGGGCCTCTGAAACATGTTCTAGGCATGCAAAAATCTTATTTGGTGTGAAAACACCCTGAAAGCACAAATTGCTTAATACAGAATATTTCCAAAAATCCTGCTCTGTCACTAATTGCGCATGAATTAACTGAGTAAATCTATCTAGTTTTTATGTAAATCGGTGCAGAAGTGATCGAGATATTTACAATTCTCTGAAAGCATCCCAAAACAGAAAAACATTTTGTCGCGCCTTCGGTTCCGACATTAGCTGTAAAATGCAACCAGCTAACTAAGGGACAAATGTTTCAAGGCACAGTCAAACTGGTAAAGACCAAACACAAGAGTCCTTGGCCTAGACCATGCTTACCAACTCCATAACAAATAACAGTACACTCTGGTTGAGGTACAAAATTGAACTCTGAATTCTACATCTTGGCAGAAATACAGTAAAGCAAGAATGTATTCACAAAGTCAATCCATTGATGTGAGGTATGCAGGTACACATCTATCTTATATCATACAAGGGACTGGTCGGCCGCTTCGCGGCCTCCCATTCCTATTTAAATTGATATACTAACATGCAACACCATTGAGAAACTCTGATGTACTTGGTTGAACTGAACTGGGTTGAGTTGGGGCAGATAAATTATGAGAACAGCGAATAAATAACACTGTAGCACACCATCAGACATGGAATGAAGTGTTCATTCTTCACTCTTTGAGCCAATCTCTCACTGTGTGAAAGTTAGGCCTGTCTGGGGCAAGATGCGAATGAAGATTTCGGTCCATATCTTTGTTCGCTTGTTGTATTCTGTCCCACAGGCCAAATGCAGACAATGTTCGCCGTGGCAGCCTTTGTTTCAGTGCGGTGGGAGCGATCTGTCAACTTTAGCGCCAATGTCAAAGTTTGTTGGAATGGTGACGTAGCGCCGACCATGCCGAATGCTGATTGCCCGGCAGACGGCACATTCGGTAAACCGATGGGGAGCTGCCAGGCAATACCGCATTGTTGCCGGGTTTGCGGCATCAGCGGAGATTGGGCGGAGCTTAAATGGCTTCAGACGGACAGAGAAGCGTAATTTTATAAAGAGGGTGATATCACATCACAGTTCAGTGCAAAAACTCATTCCAAGCTACACAACACACTGCAAATTAGATTAGAGAGGAATGCAGAATAATTACTGAAGAGACTGACACCCATCTGTAAATGAATAGCAGTCAGGGAACAACAGAATTAAGGGAATTAAATCTGAATGGAAAGTGTGAGAACTCAAAACATGAGAAGAAATAACTTACCAGACAGCAGCGTGAATTGGGGGTGATCTGTTACAACACTATGCATTAGTTCTTATGTTGGCATCAAGCATGAGCCCACATGCAACTACTGTCAAACTGGCCTCACCAGGCGGTCAAAAGTCAAGAATGAAAATGCAGCATTGGTATAGTGGGCATGCCCAGTGCGTGCAGTCCACAATTGCCTAAGTACTAGGCCCCCTACATATGATTAATCCCTAAAGTCTAGGGGCCCCCGAAATCCGCCGGAATCTCGGCCAAAGCCTAGACTCTAGGGCAGAAATAATTTTTATGATATTATTTGGCCTAGTGTTCAGGATTAAACCCTTCATGCAGTGTGAGCACAAAACATGATTGGTGGCTCAGCAGCCATAATATTACTCTGCCTAGCCACCTGGGCTGGGCTGATTGAGGGAAATAATATTCTACAGCCTGGAAAGCTGGTTTCAGCCACACAGTGGAGAAATATTATTGGTCCCAGATATATGGGTTCAGCTGAACAACCTTGCAGGAAGAAAAATATTATTTTGCCTGGCCACTTGGGTGCGGCCCATCAGCAACAACAATATTGTACAGCCTGGAAAGCTAGTTTCAGCTGCACAGTGGAAGAATATTATTTACCCTAGATGCATGGGTTCGGCCGAACAACCTTGCAGGAAGTAAAATATTATTTTGCCTACCCACTTGGGTACAGCTCATCAGCAACAACAATATTGTACAGCCTGGAAAGCTGGTTTCAGCTGCACAGTGGAATAATATTATTGGCCCTAGATGCATGGGTTCGGCTAGACAACCTGGCAGGAAGAAAAATATTATTTTGCCTACCCACTTGGGTACAGCTCATCAGCAACAACAATATTGTACAGCCTGGAAAGCTGGTTTCAGCTGCACAGTGGAAGAATATTATTTACCCTAGATGCATGGGTTCGGCCGAACAACCTTGCAGGAAGTAAAATATTATTTTGCCTGGCCACTTGGGTGCGGCCCATCAGCAACAACAATATTGTACAGCCTGGAAAGCTAGTTTCAGCTGCATGGTGGAAGAATATTATTGGTCCTAGATGCTTGGGTTTGGCCAAACAACCTTGTAGGAAGAAAAATATTATTTTGCCTAGCCACTTGGGTACAGCTCATCAGCAACAACAATATTGTACAGCCTGGAAAGCTGGTTTCAGCTGCACAGTGGAAGAATATTATTTGCCCTAGATGCATGGGTTCGGCTGAACAACCTTGCTGGAAGTAAAATATTATTTTGCCTAGCCACTTGGGTATGGCCCATCAGTAACAACAATATTGTACAGCCTGGAAAGCTGGTTTCAGCTGCACAGTGGAAAAATATTATTTGCCCTACATGCATGGGCTCAGCTGAACCAGCTTTCAACAGCCATAATATTATTGGGCCTAGCCACCTGGCTTCAGCCAATCCACTGCAATAATATTCTACAGCCTAGATGCTTGGGTTTGGCTGCATGCTGAAAAGAATATTATTTGCCCCAAAATCTAGGGCCTGGCCTGTCAGCTAAGATATTATTTTGCTAAAACTGCTGGGTTTTGCTGATCACCCCCTAACATACAACAGCCTGAAAAAAAAAAAAAAACACACTTCATCCAGGATTGAACTCAAGAACACCAGATGAACATGACATCAGCATCAGAGAGATATTTACCACTACACCATATCACCATTATATATTTCCCTATTTATGGTGCCACATATCAGACCAACATCTCTTATCAATCCTGTCCATTTTGCACGCCTGTCAAATTAACCATCATTTATTGCCGGCTGTGGGAATTTATTTTGCGTTTTGTGCAACAACCAGGGGCTTGTTCCCAGAACTGTCAATACAGTCAGAGAGCCCTCGGCAAGCTCTATAACTTTGATTTTGACTATATTTTTAGATATGAACCACCAACTTCCTTTTTTGGCCACTACACTTTTTGCCCAAAAAGGAAATTACAGTGTTTTTCCCTTCCTTTGGTCAGAATTCAAACATTTTGGATGGTCTAACACATTGGGTGGGATGAAATTCACCATAGAACATGATGTGAGGCATACCCAGAAGCACTACACCTCTGTGAGAGGCAGTTAATGGGCAGAATGATTGATTTACCTCTGCAGGATCATATCTTCATCATATAGTGATACAGGCGTCAAGAAGACCCTCCAGACTACTAATGAGTAATATGAATATGTATTTATCACACTGGAATGGACTCCCAAGAAGTAAAAGAGCATGTTTTGGTCCTGGTTCACCATGCCATCATTGCTCCATTGCCAGATCATGCATCAATCTGCCATGTCGAAAACCCTATCATAGAACAATCACTATGTGCAAAAGCATGTTTGATGGGTATTGGCCCACAGAGCTGAGCCATAAGCAAAGATCAAGTGTGTTAATGTGTTTCTATGCATTTTCACCTCATTTGCTCTGCCTACAAGGTTCAGAATGGAGGAAAAGAGTTCAACAAACATTTCACGGCACCTCCCAATGTCTGGACCCCAGAATTGTGCCAATATATGGGCTTGAAGCTTCAGAATGTCACATGACATTTTTCGCTTATTTGGTGAATAGGGAACCATCCAGTGCAGCTACTGCAAAATACACACTTGAAATGAAAAGAGACATGATGAAAGATCAGTATTTAACTGTATCCCAAGAAATCTGGCCAAGGTTCAGGTAAATGGTATTTCCGAGTGCATGAGTTAAATAGCAGTATGAAGTGCAATGGATGAAAACACCATCTAGCCAAATCTTGACCAAAATCCTTCAAATGAAGTGTAATATCTGTCTTTCATCATGTCTGTTCACTTTTCTACTGTTTATATCGCACTATTAGCTCTGCATGGACCCTAATTCACCAAAAAAGCGAAAAATGTCACTTGAGATTGTGGATCTTCAAAGACATATATTGCAACGATTCTTGGCTTTCTATGTTTGGATACCTTTTAATATTTGGTTTGAATACATGTCCCACATTGTTCAATCATAGCACATGTAAAATTGGCTGAATAGTCATTCTGAGCATGTTTGCCTTTAATAGGGGACTTAGCAATGAACAATTGAGCTGATCATCTCACTCATGTGTTCATATGGATGATATGGAGCCTAGGACTATAAATGCGATGACCTAGTGGACTAGATGCTGTCACAGTGAAGCCATCATGGTGTTACAGAATATAGCTAGAATATGCTCTCCTGATTACTCAAGAGTTATTTTACCATGTGGAGGACATGTACATGACATGGGAATATATTGTAGTAGTGGTTGGATCGTATTAATTGCCCATGCTCCCAAGATATTCATGTTGAGAGGTGAATCAATCACTCTGTCCATTAACTGCCTCTCACAGAGGTGTAGTGCTTCTGGGTATGCCTCACATCATGTTCTATGGTGAATTTCATCCCACCCAATGTGTTAGACCATCCAAAATGTTTGAATTCTGACCAAAGGAAGGGAAAAACACTGTAATTTCCTTTTTGGGCAAAAAGTGTAGTGGCCAAATAAGGAAGTGGGTGGTTCATATCTAAAAATATAGTCAAAATCAAAGTTATAGAGCTTGCCGAGGGCTCTCTGACTGTATTGACAGTTCTGGGAACAAGCCCCTGGTTGTTGCACAAAATGCAAAATAAATTCCCACAGCCGGCAATAAATGATGGTTAATTTGACAGGCGTGCAAAATGGACAGGATTGATAAGAGATGTTGGTCTGATATGTGGCACCATAAATAGGAAAATATATAATGGTGATGTGGTGTAGTGGTAAATATCTCTCTGATGCTGATGTCATGTTCATCTGGTGTTCTTGAGTTCAATCCTGGATGAAGTGTGTTCTTTTTTTTTTCAGGCTGTTGTATATTAGGGGGTGATCAGCAAAACCCAGCAGTTTTAGCAAAATAATATTTTAGCTGACAGGCCAGGCCCTAGATTTTGGGGCAAATAATATTCTTTTCAGCATGCAGCCAAACCCAAGCATCTAGGCTGTAGAATATTATTGCAGTGGATTGGCTGAAGCCAGGTGGCTAGGCCCAATAATATTATGGCCGTTGAAAGCTGGTTCAGCTGAGCCCATGCATGTAGGGCAAATAATATTTTTCCACTGTGCAGCTGAAACCAGCTTTCCAGGCTGTACAATATTGTTGTTACTGATGGGCCATACCCAAGTGGCTAGGCAAAATAATATTTTACTTCCTGCAAGGTTCGGCCGAACCCATGCATCTAGGGCAAATAATATTCTTCCACTGTGCAGCTGAAACCAGCTTTCCAGGCTGTACAATATTGTTGTTGCTGATGAGCTGCACCCAAGTGGGTAGGCAAAATAATATTTTTCTTCCTGCAAGGTTGTTTGGCCAAACCCAAGCATCTAGGACCAATAATATTCTTCCACCATGCAGCTGAAACTAGCTTTCCAGGCTGTACAATATTGTTGTTGCTGATGGGCTGCACCCAAGTGGCCAGGCAAAATAATATTTTACTTCCTGCAAGGTTGTTCGGCTGAACCCATGCATCTAGGGCCAATAATATTCTTCCACTGTTCAGCTGAACCAGCTTTCCAGGCTGTACAATATTGTTGTTGCTGATGAGCTGTACCCAAGTGGGTAGGCAAAATAATATTTTTCTTCCTGCCAGGTTGTTTAGCCGAACCCATGCATCTAGGGCCAATAATATTATTCCACTGTGCAGCTGAAACCAGCTTTCCAGGCTGTACAATATTGTTGTTGCTGAGTAGCTGCACCCAAGTGGCCAGGCAAAATAATATTTTTCTTCCTGCAAGGTTGTTTGGCCAAACCCATGAATCTAGGGCCAATAATATTCTTCCACTGTGCAGCTGAAACCAGCTTTCCAGGCTGTACAATATTGTTGTTGCTGATGGGCCGCCCCCAAGTGGCCAGGCAAAATAATATTTTCCTTCCTGCAAGGTTGTTCAGCTGAACCCATATATCTAGGACCAATAATACTTCTCCACTGTGTGGCTGAAACCAGCTGTCCAAGCTGTAGAATATTATTTCCCTCAATCAGCCCAGCCCAGGTGGCTAGGCAGAGTAATATTATGGCTGCTGAGCCACCAATCATGTTTTGTGCTCATACTGCATGAAGGGCTCAATCCTGAACACTAGGCCAAATAATATTATAAAAATATTATTACTGCCCTAGAGTCTAGGCTTTGGCCAAGATTCCGGCGGATTTCGGGGGGCCCCTAGACTTTAGGGATTAATCATATGTAGGGGGCCTAGCACTTAGGCAATTGTGGACTGTATATTGTGGCATGCCATGGTGTGTCAATGCGTGGGGACTGCGAGAATCAGTTAGTCCAGTTAGCTATAGGTTAACCCCACCTGGCTACCCTGAGTCTGGCTAGTGGCTAGTAGCCATTTTGTTAAATAGGATGTGAATGGATTGATGTTGCAGCCTCCCATCCTCTTTTGCTCACGAGCTGAGGGAGAGATGGTGCTTAAACATTGGTGCTCAGTTGGCAGATTGCAGATGGAAGAATTTCAACAGCTGTGGAGAGAGGACAGACACATAATTTTATGTTTTTTTTGCATGTGTCACAAAAAGTAAAGCACCACAGTTTGAACATCTAGAGTGAACTGTCATTGGTTCCAACCATCAACAGTTCCAACCAGTTCCAACCATCAAACTGGTTCCAACTGGGTCAAACCATCAAACCATCAACAATTTCAACCAGTTCCAACCAGTTCCAACCATCAAACCATCCACAGTTCAACCGGTTTAAACCATCAAAGCGGTTCCAACCATCAAACCATCAGTGGTTCCAACCGGTTTAAACCATCAAACCGGTTCCAACTGGTTCAAACCATCAAACTGGTTTCAACCGGTTTCAACCATCAAACTGGTTCCAACCGGTTCCAACCATCAAACCGGTTTAAACTGGTTCCAACCAGTTCCAACCATCAAACCATCAATGGTTCCAACCAGTTTAAACCATCAGTGGTTCCAACCGGTTTAAACCGATTTCTGTAGGAGAAACAGGGGAACTGAGACACGGTTGGAACCATCATGGTTGGAACCCTGTTCCAACCGGGGCCATCGTAGGACACGATGCGGTTTAAACCGGAACCCTGCTACAGTACATGATCTACAATGACAAGAGGACTCCTGATCGCACCGGCACGGACAAGGAGGTGAGTAACAACTTGGTAAGAACGGATTACAAGGAGAAAGATCACTTACAAATATCAATGACAAGACGCAAAGGTACATCTCCGAAAGCGAATGATAAGGGCCCAACAAACAATATTCGGGCCAAAACAGCGAAGATCATCATGATTGCGCGGATGATGTGGGGAGAAATAGCCAATAAAGGAAAATAAAATCAACCGAATAAGGCAATGGACTTCCCACACACGACGGACTAAGCAGACGAAAACCACGATTTCTTGGTGAAGAAAATGCTAAGAATAGAACGAGTCTAAAAATAAATTTTTAGGACTCGTAACGGATGAAGGCGAAGACACGTTCATTGGGGGTGCTGGTTTCGTGCTGTGTTAGCTTGATAATCAGGGTGCGAATGGTGCCTGGAGTGAATGCTGATTCTGCTACAGAGAGACGGAAGAGCTCAGCGAAGGCCTCGGGGCCCTTACCGCCTCCGGTGCGAGTTTTATAGTGGCCGAGGCACCACGAGAGTTGCCCCCCAGTGACGGGAAAGACGTGGGCAGCAATCTGTCGGTTAATGACAATGACTCGGAGACGTACTATCTTGTCTTTGATAGCCACTGTTTTGCATTCGACGAGGAGGGGGTATGGGGGAAGGTACTTCACGTCCCCACCCATTGCAGTGAGTTTTTCACTGCCGTTTGCGGCGAGATAATCACTCCACCAGGGCCTGTGATGGGCTCAATGGCCTGGGTAAAGTCCGCTGGGGCTCTGGTGAACTTTGCGTGGAAGTGCGAGCCGCCACAAAACGGGATGAGGAGGAGAACGCGGGAGGGATCCGCTTTTGCGCGATCGACCTTAAGCTATGTGAGGTGCGTTGGCTATGTGATATAAAATTGCTCACCTGCTGTGGGCTGAGGTTCTGCGTGGCCGTTTCATACGCCATCACAAGGGCAGGGGCATTGCCTGTCGCAAGTTGGATAGTCGCGGTGGCTGCAACTTCATCCGGTCCATTTGGGATTAAGGCGTCGTATTTTTTGAAGTGCGGGTTTTCGCCGCGGCCCTCTGGCGTCAGGGTTTTAAACGCCTCACGGTTAAAAACGACATCTGGAGCCGGTTCGTCCGTCATCATTAGGTCCGAGGCAGTTGGTGAAACGTCTCGGCTCTGCGCAGAGCTCAGGGAATGCGGGTGGTGTGCACGGGGAGTTTGTTCAACAGGCTGGAGCTGGCGTGAGACCTCACTCTCGTCAGGATCGTCGTTATCGAAAGATAGCGGGTCAACAGTGGTGAATGGGTCGGGCTGACGGTGTCTCCGTTGCCGGGGGCGAGACCTCGAGGAGTTGCGTGAGGACGCAGAGGATCTGGGCCGTGAGTAGTCGTCAGAGAATGGGTCGTCGTGCAGCGTTGAGGCCGCAGATGGGAGTGAGCTTCTGCGTCTGTCCGGGGACTCAAGCACCCTTTCAGGTCTCGAGATGGAGCCGTCGCGGGATCGCACACGGGATTTTTGTGAGGAGCGTCTCTCTGGCCGGGGTTCCAGGGTGGCGAGGGATGTGGAGGGGAGCTGGTCAGAGAGGCTATTTGTTCACTTCGCGTTTGCAGGGTATTTGGGTTGGTTTCACCGCATGTATTCATCCTGCTGCACATGGAGAACACCTGCCTTCTCGCCAACTTACAGAGGGTCTGAATAACGGAACTACGCCTCGTGTACAAGATAATTATCTTCTCATTGACCGACGGAAGGTCTGGTGAGTGGGACTACGCCGCGCGTAGAGAGCAATTATCTTTTCATTGACCGGTGGAAGGTCTGGGTGCTTAGCGAGATTACGTCTCGTGTAGTTAGTCTGCCGGCGGTGCGTAGTGTCTCGCTTGTTTTCATTAAAAGGGGACGGTGGGATCTAAGGCATAGGAGCATTTCAATGCTGTTGGTTTTTCCTATATTAAACACGAATACGATGTTCCCAACCATCACGGGTTCGTGTTTAGTTACGGCGTCTGCTGTGTGATTTCAACTCGTCTTAACGCTTGAATCTTGCCGTCGGGGGGGCGCGCCGCGCCTATGTGCGCGGGTCGCTTGGTGTTTTTCATTTGGTGCCGGCTGTACGACGTCTGGACGCCCACTAGCATTCTTGCGGTCAGCGCCTGTCAGCGCCCACTTTTTTTTTTTTTTTTTTTTTGGAGCGTTTGGGATAATGAAACTCAGTCTGCAGAAGCATTCCAAGCTCATCCGCTTGTGTTGCTGGTTACTAGCCAGTTGTTGCCGGTGAAATTCGTCCAGGAGGAAATGCCGTTACGCACATGTATTCAACTTAGTGTGGGACTCCGACCCGAAGTTCAACCTATCCCAAGTTTATCAATCATGGGTCGCATACCCACTAAAACCCCCTCATATGTCCAGTCCTCCGGCAATGAGTCTTCATCCATAAGTAGGCCACTCCAAGTGTTCAGGACTAGTTGTTTTTCCAACGCTAGTGGCCCGAATCTGATTTTATCGGTCAAAAGTCGATCGCGTTGGAGTGCTCCATTAATAGCCTTCAGCCACTGATTATGAATCATTCCCTCCGAGAGTATGCTTTCTGGGTTTGTAATTACTCGGTTCACGCGGAGGTTCCATATTTGCCATGCAACTGAAACAAGGATAGCAAATAGTCTGCCCTTTTCAGTGAGGACGACACCCTTTTCTGATCGAAACTTTACTAAGTTGCATCCTAAAACTAGCCCCCAGTTCAATGTCAGCCAGTAGCTATATCTCAACGACCAGAGTCGTTGTGTCAGGTCCCATATAATTTTTTGTCCATGTGCATTACATTCTAGAGCGATATGCTCGAGGGATTCAGTAACTTGACAGTGATAGCATCGCCCCCATGATTCTAGTGTCTGTATGTGGGACCAGAAATCTCCCACCCTGAATGTATCATGTATGCATTTCCAATAGAACTCTCGTGTTAATCTTTGGAAAGTCGTTGTCCGGATTGATCTCCAAATAGTCTCGTCGGCAGGTGTATACATGGATATTTCTTGGACTGAACAACGGATACGGTCAAGATTTATGAATGTAGATTTGCGCTGAGGTTTCGGTTGTAGTCTCTTTATGGCCTTGGTAAAATATCTCTGTGAGCCGTGTGATAGCAATACACCCGGGCACTCAAACATGAGGTCGATTGCTGTATCCACTTCGACATCTCGCATGTTAGAATCCGTTAACAGTTTAGCTCGGTTCTCGGAAACTTTCTTCAGTTGAACTCTAGCTACCCTCTCGTTCAATGCTGCGAATACAGCTTTTAAAAGTCGGAATTTGGAATCCAGGAAGTCGTTCTCAAACTTCTGCCTCTCCTTAGCTAGGGCACGCGATAAGAAGTCGGAAGAGGAGCATATAAGGAGCGGTATATTTTTTTCAATATTTTGCAGTACCACAAGTAGGCTTCCTAAAAACGCTGCTGAAAATGAATGCGGTATCTCCTGACGGTCAAAAGTTAGGTTCCAGATCTCATTTTTTTCAAATAGGTCCGTTTCGATCTTGATCATCACCCTGGTACGTGAATCAAATTCACCAGGATGTAGAATCTGTGCATGTAGAAAAACCGTCATGAGGCTTGGCGCTTGTCCGCCTAATATATACCTCCTCGCTGGAATAGTATCAAGTGATTCTTCAACAGCAAAAATTCTGAACCCCCCCGTTCATTTCAGTCAGCGTGAAGTTCGGGTCAAAGACCATAACTCGGTCATTTTCCAAAGCCTGCTCGTTCAATTTCAGCTCCTGGTCTGTCAGCATGAGCTCTTCAGATAAATCAAGATTTTCCACAGTAGGATTCCACTTAGGCAGAATGCTGTCTATCAACATTTTTGCAGTTTCAACACAGTTTCCTGGGTTCTCACAACCGAACAGTATTCGGTCTTGATGACACAAGGGACAGCCACAGTTCCTACGGCCAATGCCTGAGGGATTCACTTGATGTGGTTTTCTAATTACTATTGTTCGGCGGCGTGCAATACTAGCGGTATCACCGACCGTTCGGACACAATGGTTCAATCTGAGACACGTTGCAGCATCCTTTCGGCACGCCTGCTTATAAAGACTCTTGTTGGTTGCGGGATGTTTCCACATGGGCATTGCTAACTTCACCTCGTTTGTCACTGAGAGGCTCGTAAATTTCAAGTCATACTTTCGTGCCGCAACTATCATCCGTTTGATGTCCTCCGGCAAAGGAGTTCTTTGCGATATTGGAAGATGTATGTCTTGTAAAAGACATTGAAGAATTGTCCAGGACGTAAATTGAGATAGCTTGTCTCCAGAAATTTCTGGAGAATATAGTCAACAAAGTAGCACCAGGAAGCTCGTTCCGGGCCGTGTTTTAGATACGATTGTAAGTTCCATAGGTCAATGGCCTCGTTTCGTGCGGGTAGATCAAGAATCTGTTTTCCGCCCTCAGAAATGGCAAGCATCATAGTTTCATGTGCGACTCTAGCCTTTTTTCCATCCCAAAGAAAAGCATGCTCGGCTCTTATCAATGTTTCCTCAATATCTCTAGGCATTCCTTGTACTCTCGTTAAATATTGAGTTCTGCCTCCGATGACCATGTTAATTATATGCCGTTTGCCCTCAAGTGTTGGCATTGTGGCACTCCACCTCTCGAGGTCTGCAGAGACTTTATCTAGCACTGTTGGCCATGGTGTAGAGTATTGGATTTCATTTCCAATCCAAGCACCCAACATCCGACAGGTTTGTCCATCCGGGATTATTCTCAAGTTGTCCTCAATGGTACCTTGTCGTGTTTCATTGTTTAATCGCCTCTCTTGTATCACCTTTGCACGATAGGAGGCTCGGCCAAAGGGTAGCAGAACCGTTTTGTGTTCGTTAAATTTGGCTGTTGATGCCGCGCACCAAAGACGTAGGATTTCCCAGAGTGTTTCTAATGAGTCCTTCGAGGATAGATAGACGGTTGTATCGTCTTCAAAGAGCGAGACCACGAGATTTTCATCTTTTCCAGGTATTTTGACTCCTTGAAGGTCCGCCTTTCGGATTAAACAAGCTAAAGGTTCAATTGCCAGGTTGAATAGTAGACAGGAGAGTGGGTCTCCCTGCCTGACTCCACGAGCAACGATAAAGGGCTCACTAATTTCACCATTGATTATTACCACCGTCTCAGCATTGTTGTAGAGACTTCTAATTGTGTTACAAAATTTCGTCGGGAAGCCCATGTGTTGAAGGACTCTTAGTAGGTATGTATGATTGATTCGGTCATAAGCCTTTTCTTGATCCAGTGCAACGATAATGCCGTCCTCTTCGGCTGCCTCTGCATAGTTCAAGAGGAATTTTGCAAGCTTAACTTGATCCTCAATTTTTCTTCCCTTCATGAAACCAGCTTGGTTTGGATGTACAAGAGAAGGTGCAACATTCATCAATCTCAAAGAATAGGTTTTTGTCATCAATTTGTAGTCACAGTTCAGCAGCGTTATTGGCCGATAGTTGCTGATCAAAGACTTGTCTCCTTTTTTGAACACAGGGCAGAGCCATCCAGCGTTGAATTTCGAGCCTTGAGTTATACCATATCGTTCAATGTCTGCATAAAGTTTTGTTAGGAACGCTAGGACATTAAATGTCTCGGAGTTGGTCCCTCTACTTTGGCAGAACAAGATGTCCAGAAGTTTGTAAAGTTCATAAGGGATTCTGTCTAAACCGGGAGCTTTCCCATTATGGGAGAGTCTGAGTGCCTCTTCAATATCTTCGATGGTGAGATCTTTGTCCATGTCATTAAACTCTGGTTCAGAAAGACGGACATTGCATTTTTCAAGTGTGATTTCGGTGGCCATCATCCTGGCATACTCGTCAGGGGTGTCCTGATATTGGGTTGACTCATGATAATCCCGAGCCATCTCTGCCATCTGCTTCGGTCGCGTTTCGTATCGAGGTGTATCAGAGCTAGAGTATATTTCATTTTCCAGCTTGAACTCATAAATTGAATCTTTAGCGTGATATCCTCGAGCGGAGTGTGTCCAGGATGAGGTTCTCAATGTTTCGCCCTCAACGTCGTAGCGTGTTCCTGACAATACTTTTTTCTGTTCAGCTTCTGCCTTAATACGGTCAGCGATCTTTTTCTCGAGATAGAGGGCAGCCAGAGACTTGTCTTCCTGCGGCATGTCTAGATCATGAATAACAATCGTGAGCTGAGCTTTCCAGGCTCGTATTTGACGGGTTGTCTCGTTCGTGATGTATCGGGAGCAGTGTTTTCCCCAGGCAGTTGTGTCTGCCTTGAACCTTGCCCAGAGTGTTTGAATGTTGTTCGTTGGATCGCGTTCAGTGTGTTCTAGCTCGTTGAGCTCTTCTACAAGCTCGGCGGCGAGAGCTTGAATTCTTTTCATAAATTTCGGAGTCTTCAGCAGGTAGAGTGGCATGTTCCATCGTCCTTTGCCAGGCTGTTCCTCAGGTCTGCATGTCAATTGAGTGAGTACGAGCCGATGGTCACTTTTCACTGGACAGTGCTTAATTTCCCAGCCACGATATAAGTGGAATTGCTGGCTATCAACTTTGATACGGTCAATCCTTGAGTATGATATGTGGAGTCCGTTTGAAGATGGATCTCTCCGATGCTGGGTACATGTATAATCCCGTGTATCGGAAAACGTACCACGCCATCCATCGCACAAGCGCCATAGATGTTTCAGTATCTTGAAGCTCTGTGGAATATTATCAATCGCCCCGGAGCTTCTGTCCAAGGGATCTTCGACAAAGTTCCAATCTCCCAATGTAATATTTGGGAAGGGAAGTTGTGGGTTCTCAGCCCATTTTTTCCGTAATAATTTCCACATCTCGTCCCGTTCCTCTGGCCGGTTGGGAGCATATATGTTCAGTATGTTGAGAGACTGGCCACTATGCCATGGAATTAATATCATGAAGGCTCGTCCAGGGATGAGCTCGTATTCACGGATATTTTCCGTGTCAAGATATTTCTTGTTGAGAACAAATGCCACGCCAGCTGTAGAGCATGGCTTTTCGGGGTGCGCCGAGTAGTATAGTTTGAACCAACGGTTGAAAACATTGTTGAACTGCGATGCGGATTCGGCATCAAAGTGGGACTCTTGTATGCCAAGTATACCGAGTTTGTTTTCGTCGACAGTTTGCTTCAAGAATTTGAATTTATGATCCTTATGGTGCATGGATATGTGTGATTCACGGCCCGCAATATTTAGCGAACCAATAGTTAAATTTGATCGGGTGAACTTGCCCGATCTCAATACCTTCAGAGGTTTATATCTGTTTCTAATGGCCAGGTTTTCAGCTTCCCAGCTGCTTTTTTCTACATCAAAAGAGTCCATCTGACTCTGCGAATATTGCTGTGGTAAATCCTGGTCATGTATGTGGTCTGTATCCATAGGTAAAATGTTAATATTCGCTGTTTCGTTTGAATCATATGAGCGGGAGTTTCGCGTCCTCTCAACATCTCCCGCAATCCTATCGAAATCTGTTAGGGTACCGTCTGCAATATGGGTAGTTGAATCAATCCTTGGTACGAGACGCTCCACAGAAGTAGGAACCAACCGTGGAGAATCCCAGGTCAAGGATAACATATTGGAGGACTCAGAGGTACCCTGCTGCCCTTCGCCAGTCGCTGTAACAGCCAGCGCAACAGAACTGTTACAGAAGGGGTTAAGGGTAGTCGGGGCTAGGCCCCAATTCACCCCGACTCCTGCTGGATTCATGCTCTGAACTCGTCGCCGGCAGGCACTGACGAGAGGGAGGTACCACGTCCCCTAAACCCTCCCGTGAACCAGGAGGGCCCTCGGTACGAAATCGAGTATAAGTAGGTTGTACAGGCATGTTTGAAGTGCGTTTTTTGACCGCCGTCAAAGACAGGATACACGTATGTACTGTAGGTGGGTACGGGACCAATAATGGGCCGCATTTCAGCAGGTTGTGCCATAAAAGAAAAAAGACCGAAGTGAGTGAGAAGATTGGCAATCTAAAACACTCGCGGTAGAAGACTGTTGTGGATGTCCTACCCGTACGGACAGCCATCGTCGTCGGCACTTAGGTTGTAGTTGCACAGAAATTGGGGCCCCTAGATAGATGGAGGTGTGAAAGAAAACGTTGCAAGTTCAATATATGTCACTTGTGTAGGGAGTGCAAAGTGTGAATTAGAGAAATACCGGGAGTTGTTCACAAGTGTTCACTTATTTCGGACATGATGGATGTGGACCGATGAAGCTGGGAGCCCATGGTGTGAACCAGAGAACTATTGAGATCCCAGAAGGTTTGTCGGAAATTAGCGTTGAAGTTGAGATTGTGGATCTGAATCCATTGCAGGCTCTGAACAAATGTTAAGAGAACTACTGACATCTTAGAAGAAGAAAGGTAGAAGAAATAAGAAATCGCTGTGAACCAAGACGATAAGGCCAAAACACGGCCGAAGATGAGCAAGGTCAGCAGCACCCAAGATTCACGGAACTTAAGCTTGCCAGAAAGAAGTATGGAACTCTTAGAAGGCCAGTTCCCAGGATTGTATTGCATTTTTGTAACTGAGGTATTCTGGGCTTCCTAACCGCCATTTACGCGTTGCGAGCGTCGCGCGCAGTGTCTAGATGGTGGTGGTAACGGATCAAGGAGGCCCCCTCAGCGCCCACTGTCTCGCTAGCAGATAATCTCATAATTTTGAACTTAACACGCTACGTGTTGCCACGTAGGGGTTTTTTGGGGGGTGGAGAGTAGGCAGCGAGGGCGCCGTCCCCTCGACGCCCGTACGCATTGGACCATTGTATGTGCCGTTCAGCATGTAATTTATATACACGACGATGGGTCGTTCTCGGACATGCTCCCCAGAGCATTTTGGCCACCGCCTGCAGCACATCAGGAAAAAAACTCCTTCGGAAATTTGGGGGCAATCTGGAACCCGCTTGGAAATTTGGCCATCTTGGTCAGATTAGGAGAAAATGGGGGAAATTGGGGGGAAAAGGGAGGAAATGATAGGAAATCTCGAGAAGTATAGGGCCACCTCAGCAAACACTAAAATTATCCTGCATCTGATGATGTGTCTAGTTTAAAAGGGCCAAACACGCGGCGTAGGGCAGCCATACGTGCCATACACCCGACACTCCACCAGAAGAATTGGAGGCCATTCTCGAGGCAAATATTATATGCCGTCCGAGAATGAATCAAGCTCGCGTACTCGCCTGGTCAAATTCGTTCGGGGAGCTGTGTGATAACTCCAGATTACGACGTAGTTCACCGACTCTTTCAAACTCTTTCAAAATGTTGAAGTCCTTAACCGAGCGGGCCGCTCATCCGACCGTCGGATCAGACGATGAAACCGTCACGTGGACATTCAGGAGGTTGGTTGGTGACTCGGTTGTCACTGATCGAGAGCGCATCTTTCTTTCTTCCACTACCATCTCGCCTACTCAGCGCTCATCTCGTCCGCCGCTTCGCTCTCCTCAACCCACAAGATGCCGACCACTGTTGTGCGCAAAGTCGAGTCGCGTACAGGGGTTATCCCGCGGTGGTTAGAGCCGCCAACCTCAGCCCTGCCGTCTTCCACTCGAGGCCCTGAATGGCCTCCGGCAACTTGTCTTTCCCTTGGTACCTCAGTCTCCCATCCCCAGCACGTCAGAAACGCCAGTCCAGTTAGGGCACGAACGCTGCTCAACGCGGGGCACGAGGTGCCCGTTCCCCTCGCTTGTGTTGTTTTCCGGCTCACGAGTCACCACACCCGCAGTCTCCCAAAGTCGTCATCGCAAGCCATATGGGTATACCTTCTATCTACCTAAATCATCAGGAAGCTGACCTCCCTGTTTCACATCCCGCCGCCGCCGCCGTCTTGCATGCACACACATCGGTGGATTCGGTGGCAACTGCTACGTCTGCATTGCGTAGATCCCTCAATCACGCGCCTGCCTTCTCGCGTCCCACTTGCCGCTGCGAACGTCCCAACCCAGCAGAGGTGCGCACTTTATCTATCTTGATTCCAGGTTTTTTCTGACTGCATCCCGTTGAGCCCCGGGTCTCTCGAAGTCCACCCTGCTACGCAACGAGACACTCAGCCAGAGTGTGCACCGGCCTCGTTGTCGTTCAAAACCCAGCAGCACCTCCGCCACGCACCCACCTTCATTCGTTGCTACCCACATCCTATATACATCCCAAGGCAGCACAGGTGCATAGTTTACTTTCATCTATCTCTACTTGTCCAATTGCTCGTCTTTTCCCATTCAGCCTGCCCCAACTCAAGCCCTGTGCGCTACGTCAGGAAACAATCAGCAGGAGCGGAGGTGCTGGTAGTTTGGACAAGGTACACACCTCACTGCTGTCTTTTTCGTTTTCCTCTCCATCGCCTACGCCTCGTGTCCTGTGCCGAGTCCGCGCTTCCCGCACCCACACCGTGATGCAGACTCGAACGCTGCTGTATGCTGCGCGCGTGCACATTGGACGCTGCAGCACTGCGCATTTGACGCTGCACGTCATCTGACTCGGACACCGCGGTCGTAGAATGCGCAGCGCCGAGTTAAGCAAGTAGTGCGGATTGCGACCACTTTGTGTTTACTCGCACGCAGTGGAATTCGGGACATGTGTGCGGACTCAACTTGATTCGTGCCGTGTCGTCGGGCGCAGACCGGCTGCACACTAAATCGGTGCATCGAGCGATGCGGCGCAAGTCAGACGCAACGCATCTTGAACGCAGTGCACGGCGTCCGCGTTCGCGTTCATCCGTCTCCGAAGCGCGCCACGTAGCCACGTCGTATAGAACTTGTTAGAATATGTTGCTATAAATCTTCCCAATACATGTTTCTGCCCAATTCCGTGGACCGAAATTTGAATAAGTGCAATAAATTCTAGGAAATCGTAGCGAGAAACAGCGAGAAACATGACTGATGTGGCACCAAACTGAGGAAAATTTGTTCATTTTGGGGGAAATTTAGTTTCAAGGTTGCAAAAGAGGAAATCGTCCCAACCTAACTAATCTGGCCGGTTTGGACCTTTTTTCTTGGAAATCTGGGAGAATCTGGGAATATTCCCAAAGGAGGTCTTTCCTGATGCAGTTCGTCGAGACTGCGCTCTTCGACGGGCTACCTTGCCCGTCTTCAGCCCTGCAGGCTGCTTCCCCAGCCGGGGGCCCACACGGCGGTGGGTGGATCGCCTGCAGCGACGGAGGGCACCCCGCGACTAATACTCCACCAAAGTCCTAGAACGATGGTGGTGGTATGAGATCACGAGTTCCCCAGCCGACTTCAGCTTGTTCGGCTTTGATGACAAGCTGGTGTCGTTCTACTTCCTGTGTTGCAAAAAGTGAGGCATGGTGCTGATTATAGCATCTGCATATGCTTCAGCGTGCGCCCCACACTGGGCGCCAGAGAAGTCCATGACCTGATTGAAAGAAAGCGAATAAATGATCTCGTCGATGCTATGAACCAAACTCACTTACACAGAGTAGAAGTCTGCGGTCGAAGCAACTCCCGGCGTGCTTGATAATAGACTGAAGAACATGCGCAAAGTGCGGGCGATGGTGAGCTTTATCTTGACCATTAATCCACGAGTACAGAATCGGTGTCCACTCCCTCGTGGCCGCGCTGAAAGCGCAACTTGCAAGAAGTGGGCCGTGGCGAAAAAAAGTACGGTCGCCATCGATGACAATTCCATGTCGTGAAGCCTCAGGCCCGTCTTCCAAGTCCAGGAGCCACGAGTCAACGGCCTCACGGAGGATTGTGTCCATGAACGAAGTTTGGGCCCACTGAGACACTGCGTTCCGCACCCTCCTAAACTCAGACTGAGGCTAGCCCACCTACACTCAGCTGAACTGACGCCTGAGCCTAGGTGCCTATACTTAGTGAGTGTGGGTCAGTGTAGGTCAGTCTAGCTTGGTCGAGCTGGGTGTAGGTATGTATAGCTTAGTATAGCTCTGTCGAGCTCAGTCTAGCCACCTACACTGAGCCAGACAGATGTCAGTCTACCCGAATGCATGATGGTTTGACGCGAATTTCTCAAGCACGGATCAATTTCTCAGAGCGTCATAACACAGGATACATTCGGTTATTACTTAAATTTACTTTGCATGGAAAGGAGAAAGCTGAAAGACATCGTGTGAGAGGATCACACCATGAGGCACGGCCACCGTAACGGCAAACACGTAACAAAATTTGACCCGAAACCCGTAGTAGAGAAGCTTTAGTGATCAATTCCAGTACTGCTGCACCAATTAGGGCCCAGAGAGATAGACTCAAGTCTGCATACTTCAGCCTAGCTCAGTGTTAGCGGTAATCTTATCTTCATACGTACTATCATTACATACAACCGTTTCATCCCGTTATTCCGAATCATTCCGCTCCTTCATAGTTTACGACACTCGCTTACTAGCCTCAGTTATTTCTTGATAACTGAGGTGTACGTCAATTCCTTTACAATATTTTATTCCCGTTCTAATTACCTTCTAGACTACGCTAACAGGTAGTAAATAATATAATGAGTTATTTCTTGATAACTGAGGTACTACGCTAACAGGTTACGGGCACCCGACCGGAAATGGCCTCAGACCTTACCTTGAATTCGACGACCGGCAAAGTCGTGACCACGATCCCCAAACTACTCGAGGGCGGCACGAACTGGGTCTCGTACAAGGAGCGCATGACTGCGCATCTGCTTGGCCAACCGGGCTTCCAAAAGCACCTGATGGGTCGGGCGAAAGAGCCGCAGAAACCCGAGAAGCTTGGGGAAAATCCGTCAAAAGCTGAAATAGAAGCGTACGAAATAAAGGTTGACGCTTACGAGGACCTCATGGATGAGTGGCTGCAGAAGCAAGCCGCCATCATGAATATTCTCATCGCATCGTGGCCGGAGGAAATCCACCAACGTCTGATCGGCGTCAGACCGGCTTCCGCATTGTGGAATGCGCTGTGCGAACGCTTCGAGAATCAGGGTGTACTCGCCAAGACCGACTTGCTGCTGGAACTCACCGAAACGCGCTGCACCAGCGAAGATCCCGAGGACGCGCTAAAGACGATCGAACGTCTGATTAGAAAACGCAACGAATATATCCTAGCTGGCGGAACACTCACCGACGATGTGTACGCTGCGATCCTCACGAAGGCCATGCCGAAGAAGCAACGCCCCGTGGTACAGACGGCGATTACCACGGCGATGGCGGCCGGCAGGGAACTCGACTTCACACTGGTCCACCGCACGCTGGAACAATCCATCAAATTCGAGATGGCCGATGAACGCCGCGAGCGCGAGGAAGCCATGGCGATGGCGGCCAGGTACCAACGTCAGCAGCAGCCAAAGGGAAAGGTGTCGTGCACCAACTGCGGATACAATAACCATACCGTGGACAAATGCTATCATCCCGGCGGCGGCGCGGAAGGCCAAGGGCCACCGAAGTGGAGGAAGAAGGGCGGTGGCGGAAAGAAGGGGAAGGCAGCGGCCGCGCAGGAGAACGAGGCGAAGCCTCAGCAGCAGCCGCATGCCGCCGAAGACCACGCCTACATGGCGGCGGCATCCCCGAGCTTCGCGCTCCGCACCACCTCAGGGCAGACGACTCGCCTCCTTGACACCGGTGCATCCCAGCACTATGACGGCGACCTGGCGAATTTCGTAGACGTCACGCCGTGCGCACCATACGAGATCCAGACCGCATCGGGCTTGGAATATGCGACCAAGAGGGGCACTACAAAATGGGAGTGTTATCAGGACGGCGTCGTAAAGACATTTAGCTTGTCGAACACGTACTATTTGCCGTCGTGCACTACACCTCTCATCTCCCTCTCCCAACTACGGCAACATGGCCTCGTCTTCAGCAACGAGGAGAGCGGCTACGGCACGCTCACGGATACGAAGACCGGCCGGCTCATCCTTCGTGTCGCCGAGCGCGACGGCGTCTACCCCTTGACGACCTGGAAGCCACAGCCAGGCACCGCCGCAGGCGCCGCCCACGCCGCACGAAGGCCGTTGACCCGCACCGAGGCCCACGAGCGCCTCGGGCACCTAGCGCACAGCACTATTGAGGCGCTGGCACGAAACGGCGCCGCACTGAACTTCGACGTCGACCTATCCACGCCTATAGTCGAGTGTAATACCTGTATCCAAGCTAAAATGAAGAACGTACCGATCGCCAAGAAGCACAAAGACCCACGCTCTAAAGGTCCCGGCGATTTCGTATCAGGAGACCTATGGGGACCAGCGTCAGTAACGGCGAAGGGTGGATACAGGTATTACGGTACCTTCCTGGACGATAACACCGATATCGCGAGACTCTACCTCCAAAAATCCAAGGAGGAGAAAGAGACCCTCGAGCACTACAAGGCGTTCGAAGCGGAGATGAAGACGCAGCACAGCGTCGACATCAAATGCTTCGGGAGCGACCGCGGGCGGGAGTACACCGGCGGCCTATTCAACAAGCACTTGGCGGCGCAGGGGACGAGACGCGAGCTCAACCCCCACGACACTCCGCAGAAGAACGGAGCCGCCGAGCGCCTGAACGGCACGCTCGGTGGCCACATGCGGGCGATGCTAATCGCCAGCGGCCTCCCAAAACAATTCTGGGGGCTCGCAGTCGTCTACGCCGTGTGGCTCCGCAACCGTACGCCCACCAAGAAGACGGCACCCATATCGCCGTACGAGCGCCTGACAGGCAATAAGCCCGACCTGCGGCGCGCACGGCCATTCGGGTCCAAGGTCTGGGTGAGGGTGGTCGGCGGGTCGAAGTTGGACCCGCGTGGAGTAGAGGCGGTATGGGTGGGGCCGAGCGTCGAGACTCCCGATGGCCATAAGGTGTACTGGCCGAAACAGAGGACCATCACCGTCGAGCGAAACGTCCGCTTCGAGGACGGGACGGTGTTCGGGGAGGAATCGGGCGAAGAAATCCAGGTGGAAGTCCCCGCGCAGCCTAAAACGAGCAACGATCAGCAAAGCTCGACGCCGAGCGATATGGGACGCACCTCGAACCCTTCCGTCACATCCAGCCCATCCAATACACCTCCTAGCACGGGAGCGTCGCCGAAAACCACGCCTAAATCAGTGGAAAATCAGCCCAGACCCGAGTCGAATCCGCCAACACGCCACCTCACCTTTACGGCCAAAGATGTCGGCGCCGAGGACGTAGACGCGGCCACCCCACAAGACGACATCAGCGAAGTGGGGGAGGACCTCGGGCGACGTATTCGCAAGCCATCCGCATACGTGCGCCGCTTGCAAGATGGAGAGGGCGTGACGGGCGGACCCCGCCAGTTTGCGCGCGGACTACAGGTCCCAACCGAGAATCCAGTCCAGAGGCCGGGTAGGGCGTATGCAGCGTCGATTATCCCGCGTTCGGTGCGCCAGGCAGAGAGGAGCGAGGTGTGGGGTGAGTGGAGAGAGGCGATGGAGACAGAGATCACGTCGCTTGACGACCACGGGACCTATACAATCGTCCCACGCACGGCCGCCACATCCCCTATTATTCCACTTAAATGGGTTTTTGACAACAAAACGGACTCGGCCGGCAACCTCACGCAACGCAAGGCCCGGATCGTGGCCCGAGGCGACTACCAAGACGCGTTCGGCGCGTACGGGGAGACTTTTGCCCCCGTACTCAAACCCACCTCGCGTAATATCCTACTTGCTGTTGCGGCACACAACGGATGGGACGTCAGGCAATGTGACTTCCGTGGCGCCTACCTTAACGGCGTCCTTCCCACACCCGTCTATGTCGAGCAACCCGAGGGTTTCGACTCACCGGAGACGCCGCGCCAAACCCATATATGGGAATTACACAAGGCACTATATGGCTTAAAGGACGCAGGGCGCATCTGGTATGACACGTTGTGCAAATACCTTCTTGAGCTCGGCTTCACGCGCAGCGGGGCCGACCACGCGGTTTTCTACCGCATCACGGGGACCGAGTCTATTTACCTCGGTATTCACGTTGATGACACAATCTCGACTGGAAATAATTTAGACGCGCTAATCCAGCTCGAGCAGGAACTTAATAATAAATTCCCACTCAAGATCATCGGCGATGCGACCCATTTCCTGGGGATTTCCATTCACCAGGACCGCGCCGCCGGCACGATCTCACTCGGGCAGACATCATACATTGATGATGTTGTTGCTCTTGCTGGGCTGGAGAATGCCAAACCAGCCCCTTCTCCCTCTCGCTCCTGGTGCTCATCTCAGCCGCGAGTTCTGTCCCAAGACAGAGGAGGAAGCCGAGGACATGCGGAATGTCCCGTACCGCGCGGTGATCGGCTCTCTCATCTGGATTGCAAACCACACGCGGGCGGACATCGCATATGCGACGAGCTTGCTCTCGCAGTTCCTCGCCAACCCTGGACGTGTCCACTGGGAGGCAGCCAAGCGTGTCGTCCGTTACCTCAAAGGTACGCGCGATAAGCGGCTGATTTTTGGGAAGACGCCAGACCGCCTTGCCGGGTACTCAGATTCCAGCTGGGGATCTGAGGCACTCAATTGGCGCTCCATGTCGGGCTATGTTTTCACCCTCTTTGGGGGAGCAATCTGCTGGAGTGCGAAAAAGCAGACGTCAGTCGCGCTTTCTACCGCTGAAGCAGAATATATTGCTCTGGCACGTGCAATGAAGGAGGTGATGTGGGTTCGCAATTTTGTACGAGAGGTCTTCAAGATCACTCTGGGACCCATCACAATTCATGTCGACAACCAGGCGGCGATTGCAATGGCGAAAAACGATTCTTTTCATTCACGTACAAAGCACATCGCACTTCCGTACCATTTCGTTCGCCACGCTGTTGCGTCCCGCATCATCTCGCTCACCTGGATTGCTTCCGACGCCAATGTTGCCGACATCTTCACCAAACCATTGGATGCTGTCAAGACTTTGCGTTTTACCGAAGGTCTCGGCCTAACGGTCTGAGGGGGAGTGTTAGCGGTAATCTTATCTTCATACGTACTATCATTACATACAACCGTTTCATCCCGTTATTCCGAATCATTCCGCTCCTTCATAGTTTACGACACTCGCTTACTAGCCTCAGTTATTTCTTGATAACTGAGGTGTACGTCAATTCCTTTACAATATTTTATTCCCGTTCTAATTACCTTCTAGACTACGCTAACAGGTAGTAAATAATATAATGAGTTATTTCTTGATAACTGAGGTACTACGCTAACACTCAGCCTATGTGCCTACACTGACCCACACTCACCTAGGATGACATATCCTGATGTCAGTGTAGTCGGCTACACTGAGGCTATGCTGATGCCCAACCAGCTAGCATCAGATCTGAGTGTAGCTGGCTACACTCATCCAGTTTAGCCGACTACACTCAGCTTGGCCGACACCCAACCAGCTAGAACCAACTGAGGTCAGGTGGGCAGTGAGACAAGAATCGATAATGAATGGCGTGGCTAGCCTTTTATTAAGATCTCCGAATGCGCTCATGAATGCGAGACCACCCTTGCTAGACCCTGTATTGATTCCCAGTCGAATTTGACTTTTTTCGAGGTGATATCGCGCTGAGCTGGGAGCGGCGAGGGTTGGGGCGATGTCAGGGAAGGGAATTGAACCTGGGCCTGGATCGCCGGTCCGCAACTCATGGGCCGATGCCTCGTGCCGGCGCATGACCTGTACATCAACCATGTCATCCTGAGCTTTGGATAAAGTACCTCCTGGTGGCCTGGCGTGCGTAGAGTGGTCGCCAAAATGCTCCCACGTGTGACGGTCGGGGATGCAGATCTAAAACCCCCGGCTTGCCAGGCTCAGAGGCGACCGAACCCCTCAACACTCACTGTCACAGAATCTTCGTTTGTCATTGACATTGGCGCTACGCAAGGGAACAATGCTGGGATGACCATATCAATGACCGAGCTGCGGAACTTGAAGGAGGTGTGACCTTGTGAGGCTTTGAGTCGTGTTGCAGTTAAGCACACAAATCTTACGAACTTAGTTAGGGGAAAACAAGAGAGAACAGTGGAATATCTCCTTGTTCAAGATAAAGTAGCTATATTCTCCCTGCAATTGATTTAACAGTGGGGACTTCCTTACTGGGATAGCTTCAGACCGGTTTCCACCTAAGCGACCCAGTTGTTCAATCAATTAAAGGGAGAATATAGCTATCATGTCCACATCTAACCCTAAAATTGAGTCGCATAGCCGACTCGAAGTCGCTTCAAGTCGCTTTCAAGTTGACAAAGTTGAGCCAAGTTGCACAGGTGACTCGACTCGACTCGGCTACAAAAGTCGACTTCGTGACTTCAAGCACGAAGTCGCGGCAACATTATACTGGTCTGCCTACCCATATGCCTACTGGAATCTGGCAGACCTGTGCCGATAGGGGGGTCTGAATGCAGTGGTTTTTGGCTGCAATTTTGACTTTCGTCAATGCAGACTTGCATAGAACATGTTCATTCCTACTTTTCTATGTCTTTTAATACTTACCAGACAAATCTGGAATATTTCAGGCTAATCACTGGTTGAACATTTCAAGTTTTTCAGTGAAAATTTTGGTGAAAAATGTTTTGAATTTTACAACAATTTTTCACCGGAAATATAGGTGAAAAACTTGAAACTTTCTTGTGACTTTTTTGAACTTTGTGAAAAACTTCTGAAAAAGTGCTGAAAAAGTTTTGAAATTCAAAAAAGTCATGAAGAATGTTTCAAGTTTTTCACTTGGTTTTTCACTGAAAAATTGCTATAAAATGTAAAACATTTTTCACTGGTTTTTTCACTGAAAAACTTGAAATGCTCAACCAGTGAATGTGACCCCAACCCCAGCATAATATACCCTAGAAAAACCTTTCAGCTGACCCTGGTACCGCCTCTCCCAACCTATGTACACAATTTTAATGCCAGTTCCCCTCGTTCAATCCATGATCGCTGAGTCAGAACAGACGATCAGACCATAACTTATTGTAACCAAAAATTCCGGTTTTATTTCTCGTGGTGGCTAGCGAACTCAACCGTCGAGGAAAGAGAAGGTGTACAACATGAAAAGAAAGAAAACGAAAAGAAACAGAAAAATGCAGTCGGTGCCTGCTTATTCGGGTGAGATTTTACTTACGGAGACATAAATTCTCAGGAAAATTGCCTTTGAAGGAAACCGTCCACCCACATGCGGTAGACGTCACCGAACAAAATTATTTAGGTTGCCGGTAAATGCTTGGTCAAAGAACGAAAAATAAAAATTTTGAACTCATTAATCAAAAGAATAATTCATGAACCCTGATCCAAAGAGGACTGCTACAGTTCTGAAATCAAAACGGATTTCTGTTCTTCACTGTCCACGCTAGGCTCCTGCAAGGTGGTCAGGGCAGTCTGCAACTGTACTTTGGTAACAGCCTGCAATTTCTGTGCTACACTGAGGATCTGGAGTTTTTCGCCAATTCTTGCGACTTCCTTCTTCTGTTCCGCACGTTCGAACAACGGTCGCGCTGCTTCCCACAGTTCTCGGGCCTTGCGAAAGTCTCCACGCCACATGTACACGTCGACCATTGTTCGCATGCACTCAGCTCTGCTCTGATGCACATCCATGCGAGTAAAGCCTTCCAGGGCAACCTTCAAAATTTTCAGTGCCGATTCATCGAAACCCTGTCCCACGAGTACGTCTCCAAGACGCCGCAATGCCTGGTGTAGCATCAGTGGATTCCGCACCCGCGGGCGTAAAGTGAATGCGATGAAAACTACGGCCCATCGCGCGGATTCCGTGTCTGCCTGCACGGTGATTGTTGGATCCGCCAGCCTCGCAAGGCAATAGCACGCAAGTTCCTCATCATTGTCGCGTATGGCAGCGAAAATCCGGCTGTACTTGGCTCTGGCCTGCGTCGCGTCTCCCTCACGAAACAGCAGTTCAGCATGGCAGTACTCGCAATAGGAGAGGCGGCGGTGGTACTGTGCAGTTCCGAAAACGGTCGTTGCGGCATCAAGGTTGCAAGACACAATATCTGCGCTGGCACCAGTTACAACATCCAGTATTGCGATGTTTAGCAGGGCATCTGCATGTGGGACAGGGGAGAGAACGATGGATGTACTGCGTAGGATTGCCTCTTGAACACGCCGCCCATTGGAATACTCGGTCTTGAGCTGGTACAAATCTGCCTCGATGCTCATTAGCAGACTTTCAATCTGTCCACCTTTTAGACCCGCTTGGACGACCAGCTCCTTCGCTTCATTCAATAACTGTATGGCGTGGTTGAAGCGTCCCAGCCGTGAATAACACTGTGCCTGCAATCGAATTCCATTCAACTCGCCGCTGATGTTCCCCAGCGAACGGGCAATTCTGTATGTTTCTTGGGCCAGCTGTAGAGCTCTTGAGTAATTACCGCGATTTAACTGGATGAGGGATAGGCCACCGAGTGGCTGGACTTTGACCGTCTCTTGTGATGCAACAGAGAGCGCAAGGTTGAGGAAGTCCTCTGCCTTTTTCAGATCACAGACGGAGTCGCGGTAATATGACGCTATTGCATAATAGAGTCGAGCTAGGGTTAATATGGGATTCAAAGGTTTGTTAATCTGCAAAGTACATGGGCTCACCTTCCCCGTCACAGTCTTGGATTAGACGAAAATGTTCTATTGCTTTGGTTATAGCCATTTCTGGATTGGGGAGTGTATAGAAGTGGCGACCCTCAAATGCACTGGTGATAAAACGTCCATGAAGCTCGTGGTCATCAATTCCGGATAGTATTTCTGGCAGGCGCAGCATGAGTGGAGTGAACCCCAGATTCATTATTACATTGAGATTGTTGAACATGATTATGCCCAGGATGGATTCCCTAAGGTCAGTATGATCAGATTCCAATCCCTGCAACAGTACATTCTGCAAATTTCCCAGATTTGACACAAGACGGGGAACCAAGTCGACGGCGAACGTGGAAGCATGCCACCAGGCCATGTAGAGTTTGAGAAGATCAATGAGATATTTTCGCAATGGTCGCACCAATTGTAGGGAGGGGGGTCTGACGAGGTGGATGTACTCCCGAATTGGTGATAACACTTTCAATCGTCCTACATGGTCAAAGTATGCAAGGGAGGTTCGGAGAAGTGTTGTTTTGCAATTGGAAATATCCTGGATTGGTATGTTGCTTTTAAGCAAGTCAAGGTCGGAAATACCGTCAGAAAGGAGTGACATCAGGCTGAGAAGCTCTACTGCATGAGGTGAGGATAGCATGCGGGGACTTGAAAGAGAAAGTTCAATGGAAATGTCCAGGTTTGATCGTTTATCGTAACCAGCAGAAAGAAGGGCAGTCCTCTCGAGGTTCCAGCACTCTATGGTGTCCTGGAAACCAACAGAGGCTGCAACTCCAGCAACTAACTGCCAGAGGTATGTTGTCGGTGATTTCCAAGAGCTGGTCGACTTCCGAGCCATCATGAATTTCATCTGCAATTTCGATGAAAATTTGGTGGGCAGCAGCTTGATCCAAAGGCATTAAGGGACATAGGAATGGATGGGTCCACTGAACTCCGCTTGGCCTCTCAGCTCCACGCATTGTGAGCTGAGAACACATAGTCAATAACGGTATGTCAAGGTAGAAACAGGCCGTACCAGAAGTGCTACATGTGGGATATCAGCTAAGAGCGCAAGGAATCCCTGCACTTTTGTGCGGCCCCCTATTGCCTCCCATGGTGTCTCAAAATTATCCAAAATCATTAGGCACGGCTGTCCAACAGATAAAAGGGCAACCACAGTTCTCTCTGATGTGCTGGAGGTATCAAGGCCCAGATTGGAAGCAATAATTGCAACAAGGGAATCCTTTGTGTGAGCAGACTCACAGGAAATGAAGTAGCAAGTCTGGTATTTATTGGTCACTTTTGGATGATGAAGAGCAGCAATGGCTAATGTTGTCTTGCCCATTCCGCCTGGGCCCAATATTGCAATCCGTGCTGGATCCACCAGAAGGGCATCAACGAGATCTTTCAGCTCAGATTCCCGGCCGTGAAAGATTTTTGGGGAGGCAGGGAGCAAGGAGAAGGATCCGGAGCTGTCAGAAACACAAATAAGAAAAGTATTCTCTTCTATTTGAGATGGATTCACCTGGAATTCAAGGAACTTTGTCCAATCTGAGGTGGACGTCAGAAAGCCTCAATTTCATGGAATATGCTTACCGAAGATATGCTGTCCAATGAGCTACTCTGGGATAAAATCATTTCAAGCAACTCTTGGTGGCGTGTCTCGGTGTCAATATTGAATTCAACAATAGCGATAGCGAGTCCAGCTCCTTGTTTATCCTTTCAAACACTTGGTTAGATTGTGCTGCTATAGCGGAAATTAAGAACTGACAGTGAAGATGGCCAACAATGACCTCAATTCTGTCTCACAAGTATCCAATTGGGCATTGATTTCGCCTTGCTTGAAAAGGCGCTTGATTGTTCCAAGCTCTCGCTGGGATCTTAAACACGAATCAAATTTTTGGAGTGTGCTGCAAACAGAGACAAAATGAACGGCCGCTGACAAAGTCGAGACTGATATGACCTACTTGGCATATTTCGCAATCTGCTCAAGCATCTTTGGGGCCTGAACATCCTCCGAGTGAAGCGACAGGCTCGTGAGAGAACAGAGTGAATGGTGAATCTCCTCCATGATACGAAGGCATCGTTGCTGTTGGAACCTGGTGCTCTGCAGTTCTACTTAAACAAGGGGACGCATAAATGTACAAATTGCATACCTGCACCAAAGGGATGATTGTCAAAGTGAGTGTACAAACACTGCTGAGGAAAGGTAATTGAGATGCAGTTGCAACATCGTGCAGTGCATTTGCAGCCACTGCAGTGTACTCCAGAATTTTATCAACTGTGGTGGAGGCGTTTGGGGGGCATCGGCAAGGGCAAGGAAGCTTCTGGCGAGACGCAGTGACCGGTCTGTTATATATCTGACCCCGATATTTTCGACGCGGTACAGATCTCCAGTGCGATCCTTCGGGCCACCGTCGTGTGAGAGGATCAACATCACTGGCCAAACTGTAGGGACACTCTGTGAGTTAATTATGCCCACGACTCGCACACTTGCCGAATCTCCTGTGCGTGTGACAAGGACGTCCGGTTCTTGAAAAAAAAGAGGACAATGGCGAAAATATTCATAGCTACACTGCCATACTTGAGACGACATGTTTGACGACGAGAATCAAAGCTGAACCCACCTTCTCTTCATGAGCACTGTGACCATGGCGCCATCTTGACTTCCATCTCAGAATTGTGGAGTGTTCTTCTCCCGTCGCCACAGCCTCTACTCGAATGGACGGAATTCTGTTGGTAAGATCGTTGTCCAAGAGCTGCGAGATCCGGGGCGGCATGAGGTTCCTAAAATACGATCGTGGAAGGATACCCCTGGTGACCGCGAGGTACGGAAACTGAAATGATTCGCTAGTAAAATTGGATGGGTGAGTGTGGAGGTGTGGAGAATTGACCGTGTGTGAGGTTTGGAGCCACAAGCGCAAGCGTCCAGACTATCGTTCAGTAAAGTGCAATGATTTGGGGACTGAAAAAACCACGGTGGGATACTCACATAGTGATATGGAATGAATGTCCCGGGCCTCGCATGTATCCGATATTTTGATTACTGCAAGATTTGTGCTGCAGCAGTGATGGCGGCTGCATATCATTGCCTTTTATCATCCGCAACTGTCCAACTCGTAGATGTCGGAGGTTCGGGAACCAGCAACGGTGAGAGCAGCGTGTGAGGGGCCTTGTGAGAAACCAGATAGATGCTTCTAATATTGTCCGGCGTAAATTTTGGTGGGAAGCAGTCGACAAGAATACCAAAAGCTTCAAGGGGGATCACGTGCTGTGAATTTTAGTCGCTCAGGGAGCGGTTGCTGTCAAGGGGCTCCAGATCCCAGAATTTTTCAATAGCCCCAGTACCGAGTCTGCTTGACATCTTGGGTCAGAATCCACTTACCTGAAGGTGAGGGGGTGCAGTTGTAAAATTGAGTTAAAGGAAGATACATTATATTTGGGATCGATCTTGCACAGCCTCTCCCAATGTAGTGATTATTCACGTGAAGTCGGCAATGGGCCGGCAATTATAATGTGACGGGCTGAGAAAAAAAAGGTAAGTCTCATCGCCTCGCCAAAGGAAGCTCCCGATGCACATACATTGCACAAACTGGCACCCAGTCTATAGGCTAATGGCATTATTGTGCCAAACGATTGTTAATAGCTCAGGGTCCATATCGTGGGAAGACATGTCGCCGAATTCCACGCCGAAATGCCACGGTAAGGGATCAGGATGAGGACGAATCGGAGAAACAACATGCTAAAAGATGGGATGGATTGCATAAGGATAGGAAAGACAATCGACCATGCAGAGCGGTAAGAGATCCTTCCATTTGACGAAAATGTAAGCCAGATGTGACTGGATGAATTGGGTGTCGTAAATGGCGGTCTAGACACGGTTGGAGCTCGAGGTGCGTCCGTGCCGCAGAACTCAATAACCACTCAATTACCAGAAGGATGTGTACTTGAAGCTTGAGCAGAGAAATGCCAGCGAACGATGGTTTCAGAAGTGCAGCATTGTCGTGTGGATTGGTTCCTGACAGCCAACTGTCGTTCGTGTGCATAGTGGAGCCAAGAAGGGAACCGGTAATCACCGCGATCAGCGTTGTGGAAGAGGGAGTTGCCCGGCCTGTAGGTTCGCTAAATGGGTCGATGGTCCAGTAGCCATAAAGCAGCTTCTGAATATAAATGGTGTAAAATGCTCCTGAGGCGTATTGTGCGAAAATGGTGGAAAAAGAGTGTGTCGGCAGTGTGCAGAAATGACGTGAGACGAGTGCGAGTGTAGACGACGTGATACAACGATATTGGTGGCTAAATTAGCCCATGGGTGTTATTGCACTTGATGGGTGAACTGCTTCACTGCAGCCTCTAGACTCTTTATGGGGTTCTAAGATATTCTATGGTGGGAATACCTTCTAAAGTGCCCCAGTCTGCTAAACGATGCCGAGCAAGGTCGGGCCAGACACTTTTTTTATAATTCTTTCCGTTTGCACCATCCCTGCTATCAGCCCACACTCTCTACGAAAGGGTACGGCCTAAGAACTTCCTTTTAAATTGAGCTTGACGAGAAAACACTTTGCTTGTGCCCGTTCAAAACTGTTTTCTCCTTTTGAAGCCGCACCCTTTCGCTCGCGAGCTGTAAAACCCATGCGTAGCATACTTTTCTCATGTCTCACCATCACATGTTTCCCTTCCCAAGCTCGTCAGGCCCACTGCAACCGAATTCGTCAACGCAGCCACCGAAGTACCAGCCTTGCAAGGGATATAACGATGGTTAAACACTCAGGAAACCTCGATTGGAGCGATGGTGCGTCGCCTAACCCAGCAGTCTCGCTTTCTCTAACTTTTTCATCTCAAATTTTTGCTGGGCAATACCGTGAGCGGGAACCATCGAGCTCTGCCCCTTTGTTCTAAAGCAGCCGCTGCATCACGGTATGCTGGGCGTCTACCATCCCCCTTTGCTTGTGAATTCTGCGTGCTCACTCCCGGAGCCCCGCCGCGCAAGCCGTTAGGTGAGAATACAAGTGCGCAGCTGGGTGCTGCCCATGAGCGGTGAGCGGGATGATGTCCTTGCTGCAACTGAGCCGTGCCCTGCGCCGGCCGTCCCGTGGGCCATATCGCGAGGCTGGAGCGATGCTAAGCACAGATTTGAGCGAATATTTTTTTGTAATCGCAGACCGATCCCGCAGTCTCAGGAGCTGCTCTCCATTGTGGCCTTTGCATCTCTTTTGTGGCGGCTCTGGCATGTATGCTGCATTCGATGAAACTCTTGGTGTATTGTTGTCACCCTGCATTATCTATGCGACGCCATAACTCTGCAAATGTCCGTTTGCCGTTCCCAAACAACCTGTTACTAGTGAGAACCGGACGCACTAATTTGGTTCCCAGGCCTCTATTGATAGCTGGTCCGAAAGTCACTAGGCGTTCCATCTTGATGCACATGTCCGCGTGATTCAAACAATTACATCTTTCCGTCCTGCCACCGTGCTTCTCGTCACCCAACTATAAAGTGGTTCCGTCGCACCATCTCGGTCCTCGACGCACTCCCACAAAGCGCCATGAATCTCAGCTCTACCCTCATCTTGACTACTCATCGGTGGTGCGCAAGCTCAATGTCCTGACTTCACTACCTTCTCGCAGGTTCGATCAAGAAGCACACTTCTCCGATCCGTCAAACTGAATTCGTGCCATTGCATCCTAGAAACCGCAGGGAAACCCGTCAAGTGGTCCGCTGGCGCTCCCGTTCATGCGACTAAGCCCAGGTGAAACATGCTGATTCACATTGTTTGTCTTGAAGAACGCTCATCCAGACCCTATCAGAATGCCGCACATTCAACAGCACCACTGTCGAGGTAAATAGCTATGAAATGCGTATATAACTGCGACGCTTGACGTATCCTGTGTCCGTAGAAAGTCATCATGGATATGAAGGCAAGACTGAAAGACCCGGATATTGCACGTCTCTTTGAGAACACATATCTGAACACTCTTGGTACTCTCCATTGAATTCAAGCTATTTTCAGCTGACACTGTCCTCATAGACACAACTGTAAAATCTTTTAGCTAGGTTCGTTTTGGTCCTGAAAGTTTGAAGCAGAAATTATATACTTCTACAGGAGGAAAATCTCGCTTTCATCATTACTGGAGTCCGTGCCTTCTATGGCTTGCTTGACCATCTGAATTAATTGAAATTTTCTGTCTATTTCCCCAGGATATCACGTTAGTGTCCCCCTGACTATGACATTGCCTCAATCTGAAACGTGATCTAGCGCTCAATGGCTGCGCGACACGGGAAACCAGGTATAGTCTTGGAATTTCACCGAACGCAATCAGTTTTATCAGTTGATCTCTTCTCGTAGTTCTCAGCATATACCTCGGTCCTTGCTTTGGATCCTTCCCTCGCGACCTTGGTGAAAGCTGTGATCAACAACGAAGCCCGTTACGTCTCAGCATTTCCGTACTGTCAGCACTGGTTGAACATTTCAAGTTTTTCAGTGAAAATTTTGGTGAAAAATGTTTTGAATTTTACAGCAATTTTTCACTAAAAAAATAGATGAAAAACTTGGAACTCTTTTGTGACTTTTTTAAACTTTGTGAAAAACTTCTAAAAAAGTGCAGAAAAAGTTTTGAAATTCAAAAAAATCCTGGAGAATGTTTCAAGTTTTTCACTGAAAAATTGCTGTAAAATTCAAAACATTTTTCACTAGTTTTTTCACTGAAAAACTTGAAATGCTCAACCAGTGCAGTTCGCTTTATTCAATTGTAGTTTATTTTCAAACTTTCCCCCTCCCAGGTGGTTCCTTCCAACCTCCCCCCTGGATCTGGCCTGGCTCCGAGCCACAACTCATTTGCAGACCTTGTGACCATTAATCCGTGCGTATTTTAGAACTCCTTCCTTTCGACTGAGTGATGCTCTGAATCAGGCCGGTCAATAACCAGACTGTTTTTGAATGCAAGGTACATTCAGGTCCACGTTGAAGTCTGATTTTATTCTAAGGCAATAGTTATTCTAGCTCGACTCTCTTTGTGGGTTCCTCAAGCTCTCTCGGAATTATTACAACCAGACAAAAAATACCTTGATTTTCAACAATCAATGTGGATGGGATGCCTGCACAAGTAACTTATAAAAATTAACTTAGCCTGCCAGAAGTTACTTTACTTTACTTATGGCTGGCCAAGTCAGTTTTACAAGTAAAGTAAAGTAAAAGTACGAGTAAAGTAAGCAAAAGTAACTTTAAGTTCCATCAAAGTAAGTTTGGTTGTGTTTGGCCCCAGCTAACTTATTGCTAACTTGACGCAATTGGAGGGCCACACGCCGTAGATCGGGCTGAGACAAATACAATTGACGTGTGGCATGATCTCACCCTGTTTGTTCAACTCTACGGTGGCGGAAACAATGTGAATCCCCTATTTTTCGAACTTGAACCTAACTTGAGCCTCTTTTAGAGATTGTATATAGGTGAGATCCACCTTCAGATGTTCTCTGAGTCGTTCAACATGTATTTGTCATTTTTGTAGTGTACCTCAACCTGAGGGTAAGTGACCTTGGCTCAAATGGATCTCCACACACTCTGCCTGCCCTACAGTGCATGAAAAGAGTTATCTGAGATATGTTTCTTGCAAATAATACCTCCCACCTTGTCTGACTATATGCTGCCATGGCTCAGCGTCCCTACCTGGCTTTGTATAACCTCTGTGAGCAGACCAACATGTTCAATTGCATACATTGATTGTAAACGTTAACTTTGACGGGGGATTGATGCCATCTGATGGCATAAGTTAGTTTTTTTGATCTAACTTGGCCAAGTTAACTTAATGGAACTTCAGTTAACTTGCGGGAACTTGAAATCAAAATCCAACAGGAGCAAAAATTAGTTTGGTGTTTCATTCAAACCAACAGTTACGAGTACTTCAAGCTGAGAGCTCATACTTACCCCCACTCCTGAGTTGAAATTGGCACAAGCCAACGTACCTTCAGTTTTAACAAGCTTTATTCCACCCATGCCTTTGGCACGGAGCCACACACGGTGGATTCCCAGTTCTGCACAGACACGGCGGAATCCAAGCCATCCGGTGCCCCACTGCCACTCGCTAATGCTCGCGGCACGTGGCCCCTCCGTGGGAATCGACTCGTGACTTATCACATGATTTATCAAAAAAGCTGTGCTCGTTGTCCTTTCATGTATAGGACTGTTGAATCAGGGTGTTTCACATCATCGAGAACAAAGGGCCACGAAACGACGGGAGATGGCCTCCAAATTGAGACTTAATTTACAAGTCCAAGCACTGGGAAAGTGCGTTCATGATCGGCAAGGTAGCTATGGAGCAAACAAACACCATCAAAACAATGTGTTAAGGTCCCCCTGAACCATATATTGGGGCCAAGATCTCTGCACTGCACCTGAGTCTGTCGTGGATCATCTTGCCTCAATTTCTTCTGTGGGTATTAAGTCTGAACAGTTCGCGTCTTGATGCCGTTCCCACGGGCTTTTTTTTTTGACAACGTCAGCGTCCACGCATAGTTTACAGCAAGTGAACTCTTATTAGTTGAACTAACAATCTTTGAAGAGGTGTGTATGTTGAGGGAACATTTGGAGGACTAAAGGTTACTAGAAGTAGATTCTCGTGGATTCTGTGACACTGTAGTACTGCAATTAGACTACCCCAGTAACCATACAAAGTTTGTTTAAACAATGGGCATCTCAATGGCAAATCGTATTCAAGCACTGTTTTCATTAAATATGCAGGGAGGCCAAGATGAAACAGTGTTTAAACCAGGGTGCAAAAGGACAGCCTCTGGTGGGGTTTGAACCCACACCAGGGACTGAGGAATTACATGATGTTTAGAGGAACCATATTAGTTCCAACTGAGCTACTAGAGACATAATTAAAGCCATAAGAGATGCATGTTCATCGGTCAGAAACAGATCAAAATTTATTCATGTGCAAGTCCATCTTATGTTGTGCAGCTATAGAATTTCACTGACTTCAGTGCCCTTTGAAGCTTCAAGAGTGCAATGTGCATTCAACATGCTCACAACAGAGACAACTGGCTAATCCCCACCTTTGTTGAGGTCATTCATTCAAAGGAAGGCCTTGACCAAGTTGGCAGATAGTGAAAAATGATACAATTCAACACATGTTTCAGTAATGACAAGAAAATTAAGAGGATATAGTATCTAACTGCCCATTCTGCAAACAGCGCACTGTCTGGCCAGAGGACATTGCATCTTTGAAGTTGGTCCCATATCAATTGTTGTGTGAATATTTAACCTTTCTGTGATACAACATTGTCAGTCCCTTGGTGTAGTGGTTATCCATGCATCTTACTATTTCTGCTCTGGAATCTGGGAGCTTCCACGTTCAAGTCCCCCAGTGGGCAGAATTTTTGGTAATTACACTGTTTAAACCATGTTGAAACCCTGTTTGATCACTTTCAACATTGTTGCAACATGCAATCAACCTGTTTAAAGTTTAGCCACTACCGTGACTCTACCACACCACTGGTCATTGCATGTTTGCCTATTTAAACAAAACAGTAATTAAACCTGATTTACCAATGTAACGCAGTTTGTTTACAGCAATTTGCGGTACAACAGGCTCCACTGCTTTTTTTTCAATTTCCACACTTTTTCGCTAGGACAGTCGCTACAGTGTCAGTTTCTCTCAGAATCTCTCGGGAGTAGGTGTGTTAGAATGGCGCTGACTTTTACTTGCCCCTTTTGGCCCAGTGCCGCAAGTTAACTTAAGTTTTCTCACAGGTGCCAAAAGTAACTTGCACTTTACTTGGCGGGCAGCCGACTTCCCACAGCCGAGGATCGATTGTCTGGCCACATTTTGGTCCTTAAGGGTAGGGTAGTATAAATCTATACGAAGTTTGCTTGCAGCAATTTGTGGTACAACAGGCGCCGCTGCTTTTTTTCGATTTCCGCACTTTTTCGCTAGGACAGTCACTACAGCATCAGTTTTTTTGTCAGAATCTCTTGGGAGTAGGTGCGTTATAATGGCGCTGAAAATCCGCAGGGGACCAAATACCGGCTTTTTTGATCTGCTTACATGATAGAATTTCTTCCGAAAAAACATGGTCTTGAGCAGGAATGCTGTAGCACTATTATTAGTGGCCCGATTGACCTAATTCCCGGATATGTTATGTACCAGATGTGGGACTCTGGGTCCTGAATGTTTATAGGCATAATACTACCCACATTGCTTTGTAGCAGTATATATAAGGTAGGATCTAAATATGTACCTCACTAAAGTGTGTGCCAAATCACAATTAGTCCATATAATGCTTAAAAAAAGTAGATCGTCCCAGAGTCCCACCTCTGGTACATAACATATCCGGGAATTAGGTCAATCGGGCCACTAATAATAGTGCTACAGCATTCCTGCTCAAGACCATGTTTTTCGGAAGAAATTCTATCATGTAAGCAGATCAAAAAAGCCGGTATTTGGTCCCCTGCGGATTTTTAGCGCCATTATAACGCACCTACTCCCGAGAGATTCTGACAAAAACTGATGCTGTAGCGACTGTCCTAGTGAAAAAGTGCGGAAATCGAAAAAAAGCAGCGGCGCCTGTTGTACCGCAAATTGCCGTAAGCAAATTTCGTATAGATTTATACTACCCTACCCTTAAGGACCAAAATGTGGCCAGACAATCGATCCTTGGCTGCGGGAAGTCGGCTGCCCGCCAAGTAAATTGCAAGTTACTTTTGGCACCCATGAGAAAACTTAAGTTAACTTGCGGCACTGGGCCAAAAGGGGCAAGTAAAGTACAAGTAAGTTCACATAAGTTACTTTTTACAGACTCTGTGGGCGGTCATTCCTACATCCACCCTTCTGTTGAAAATGTGAACCCCAGGGTACACCGCGATCAATCAGATCTTCCGCGTCGTCAATGAGCAGTCACAAAGCAACTTTGACGTGGATTTCAACTGGGTCTCCTTTTATAACTGGACAGGGAGGGCTAGATCGTTGAGTCCACCAGTCAACAATGCTGGCGCGGGAGAGCCGAGAGCGTTTACGGGTGTGTTAACCTTCAGACTTGAAGCCACCTGAATGACAAACGGAACATTGTAGGGATGGTCGGCACCTATCACCGCCCGAGTGACGATCTCAGCACGTTTGCATTCCTTACACCTGCAAATGCGATGCTTTTAGTTGAACTGGGACATTTGGCAAATATACTCACCACTTCAGGACAGTCAAAGACTACGCAGGGGAAGAATGTCACTGAGCAGGCAACGCTGTGGAGCAAGCACGCGCACGATGCGATCTGGAATACGATGGCGAGTTGCATTTCTGTTCATTTTTCTTTTAGCTTATTCTTAGAGTAGGTCGTCAATAACATCTTCGCATATGAGACGAACGGTGATTATTGTTAGCCTGGGCTCCAGAGGTAATTAAATGAATCTAAATAGGCTTAGGTTCGAGATACGTTATGGAAAATGCGAACGTTCTGGTGCACGGTCTTCAGTAACGAGTAATTTATTTTTATCTCAATGCACTCGATTCAGTCTCTCCTTTCACTCCCATACCTCGGTTTCTTGGACATGAACAATGCAGCCTATGTCGCCACACGCAAGCTGCTTCTCTCGCAGGCCAACCCATACTTCTCTGCCGGCGCCAAATTCAGCGGCATCGGGTATGCCTGCTTCGAATTCTTTCCGTTTCCTGCTGGATCTGACATCTTCCCCTTGGTTGTAATTAGTTGACCACACGTCGACGCTTGAAACCCATGGCCCATGTCGCAGATCACGGCAATTTTTGGGACGGACAACGACGATGAGATTATGACTTCGTTGTATCTCATCGTGAATGTAGGTGTTCTCTAGGCGAGTAGATTATTCCGATTTATTTACGGAAACACAGAACACTGCGGGCCTGGGGCTAATTCATGAATCACAGTCCATCTACGACTCCACATCTTACACGCAGTCGTGGTTCGCTTGGGTACGTTTTTGCATTCCAGATACATCCGCTCTTCTTGCTGACTTGATACTTAGGCGAACAGCTACTTCGCTGAGATGTTGCTTGATCTCGCAAAACGCAAGCCAGGGTTGATTTTCAAGACGAATGAGCCTTATGTTCCGGGCCATTGATGAACTTACGATGGATCTAAGCTTCAGGTAATGTCTAAAACTTACTCCCGGAGTCGTAGATTGTGATTTAGGCAGTATCTAGCCTAGTTCATTCTCTTACCAATGTGGAATTCTTTCTTCAACTTCCTGCCTTTTTTGTGTCTCCCCTCAATTTGAAACCATGTCACGCTTGAGGGATTCGAAAAAATCCCACGTGATGCTAGGTTCGGAACAAGCCGCCTTCTCATCACATGATATTCACGTACTTCGCAGTGAAATCTGAGAAGGGGCTTGTTCCAAGATGTAAAAAAAGGCACCTCAGGCCACCACTAAGTGACCCCCTTTAGGTCTATTTTTTATCCTGACTTAATGTACCTAAAGGGGGGTACAACTAGGTGGATGTCCTATGAGGGATGGGATGTCCCATGTTATGGAGGAGATGACCCTGGGATGTCCCACACCTTTTCCTGTGGGACATTCCACCCTCTGCAGGTGGGCTCAAAAAATATCCAGGGATATCCCACTGGCTCATTGTGTGGGCAGGACCCTGGCACCTGTCTAGCAGAAAGACCGCATTTTCAGGCTTGTTTCTCCACCATTTTCCATTCTTGAGGATGATTCTTAAAGCCCTCCCTTGGGGCTTTCATCCTACCTATATGCCACATAAATGGGAGCACATTTATCTGTGTCTATTACCCAGCATCCAGCAGTTCTAAAACACCACCCTGCACTGTGACCAAAGTTGGCTGAGTTTTGGGCTAGCTGACTGAATAGATATCACTCTCTTTGTAACATTACATGCCTCTGGGGCATCTATTTCAAACTCCACTTTGTAAACTCTGCTCCTTGGGGTCTCTTCTCAAGGCTAATCCCACCGTCTTCATGTGTAGGAAGACTTGGTAGTGAGAGGATATATATGTTCCACTGAACTGCGCAACCATTGAAGTTATATTGCCTTGCTGTTTATTGCATGATCCACATACAGACATTCTCCAAGCCAGTGTATGTATTGTCCTGTTACTATATGAGATGAACTTTTGAACAACTGTAGGTAGGTCAAATTCAGCACTCTATGTCATATCCATGCAATTAGGTACTTCAAATTCAAAATTAACTATCATCATGAGACCATATTCACCCCCCCCAGTGATTTTCCTCCTGCTTGGCCAAAGTATCGCACAATGCCCTGCTGTACTCTTGTAGATGTAAGTATTGTTTTGTTTGGCAAATAATACAGTACCTTCTTTACCCCTACCAGGTGAATTAGTGAGTATCTTACACATCACAAATGGATAACTGAGTCAACTGACTACCTGCTATAATGTTACCACAACTCAACTTGGCAAGTTGGCTGAAGTCAGCAAGTTGACTCAACTCAACTCAACTTGACAACTTGAGTCACTCAAGTCGGGTTTTTTTAAAAACACTAGAAAAGGTTCTGAGAGCTTGTTTCAAGCATATTTTTTTTTGGACAGGAAACATCTATTACACTTGTTACACCCATGCCATACATGTCACAAGCACAATCACACAGTGATCACATACCAAAGGCAAAAGTAAATTGATTTCTTGCACTCCTGGGAGGAGCGGCAGCAAACCTGACTTGAAGTCACTCAAGTCACTCCAAAGTCAACCATAACAACTCAACTCAACTTGACTTGGGAACTGATTTTTAAGTTGATTTCACAACTCAGAGTCAGAAGTCGCAGCAACATTAACCTGCTACCATTCACTCTGTCGTTAGCTGCAATGTCCATGTACAGCACCTACTATAAGAGCACTCACCTGCCACTGTTCCTTATGTTTACTGCACTTTGGTCTCTCTTCTTTAGATCTCACTCTATTTTTGAGTGTTGTAAGGGGGGCATCCCACTCCACTTTTAATTGTGGTGGGACAGCCCACCTGTTTTTATTATTGTGATGCCCATTCTACGATTGCAGTGGGACATCCCACTCTATTTTACAATACTGTGGGACATCCCACCTGGTTGATTGTTATGGGTGGGACATCCCACTCTATATTTCATTGCGGTGGGACATCCCACTCTGTTATCCAACGCCATGGGACATCCCACCTCTTCCTTCATGGGGGTGGGACATCCCACCTGATTTACTGTTATGGGTGGGATATCCCATTCTATATTTCATGGAGGTGGGACAGCCCATCCGGTCATATTCATGCAGTGGGGCATCCCACTGTATTTTTTCAGCGCTGTGGGACATCCCACTCATTTCATTGTTGCGGTGGGACATCCCACCCTTTTTTTCAGCGCTGTGGGACATCCCACTCATTTTTTGTTGCAGTGGGACGTCCCACCCTGTTTGACTATTGCAGTGGGACATCCCACGGTATTCTTCTGCACTGTGGGACTTCCCACCTCCTTCTTCATTGTGTTGGGACATCCCATCGGTTTTTCGCATTGTGGTGGGCCATCCCACTCTATTTTGTCAACACTGTGGGACATCCCACAGTTTTTCATTGTGGTGGGACATCCCACCGGTTTTTCACATTGCGGTGGGACATCCCACTCTATTTTGTCAGCGCTGTGGGACATCCCACATTATTCTTCAGCACTGTGGGACATCCCACCTCCTTCATTGTGGTGGGACATCCCACCACCAGTAGGCCTGGAATAAGCTACAGTGAACATGTTCCTCCAATTGGCCCAAAGCATCTAGAATTGAATACCCCATTTCATTTGAACCTCCAGCTCTAAGACAGATTTGAAGGATATGCTCAAAGGCAAACCAAGAAAAAAAAAAAAAAAATTACAGCGCTAATGAACTGCGCGGCCTTCAGAACGAAAGGTACTATCTAATCTAAAGTGTCGCGAAATCAATCTCGTTATCATCATTGACCTTGGCAATCTTATCTTGGCAAGAACAAAAAATCATTACGGCGCTAACTCAACCGCCCGGCATTCAGAAGATCACTGGACGACAAGTACTATCTAATCTAAGGTGTCCCGAAATCAATCTCGCTATCATTGACCTTAGACAGTCTTATCTGAAGGATATGCTCAAAGGCAAACCAAGAAAAAAAAATCATTACAGCGCTAACTAAACTGCGCGGCCTTCAGAACGAAAGGTACTATCTAATCTAAAGTGTCCCGAAATCAATCTCGTTATCATTGACCTCAAACAATCTTATCTTGGCAAGAACAAACAATCATTACGGCGCTAACTCAACCGCGCGGCATTCAGAACATCACTAGACGACAGGTACTATCTAATCTAAGGTGTCACGAAATCAATCTCGCTATCATTGACCTTTAGACGATCTTATCTTTGTTTAACATCAGTCAAAATGTCATTGGCAAACAGCCGTATATAAAATACATAATATGAAATGCAGTATCTATTTACAAAGAGATAATATAGCTAGTAGAGATACTGTGAAAGTATGTAGTGAGAGAGCAATGAGGAAAGCGACGTCAGGCAAAGCAAGAAAAGGGAACAATGAGGGTCTCAACGCCGCATCAATTGGCGGCGGAGTTCGCGATGAAGATCTTCGAAACCGGAAGGCGGTGGTAAAAAATTGCTAAGGGCAGATTCTCAGCTGAGGTATTGTCAGTACAAAAGAAAACGTACCGAATGACTGAGCTTTGGCATAGACGAGCGAGGACCTCATGAATCTTGAGATCCATAGCGCGCAGGCCCCCGATCTTCGCCAGCGGGAAAAACTCGCAGTGGCGGACCATGCAGCGGACCCCGAGGCAAGCGCGCACGACGCGCAGCGTGCCATCGGCGATAAAACGATTGTGGATTGCTGCTTCTGCGATCCTCTCGATATCAGCCAAGCACAAGAAGAAGAAAAAAAAACGCACCAGCGAGAATACGCTCCCCTACCTCGTAGGTGCAAACCCAAATGACGACATCCATCCCCCCCTCACACTTCCTGTACCCCGCCCGACGTATGTCCCAGTCCTACCACCATACTGCAGCATTGCGTACCACAGAACAGTGGCTGAGCAGGTGGCTCAGCAAGTGGCTGTGGCAGCTGAGCCACAGGTGGCTGTGCGAAAAAGAAAGGGAGAATCCCCGGTTCCGCTTTTTTTTTGGGTCAAATAAGCTGCTAAAAAAACGCAACCCGGATCCGGGTTCCAGAATAAGATACATAGCCCTAACAGCATGGAATGCACCAGGAGCATCAGAGGGTAGCATGTCCGGTAGAACCAACGGACGAAACGCGATAAAGCTGCACTGATGTAGGGGTAAGCTTGGCATGTAGTAATTGTTGACGATGGTTGTCAAGGGCGTCAAAGGCGACTTGAAGGCTCTACCACGGAGCATTTGCGCGTAAGCACAAGCGTAAGGAATGCATATGGCAACATAGATAGTCTGGAACAGAGACCTAGCAAGCAGGAGAGAAAGTTCAAGCGCATAGAGATACGTTGGACAGGAGTCACGCGGCTGAGAGCACCCAAAAGAAGTAGACGACATGGCCATGAGGTTTGGAGAAGAACGCAAGAAGACTCGAGTAGAAAAATTGAGCAGCGAGCGGGGCAGCGTCGTCCTGCTGCAGACACATGAGAGTAGAGGACAGGAGGGATCTGATCTCCGAGGTCCGCTGATCCACAAACCCTGTCTTCTCGATCACTCGTGCATCAACATCACCAAGGTGTCAACCCATCTACGAGCACTAACTTGGCCGGCCCAGTTCCTGCGAATATCAAACAGATCGCAGACGCTCATGTGGTCGACACGGATACCACCAGGGCTCTGCAGGCTGGAGCCAACCCCATGTACGACGAGGACTTGATGATGTGAGCGCGGGGGCGAACTCCGACAAGGCGCTGGCGGATTTTCCTCTCCTGTAGCGGGACTGTCCCCTTGGACTTCTCTGTACTTGGTACTGATACTGTTCATCGATCGGTGAGATGTGATCCAATTTCCCGTGGTGTTCAACCCACCACTGTGTTTTTTTCTTTCCATGGATTTGAGCAAATTGAGGAGACAAACTTTCTGAAATACCTACAACATCATAGTGGTGTCTAGCATGAACATCTTCTCGATTTGGCCTAGAAATCTATATTTCAATCATGTCTTGCTGAAGATCTAGCTCCGGGAGTCATCTCTCACGGTTCGCTCACGACCTTGAATTCGCAGGGGCTAGATCCCTTCTAACAGGCTTGGAAGAGGACATGGAACAAATCGATGTTCAAAAAACAAACACGAAGGAATTCAGGATAAAAACATATGGAGTCGAGTACATTCCAGGCTACTTCTTGCCCAACAAGCGCTGCAGTGTCTCCTTCGCGTTCTCGGGGGTGAAAGAGAACCGCGCATTGTCGAGCGGTCCCGCCAAATGCGCCACACCTGTGGAGAATAGCATCCTCCCCGCCCACAACATCTCAGCCTCAGTGTCTCCCGCGATGCGCGCCGCCTCCTTCTCCGCCGCCTCCTGCGGGTCAAGGTAAGTAACGTTGTATTTCACACCCTGCACCTCCCCGAGAGTCTCGATAAGCGTTGCCCAGGTCAGTGTCTCGCCAGCAACCCGCAGCTCGCGGCAGGACTTGCCCTGCTCGAGAGGGAGGAGCACAGACTCGACAACGTATCGCACGATACTGGGATTCAGATTAGAATTGCCCTTGCGCTGTGTATACATTGAAACGTACTCGGGCAGCGCGGTCACGCTGATCAGCGCGTCGGGCACGCCATACGAGCCCGCCGTGTGGTTCTCAATGTCAACATTGTTGAACGGCGACGGCACAAACTCTGTGAACGCCCCCGTCATCAGAAGGGTGTACGCGAAGCCCGGCACCTCGCGTGCACGGTCGCGCAAGTGCTCCCTCGTCGCGATCTTGTCGCGGAAGTAGCGTCTCTTGCCGATGGCGACGTAGGAGTCAGTGCCAAGCTCGGAGGGGTAGAAATGCCGCACACCGCCGGCGATGGCGGCGTCGATCATACCGGGCTGGAGTTTCATGGCGGTGTTGCCGGTGAGGGAGATGACGGTGTCGAAACCTGGAGGACAAATCAGCATTCAATACGGCTTTGCTAATATGAAATAACCTTTGTAGGAGTTGGCCTCGAGAAAGGAGCCGACCACCACCTCGACGCCCTGGGTCTGCACATCAGTGACACGCGAGACTTTGGTGGGGTCAGCGAGGACTGCGATGCGCCCGAAGCCGGTTTTGTTTTTCAGAAATTCCTGGGCAAGTGGACGGCCGACGGTGCCGCTCGCGCCGACTATAACGACTGAAGGGGCCATTGGTTAGAAGGGCGATACACAATTGACCTTAGATTCCTCTTAAATAAGTGTGGAGGAGATCACTATCGGCGTCGGGGTGAATAAACGATTGAACATTGGTCAGCGTCCCCGAGAGGATATGTCAGACTTACAAATCACTGTAAGAAGGATTCATCATGAAATTCAAGACAATTTTTCACGAATTTCAAGTTTCATGATGTTTTGTCAGGGATGGGTGCTTGAATTCCATGATGTGGTTCATGACGGTCAACTCCGGTTTTTTGCATTTTTTATGAGCATAGTGAATTCCGGACATATCATCATGGATTTCATGATTTCCTAGGCTGTGGAGCTGTGAGGGTCACTGCCCGGTGGCTTGAGCAAGGGACAAAACTCAGGTCATGACCTCCCAATATTTTCAATAGATGTATGTGCACGTGTGGTGTGCTGAACCAATGGCATTCTGAACAAACAAGTCCTTGAGGTCATTGTAACTTAGTAGTTAGTTAACCATGGGTAGTCTATAGTATTAATAATAATAATAATAATAGCAAATAACTATAAATAAAATCTACTCTGTTCTTTGGGCCATCCTGATGTAGTGTACTCTTCTTTTTTGCTCTAGTGAAGGTCTTGTTCACGATGCATTGTTGTGAATTTCACAGTCAAAGGTGTTGAAAAAGCATCATGAAGTGACCAAAAATTTGTCATGAAGTTCAACACCCCTGTTCCTGATGTTTCAACATGGAACCATGTTGAATCATCAATGAATTCATGACAAATGGTGCAAAAATTTCGCAGCTCAAAGTTGTGAAAGGTATGTGGAAATTCATGATGTTTTGACTGCACAGTGAATCATTCGCACGACTGAAAATCTGTCCGAGTTTCGTTCATTGAGCTCGGGGAAAGTAGCGGTGATGATATACGAACATTCCTTGCTGAATAAGACAAGTTGAATCCGAAGAATGTTCCGCTAGACAGTCCCCGAGGCCGATTCCACGAGAGATAGACTGACATCTAAGCCCGTCGACGCCCGGTCGGGTGTCCAGTCTTACGGTAGGCATCACCGTGCGTTGATCATGAGCGATGGTCATTAAACCATCACGCAAGTCCGTAGAAGGCCACAGAGCCCACCAAGTTGCCACCAAGGTGAAAGAGCGCGGTGTCTGACATTGAGAAATGGCGGAGGAATCACTGCGTTCCGCACCCACCTGAACTCAGTTGGTTCTAGCTGGTCGGGCATCAGCCGAGCTGAGTGTAGCTGGCTAAACTGATTGAGTGTAGCCAGCTACACTCAGATCTGATGCTAGCTGGTCGGGCATCAGCATAGCCTCAGCGTAGCCGACTACACTGACATCAGGATACGTCATCCTAGGCGAGTGTGGGTCAGTGTAGGCACATAGGTTGAGCTAGGCTGAACTATGCAGACTCAAGTCTATCTCGCTGGGCCCTAATTTGCGCAGCAGTATCAGAATCAACCACGAAAGCTTCTCTACCACATTGATATGGATCAAAATTAATGAAAATCATCCCCTGTTTCGGGTTTGGGATCACATTTTGTTACGTGTTCGCCGTTACGGTGGCCGCGCCTCGTGGTGTGATCCTCTCACACGATGTCTTTCAGCTTTCTCCTTTTCATGCAAAGTCAATTTAAGTAACGACCGAATGTATCCTGTGTTATAACACTCCGAGAAATTGACCTGTGCTTGAGAAATTGGGGTCAACCCATCATGCATCCGGGTAGACTGACATCTGTCTGGCTCAGTGTAGGTGGCTAGACTGAGCTCGACAAAGCTATACTGAGGTATACATACCTACACCCAGCCAGACCAAGCTAGACTCACCTACACTGACCCACACTCAATAAGTATAGGCACCTAGGCTCAGGCCTCAGTTCAGCTGAGTGTAGGTGGGCTAGCCTCAGTCTGAGTTTAGGAGGGTGCGCAACGCAGTGAATCGGCAAGCAAAGAGGGGAGGTGGATTAAGATTTAACATGTTCAGGCTTCAAGCTAAGCAGTGAGGAGCACTCGGGCAGAATACGAAAAGCTGGTAAGGATGTCGTTTAATGATGCGTGGGGTTCAGGGCTCAAGCCCAAGCCCGACCCAAGCCCGGGTCTTTGAGCCCGACCCAGGCCCGACCCTAGGTAGGGCTCAGGCAGGGTCGGTTGACTGTATTACTTTCCACATGGTATCCGACCCCTTGCAAGATTCTGTCCCAACCCTCGTAGGCCTTGAAGTTAAGAAAACCAAACGCCAAAGGTCTGAGCATGCTGATGCAACTTGGAAGTAATGCTGATGTTTTAAATGAAAGGTTTCAGACCCTGCCATTTGTATCGAAATTCCTCGGATGGCCCACCATTGTCATCTGCGGCCAACTGATATTGCAGATCGCGGCATGGAGTTTTTTTCGATGCAGTCCAATCAAGGGAATCCATCGCTCTGCCATATCCAATTGCTCTCTGGATCAAAACTTTTGCACATTCGGTCACAGTAATATGTACCCTGCTATCAACAGGCCTTGCGCATTGCTCGACATTGTGAGCTCATAATACAAATCCGAGGAATATCTGGACTCAGATTTGTGCAGTTTATTTTCATTGGGGGTCACGCAATCGATTACACTACATCTACAAGGGGAGGGCATGTCCCTGGCAAAATTCATTTCGGGCATCAAGATATTGTCCGGATCGCTCATTGTCGACCTCAAAAAAAGGAAACTGAGCACAATTTCCAGTATTGTCGCGTTCATGATTGCCTCACACCGGACGACAGTGTTTGTGATGCACTTGAATGTCTTGGATCACTCTTCGTCGAACAAATACTTGCCTACGTGGTCCGGGTTGCTGATCCCGCTGCCGTTTGAAATCGAGACCATATTGATCGGTCACGAGCTTGACCTCTCGAGTTCAAACCTTCAATAATTGCAGAGCCGCGATGCTCTGAACCATTGCGTGACCAATAGCAGTAGGCCATGCCACTGGACCTGAAGCGCTCTTTTTCACATTTTCACTACATGCAACCTTCTTGCGTTTATTGCGAGTCAAACCGTGGGCGGACTTGCAGCTGTGAAGAGCGATCAGGGGTTCCCATCATCACTAACCCTGATCGATTGGAGCTTTATTCTTTCGACCAGCGAGCCACTAAGCATTGCAGCGGAACTAGATCTCAATCCTATTCACCAGGCATCCTTCCATTGAGCCTACAAGATGTTGATGCGAGGTCATGGTTCGCGGACACAAACACAACGACCATCCCTGCGACCGTTGGATCAGTCCCCCATTGGCTTGTCCTCCAGCTACCCAACGTAGCAGGGGTTCACCGCGGACGTAACCTGGGAGTTCAAAAATCTTGCATTGGACACAACACCGTCGTTATATCTCGTGAACACCACGATTGAGGTAGCGAGGGAACCCTGTTGTCCGCAGTCACCTATTTTGAGATGGAATCCAATTGCGCTGTTCCTGAGTTTTCAGAACGTGAGACGATACATTCTGCGAATTTGGAAGTTGATTTTTTCCCCATTTTACCTAGTTAATTTCACAAATGCGTATACCGTTGGAGATCCAAGCTACCTTTTGATGATTGTGTGTGTGGGTTCTTTAGAAAATTACAGTACATGCTCGGAATATTGGTGGTGACACGCTCAACGTCGACTCAGCACTGATTTTTATGGGTTCCGGCATGTACGACCTCATGAGGACCACCATCTGTACCCTCCATCGGCTTTACACAAATCGCTCGCATGCGAGCGTGTATAAGACATCAAAGATCGCGCGTGGACGTGATCACGAACTATGTTTGAAATCTCATCCGAGCTGTCAAAAATCAACAATATCTTAGGCTGTGGGAAGTCGGTTAAGCCAGGGATGTCTTACAGGATTTTGCTGGACTGCTTGATTGTACTTTTGGATGTTTATCAAGCAGAGAACAGAGTGCCAGAGATATGCAAAAAAAACGGCTCGTAGGTCCCGTTTAGGCGCATTGCTCTCGCTAAGCTTGCTTGCGAGCCTTATGAGACCAAAAGATTGCGCGTGAATTGCGATTTTGCTGATGTCGTCCCCAGAATGTAACAGATGGAGCTTCCGTCTGCACCCGAACTGTGGCGTATTGAACATTCCACGCCCACACTGCGGACACTGCGGACGTTGTTCTGTTCTGGTTCCTTTCTTTGCGGGGTCAGCTCGACTTCAATTGACGCAGATCTGCATATTTTTTTCTCCACTTCTGGGGGCAGAATGGTGGCTTTAGCATGAACACAGCTACCGGTGGCTGAGCAGACGACACAGCCACCGTTTTGAGCATCAGAACGGCTGGGAAAAGAACATGGAATTAGGTACACTAACAACCAAGGGTATATTTACGCCTCTTTCTGGGCACACCCGCAAATGACACCACAAAATCTTAGTGGACGATTTGGGTATGGACAGTCAACCTCGCTTGGCAGAGGGACATTGAGCCCATGGGCATCCCCATGTTGCATGATAGTATGTAGATATTGGTGGAATCGACTGATTATGAGGAAGTTGGCATCTGTGTTGGCCGCCTCATTTGAATCTTGTTTGTTGTGCAACACACTGGAACTGCACCTGCAAAAAAAGGATCTGCCATTTGCTGGAGGACATGGACAAACCCTTCCCTTGGTTCCGCTCCTGATGATAGTACTCAAGCAGGCCCAAGGTATAGCCTGTCTTCGGCTGCTTCACACTCCCAGGAAATATTCCCACCCGTAACAGTTGGTGGTATTCCGGTTCGCCATGCTTCCGATCGGCTGTCTTGCATCGGCAGAACGAGACTGCGGTGGCATAAATGCTGTTGATCTCTACCAGGGTGAACATCTGTCCTGGATCCGTGTTGGGACACCGTGCCCCATGATGGTCAAGGCCAATCGTCGCATTCTTTGCCACTCGACAGAAGTCATGTTTCTCGAAAAATCTTTCCTTTGCGTTCCAAACGTGAGCCGAATGTGTGGGCATCGTGCGGTGCAATGTATCTCATCCTGGTACATGGGCCAGATGCAGTGTTTTTTGTTCACGACCCAGTTACTTTGAGCAAGTTGGTCAATATTATTTACTGCCAGGGGTCCCTTAAATAAATTCTGGTTGAGCGTGTTTTGTGGGATTAAGCACATTTGACGATGATTTTGGTGCAATAATGTTGCCTAACCTCATTTTGAGAGTTATTGCGACCAAAACCAGTCAAAAGTGGGTGAACTGAGTGAGCCTGGCCCAAAGTCATGTTCCTCTCCAGAATGGCCATCTGAGACCCTTTTGAAAAGCACTTGCAGAGGGCTGATCCTTACCCCACCCATGGGTTAGAGTGAGCTCAGGGTTAAATTATGCCCTCAATGGCTATTTATTTAGTGCTTGACTTGGATTGGTTGGGACTGACAAAACACACGCTGTGCACTTTTTGGAAACAACTTATCAACGCAGACCTTTGGGATATGCACTGAAACTGTAGAAACATCACTGTTTCTTACATTTTGCAAACTTGGTTATCATAAATCTCAACAAGGAAGTTCAAAAAAGTTGTATCCTTAGGATCTTCGGTTTCACACATATCATAACACAGCTTTTCATGGGACTCTTATTTTGAACAATCAACTTTCCCTTTCAACCTTTTAAAGGCTCTGAAACTAGGGACTGACACTTGTTGGCTACCTTGGAAGTGATTGAAACAGCTATCATACTTCATTTCTAGTGTTGGTTAGGATAAGCTCTGTCTATCTTGTCCAATATTAGTTTTGTTGTTTTGGTTTTGGTTGTTCCTTGTGTTTCCACACTAGGTTCTGAGCTCGCAACTCAACAACGGATTTTCCAATGCCCATAAATTCCATTGCAAACATGATAATCCATTGCAATCCTCACAAGCTTTGTCTGGGTTACAGGAAAAAAGGTTTGGTATAAGTGCCTTTGAAACAAGAACATACGTGAATGAGAAAGTCCACCCGGGTGGATGGTGGACTGGGTGGACTTGGTGGACTTTTGATGGCGGGTCAATGATGGTGGCTGGGTTTGGTGAGGAATGATGTCTTGCCAAACACCATCACCTATTCACGCCCACCAACTCAGTCTTCACATTCCCTCTCCCTCTCCCTGCCCCTCAACCGCAGTGCCACCGTGCAAGGGTAACGAACACATGCATGTGCACTCTACGTTGCCACATCATAGACCCCACCTAGGCAGCTTCATCGCTACATCACGCTTTGGAGGCTCTTTCACTCATTGACCGGAAAGATTGAACCCACCACCCTGAGCAGTCCATCAACACTTCAGTCTGCCCTTTACCGATTGAGCTCAGATGACTAGAGGCTCACTGAACAAAACTGCGGTCTTGGCAATGTCATATGTGCTTGTGGAGATAATGCGCACATTGAACTTGCATTGAACCACCCCCAACGTGTTAGCTGTAGCTGTGAAGCTTTGTAGTCAGTTGTAGGTGGGAGTTATTAGAAAATATGCCAAGGTGGCTAAAATCCAAGGGAGCTCATGATGAACACAGAGCTACTGGAGTGTGAGTGCAGGAGCACAGAGAGGGCACAGGCAGTGGGTGAAAAGGTGAAGATGTGGAATTGAGGCTATGCTAGACTACAGGCCAAGTATCAAAGAAGTGATAACTATCATATCTATCTATACTTGGACTGACACAAACAAACAATCATATATCTTGACAGGAGTTATGCATTGTACATTATATACCTTGTAATTTACCCTCAAATATTCTCACATCTTTAGATGGAGCAGCTGGATGGCATGATGCCTTTACTTATTGGCCTAATTCTGAGCTTGACCTAGATCCGAAAAAATGCCAGTGATGCGAGATCACAGTGATGTCTACTACATATCAATCATACACACGAGCTCCTGTCCTGACCCTTCCATATCTGGAAGTATACCGACACTTATCTCATTTGTCCACCAGTCCACCAGATCCACAAAGTCCACGGCTTTTGGTGGACTTGGGATTTTCTGTTTGAAACATCACAAAGCTTTTGATGGGTTACCTAGGACTTTTGTGATTTTGATACTCTGTAAGGGTTTCCAACTGCTTACAATTTCTTCCCGCTTTTGGTAATGCAGTATCCAGTGCACATGGACTTCAAAATTGCCCCAGACTGTCGAACAGCCTCAATTATGAATATATAAAGGAGAAAAAACACCAATGGTAAGGTTATCTGTGGTACTCTCAGCATTGTCTGTCCAAACTACCCCAAACACTTTCCGCTGTGGCAGAGTCGGACGGCCGAGGTGTGGAAGTCTTTCCCATGGCTGGCTAGACAGCGACTCCATCAGCAGCATTATTCCCAGCACTTTTATCACTTACAGCTTAAACTGGTTCAAATACCAGGGCTGTATCGAAACCTTTCACTCATTTGACCAATTGAACTACTAACTACATTTTTGCTTACCACATTCTTTCGCAGATTTGATTACACTTCTTGCAGGCGCCTAACCAGCGTCTAATAGACTTGGAGTCATTTTATTCAGATTTTGGAAGTTCATTGATGCAGTGCAAGATAAGCTGTTCAATTTTGCATTTCAAAGCAAGTCCCAAACCATTTATGGGCATCTTCTTCATCCACTTCATTCAACATCTCCAAACTGTGCGGCAGACATCGGCTGTGCACACGCTGTAGCAAAACATGCCAACCAAAAGGGACAATCTCACATCATTAGTCAGCATGGCTGGGTTTCTTGGTGGTGGTGACATCCTTTATATACATCTTACATATCATTTCTTTCACAGGGGTTCCAGCAGCAAAATGGATTCTGAAGTCTGTGGTTGGTAGGTCATGCTCATGAGAGTGTCCTTGGGCCAGACACTGGACTGTTGGTGGGCAGTTCCTTAGCTCATGATGCATTGACTGAGCTATTGCTTTTATTGCATGCCACGGATGGAGGGGTCTATCAGTTGTTAGGATTCCTGGCTATTGCCTTGACATGGGCTATATACAATTTTGTAGATATTGCAGCCCTGGCGGTCCAAGAGAATGGACGCACTGGGTGATTAGGTAAATCTGTTTGTATCAGGCCATTGTGCCAAACATGCCACGTTTTGGCGCCTCAGATCTCAGTGTATCTGCAAACCCTTCGTCGCATTTCTTCTCTTTGGGGTATCGGAGCCCCTGAGCAGTGTTTACCTCGTATTTTTAGGCTGATCAGCTCAGTAAATCGTTGTCATCCGACATTCTACCATTCAATTGCACGCCTCGGATCTGTCGGGTTCCTCTTCTTGGTTTCACTGAGAAGAAAACTTAACCAATCAATACCCACGGTTGCACGTCTGCAGCTGATTTATACCACCTCGCTTGTGTCTCAGGCGACATGCCCATGACTCATATCACTACAAATCCACTGTTATTCATCTTCATACTTAGATACCTACGATACATCATTTCCCACCGTACCTTATTGTTTTCTTCTTTTCCCCACATTAGCCCTCCATCCTTCTTTCATTGTTATTTGACCTATAATAAACCGCACTCCGGGGACATCTCCCTACCACACTGAGTCAATGAGTGAGCTGCTTTTCATCAGCCACAGCCACCCTGCGTTACAAAAATGGACATTAACTGATACATCCACAGATGCTGTTCCACATCTTGGCGGAGTTATTCACGAAATAGTGTAAATTATCTCAGTGTTTAGCCTGCGATTGCCGCTGGTAGACTTCAACTTCTTGGGCAATTTCATAAGGCCCTCATTGACAAAGGTGAATTCTTTTTGTGTGAAATCCGGCTGAATGTTATTTCCCCACAATTTTCGTCCCCAAACTGTCCCAGAGTGGGAACTCCATGCATTTCCTTGAGTATTGAAGATTGGGAGTGGAAGCAGTAAAATGAGTTCAAAATATGCAGCACTTTCAACAGTTGAACCTGGAATTTGTTTCAGTTTCTGTGAAATCTAGGGGAACCTTTTCACCACAATTTTTGTGATAATTTGTTCATATTCATAAAGCAATCTAATTGTTGTCCTTCCTAGTTTAAGACCGTAATAGTTTTGATCTGCTAATTAAAACTCAAATTGACCAGCCTGTTTATCGAGAAGCTTGCTTTCATAGACCGGCTGAATTCGAGCATAGTTCAGCACGAGAAAGGTAGGTGGCAGATCAGACAAGTTACTGGCGTAGTGCGTAGACTAATGAAGGGCATCTACGCTACCACAAGGTCTATATACGAAGGTCATGTACTCCTACAAAAGGGTTTTATCGAAGACATGATGGAAGGAAACAGAGGTAAAGGAACATGAGTCGCTGTGCGTACAGAAAGACTGAGTTTAATGGGGCACGAAATATGCCAAAAGAAATATACTAATGAGAAGAATAGTAAGTGATTGTGTTAGTAACGGGATAGCCCGGATAAGCGGCTCAGAGAGAAAGAGATGTTTCCGTTGTAACAGTATAGCTCCTGCACATAGGAAAGGCAAGAAGTGGAGGCTAATCACCGATCCAGCGCCAGATTTCACCGATGGAGCTGACCCCCCAAACCGTGCCATCTGCACCTGCGCCAGTGTCTGTTAGGGCGCCAGGGATCTGGACCCAGGGGCTGCTGTCATCGCCGGTGTAACGAAAATTTTCGTCATTAGGGGCGACTCCCCAGACACTGGTGCTCGACCCGACGGAGATTTGATCGAGTTGACCGTTAATTTTGACCCAAGGAAATCCTTCATCCCCGGTGTAGCGCCAGATGTCGCCGATAGAGATTGGTGCTCGACCCGGCGGAGATTCGGTTGAGTTGACCATCAATTTTGACCCAGGGGATTGCGCTGCTGGAAACCTATGTGCTGGTTAGAAGGTGAGCTGTACAGTTCCATAGAAAGCCCCACCTTGACCGCCGTATTCTGGGTAGCGCACAACGCTAAGAAGGGCACCACTGTTGTAAAACCAAGAGGGGCGGAAAACTTCATGGCTCAAAATGTATATCGGGGAGTTCGTCTTGCGCTTGATTGTGTATCATACCCCCTCACTCGTCCGGGTTAAATACAGTGCAATCGGTGCCGAGCGCTATTGATAACTGCGCAACTACCGACACTGACCAAGAGGTTGCTGCACAAGGAATTCCGAACAAAGAGCAAAAGTCAAATCTCAACAGTTGAGCGACACAAGAAATGTTGTTCCTTGGAGGTGGCACAGACAGTCCGACACCCTTCGGTCATGCGAAGCATAACAAGAGCATGCGTCGAAGACGGAAAGGCCACGGAGGGCAAGTGAAAGGTGGATTTGGAATGCCAAGTGGCCGACATCTGTCTCTCTGTTCGTTAAATGCCGACTGTCTGTTGCTTATGGACTTCGGAACCCGGACTTTCGTCGACGTCTTTAGCGGGCAAGCTGTCCCCAGAATCACATTGGTCCCAGGGATATTTCCAGACTCGCCCCGTCACCAGGGAAGCAAGTGCGTCGCTCATGCAAGGGAAGCCAATGTTTGACAGGTTGTATGCACTTGGGCCATGGCTGCGGAGCGGGCGGGGCCTGGTCGGATAGCAAGATTCCAAAGCCTCAGAAATGGTTCATAGGGCGCCAAAGAACGGGTTATGGACGTCCCTCGAAAGGCGTAAGCGGCTTGACCAACCGTACATACCTCAAGCGTTGCCGCGGTCGTGTGTAGCAGGAAAGCTCATGATCTGGGCCTGTTCTACTCAGCTGAGGACTAGTATGCCTGTCGCCGTCCAAAAACGTGGACCGATTGCACGGTACATCCCGATTAAAGAAGGGACGCGGCCACAGATGCACGGCGAAGCTGAAGGTCCGATGTCCGCAGCATTGCGTTGGTACAGTGCCCGTGTAACTTAGGTGCTGATGTGCAGGACAAATGGTTTTGCTGAGTATGCATACCGATGAGACCGATGCTTTCGCGTGCAGTTCCTGCTACAACCAATACAATCACTGAAGCAGGCGGAATGTACCTGATTTCCTGCAGCTGGCGGACAGGTGGTAGGAATGTGGTACCAAGGCATCATTGCACAATCACCGGGGAAGCATACATACCGGAGGCAGGCCGCCCCATTGCCGCGCACCCAGATAAATTTGACCTGTCAGCTTCCGCTCCAGTCGCTGCGTGTAACAGACATGGCTTTGTCTGCATCCGAAACCCGCTGGATCAACCATTCGACGCCCGCGCTGCGGACGTTGTTCAGTTTCTTTAGAATCGTTTGAAACCTATTCTTAGTACACGAAGTAGTTAGCTTTTTAGGCGCAAGGACACTTGATACAAATCTTACCTATCTTAAGATATACAAGGGTCTGGTCGGCCGCTTCGCGGCCTCCCACGCCCTTCAGAGTCCACTATCAGACTGACCGTGGACTTGGATTGAACTCCTGAGCTTGAGTACGATCTCCTGCTTGCGGCGGAAAATTCACGGACATTTATAACTTAATTTGACAAAGAAGCTGATCGAGGGTGATTGTGGGAGTATCGGCGTGCTCCCGATGTCAGCCGTGAATGCCCGGGTGTGTCGAGCCGATTAGGCCGATTGGCGTGGCTTCGAAGAACACCATAGCCGCGTTCATATATGGGGTCGGAGTTTAAATGGCTTCAGACGGACAGAGAAGCGTAATTTTATAAAGAGGGTGAAACACAAAGTAGTTACGAGTTTCTTTAGCTTTCTTGAATCATATACTTCATCCACTCACTTCAGACTGAACATCATCGATTTTTGAAGGTTCTTGCGGGGTCACCCAGACTTCACTCGATGCGGACCTTTCATTTGATCACTGTATACTAGAAGAGTGGGAGTGGGACCGGGCCACTCCCACTCTTCCCAAGTCCCACCAGTGAAGCTCATAGCCTTCAACAGTGGAAGTGATACCGTCAAGCAACCAGAGTGTGACAGAATTTGGTGCCTTGCTGATTCCTCCTAGTCTCTCGCAGCCAGCCTTCACAAGGGTATGATCTCGTACCTCGATCGTATTCCCGCTACCGTAAGGTACGAGTCTTAGAGAGCCTGATTTTTCGATTTTGGCCGTGCATCACATTTTCGTCAGCATTTTTCGCGTAATCACCTTTTCTCTCCGCCAAATTGTGACGGCTTGCTCGTGCCGTTGCCCATGCCGGTCAATTGCCGTCAGGGAACTCATAATCCTGCTTACTTTTGGAGCCGTGACACTGACAGGCAAATGGCAGGTACCTGAATGTTGTAGGGCTGCACGCTGCTGCACACCAGCGCCGTCTTCACAGGTGAGACAGGTGCCATGAAAGGCTGACAGGCCCGTCCCGTCAGGACCTCGGCGGATCCAAATTAACGGGACGGGTACAGGCGGCAAAAATTCCGAACATACTCGTCTCATGACGGCCGTTGACGGCCGCAGACGGCACTCCACACAAATGACAAGAATAAACCTACCTGGGAGTCAATCCAGACTGCTATGTGGCTTTATCTGGCAATGCGACACTTGAACCACCGGGTTTGACTGATACAATTAAAATACAAGCAATATGATTATGAGATACTGAGCACCCATTGGCATCCTCGGCCCGACTTATCCCGCATTACGATGATCTGTAAAATACCAGGTCGACAGTTCTAGCTGTTTAACAACAGGAACGTATATTTCCTCTGTATAAAGCTCTCGCCATCCAAGTTTGAGTACTCTGTGTTGAACGGACTCAGTAGTTGAAAAGGGTGTCGTGGAGGTAAGGTTGCAACACGAGTGCGTGGGTCCTGCAGACGATGCCATCCAACATTTTCACTCAATACCAGAGAAGGAGTCTGTAGCCAAAATAGAAATTCTCCCGGAAAGAAAAAATGGCCATTTCCCAACTAGAAATGATGGGCCCGGCTATCTTGGGCTGGTTGAATATTCCTTCTTTGCCCCAGAATTTGTTCTCTCATATAGATTCGTACTTATGCACCATAGAGTTGCAACAGAAAGTTCAATTGCATGCACCCAGGCTCCATACCTCTGAAAATAAAATAATATTTGGAACTGTCTACCCTAGAGAATACCACGAATATGAATATTCACCAAAACCTCCAAACTGATATTCGCATTCGTACGAATATTGATGGCAAATATTTGTTGCTTAGTCAGCAATATTCACGAATATTCATGAATATGAATACTCAGTAAATACATTGAGAATTCGGGGGCTTAGCAGCCACCTATGAGTTGCTAAGAGCACTTTTATGCTATCCTGTGAGTTTAAACATTGTCAAAGACTCTTACAAGCCCTTGTCTTGCATGTTCAACCATTTGATTGACCATCACACTTGCTGTGTTCAACCTGTCAAGCAGTTGTCAAAGTAAAGATGTCTCTAAAGTGGTTGGTTTGCATATGAATTACAGATCTAGTTGGTGTAAATGAAGTATGTTCTGGTTCCAGAGAGTAGATGTTTTAAACAGACCCAAATTTACCATGCTTGATTGAAACATTACAGCTGCAAATATTCGCGAATATCAACTTTCCTGAAAACTGATATTCGCATTCGCATGAATAGCACAGCCACAGCCATTGGCGAATATAAATATTCGCTATTTGCAAATGTATACTCCCGAATATTCATGATACCTGATATTTGTGGTATTCTCTAGTCTACCTGTTGGCGGCCGTTTTGTTTCCTTTCCCACCCCGTCACCTACGCTCCAAGAGCCAAAGGACAGCCACCATTTTGCCGGACTGTTGGTGTTGCGGACGCAAAAATTTACAGCCATCCCCATTTACGGGACAGTGTGCAGCCCTAGAATGTTGCCACTACCTTCCAGTAAACCAGCGCTACAGAAGATGCCCTGTAACCGTAAAGAAGTTTACCAGTTATACCACGGAATGTTGGGACCCATACCCTTACCGTAACCGCCCATTACAGCTGTAAGTGAATTTCCCTAGGGTGTTTATTGACTTCTGGTTCTTTTTTTTTTTTTTTTTTGGAGGTTCAAAATGATTCTTTTACCTGTATGATTGTGTCCGTGGATGATAACGAGACTTGGCTTTGTGCAGGATCAATCCCGTATAAACCCATCTTAAAACGGCGGCATTTTCAGGTAAAATCGGCCATACGGCCATACAGGACCAGAGCGTAACTTGTTTTATGGCCCATCTCCCTGAAGACGGGAAGGTTAGAGGTAAGGGATTTCACTTGGATTTCAACAAGTCCAGTGCAGATCGGGGAGAGTGCATTGAACAAACATTGTTGTGTCCTGGGATTTGCAAGTCCAAATCTGCTTGATCAGATTGATCTCCTTGTGACGCATTGGCAAAACTTACTCGCTGTTTATTTTTGCTCTTCCCACAGTCCTCACCATCCTCTCCCTGCCTGAGCCTACACCTTCCACAGCCTGTCCCATTGCAAGACCTGTCGGATTCATGCTGCCCTCGCTGAATGCGAGAAAGTGACCAGATGTGCTTGACTTTGGGCACCTCAAACTCGCATAGCACAGTCAAACACCCTCAACAGCCTCCTCAAACACTGCAAGCTCTCAAGCCATCAAGCTCCTTCAGCACCTCAAACTCAACCTTTCCATCAAGTGTATGTCAAACCTTCTGTCTCTGAATCTGGTTACATGATTCTCTTATTCCACCAGCGGTGGTTTATGTTACTCACAGCTAGTTGGGACCATGGTTTTTGGTAGTCTCTCATAGACAGACACTACAACAAATGGGTGCTCGTACCTTGCATGTTGTGATTTCTGGCTAATTGTGGGTTCTCACTCATTCTTGCTTTGTTTTGGTAGCTCATAAATTTCGATAGAGTTACTTTTTATTGCGGCTTTAGACATGAATCGGTACCTCAGTACTCGGTATATTAGCATATATATACATATTCTTTCAATCATCTTGGGATGACCCATCTGCTGCCCATTGCTGCACTTATAATTACTTCTTTGACACCCACATTCCAACTACATGCTACTAGTACTTGTGAGGAAAAACAGATCTTCCTCACCCCAACTCACAGTCCTTGTGTGTATTGCTCTCTGCCCAGCATTTCCCGTGAACTTGAGGCTTTTGCGCAGTTGAAAGCACCCTGGCAGTTGAACTGTACAGCTTGCGATTAAAGGAATAAATTGGCACCACGACCATCTTCCGGCCTTACTGATGTTGATCTACTTATGTTCACCCAGCGGGCGATGGCCTACCTTTTGTTACAGCTAATGTCAGTACCAAGGGCCGAACCTTTTCCCCTAAAACAATGAACATGCTGAAAGAGGAACAAGGAAGAGACCAATGAACTTGCCTAGCAATAGGAACACGATCTTGTAGAGCAACTCTTTTTTGAATGGTGTTTGGCCCATTTGCTTGGCAATAAGAGTGGTGCAGACATGTTCCGGAGGCGGCCGGCGTGCAGATACTATGCAGTGCTCACGGTTGAGGTCTTTTAATTTTGTTTTCCTGCAATTCATGTCTGAAGAAATGAACAGCGATAACAGTGATACACAAACCCGATGCTATAGTTGTATTTCATGCGCAGGATGTCGAATATACAGGCAAAGAAGTTCCGTGGCAGTAAGTTGTGTATGGTTGGTCATAAACTTGCGACTAAGGCCAGTTCAAAGCTCTTGCCTCTGCTCTTCCCCCTCTCAAGTCCCAATTCCGTCCTATGGGCACCTACACCAATGTTTTCGTTGCTTCAGCCACCATCGAGGTTGAGGATGAAGCTGGTGTGGTCAACACAACCTCCCCTGATCTAGACGACCCTGAGTTGATAGTTGAGAAGTGTGAGATTGCTCAGGAACTTGTGGGCAAGGGAATGTCACAGTATGTGTACAAGGTGAGCTTACAATGTGTTAAAAACCGTTGAGCTTTCCAGTAACTACATATGTACTGGGAATAAAGCCCAATTCAATTCCACTCGGCCGAAATCTGCCACAAAAGAAATCTTGACTATTTGACAGACGGGGATTGACTTCACAAAAGAGGATGGGAGGCCGCGAAGCGGCCGACCAGCCCCTTGTAAGTAAAAAAAATATCTATTGCCTGTCTTGCGCTTCTTCGAGGCAGATTTCTTCGGTTTCTTCGATGTACTATTTCGGACCAGGTAGTTGGCCACCCTACCTAGTTGGCCACTTGAGGGCTCGAGAGTCAGGGATGGATCATTATGACTGGGCATAATGTACAAACAAAGTGCGACCCCCAACGAATGTTCAGACCAAATTTTAGCCGAAAATGATGGGTTGATCGAAGGCTACAGCATCGCAGATCGGGATCCGAAGCGTGGGGGACATCAATTTCTTGATGTCGGACCGCTCGCCTCACTTGCCCTCGCCATTTCTCAACCATTTCCTCACCGATCTACGACCTTTGGGGCTCGTTCTGACCCCCCGATGCTGGGCCTCTCTCCCCAATGCTCCCACATGGAAATGGACCGGAATACCCCTCGTAAAGCACTCAGGAATGCACGACTGCTTTTTTAGGTCAGTCATACTGGCTACCGTCGTGGTACATGACACACCCATGCTATTGGTCTGAAACCAGACAAAGTACTTTTCACTATACAATGCTTCATTCTGAGAGGTATTTTGAGATTTTATCTATTCATTTCTGATCGCTCTGGCGGCCACTATCTCAAATCATCCAATTTCAATCTCGGTAATAGTCGGATTTTTTGAAGGAGTTACCAGCATCTTGGAATGGAGTTGGGAATTTATATACGTCTCAATACGTCCCATTAAGTAGTCTGAATCTTAATTTGACCCATCTCGGCTTTTTTCCGAGTTGCAGACCTTCGTTCATCTCACAGCCCCAGTTTTGAGAGTTTTCCCTCGGTCAGAAGCAGGTATTCCAACCATTTCTATACCTCATATCTACACTAGAACTATTTCAAATAGTGACTATAATCTTTATCTATCATGACAAGTGCAGGCTCCCGCCACTTGAGAGCGCAACACGTAATTTGGCGGGGTGGCCAACTACCCTGTTATTTGGCCATGTTGGACTGCCGGTCAAAATAAATTCACTATGGACTCAAATCCTCGAATATTTCGGTGCATGTGTACTCAAAATTTTCGCAAGATGTATGCGCTCATTTTGGGCTAGTTTTAATGGAACCTGCCCCGGGAGAAGACGAAGGCTGCCGCATCAATGCTTAAGTGGCCAACTTCCTGGTCGTAAATAGTAGACTGCGCAGCCTGGGTTCATCATGGTAAGCACAGCAGAATACTCCATTGTCATGACGATCTCGTGGTGTGGTAACGCGGGATTTGTGAGCCAGGTTCCGAACATCATGACCAGACGCCGCCAGTTGCGCCACATTCCAGACCTTGTAATTTATCAAGAACATCAACGACCAGTTCTGTGCGTGGTACTTCACGCACGCCCATGATGTCGTCGTCCTTGTCTCATAGATTCATATTGAAGGTGATCCAGATGTGCACCCGAATATGCGATCGATGTTCTGTGTGCTCCTTCTCCCGCTACCTATGATGTCGCTGTCCAATCAGAATGCCAACGGCGGGAGAGGGAACATATACAGCACAGTGAAATGATGGAATGCTATTCCAGTCGTCCAGTCGCCGGTCTTGGTTGTCCAGCCAGCCGCCCACACCGCCGCACTTTTCCGCGCTGCTCGCTGATGCACATCGCGAGCCACGACACCACCCTGAATCAAGCCAGGAACATCGCACTTTGCCCAAGGAACATGTTGGTGATGTCCGATGTTGAGCAATGTTCTGGGGCTCTAATCTATATTTTTCCTTCGTAAAGCTGCGTACCTGCGCTGGATGTGCCCGCAGCGCGCTGTGCTTGTCTGGCTGTGTGCACATGTTGCACCGCGTCCGGGGATTGTACGAGCGTGCTCAGCTGCTCGTGCATGAGCACGGCCCGCTGACGACGGCGCCTACGTGGCCCGCTGTGGCGCCTGAGCGCTGCGTTTCCGGGCGCTCAGTGCGCGGTTTCGTGCTCCCCACGCATGTGCTAAGCCTAGGACGATTAGCGTGTGGTGACCTGCCTACATGAGCGGCTGTAACTGTGCTGGAATGCTCTGATCGTGCAGTGCGCTCTCTTCCCCAGTGCACAGCGTACGATGCACCTTCCAGTTTCCTCCACCACCCCGCCGTCCCACCCGCATGCATGGATTGCCACATACATAGATTTCCTTTGATACCTGTGGCAGCATGTGCATCCCATACATTATGATACACTGTCCTTTTATGCTTCATCACGTTCGCATTTAATTTAGATTCTCATGCACAATCTAAACGAGGTAGCACCCCTGCAATATATAATTTTTTCATGAATTTGGAATAATGTTTTGTGCTCATCGTTGTCGACGACGCTGAGACTGTTTGATCGTTGTCTTCTAAATGCGGATGCCTGAGCACGTCGCACAGCACGATGGTGGCCCTGGAAAGCAGGCCATAATTCACACCAATAGATGAGCGAGAGTTGAGGTATCAAAACAGGTCTGTAACCATGGGAGTTATTACATCAGGTCACTTTGGAGGGCACCAAGGTTTGATATATAAGCCCCTCACACTGTGGTGCTCTAAGTGACTTATTCATGCGAAACAATCCAAAAATTAGCACAAATCAGAATCAAAAGATGAGTACAACGCTGAGTAACTTATGCGGAACAATCCAATAATTAGCACAAGGGCTGAAACACATCAGAAGAGGGAGGCTAGGCTGCAGTCCAACCTTACCCCAGTGATCAGGTTGACTGTACTATTCGATTTGCTGTCAATGAACATGGCCTCACTGGTTACTTCCCCTCAATTGGATTCATTTGGACAAGGGAGCTTACCAACCTATAATATGGAAAGATAGTGGTGATTTTGGTGGGTTCCATCTTTGATACCGGGGCTTGAAACACTACTGCGCAACAGAGCCTGACATGATCAGCATAGCATATTGTGAAGAATATCAAGGGATCTGGATAATCACTCAGATGAATGCCACATGGGAGATCAAGACAAGGATAGCAGCGAATGAAAATGAGATCTCCACAGGTGAGTTTAAGATAAAACCTGCACCTCTTGCAAGCATACTTCCCACAACCACAATGACCCCAAACTGCACTTCTGCTCAGGCCCGACTGGAAGACATTAGAATATGCATGGCTGTGACAGCCAAAACTCTAGGACTACTTGCCAGTAGTGCAAAGACCCCCTTCATGGAGGCAATGTCCAACACAACTCAGTCTCTCCTGAAAAATATACAGGTGACTATGTATTGAATTTGACTTGCTGCCAATCTCAAATGGTTGTTTCAGATTGTGAAGCAAAACAAGGATGATTGTATCCAGTTGATGGAGAAAACTCAACAACTGCTGGAGGCAATCATTGCTGTGCACATCAACTCGGAGACTGATGGAGAGTTCCCGCCCAGTGTACTCAACAATATTGGGAACTTTACACGGTACATTGCTTGTGCAACTCTCTATTATGATTCACCATTGCTTAGAACACTTCATAAAATTCACACCTTCGTTGAAGCCCAACAAAGTGGTAGCAAAGTCAAGATTTTCTTTCATCAAAGTGAAATGAGGGCCCTGCTCAAGGACTGTAAAGCAGGACGGCAAGAAGGATTTCAGAATTTTCAGGTATGTGGACTACCTCTCAGAAATACAGCAGATTTTTTTTTTATAAATGCACAGATCAAAAATGCTGATCTCATGAAATCTATTACAGCAATGCAGGAGGATGCATCGAGGACACAACAAGCAGTCCTCATCATGGCTGAAGCTCTTTCTGATGCCTCCAATTCAGACAGAACATCCTCTGTACATCCATTTCAACATGTATCAAAGATTATGTGCTAATATTTTGAAAGATGAGCAGGTTTCCTGGTACCTATGCAAGGTACATATTGTCTCCTAATCTCAAAATATTCAGGTTTCTTCATATATCACAGTTCCACCTCAATCTCTATGCTGCCATCAGAGCCAAAGATATTTCATGGTCATGACACAGAACTAACCAAGATTCTTGGGCTGTTTAACCAAGGCACTCCCCGAATAGCTATCTTGGGTGCAGGTGGGATGGGTAAAACCAGCCTTGCCAGAGCAGTTATCCATCACACAGAAATTGTGTCAAGATATGCACAATCTCGGCACTTTGTTGCCTGTGATTCTGCAGCAAACAAGGTGGAACTTGCTACACTTGTTGGAGCACATTTGGGACTCCAGCCTGGAAAAGATCTTACTCAAGCAATTGTCCACCACTTTTCCAGTAGCCCATCAAGTCTCTTGATCCTGGATAGTCTTGTGACAGTTTGGGAACCAACTGAGGTTCGTCCTGAGATTGAAGAATTTTTGTCCCTTCTCACAGATGTAGATCATCTGGCACTGGTAGTGGGTGCACAGTCGATTCATTCTACAGTCTGCTGACTTTTGTTTAGATTACAATGCGAGGAGCAGAACGACCAATCAAGGTTTGTTGGAGCCACCCATTTCTGCCTCCACTGGAGCCCCTAGACCAGGAAGCAGCCCTGAAGACATTCATAGATATTGCTGATAGCATACATGAACCTACAGAAGTCAAAAAAGTTCTTGCTCTGACTGACAACATGCCCCTTGCCATTGACCTTCTGGCCTAGTGTTAGGCACGGGTACAGGTAAACCCACGGTGTTACAGGTACAGGTGTCACGGGTATGGGTACAGTAGTTGGATTTGGTGATACCGTGAGAACCGTCACCCGTGGGAATACCGTAGCCATAATACTGTGGAAAGCCAAAAAGGTGGTTACACTGAGATTTGAGCCACAAAACATTTTTTATACCAGAGTATAACATTGAATTGAAGGCAGGCAATGTTGTGTTGAGTTGAATTTTTTTTTTTCTTTTTCTCTTTTTTTTTTTTTTTTTTTTTTTTTTAAAAAAAAAAAAAAGTCATGTGACCACAGGGACAGCCTGTCCCTATTAGACGCCCATATTAAGCTCCTTTGGCTAATATCCCACAGCCCAGTGTTTTTTAAGCTCCTTTGACTGAAACTGACAGGAGAAAAAAAACACTAGGCTGTGGAATATGGGCGTCTAAAAGAGACAGCTGTCCCTCTGGTCACGTGGTTTTAAAAAAAATTAAAATCAAACCAAAAAAACTTAACACAACATTGAAATCAAGCCTGAAAGTGATCTGTTCAAGATTCTATGTGTTAATACTACCTATCAGGACATTGATTCAATAGACAAATTTAAATACCACAGTTAAATACCATGGTAATAGGGAAATAATTGATGGTATACCATGGTACTGGCAACCACGGTGGTGAGGTGTGTACCATGGTTCCATACCCGCCAAACCGTACCCGTTTGGCTACGGGTATGGTAACCCGGGCCACGGGTGCGGTTCTGGGCCAATCCACCCGCGGTACCACCCGTGCCGAACCCTATTCTGGCCAATCTGGCAGATACAGAAGGTTGTTCCACTGTGCTATCCTGCTGGGAACAGGAAAGAACATCCCTGATTTCAGATGGATTTGACAAAAGATCCAACCTTGAATTATCTATTGCATTGTCTCTGACTAGTCCCAGGCTCAACTCCCTACCCCAGGCCACAGAGCTTCTAAGCCTCCTATCTATGCTCCCTGATGGACTGTCAGATGCAGACTTGATTCAAAGCAACCTTCCGCTTGATAATATTCTAGGATGTAAATCTACATTGATTGGAACCAGTTTGGCCTACAGGGATCAACAAAAACGGCTAAAAGTTTTGGCTCCAATTAGGGAGTATATGCAGAGGATTAAACCCCCTGAAAATCACCTCATTCAACCTCTTCTCAAATATTTTCTGGAGCTCCTTGAGTTTGATCGAGAACACTATGGAACTTTGTCAGGTTCAAGTACAGTTGCTCGGATATCATCACATCTTGCAAATATTCAAAATGTGCTGCGTAATGGGCTTCAAGAGGGTCATCCAAACCTAAAGGATAGTATTTACTGCACATGCTATCTTAATGCATTCAGCCGAAACCTTGGGCAAGACATTCTCACTCTGATCAGTCCAATCTGGTATCTGTTTCCACAACCTCGAGACTATTCACTGGAGGTTTTTGTCATGACTGAGATGATAAGCTCATGGTGGTATTCTGAGCTATTTGATACACAAAAGTTGATCTCTCAGGTGTTGGAACTGTTTGAGCTGTTTGATGACACAGATATCAAATGTATAGTATATTTAATGAATTCTGTTCTTTATGACTCATGAATTCATCCAGGCAAATTCTACATCCAAGCAGGAAGTTATTATCAAGGACACAAGAATGATTCTTTCAGTGCCACAAAATTTTACCAGAGTGCTATATCTATGGCAATTTCAACTGGAAATAGCACTCAACATGCTCAGGCATTGTATCATGTTGCATGGATGAAGTGGCAGCTTGGTGATTACTCTGCTGCTCAATCCATTGCATACAAGTCCCAGCAGCTTGGCATGAGTAACGGAAATTTTTACCATGAAGCACAGTCATTACGTATAACCGCTGCCTGTTTGTGCACCCTGGGTAAATGCAGCCAAAGCATCTCCCTTTGCAATAGGGCAATTCTGTGAATTTGTCCAAGGGGGTCTCAACCTGAGGGAAGGATATCTGGTAGATGCCAATATCATACTTTGCACAACCTTACAACTATCATGGGGGAATGCTGCTGACATTGTAGGCTGTTGTCTGGAGGTACTTGCAGATCTTGTTCAGTGGGATGGGTTTCATGGTGTATCACCCTGACCAATAGTCTTTCTTGCACACTCTCTGAAGACAAGAGAGAACCTTGGCATCCATAAAGCTCTCCAGTTCATGGGAGATCTATTCCTCACCCAAGATGATGAGGATACTGCAGTTAGCTTGTTCACTGTTGCGCTGGAAGGATTCACTGATATGGATGTCCATTGGAGCAGAGCAGAATGCATGCTCCATCTTGGAGACATGTCCAAAAGGCATGATGACCTGCTCAAAGCTGTTGAACTTTGGGAAGCAGCCAGACCATTGTTTGAATGATCATCTCAAGCCAAACAGGTCAAGAATATTGATGAAAGACTGGCCAGTGTGGATGAGGATGTGCGAGAACAGCACAGAGCTAATCTGGCTCATCTGGCAGAGCTCAATGCACCTTCTGGGATCGTGGAAGAGGTGGATGATGATGACCTGGAGGTTTCTGATTTGGATCACAAACAAGTCAACTTGGTTGTTATCTGAGTTTCACTTTTCTGGCAGTAGTATTGTGATGATCTATCCAAGGACAATGTGCTTGAAGTATATTTATTTTTTGCTGTGCCTGTATTCAGGTCAAATTATGCTCCTTTTCTCTTTCCAGGAACAATGTGCACAATATGTATTTACAGCGCTTTGCGGTACAACAGGCGCCGCCAGTTTTTCTCAATTTTGGCATATTTCCGTGAGAACAGTCACTACGGGATCAATTTTGATCCAAATTCCTTGGGAATAGGCGCGTTGGAATCGCGCTGCGAATCTGCAGGGGACCAAGTCCCGGCTTTTTTGATCTCATTATGTAACAAAATTTCTTCCGAAAAAATATGGTCTTGAGCAGAAATGATGTAACACTGTGAATACTGGTCCGATTGCTCTAATTCCTGGATATGTTATACGTCTGAGGTGGGACCCTGGGACGGTCCCCTCCTATAAGGAATGCATCAACTAATTTTGATTGGGCACACACTTTTGCAAGGTACATATTTAGGTCCCACCATATATAGACTACTACAAGACAAGGTGGGTGATATTATCCCTGTAAACAGTCAGGACCCAGAGTCCCACCCCAGATGCATAGCATATCCAGGAATTAGAGCAATCGGGCCGGTACTCACGATGCTACACCATTTCTGCTCAAGACCATGTTTTTTCGGAAGAAATTTTGTTACATAATCAGATCAAAAAAGCCGGTACTTGGTCCCCTGCAGATTCGCAGCGCGATTCCAACGCGCCTATTTCCAAGGAATTTGGATCAAAATTGATCCCGTAGTGACTGTTCTCACAGAAATGTGCCCAAATTGAAAAAAAACTGGTGGCGCCTGTTGTACCGCAAAGCGCTGTAAGTTTTGCTGTGTCTCTTGTTTAATGTAGGCCTAAAGGCTGAGGTTGAATTTGAAATTTGACATCGGACGTCAACATCTCGCTTAGCAGTACTGATGGCAACAAATGTAATCAGATACTATCCTCATCCTACAATATAGCCAAATTCTGCGGTAAATGGTCCACCCTGCCGAAATTGTTAATTCTGGGCTTCCCAGAGATTCATAAGCCACAATCGCACATAAATCAAAGTCAAGTGAAACCCAACGAAAGCATTTCTCCCTGAATTCTGAAAGTATATTTCGAAGTTCACAGACCACATTGGGATCCACTGTAATGCCTGCATGGCAAAGCCCAAAGTTCTCGGGATGCTGAAAGACCTCCTCAGGTGCAACACCCAAGGCAAACACTTGTTGCTCTGCTTTCGAGTTTTGTGAGTGTTCCAGTATTGTACAAATTAATTGATGGCATTTTGCACAATTTTGGACCACAGCCAATGAAATGGATGTCGATTTTACATTCAATCAAAAACAATATAACACAAAATTTAACAACGCACATGTGAAGCTCATTTGCAACATTGATGTAGTTCTCCATCTTGCCAAGGAGAATGGCCGCCTTTAAGTCGTGGCCCATGTATTTCAAGAAATAACTCCAGAGTGCTTCAATTGGGATGTTGTCAGAGCTTTTATATGAGCACTTCATCGCAAGTTTCAGAGTATGCTTCTAATTACCTCACCGTCTCCCCAAAACCAATGTGTGTCTCCTCACGCCTTTGGTTCAATATAGTTCCTACCTGTGGCAAAGTAGGTCAAGCTCTCCCGGATCGTTCACCAGATAGCAACTCAGTCTGTCGCACTATTATTGCCCTGGTAATATACTCTGCAGCCCAAAGGTGCACCGCTTTCTTTCTACAGGCCACCGTAAAATAACTGATTGTCATGTTTTCCTGTTGTTTTTCTATCCATTCCCGCCTTTTGTTCTGTGGTGGGTCTATCCTGCACTGTTTTGGATTGCGGGTGTCTGCGCAGATCCAGATGCACTTGCATGTGACCATCGCCGGTCAGATATTGTCTCACAACTGAATCCTTGTTTCTTACGAAATTGAACCAACACCTAAGGAGTCCAGTTGAGTATGCTTCATGTGCAGAGCTCTTTCCTCCTTGAATCACACTGCCTGTCTCTGGCACTGGCTCGCAATGCATTCTGGTTGGTTGTATCCGAATAATTTACAACAAGTCATCGTCTTTTCTTTTTGGTATGTTAACATGTTATGCATATCTGAGAGGCAAGAATGTTGGCTGCTCTGGTAAAAATACATTTCTGCAGTAAACCCAGGACCTAGAATCTCTCCATGGAATACCATCATTGCGCGCTGTTAGCTTATAGTGGTTTTCTCATCTCAGTGTGCTGAGAATCCCCTCCATCTCCTTACTTCCCCTCCATGACTTTGGTCTACCGCACTGGCGCCACACTCTGGCAAGTCATGTATGTTCACTCTGTCAAATCTTCGGGCACATGATAGCAGGCTCTGCTGCTTGTCGGCCTTACCTGCCTTATGTGGCACACCACGGCAACTGCATCAGGAAAATCTCCCATTGCCATTTGTCAACACTTATTTGAATATGCAGAAAAAATCTCAGAATTTTCTGGGAAAATGTGGGAATTAGGTGATTGTCAAAAAATGTCAAATTAGACTAGTCCCCTTAAATTGGCAGAAATTTCCCCACAATTGTTCGAAAATGGCAGAAATAGCAATTTAATGTAGGGGCAATTGGATACTTTTGAGGCTCTTGAAACACAGTTGAAGAGGAAAAAAGATTTTATTGCAGCGGAAGTATACTACAGTAACCAAGTAAAGGACTAAGTATGTCTAAGATTCTATCCCTTCTCTCTCATCTCTCAAAACCGACAACATGACAGCCTTCAATGATCCATGCTAGCAAAGAATGGGTCAACAGAGGAGTAAAGAAGGGCATAATGGATAACACACTTGAACTGCGAATCACAACCTGAAAGCACATTGATGTGAAGCGTCCGTTAAAGGACACAGCTCTGCACACCTATGTTCTGCTGAAGAACTATTTGATGTGGCTCTATCAAACTGATTTCCCCTCTCAAGAAAGAAATCCAGGCCCAAATTGCGGAAACTGAACCGAGGGACCCAGGGAAGGCCATCGAGCAAATAGAATGAGCCTATAAACACGTCAAAAGGTGAAGAACTGAGGCCAGAACATTGGTTCTGCTGAGAATTCACAAGAAAATTCACAAAAAAGATGGTTTCGCCGCTCAAGCAGCCGTCTTCGGGGAAGAAATAAAAATCTGAGGAGGCCATCCCCTGCATAATTTCAACGCCGATCGTTTGATCCTATAGGCAAAACAAACGGAACAGAATTGAGGCCTCAGGGACTGTCCTAGTCGCGAAGATCAAAAAAAGCCCAAAAAGGAAGAAAAAAACAGTCCGCGCCTGTTGTACCGCAAAGCGCTGTAATTGAGACAGAGAAGGAAAACAGGAGAAACCTGAACCAAGGCATTATGAAGCTCTGCATAATTCAGGGACTTGCGGGGTGGTGTTGGTGGAGCACAGATATGGGGCAGCAAGTGCGGAAAGGAGGAGGACCTCTTCAATTACTATTGAGACCGGTGTGAGCGGCGGTACATGACGAACGATGGGAAGACTTACTGAGGCTTTTTGAAGACGGGTGACATGGAATGACACGGTTAGAGAGGCAGGCTTCAGTAGGATGTTAGGACTGAAACTCACATTGTGCTTAGGTATTCTTGCGGCCAATTGAGACTATGAGTGTGGAAGGAGGAGATGGGGGGGAAAGGAAGAAGGATGTTTGATGCTGTTACGCCAGCATCAAAAAGAACCATACTCGCACACACGTGAATTGTTACGTGCTGTAACGGCACGCTACGGCACTGAGCTAGCGCCGTACGCGTACGGGTGCCGTAGTGTTTAGGGTAGGTGCTGTTTTGCGTTAGCTGTTGTCGCACAATGTGAGATTTTACTCTGAAGCTCGCAATCTTTAGAGCTCCTAGATTCCTCCTCAAACAGCACTCAAGTTGCGGCCTCATCATTGGTACGCATCCTTGAGTAATCACTGCGTTCCCACCCCCCGTAGACAGAGGTTTGTCTACCCACCCTAGACAAAGGGTAGACGGACCCCTTTGTCTACCTGTGTCTATGTAATATAGACACAGTTGGTTCACCAATGTCTACATCAATCTAAATCGGTCTACCTCCTTCCATTCACCTAGACTGACGTACACCGACGTAGCCGCACACAGGTAGATGTAGACACATGGACACCAAATGTGAATGCAATTAGTTCCAGGACCCTTGAGTTGATTCAGAATGGAGGCGAGGATTTGGGTGAAGAGGATCAGTAGTTCATAGATGATGGCCGACTTGTCTGATAGCCGAGAGCTGTGCACGCTTGGCAACGGCGCTTGATGGCAAATGCCGGCAGAGATGCATAACGAGGGTACTGCCTGACCTATGCAATAGAGCGCCAGAAATGGCCCCAAATCCATGTTATGAGGTGTGTCTACGTGCATCAACAGTGTAGACGCAGGTCCGCATATGTAGCCGACGGTTCGTCTACGCCAGGTAGCCGGATGTGGACGGACGTAGCATAAGCTAGCCGGACATCACGGCATACACAGAGGTAGCCGCGCATAGCCTCATGTAGCCGCATGTCGCCGCATGTAACATAAGCTAGACAGGGGTCTGTCTACAGGGGGTCGGAACGCAGTGAATACAAGCCGCCAAATTGCGGTGGATTTGAGTTTGTAGTCTGAAGACGCCACCTTGTTGAGTGTCCACCGAGCTTGAATGCTCTTGACACCGTATTTGGTGGTCGGTCGGAGAATCACAGCCACTGGCCTGGATTAATGTGAGAAAATGCTTGACAATTTCTGCCGATTGTTCACAATTGACACCATTCACACCGCCGGTTCCTCAATTTAGTGGGCATTTAAGTTACCTACGCTTCCTAAAGTATCTTAATACTTATAAATATGCCATAAACTCAAATTTATATATGGGATTTATGGCTTGACTAAATCTAATCACTAATCTAATCTATCAGAATACAAATCAATGTCCACTAAACTCCAAGTATTGTTACACCTTTTGCCGACAGGGAAATGCAATACAAAAAGTAGAGAATAAATCATGTTGAAATGAGTTGTGAAACAAAAGATATAAGGGTAGTCTGTATGCTTGTCTATACTTTGGATTTTGAATTAAGTTTAAAGGAAGATTAAATGAGATGTACAGATTCCCATTTAAAAGTGTATTAAACTAGATATTAAACTTCAGGCTTCGGACACCTTTAAACACATCTGCGGATGGTCTGCAGATGGTCTGCAGATCATCGTCACCCACTGAAAAAATGCAAAAATGGCAGGATGACGATGATCTGCAGACCATCTGCAGACCATCCGCAGATGTGTTTAAAGGTGTCCGAAGCCTGAAGTTTAATATCTAGTTTAATACACTTTTAAATGGGAATCTGTACATCTCATTTAATCTTCCTTTAAACTTAATTCAAAATCCAAAGTATAGACAAGCATACAGACTACCCTTATATCTTTTGTTTCACAACTCATTTCAACATGATTTATTCTCTACTTTTTGTATTGCATTTCCCTGTCGGCAAAAGGTGTAACAATACTTGGAGTTTAGTGGACATTGATTTGCATTCTGATAGATTAGATTAGTGATTAGATTTAGTCAAGCCATAAATCCCATATATAAATTTGAGTTTATGGCATATTTATAAGTATTAAGATACTTTAGGAAGCGTAGGTAACTTAAATGCCCACTAAATTGAGGAACCGGCGGTGTGATTATGGGATTACCGGAAATTACGAACAAAATGTCAACAATTGGTAATGGGGTTTTTTCCTGATGTGGCTGCCTGGCTTCGGAGTGGCAGTCTCTCCCGCTGCCACATCACCAATTGATCACCAAGCAATCCTTCGGCATTGATGGCATGTGACCTCACCTTCCTAACAAACTTTACACTGGCGCTATCATTGACAGATGGCTCCACTACCCCGAAACAAAGGCTGCTGCAGTGAATAAGTAGGCGCATATTCAAGTACGCATCAACTCAACTCAGTTCAGTTCACGAAGTGTGTGATAATTTACATGATATCGCGCTCCCAGTCACCCACCTTTTCGGTTGCAGAAAGAAAGGGAACGAAAGGGAATGAGAGGCCGCAAAGCAGCCGACCAATCCCTTGTTGTATGTTATAGAAACGTACCTCCCGTTGATTCCACATGATCAGGATACAAATGACCAATTTTGAAAGCACACCTCGCATTGGGTACTACTGTCAAGTGGAGAGTCTGTAAAAAGTAACTTATGTGAACTTACTTGTACTTTACTTGCCCCTTTCAGCACAATGCCACAAGTTAACTTAAGTTAACTTAAGTTTTCCCACGGGTACTGAAAGTAACTTGAACTTTACTTGGCGAGCAGCCAACTTCCTGCGGTCTGGGATCGATCTCTTGGCCATATTTTCGTCTTTTATCAAGGATATGGTCGTCTAATTATCCATATGAACAAAAGAAACCACCCATTTGATTTTGAACAGACTGCGGCATATGTCTGCAAGTCAGTCCGGAGTTTGGAGTTCCAGGTTACTTTAAATCACCGGATAACATGGCACCTCTATTGCATTGTCAAGCAGGAGAGTGTGCTTGTCATCTGTCCGCTATTCCCGGCCACAAAGCTAAACATATCACTTTACTGGGAGTTCTCTATAGCTGCGATGTTGATGCAAGACCTTGCGACTGAATTTCACCAGGTGGATTTTGTGCTTGGTCTCAATTGGTTAGAAGACGAGTTCACCATGTAATTAACGAGATGTTACACCCAAACTTGATGTGTTAACAACACATTGAGGAACTGCGACACTGCAACATCATCGGTGGTGGCGGTAGGTGTTGGCGTCCCATAACTCATTTAATACGGCTTTCCCCAGCTATAAGCAATACTGAGTGGGCTTGAAGTCCATAAAATAGCATCTGTTTACGGTTTGCTTCATCACTATCTAGCTGAGCATGGGGGCACTTACCCAGTGAACTTGTAAATTGACTCTCAATCGGGGGGTTATGTCTCAGCGTATGGTCGCCTCTTTGTTCTTGATCCGTTGGAACACTGTGATTTAACAGTTGGGACTGGAGGTGCGTCGGCTTTCGCCAGTTTCAACTCAGGAGCGGCGGTAAGTATGAGCGCTCAGCTTGAAGTACGCCTGACCGTCAGTTTGAACAAAAGACCAACTAATTTCCACTCCCATTGGTTGTTGATTAAAAGTTCTGGTAAGTTAACTTAGGTGAACTGAAGTTAACTTGTGCGCCAAGTTAGATCAAGAAAAGTAACTTATGCCATCAGATGGCATAAATCCCCGCCAAAGTTAACGTTTACAATCAATGTATGCAAGTGAGCATGTCGTTCCACTCACAGAGGTTAGATAAAGCCAGGTAAGGAGGCTCAGGCATGGCGACACATATTCATACAAGGTGGGGTGTATTATTTAGTCAGACAACTCCTCTTCACGCACTGCAGGTCGGGCAGAGTGTGTGGGAATCCATTTAAGCTAAGGTCACAGATCTCCAGGTTAAGGTACGCTAAAAAAGTAAAATTCCATGCTAAACGACGCAGAGAACATCTGAGGGTGTATCTCAGCCTTATAAAATTCGGAAAACAGGCTCAAGTTAGGTTCAAGTTCGAGAAACAAGGGTTTCACGGTGTTTCTGCCACCGTAGGGCTGAACAAACATGGTGGGTTTATGCAGGAAGTCAATATTATGTGTCTCTGGTCAGTATATGCCCCTCAAACACAGCTTGTGGCCCTCCAATTGCGCCAAGTTAGCCATAAGTTAGCTGGGGCCCAACACAACCAAACTTACTTTGATGGAACTTAAAGTTACTTTCACTTACTTTACTTGTACTTTCACTTTACTTTACTTGCAAACTAACTTGGCCAGCCATAAGTAAAGTAAAGTAACTTCTGGCAGGCTAAGTTAGTTTGCATAAGTTACTTGTGCAGGCATCAGTTTGCTTTATCTTCTTCCTATCTATTCCCCGGTCCTGCCTCCAGGCGTTATAATTCTCTTGCCTGCTTCCTTCGCTCGCTGTCCGCCCTGAATTCGTACTCCCCTGAGATGCTGACCATCTTCTCCTAGGCTTCAAAAATTGCCAGATGCCGCCACAGATCCCGGTGCACGATGCACGTGCGGTACACATGGGGGAAGCGTGGGTTCGCTGCGAACGTGGTCGTGGATGAACGCTGAAGAAGTCGGTGCCATCGGTATGTGTTAACCCGCCGTTTTTTCGCCCTCCCACCCTTTGTCCTGGCGCCCTTCTTCCTGCTCGGACCTTGCTCATCGTTCTCATCTTGTCGCGCAGTGCTGACCCCTTCCTGGCATATTTTCTGTCCATCTCTCCCTGCGGGAATACCCCTGCACCTGATGCGCAACACTCCCGGCGTACTTAAGGGTTAGGCGCTAGAGACTTCACATAATGCGGGCCCCTCTTGAAACCGCATTGCAACGACAAGCCACCCACTTTATGCTCTTCCTGAGCCCTCTGCACTGCTGTTCCTGCCCTCTGTCTGGACTATATATCGTTACCGCCGGGTGATGCGTCTCCTACGCTGTCTTGCCACACTGTGGATTTCGTGACCAGCACCGGCCCTCTTCAATGCTGTGAGTGTTTTGACCAATCTCATTTCCCGCCGCTGACACGTCATTACCCCAACATCGCCACGCTTTGTGCCGAATTTACCCTCCAACGGCTCGTGGGGCGTCATGCACGCACCCTGAGTTCCTCTCTTTCCACCCCTGTGCATTGCGCGCGCTACTACTCCTTTGCCTCAAGTGCATCCACTTGGCAATGTATCCCCCTCCTTGTTGCTCCCCTTACAAATCAATCATCATGAAGATGAGAACGGCTGCAGCTACATCTCTCTCGTCAGTTCTTCGCACACACTGACCTTTCGTCATTCACCCAACCCCGATACAATCTCTCTTGGAGCAGCGCCACGTAAGGGCGGTATGGCGGGGAATTTTTAACTTCTCGACTATGGATCCCCCCTCGGCACTGGGGACAGTTTGTGGATAGATCTTTCATTCTCATTGTCCTTGCCATTTTCGGTTTGTCTCGTATGATATACCTGTGCGTTGCCATCGTGCTTGTCCTCGTCCCCACATTCCTCCCCCTTTCGTCGTTCCGTATCGCACATGCCGACCACCTTCTTAGGCTTCAAGATCTCCCAGAGATGCTGCGAATCCTGTGCGCAGGCAGCCTTAATGCCGTTGTCGTTGTGTAGGAGTTCTAAAGCAGCCAAGACAGGGCCGGACGTCAGTGGTGAGTGACTTATCTTTCTTCTCTCTTTCTCCGTCCTCCATGCGGGCGTCCTGCTTCTCCTCTTGCTCCGTTCTTGCTCATCATTCTCCGGATGCCTTGCCCGGAGCGACTGCCGCAGTCTGATGTGCTTGCAAGAATGGAGGATGTCGAAATTGATCGGGAAGGCAAGGTGTGCATGAACTTCTCCCTTTGTTCCTAGTTCGAGAATGTGGTACCGCCTTCTCGGACTAGATAGCTATTGTTCAGACTCACTCAACACCTTTAATACCTATTTTATAAATCCTTATGCAGACCTCCATATGCATGAGTTTTTCTCATAGTTAACACAACTACATTCATGCAAGATGTACAGAATTTATCCAAATCAAGGCTGTGAGCTTGTTGGCTTTTTTTGACCTTGTTGGCCAAAAAGGCACAAGTCATTTGTCAAGTTGCTGATGTAGTAAAAAGTGGTGATTTGAACCCAAGTTGCATGGAAATACTTTTTACACAGTATGTGTGCCATATGTGTGCCATACTGTGTGCTCTATGTTCTCATTGAACACCTAAAATTCATGACATTTGTCTACAGCCTCATGAGGTCCAAGTTCAACTGACTTTCCTTTACTTTCAAATGCTCAAAGTGTATCTAATACCTATTTCCCCAACAAATACCTTATACCTGATACAAGGGTATCTAAGCAGTGAATGTCAAAGTTTACAGTCAGGTGCATTGCTATTCATCTGCTGCTCTCATTTCTCCTTCCAACTTGGCACCCCTTTTCAACAGCATGGTGGCAATTTCATTGTTGCCTTGCTTTTTGTGCAATCTTTAGTGCGGTGCCATATGATCCACCTGTATGGCTAACATCAGCACCCTTCTCAAGGAGCATACCAACAATCCTTGTATGGCCTTTGAAAACAGCAGCCTGCAATGAGCTCCCATATTTTCCACCTGCTACATTGACATCAGCACCCTTTTCAAGAAGCATGCTGACAATCTCTATGTGGTATTTGACAATGGCAGCCTGCAATAAGCTTCCATACTCTCCTCCTGCAGCATTGACATCAGCACCCTTTTCAAGAAGCATCTTGGCAATCTCTGTGTGGCTTCTGAAAATGGCATGCTGCAATGAGCTCCCATATTCTCTTCCTGCTGTGACATCAGCACCCTTTTCAAGAAGCATCGTGGCAATCTCTGTGTGGCCTCTGAAAATGGCATGCTGCAATGAGCCCCCATATTCTCTTCCTGCTGCATTGACACCAGCACCCTTTTCAAGAAGCATCCTGACAATCTCTGTGTGGCCTCTGGAAATGGCATGCTGCAATGAGCTCCCATATTCTCCTCCTGTTGCATTGACATCAGCACCCTTTTCAAGAAGCATCTTGGCAATCTCTGTGTGGCCTCCAAAAATGGCATTCTGCAATGAGCTCCCATATTCTCCTCCTGTTGCATTGACATCAACACCCTTTTCAAGAAGCATCCTGACAATCTCTATGTGGCCTCTGGAAATGGCATGCTGCAATGAGCTCCCATATTCTCCTCCTGCTGCATTGACATCAGCACCCTTTTCAAGAAGCATCTTGACAATCTCTATGTGGCCTCTGAAAATGGCATTCTGCAATGAGCTCCTATACAATCCCTTTGCCACATTGACATTGGCACCCTTTCCAAGAAGCTGGCTGACAATCTCTGTGTGGCCTTGAACAGCAGCAGCCTGCAATGCACTCCCATATTCTCCCCCTGCTGCATTGACGTCGGCACCCTTCTTGAGAAGGGCACCAACAATCTCTGTGTGGCCTCTAGCAGCAGCAGCCTGCAATGTGCTCCTATAAAATCCCCCTGCTGCATTGACGTCAGCACCCTTTTCAAGAAGAAGGCAGACAATCTTTATATAGCCATAATATGATGCCACAATGAGCCCTTGGTTCTTTGAATGCTGCAGGAAAGGTGCCTCCTTCAGCAGAAACTTTGCAGTGTCCACAAGGTTTGCAGCTGCTGCAATCCACAATACAGAGGGTCGTAATGGCCAATCTGAATAATGCCATGGTGGTGAGTCCCATTTCCACTCCCAGGGATCTTCACTTGGATTGATTGTCTTTCTCCATTGGAAAGCCTGACTGAGAAACTCCAAAAGAATTTTCTTTAGCTTGACTTTTGGCTGTCCAGCAGCATGTGCAAGGCAACACTGTGAATACTCAACCAGAGGGGGTAGATTCTCTGCCTCCTCCCCCTCCCAGGATGGATCTGGATATCCATCAAAGGCAAGGACTGTGAGCAGAGTGCGTGTTATCTCTGTTTGTGCATCTGGGAATTTCTCAGCCTGAATTTTGTCCAGATATTCCTGTGTGGTGTAGTGGACAAGTCGCACCACAGAAGATTCCTTGTCCACAATGACAAGCCCAGCGCAGACAGCAAGAATAGTCTCAATGTTCAGGACATAGTCCTCATTGAGGCTCCTGTCACCTGGCTTGATAGCAAGAGCTGCTTTCAGTTCAGAGACTTTCAATGGCTGCTTTGCATTAGCAACCCAAACCAGGGCTGAGCAAGTGGTTCTTTTGTCTTCTTCATTTTGGGCTTCTATTCGCTGCAGAGCAATATCATAGCTGTCATCAAGACTCCTCGGTAGCACTGCCAAGGCTTCTCAAACAGCCCCAACTGAGTTCTTTGTGCTGAGAGATGCAATATGGAGTTTGGCCAAAAGGAACCTGGTTGGAATTTATTTTAGTTGCTTTCCGACAATGATTCATCACCACTCACATTCCATCCACAGTACTAGTGATCTTTGCATGGATTTCCCCTTGTAACATTGGTTGCTTCTGAACATGCCTACGCAGGAGTGGAGACAACTTGATCTGTGCATCAATGTATCCTTGAATATCCTCCTGTGCTAGCCTTTCAAGATTGGGAAAGGAGGAGGGCTCTGGAGAAATATTTGGCCGTGAAGTGATCAATAAGTTCACATTGCTACTGATTTCTGCTAGATGTTGGAGTAGAATTTCCCGTTGAAATGTGGGAGACTCATTGGAATATTCATCCATGGCATCAACAATAACAAAGACCTTCGAAAACTCTTTGAGGCTAGAGTGGAGGACCTCGACAACTTCTTCCAGTGATGGTGCAGTGCCCTTCTCCCGATGCTGCTGATATAACTCCTTTGCATTAGAGCCAATGTCCCTGTTAAGCACAAGCTGTCTCCAGAGACCTGCAAGAAGCCTAGATGGTGTTTGGCTCTCCACTTCCTTGTGGTTCAGATAAATCCAAGCTATGCCAATATCCCTGTTGTTTCTGTATTTAGCACTGAGATGATCCACAGCCATTGATCTAGGATTGTCACATTAGTGGTGGCCACTTAACATGGAAAATGAGCGCACACAAGGATGGTTTTCCCAGCACCAGCTGAAAATTTCACATTGTTAGTCAGGGGATATAAGGGTGATGAATTACATACGAATTCCATGGCACCAAAGTGTGCTTCCAGAACCAGATTCCCATTTTTTGAAGACAGGATCTTCAGGCAGCCATCCACCAGTTCCTTTCACCCGCATCTGTGAAATATCTGCCTGTCGTAGAAAGAAATTGATAGGTGAAGCCAGCTGATGATAATGTCTCGCTGTTGGATATTTATTTCTGCCCCCTCTGGAATATGCAGTGGCACTTCCAATATTCACAGTGGGACCATATCCAGGACCTCCAGCACCACCCTGTGCCTGTCCACTGCCCAGTCCACCAGGGCCTCCTTCGCCTCCTGGGTAAAATAAATACTGATCTCAGTATCGTAATCACTTTCTCTCACACCTTTTATGTTGACTGTGGGGGATTCACTAGGTCGATGAGCCATAGCCATTCTGATTAAGTGTGTATCTTATGTATGAGGAACAGCACTATATCAAGTTCGCATGAGAGATAGAACTGACCAAAGAGGATGTAGTGCTGCAGTAGACTTGGGGGTGGTACCACCAAGAATGTGTTGGAGATTAAGAAGAGGGATCGGAGAGCATGCACCAGCCACGCTGCGCTTTAAATCAGACAGAAGGATTTGAAAGCAGATCCGGGGAAGTGGTTGGCCGCATTATTCGCGTGCTGTATGTACATTTGACGTTCAAACTTAGATTGATGTGACGTTTCAGGCGACAGCCAGCTGACAGCGAAGCTTCGATATTGCTCCCGAATGAACTGCAGTAGTCCTGTTCGAAATGCAGATTAGTCGATTTTTAAGCTTAATGGTGACGAGCTGGAGGATGGTAGCTACAGTGTTCAGCGTCAGGACTTTAAGGTGCTGCGTGGTCGCCGCGGTGTTCGGGTGCAGTACTTACGTAGGACACAAACTTGGATTGACAGCGGTGCTTCCGTAATGACAGCCAGCTTTCATCTCGCACTGACAGCGAAGATTCAATATTGAGCTCCAACTCAAAGATAGAAAAGAATAATCGGGGAATGCAGGCAATAAAGGTGGGTACTCCTGTTGGAATTGGAGTCCAACCTATGAGACGAGGAGATACCAACAGCCCCCTTTTCAACCGGATCGGCGGCCGTACCATTAATAACGCCGTCTTAATCACCGACATTGATCGGAGTCCGATCAAATTTAGCTCCACATGTACCCAGCTCCCCGCCACATGTATTCCCGTCTCGGTCCCTGCGGCCGCCGCACTTGCCCCCAGCTCTCTTCCACGGCCATGAGGACCACGACGGCAATGACAATGTGTACTGGCCATTCGTTTCCGGCTACGACAATAATACACCCTTCTTTTATCGCCGATGTGCTTATCCCCGGACAGCGCTTTCTGTCGGCACAGCCCGTACAGCCCGTACAGCGCCCCCATCTCTGCGCATCACGTCTACACGGGCTCTTCCTCGCGCATCCGACTCCCCCGCGACTACTCAGGCGACTCGGCACCGCCAATACGCTCTCTGCGACATAGCCATGCCGCATCCTGCGTACTGCGCGTCCCCCGCCCCCTGTGCCCACACCTATCGACGACGTACTAGCCCGCCCGCTCCACTCCACGCTGTCGCGCATCGGGTACAAATTCGCATTTCCATCTCCATCCGCAGTGCAGGCTACGTTCACACCCATTCCCCGTCCCGCCTTTCTTCCTCTCTACGACGCGTGTGACTGCGGCCATCACTGGACACTGCGCTCCACCATCCTCCCGCTCACTTCGGCGTCACGTTGATATCTGCGTGGCTCGGTTGTCCTATTTCCACATGTCCCTCACCGCTTTCCTCTCTCTCCCTCGTCCCCCTCGATCATTCTCGACGCCCATACAGCCGCACTCGCCTGGATCCAGTACAACGTCCGCAGCGCCGCAAGACACAACCTCCGATCCATCCTAGGACACGTGTTTACTGCACGGCAACCTACCGATGGCTATGCGCTCCACACCGCGCCGGATGCGTTGTCTGTTCATCGCATAACCCATCACTTTTTCTTTTGCGCGCACCCACCGTTGGCTATCACCACCACCCTCAGCGCCGCTACCGACTCTGCTGTGAAGCGCATCTCACCCACATCCCCTGCTTCCCCTTCCGACGCACATGCCAACGCGTAAGTGAGATCTAACTCCAGCACCACAGCGCCGACGAATGGCCAGCCCAAACGGCGCGCCACACGCTGCCTCCGCACAGCTGAGCCCCGCACAACACAATGCACAACACCATGGACAAGATGAGAAGGGAGACGCTCAGTGGTTGGTTTTGGTGTGTTTGCGTCCTTTCCCCCTCTCCTTCCCCCTTTCCTCTTCCCTCTCCTCTCCTCTCCCTCCTCCCGCCTATGCTCTTCTTATTCTGCTCTTTTGTTTTGTAACTGACACCTTTCTGTTTCCGAAGACCCTCACCTCAAAGCTCCCGCCGCCCGGAGCGCTCCGCAAACCTAGCAAGTCCGCCATTGCTAGCCCAAGTTGCATCTGGGTTTTCTTTACCTTCTCCCTCCTTTTCCTTTTGGTTCGCTTGTCCCGGCTCTTCTCGCCTGGTGTTTTCTGAAAGAGGATTGAGGCGTAATGGCTTGTCTTTGAGCGCTCGACCCGTTGTCCTCTTTCTCTTTCCCCTGTTTTCACGTGAGCTAACATGTTGCGTTTTTCCTCTAGTTCAGCCACGGTGCACGCTGGGCGCCGGCACCACGCCCTTACGGCGAAAACGCTAGGAACCTTCGCCGCAGAGGCGGAGGGCTTGCGAAGGGTGAGTGCGCGTCCTTTCTTCGTCCTCGTTTTGTGGCTTTGGAGCTTTCGCGGGAATGACGAATGGCGCCCGCATTTGTGGTGTTTCGTGGTGGGATTCGGCGTTGGCGTGCGCCTCCCGTGCGCTCCGAATTTCTTGTCTCTTTCAGCGCTAGCGGGGAACACTTTCCATTCTCGGTTTTACTGCGATGACGTTACTGTTGAAGTATAGGCTCGACACGCCATAAAGTCGGCATGCGGGTGTGAGTGCCCGCAGGTCGGCCGACGATGAATGAAAAAGCTATCGAGATGCATCATTAAGATTACAACGAGAGATCCGATCGCTAGTGGTTCCAGCTTCTGGTCAGAAAGTCTAGCAGAGAATTGGGATAGTGCGGAGAAAGCTAGTGATCCTGACGCTGGAAGAGATGGGCTGGTACACACCGACGGGATTCCTAGCTACAGTCCGTGATCCAGCTCATTATTAGGGTGAAATAATGATATGGAGATGGGAGCGGGATGGCAACAGAATTCAGATGCGCTTCGGGAGTTTCAGAACGTGGGCCAGTATCTGGAAGAAGTCGTAATTGAAATGTACACTACCCGGAGATCTCGGGTGGTAAAGAAGATTGTAGCTTTCCATTGTATCAACCAAACGACCCTTCTGAGGGGGCGGCAGTGCGAAGCAGTGTCTATTCAAACCGGGGAAATACATGCAGAAAGTGCCCGGATGAAACTGATTGGCAAGTGATCTTCGAGATATCATTACAAGGCCCAAGATTCTTCTGAGGGACGGCAGCGTGAAGGTCTATTTAAACCATGGGAAATGCATGCAGAAAGTGACCGGATGAAAATGATCGGCAAGCGATCTTCGAGATATCTTGTGAGGGATGGCAGCGTGAAGGTCTATTGAAACCATGGGAAACACATCCTGAAAGTGCCCGGATGAAACTGATCGGCAAGTAATCTTCGAGATATCATTACAAGGCTGAAAGATGATGTATACGAAAAGGCGGATTGGGATTTCTGGCGATGTCCGGATCAGCCCGACAACCAATCGTTTTCAAGCCATCTCATCCTTCCAGGCCACTCTTCGTTGCCCACGCCGCCTTTCATTGCTACCTTGTTCGTTCTCGCTGGCTCCAAATTCGCATTGATCTCCGCTGTGTGAAATGAGAGCGAAATACATAAATGCATCGAAGGCTTTCCCAACAAACACCAAACAAATTCTGGCCAGGCGCCCCGGGAACCCAAACCACAGAATGCACACCTTCATCCTCCTCGCCACCGCCGCCCTTCTAACCCTTACCTCCGCTGACCAAGCCCGGAGAGGCGACAACGACATCTCCACCGTCTTCACCACGGTGACGCTTCCCGCCGCTATCGACGTGCCCGCTGCCACCATAACTGGGACCGCCACCATCGACGACGGCGTCACTATCATCAATGATGGGGAGTCGCTGTACATGATTAGCACAGGGAGCAACCAAGTCAGTCAAGTCCGCGGCCCGCTGTCGATCACGAACATTTTGAATGGCGTGACCGTTGTGAACGGGCAGATTGTGGGGACCACACCAGCAACGACTACGAGGGATGATGATGGGAGTGGGGGAGCGAAGACGGGGTCATCGACAACGCCCACCGGCGGGGCGATGAGGGCGATGGCCACGGCAGAGGTGCTCGGAGTGCTTGGTTTGGGGGCTATGGCCGCTCTTATCGTTTGAGAGTAGGTGGGCTTCCTCTGGACAAAATGGTTATTTTTCTCACTCTGAACAAAATGCAGGTTGTGCAACTTTCTCACATCCGTGCGCAGATCTCCACGATGGTCTCAATCTGTCTCAACACCCAAACTTTACATAAATGAGTCGTTATCCTGATTCACGATTGTACTTTTTGTGTGCTTTGAGATTTCTCAAATAAACAATCTGATCCCCCTGATCCGCGATGAAGATACTGTGCCATTTCGACCGAAAGTTCAGTCACAGGTCACAACGGCCGCCGATTTGAACTTTGGAAAATATGTCACAGACTTTTCACCGTTCGGATCGCCGTTTTTGGACCGGAGATCACCGGGAAATCACCTGAAAAGGCAATTTCATCAGTGATAAACACTTGTAAAGTGAACTTTTGACTCCGTGGGCTGATGCGCCATTTGTCTAATGATTAGTTGGAGTTGTTGTTTCGGAATCGGGCGAAATTCCTGCCACTGGTGAGACTGCAGGAACAACCGGTGGAAATCTCCACCAAGGCCGAGGGAATGGCGGCGTCGCTGATTCCCAGCCTTTAGGAGCACTGGCGACGCAGCGGAGATGCCGCCATAGAGTCCCAAAGCCGAGCCTCCCCCGATTTCTAGGTGCCAGTGGCGCCGCAGATGGTGAGAGGACTAAACCGATCCTATAGGGAAAAGCCAGATTCTCAACCCCGGACCATCAGAATAATAATACACCGGCTGATACGATAGAAAAACCATTGGCGTCAATACAACCGAAGCGAACCTACAGAAAAGGCACAGTACTTCTAGACGCAGAAGATCAAAATAAATAACGCACTGCACAGTAGAAAGGTAGAAGTTTCAATGAAATCTTGAGGAGGTGACATTGGTGTTTGCACACAATGCGCTTGGTGATGCGTTATTCGCATTAGTGGTAGTGATAGTGATAATGCTAGTGATAGTCATAGTGGTAATGATAGTGAGAGTGAAAGTGATAACGATAGTAGTGCAAATGATAATGCAATACATTGTTTGTGGGGGGCACGTTATTCGCGTGAAGGATGTGTTATTCGCGTGAAAGGTGCGTTATTGGCGTGAAAGGTGCGTTATTCGCGTGAGGGGTGCGTTATTTGTGCTATGGGTGTGTTATTCGCGTGAGGGGTGCATTACTCGCAGGTTTGTGGTTCACATTTGTATATGACCGTCATTTTGCATGAAAGGATGTTGTGAGTAATATTTGAGAAGACATACAATGCTAGCCATGTGAGCTGCTTGAAACTCAAACTCCAACGTAGGCAGAGATGGAGGTGCAGGTGGGTGCATGGTATTCATCGAGTGGATGTGGATGTGGGGACCGGGAATTGCATGTTGTGAGGAAGGATCTTTGGTTGTGGGGAACAGCTCTGGATAGTTTACCGGACCGGGAACCGACGGGAAAAGGGTATTTTCAACTTGTCGAGGGAACAATGTGGTGCAGTCTCGGTAGCGTTATCCTTGTATGGCTCAAAATGCCACAATGCTTCAGCGTCCGACTTTTGTATGGGGGACCGGTATGGAAGTCAGATTTTTGGCAGAATCAAAAACTGACTTTGGGATGTGCACTTTGCAGGATGGTGTATGAGAGGGCTGTTTCAGCGGCGGAATAACCTAGTCAAAAAACTGTCGTCGCCAAGGAAGGCACCTCCCCAATTTAGCACTTTGGGATGTGCACTTTGCAGGATGGTGTATGAGAGGGCTGTTTCAGCGGCGGAATAACCTAGTCAAAAAACTGTCGTCGCCAAGGAAGGCACCTCCCCAATTTAGCACTTTAAAATGCAGTTGGGATTCGATTTCCCCTTGACGGCATCGCCATTTCATCTTGGACAATTCACTCCCAAACCATAAGGGCTTGGTGAAAGTGACCCCAGTGACGCCAAGTGACGCCCCCTGCCGTCCCTGACTGACGCGCCCACCCGTTTGGGGGGTGTCAATTCTGTCACGTCACGCATGGAGTGCCGCCCCCACAGATTTTAGTCAAGCATTCATAAGGATGGACACGGGTATACCCGCGGGTACCTTCGGTCGTACCCGTACCCGTACCCGCAGAAACCGTACCCGTGCACGGGTCAGGTCTAATACCCGTACGGGTTACCCGCGGGTCCACAACATACCCGCGGGTCTGCAAACCCGTCAGGTATACCCGCGGGATTTCCAGTATAAATAATGTTTCATTCTCTAATATGGTGCGGTAAAATGTAAACTATTCGATAATCTCAACACTGTCGCTTCCCGAGCTATCTGCATCGTCCTGAGCCTGAAAGCGCTTGCGCTTTTTTGGGCTGCATGCTGCTATCAAGTCGGTTATCTGAAGCAAGTTGCGGCGTCCCCAAGATCCCAAACAAAGTAAGCGGCCTTGTTCAGTGCCTTTGATGTCCGTGGGGAGAGTGAGGGATGAAATGAGGGAGCGTTGCCTGTAATGCTCCGACTGCCGCCATTGCGGGGTGGAGGCATGGTCAAGATGAAAGAATAGTGCAATTGTGGCTTTGATTTAGTCTCTTATAAACAGACGCTATAACATTAACCTCGTACCTCGGTTGTTATAGTCTGTCATTGACCTCGATCGAATGATCGCTGGCGACGCTATTACAAATCACAAAAAATTCCCGGGTTTCACAAGGGCGTAGCGACGCGTTTTTTGCTCTTTCAAGGCTGTATCTATGTTTAGGAACACGAATCCTGTAAGTTTTTCCCATTTACAGTGAGCAGAAAGTTGCAGAACGCAATGCCGAAATTTGATGTGCCGGCATGCAGAGACAGCCGATATTGTGATTTCTCGCGAAGAGCCCACGAATCGTGATTTGGAAGAGGCAGTTCGATTGAGTATGATGTTTTGAGAGACTTTCTCTTCAAAAGTTTGTGGTTAGAGGTGCTGGAAGGTTCAGTGGTGGTAGGAAAGAATTCAAACTCCGACGATTATATAATAACGACGCCACGCATACATGATCGCGCGGTTAACTACAGACTAGCTTTGATTTATAACTCAAAAAATGCGATATCCACGGTGAAACAGACTGGAGATGGAGAAAGATGGGGAACGACAGACAGAGAGACCATAGAGAAGGATGGAAAGCCGAGATTTTATGCAGGTCCGTCGACCTTGAGTGGAGCATAATTGTATTCTTTCGGAGACTCAGCATTCAGTGCAGCATGTTGAAGTGAAGATTGCTGTGTGGCACAGAAGAATAGTCCAGGAAATGAGAGCCATAGAGGCTTAGCATACGATGTGGCGTCAAGGAACATGTCAAAGTGAAGCTCACTGTGCCACAGCGCTCGGACTGATTCGGTGGAAAATTGGCCTGGGACCCGCGGGTATACGGGTCGGGTACACGGGTCCAACACGCGTCTGAAATCGCGACCCGTGTCCATCCTTAAGCATTCATTTTGGTGCAGATTTTCAGAATCTCACTATACATTGCCGAAAGTGTTATATATTGTTACACAGAAGGAAAACACAGTCTCAGCATGTACTAAGTAAGAGATTTGGATAATAGTTATTATAACACCGGTTGAACACTCAGCATTTAATCGTCTTCCAATGTTCATGACTCGCTCCGTTGTGGAAGAGGGAGTAGCCCGGAGTGTGGTTCGTGATAAGGGTCGGTGGCCGGTTGGTTGTAGAGTAAGATAATGGGAAAGTAGGTGAGAAAGATTAGTTGGTCGCTACAGTATGCTGACACGAGCATGAGAGGGTATCGCCACGTCACAATAAGTGGCACAAAACAGATTCCACGTGAATCTGACGAGACATAGGAGGTTTGCACGCCGAGTGCACGATATCAAGGTTCTGTAGTTCACCGGTGTACACGAGAGATCACCAAAGTCCGCCGCTGAACTCGCTAGCTCGCACGATGAGCGTTGGAGACAAAGAAGATCATGGATTCGTCCCGTGGGCGCATATTTACGAGACAAACAAAACCGTACGTAAAATGACTAAGTAATTTGTTTTAGAACCAAAACCAACGTGTGGATGAATTTCCACACGTCGGCCATACGGCTCTGCCACACCGTAATGGACCTCCATCCCCTCCAAGCAGCGTCATAAGTGCAAGTGCCGTTGTGCATCAAGCGATACAGCGAGAAACTTGCGCCACTTTGCCTCGAATTGAACCCGATAATATGCGGCAAATACCACTAGCGCCTTGAGACCTTCGAGAAGAGCCAATAGACAGCTGAATGCTGCATAAAATTTCCAATGTATCGCCTCCTATACAATGAGGATCGACATGTAGTACAATCTTCATTATTTTACTTCTGCCTGAGGTGCATTTTGACGACTGAGAGTTGGAAAGTAAGCTCTGCTCTGATGCTAGCATGCTGCGGATGCATCTGCCAGCGGCGTTGGCCGTGTCCGCCGCACTGTGGGTGGCCTTGACTGTTAAACAGATAAGTGAAACATACAAGCGAACTGGAAATGCTCTAGATTATCTTGTTGTACCGTTGAATGAACTTGAATTATTCGTTTTGAACCGTGGCAACGTCACGGTTGGGGCCCGGGCCAGAGATTGATCGCACAAATAACTATTGTCCGACCGTGAAACACTTCCTATACACTCAAAACTGACCAGAATATGGTGAAACAGTAACTAAACATTAGTCCTATGCCACCTTCCTGTCATATCTGATCCCGAATCCGTGGATCTGCCAGAGAATACTATTGAAAGGTAATTCTAGTTGCTAGAAAAGCAACAAGGATGCATATTTATTCGACCCAGAACATGCAACATAATAGTTTAGTCATAAACTATTCATTGTGAGTGATGCCCTTAGTGACGCCAACATGTCACACTGACGCCCTGTCACACATGAACTGACGCCCCCCCACTGCCGCGCCCACATTTGCACTGCCGCCCCCCGCCCTCAAACGTGGCGCCCCCAGTAACGCCCCTTTGCCGCCCTGTGCCGCCATCTGACGCCCCCCCCCACATATATTTTGGCACAACTGACCTCATGTTGAGGACTCCCATTGCCCAGATACGTGGTAAGTACTGTAAGGAGTCCATCAGACAACACGGAAAGCTCCTACAGGCAAACCCACACCAAATAATGTATGACATTGCCGTCCCACTGGCGCCCCCCACGGCAAAGGGCGTCAAAGGGCGTCATTGACGTCAGTTTCACTTTGCCCAAACCGGAATTTTGCTTTATAGTTTTCATTATTTTTTCATATTCGTCATTCCGCTTCTACCTTGCGGCGTGTCCTGATGAAACTATGAATGGTCTATATTTTTCAGGTGGGAGTGGAAAATGTGATAGTGCAAAATCAAATAGCATCGGGCCTATTGGCTCTTTCAGCACTTCGGGGACTTTGCAATGGGTCTCACGCTGCCACTTTGCTGTCATTACTCTTTTGCCACCCACCGCCATGGCCTTCATCTGTGAAAGCTGCGGCCATGGCGACCATCGCAATTCGTTTTCCTTCTCCCAGCCATAAATCTCTACCTGTTTGATGCCATATTTGTCTTTCAAGATTGGGACTGGATTGGATTACACCTGGGTCAAGTCCTCCTGCCTTGTATGCATCTAGACAACACCTTTAGCCATTCTGCAAGCAATACGCAAGTGCAGTGTGCGAATTTTAGCCTCGTTTGTCTCTATTAGTTAATTGAAAAATGTTTAGACACAGATAAGAATGAGAAGCTGATAAAGAAAAGAAAAAAAAATTGTGAGTTGTTTCCGACAATGATTCATCATGCAGAAGTACAAATAAATAAGATATACTACACAGACACCTTGGGACGTTCAATAAATACCACGGAATTTTTTTGTTGAGAAGGCCAATAAATACTACGGTTTTTTTGGGAAGCTCAAATTGCAACTCGCCCAACTTCTTCATCGCCCAAGACCTTGTGGGCTTCTTCAATGCTAGAATCATCATCATACATCTCTTCCAAAGCCTCCAAAGGCACCTTGAGCTCCGCGAGATGGGCCAAATTCCTTCTGTGTTGCTCAAGCACATCCTCAGCTACATTGGCCAATCTTTCATCAATATTTTCCACCTGCTTAGCTTGTGATGAGCGTTCAAATAATGGTCTTGCTGTGTCCCAAAGCTCAACAGCCTTCAGAAGGTCACCATGCTCCTTGAAAATGTCTCCAAGTTGTAGCATGCATTCTGCTCTGCTCCGATGCACATCCATGTATGTGAATCCTTCCAAAGCAACAGTGAACAAAGCGGCAGCTGTTTGCACATCATCTTGGGTGTTGAACAAATCTCCTAAGAATTGAAGAGCTTTGTGAATTGTAAGCTTTGCTTTTGATTTGAGGGAGTGTGCCAGAAAAACTGTTGGCCAGGTTGATGAACCATGGAATTCATTCCACTGACTAACATCTGCGAGTTTCTCCAGGCAGTGGGCTACAACCTCAGAGTCGTGCCCCCATGAAGCTTTGAGGTTTTTGCAAAATAGTGTATTGGCACCTGACACATCTCCTTCCCGTAGAATGAGATTTGCTTGGCTACATTCACATCTTATCAACCATCTGTTTTGCTTCAAATTGGTGAACAGTGATTGAGCAGTATCAATGTATTGTTGAATGTTCTCCTTTGGAGCATTCATTAAAGTACTGAGTTCAGCAATATTGAGTGCACTTTGGCCATGCTTATAGGGAACCTCATGAATTTGCCTTTTGCAAAGAATTTGAGTGTGGATATTGAGGGCCTCTATATATTCAGATTTTGAACTGTGAATCTGTGCCTGAGAGATCAAATTGGTACAATAAAGATTGCTATCAGGTATTCCACTAAGATTTATTAGACCCATTGCCCTCTTGCAAAGGGACATGCTTTTCCTGTAGTTTCCCAATGCAGTGCAGCAGAGAGCTTGTATGTGTAATGAGATCTCTTGTCCATACAACCATCCACAAATCCTAGCCTGCTGCCAGGCCTCATTTGCAGTCAATTGCACTGCAGAATAATTCCCTAGCCGCGACTTGACCACTGCAAGGTTCTGCAATGCTTGGCTATGTCTTTTTCTGTCACCATTTGCTATCGCTAGAGACATGGCATTGTGGCAAAATGTTGTTGCAACAGGCAAGTCAGCCTTGACAGACAAATAGTAATCTACCACACTGAGGTGGAATCGGCCTAAACAGATGATGAGTTTCATCAAACACTATTTTGATCAAGTGCTCACATTTAATATTTGGGTCCTCAACTAACTCGAGATGTTCCAGGACTTTGGAAATTTGTGTCTCTGGATCCAAATCAAATGTTTGATATTTCCATGACGAGAGGATCTCAATGACTAGCCATGCTTCCAATTCATAGTCACCCAAAAGGCGAAGAATAGGATGGATGCGGCCCAGCCATGGGAGAACACCTCGTCCAAGGACCCGGCTAATTCCATTTAGATGACATAGGCAATGAATACTATTCTTCAGGTCTGGGTGGCCAGATTTAAGCCCATTAGAGAGGACATTCTGAATGTTTGCAAAATTTGGTGATATTTGAGCAACTACATGTGAATGTCGCAGAGTTCCGTTATAGTCTGCATGCAACCTAAGCAACCCCTGAAAATGCTTGCAAAGCGCATGAACAAGGTGATCTTTGGGAGGTTGAATTTTTTGCATGTAGTCCCTAATTGGCACAAGTACTTTCAGTCGTTTGTGCTCATCACTGTAGGCCAAAGCAGTACGAATTAATCCAGCTTTGCACTCCAAAATATTATCAAGTGGAAGTTTGCTCTGCACCAAGTCCACATCTGACAGTCCATCTGGAAGAATTGAGAGGAGGCTCAAAAAGTCTCCAGCTTGTGGAAGGGATTTAAGTCAAGGGCTTGACAAAGATATTGAGATGGACAACTCTAGATTGGATCTCTTGTCATATCCATCTGAGATGAGGGATGTCTTTTCTTCTTCCCAGGTGGATAAGACATTGGAACAGCCATTTGCATCAACCAAGTGGGCAAGGAGACTGATTGCCAGGGGCATGTTATCGGTCAAGGAAAGAACTTTGTCAACCTCTGTTGGCTCATGTGTGTTGTCTGCAATATCAATGAACATTTTGTGGGCTGCATCTTGGTCCAGGGGCTCTAAAGGAGGTAGAAATGGTCGACTCCAGTGGACCCTTCCTGGTCTTTCAGCTCCCTGCATTGTGATCTGATTGAATGTAAGTAGAGTATAGACTGAAGATAACCTTGGACCTACTGTAAGTGCAAGATGAGCTACATCTGTGAGCAGGGACAAAAACTCCTCAATCTCACGACGAGACTCAGTTGGCTCCCACACTGTCTCAAGATTATCAAGAGTCAAGAGAGCTTCTGGGCCACTGGAGAAATGGCGGATCACCGCTTGCATGAGATCCTTGCCTGGTTTGAATCCCAGATGGGCTCCAATGATTGCAGCAAGTTCCACCCTTGTCGTTGCAGTGTCACAAGCAACAAAGTATCGAGAGCAACCATATCTAGATATGATATCTGAGTGATGGATAAGTGCTCTTGCTAAGCTAGTTTTTCCCATTCCACCAGCACCCAGGATGGCTATCCTGGGGGTTCCTTGGCTGAACAATTTCAGGATGTCTGATAGTTCAGAGTCACGGCCATAAAATATCTTGGGCTCCGAAGGGAGCATTGAAATTGAGGTGGAACTATGTTAAATGTATCAGTCTTGTTACAAAGCAACCAAGGGCCTACCTAGTATAGGTGCCTGAATAGAACCCACTCATCTGAACACAATGTTAGCACTTTGTCTTAAATAGTTCAATAAATCTCAGTACAGATGATGCTCTGTCTGAATTGGATGAATCAGAAAGTGCTTCAATCATGTTAAGAGCTTCCTGCTGCCTCTTGTGGGCATCCTCTTGCATTCTCCTCACAGCATCTGGGAGATTGTATCCCTGGAGCTACATATCTATGTGTCAATAAATTATAGCACTTTCAGATAGTCAACTTGCCTAGAAAGATTCAAATCCTTCTTGCAGTCCCGTTTTACATCCCTTGAGAAGAATGTTCATTTCGCCTTGGCGGAAGAAGTTCCTGACTCTGCTGTGACTTTGTTGAGCCTCAACAAAGGCATGAATTTTGTGAAGGGTTCTGAATGACAATGGAAGTTAGTTATATGAGAGAAAGGACCATTTTAACTGAATTCCTAAGACAGGGTGCAGCCAATGAAATTCGGCGTTTTGCGAGAGCTGCTGCTGCTTGCAATTGTTCATCAAAATCTCATGGCTCAGACCATATGCGCTGCCTGATGAATCTCGCTCAGGCTTTTGAAAAACGGTTTCAGGAGCAAAAAAACCCTGCAGATCTCGAAAAGGCTATAGATCACTTCAGAGAGGCTCTCAAAATCTGTCCTAGGGAGAATCCACAGCGGGCCGCCTATTTGAATAATCTGGCTAATGCCATCTTGGCTTTATATAATAACCTTGGAGGAGATCCAGATGCGCCAAATGAGGTTGTTGCTCTCTGTGAAGAAGCCCTCCTGTTGCACAAATCTCCCCATTCCGAGCGGAGATTCTCTCTCAATAATCTTGGACATGCTCTCTATACTCGGTTCAAACAGCAAGGGCACGTGGAAGACATCAATAGGGCTGTTCTACTTGAGAGAGAAAGTTTGGCTCTCTACGATACAGCTGATCCAGAATATCCAAAGGTTTCACACAACCTTGCAATCAATCTTTTGATGGTGGTCCAACATGGAGTCCGAAAGGATTCAGAAAATCTTGAGTCTGCAAAAAGTAACTTATGTGAACTTACTTGTACTTTACTTGCCCCTTTCGGCACGATGCCGCAAGTCAACTTAAGTTTTCCCACGGGTGCCAAAAGTAACTTGCACTTTACATGGTGGGCAGTCAACTTCCCGCAGCCGAGGATCGATTGTCTGAGCCACATGTCAGTCTATCAAGGATAGGGTAGTCTACTAATCCACATAAACAAAGAAACCACTTACTTAATTTGAACAGACTACAGTATCCTCTCCTGTCCGTTGTGTTCGAATCGAGCAGATTTTTTTGGTTCGAATCAGCAAGTTTTTTGCAATCACTCGAGCAAAATGAAATGATGCCTATGCTATTTGACACAATGATGTTATAAACAGCAGGGCATCATCTTACGAGTGCACTTTTGCGAGTGCAATGTTAGCAAGGCAGGAGTTTGATGATTATCTGCATTGTTTCCAGCTGTTGGGGTTGTCCTAATCCCAGAATACTCGAGTTCTGGGCTTCACTCCTCGTGCCTCAATTACACAGCCTGGGGATCTGGAATTGGCTCTTCATTTTGAGACTTTTGTTACTGTTCAATACTGAAATACCGCCACATGGAATGCTAATTCGAAACTCTGGCCGTCTCTTTCTCTACAAAATCGTCCAATTGCTCAATACACGCCGCTGCCAGTGGCACTGTAGCATCGGCCACCTTGGCGATAGTCAAATCAATCGAACTCTCCAGTTCATCCATGACCTTTCCGTTCAGTGACGAACTTGGGGCCGTTGTGAGCATCGGCATGAATGCAGTTATCTGGCACTTTGAATGGCAGGCGGGCTGCTTCGTGTGCGAACTCCAGGACAGCCTCACAGACCCTAAGATGAGCGGTATAGGCGACCCCTTAGGTCGCGCACTCATTGTGCTGCAAGAACCTTTCTAATGTTTGGGTGGACTCCCTATAATTCTTTTCCCTCTTCTCTTATTCTTCCGTTTCTTCCAAGCTTCAAGGCTGATTAAACGCTGACTATTAGACAGATATCAACGAGATGTGACATCCAAACTTAATGTGTCAACGATACATCGAGGAACTTTGACGCTGCGACATTATAATCGGCGGCGGCGGCTTGCTCCAGCTATAACCAATGCTGAAAGCACTTGAAGTTTATCATGTAATATCTGTTGATGGTGCGGAACTCAAGTTTAACTTCTGTTAACTTAAGTTTAACTTCCGCTAACTTGTGTGCCAAGTTAGATCAAGTTATGCCATCAGATGGCATCAATTACCGCCAAGTTCGCCTGTTTGTCTAGCTTAGACTCGAATTGCATCCAAAGTAAGTCGAAAGAGCATTGACGAAAGATTAGAAGAGTTCTGGCATGTTTGATTCCATGGGTAATATACCATATCGAGTCATGTATATTGTACTCCTGGACACCGGCTTTAACTCTGTGTGTGGGTCCGAGCACTTCCTCTTTTGAGAGCAGAATTGGCCCTCGAAGACACCCGGAGTGTTATTTCTTCGTCCGTACGATCCTCCCTAGTCGCTTAATCTCTCTTTCTTTGGATGGCCGTGTCTCAACATTGGATTCCTCCACCGGTTCAACCTCCATCAGCAAGCGAGGAGGATCGGACAAGGAACTGGATGCATGAGTTGCCGAATCGGGAATTTCAATAGCCTCAGGAATCGTCAAATGAGGAATTATCTGGCCTTTTTTTGCCAGTGCATAAAGGTCACCCGCAGCACTATCAGCCAGTTCTTTCCTGGTGAAATTGCGAGCCAAGAAATAGATATGAAGGTCGTCGTGGATGGACCGGCACACATAGACACGAAGGAGGACGAGTTTGAAGAGGACGATAGCCAGAACATTAGCACGCAACCGTAATGGTTCGGAAAAATCCTCGACCCACTCTGTGTGACGTAGCCACAGCGCCAAAAACATGAGTTGCGTGCACTTCAATTAGAGTCATGTCTCCCGACAAGTAAGTGTCGCACTAGTACTTATTAACTTACCCCTAGCTGGGCTTCGTAACAACAACCTGCCAGCATTCACTCCCGGGGCCCCAAGCAGTGGTCTCCACCGCCAGGACTCATAAGAGAGGTGATATCAATGGTCGGGAACACACCCAACAGTTCTAAAGCGACTGTACCAATTAGCATCCCATTTACTCATTTCAACTTTGCGGAACTTAGTGTAACTTAACTTTGCGTAACTGTACTTTACTTGAACTTTTACATTACTTTACTTGCGAAAGTAACTTGTCCAGCCATAAGTAAAGTAAATTAACTTCTTGCAGGCTAAGTTAGTTTCCATAAGTTACTTGTGCAGGCATCCTCATTAATCTTGGGATCAGTTTACGCACTCTTTTCGATTATTATGCAGACCTAAATGATCTTGACGAGGCAATTCAGCAGAAAGCAGTGGATCTTTATAGACCACTTCACCTGTGTCATTAAATAGTCTTCGGATTTCTTTGTGGAAGAAATATGAGCATCAGGGAGATTTACTAGATCTAAAGGAGGCTATCAAGCTTCAGCAAGAATCGCTAGCACTCTGTGCTCCCCTACATTCGAATCGGGCTACGTCTCTGAACAGTCTCTCGACCTCCTTGCAGACCAAATTCGAGGCGCTGGGTAATATTGGGGACCTTAATGAGGCTATAGCTCTTCTCAAGGAAGCTCTGAAACTTGTCGACTCTCGTTCTTCCCGGCACAGTGTCATGCTGGATAATTTTGCTACTGCCCTTGTTAGCAAGTTCGACGCTCAAGGCGATCTAGATGCCCTGAAAATGGCGACTGAAATCCACAGACAGGTACTTCGTGTGACCAAGTCTGGGGATGGGAACCGCATTATCTTTCTAAATCATCTTGGAGTTGCACTTAGGCTTCTGTTTTTCCAGCTGGGAGATGCACAGAATCTAAATGAGGCAGTGCTACTCCATCAGGAAGCACTAACGCTTTGTGCTGAGTCGCATCCTCAGAAAATTATCTGTCTTATGGAGTTGGTTAATTCTTTACACCTCAGAATCAGAGAAGATGAAAATAATCAGGATATATAGCTCAGGCTGTTATGCTTCTTCGAGGGGAATTAGCTCTTGCGGATCCTCCCGCTCCCGAAAATATCAATTGTTAACAAAACTTAGCAGTACTCTGCTAACTCACGTCAGATCTAGTAGGAATCCGCAGGACATCGAGGCAGTCGTTAAACTTCTGAAAGATGCTCTCAACGTCCTGAACCCCATGCACTCATCCAGAAGCAATCATCATTCAGTATGTATACCTGCCTCCGTAGAAAATTTTGGTCCTAAGCCCAACGGCATGCTCAGCGAAAGTTTGAATTTCTACAGTGGCATATGCGGTGGAGATGTTTTCTTGACTTTGTCCAGTGGTCAGACCTGGTTGAGAATTTGGGTGGGGTATCTGTGAGCATGTAGGAGGACCATGGCGAAATAATTTGATTGGTCTGGGCACTGGAGGATTTCGGCCGTGTTGTACAGACAAATGGGAAGACGATTATGATAGGATTTTGGTAGTGCGCAGGCCATGTAGGATTTAGAGGGGGTGAGGCATCTTCCTGAGTGGAAATGCTTACTGTAGTGCTCCAAGTCACATTGAAGCCAAAACTCCAGAGTCCAGACCTTCGAAATGATTCGCGAAGAATGGGGAATAATATCTATCTTATTTGAGAACCTGGGTCCAGGTTCTTGAATCAAATAGTTAGTTGTTCTAGTCAAATGAAAGGATGAGCAAGATGAGAAGGGATTTCCCCAGATAAAGGGAGTAGGTGTGAAGGTGCTTACATCGTGGTCTGGTACCGTCAAATTGCCACCGATCAGAGCTGCGGTGTATTGCATCGAGTCTTCCGTAAATTTTTCTTGTAGCCAACGTACCCAACTAGATAGAGGATTCCACAAGAGTGTCAGTTCATATTCCCTCTGAAAGGGCTGGTAGTGCACTTACCAAACGCTATAGGTCTGCCGCCCTTCGACACATGCGCCTGTGTAGATTCTGCCGGATGGCGGTGGAGGACGAAACTCACGCCCTCCTCGTATGTACGGGGAACAGCAGATTACAGCCGTTGCGAGCGAGCTTCTTGCGCGACATTCATGAAGACCTCGGGGGCTTCCGATTCGTTTGGTCCCCGGATCATCCGTACGAGTTTCTCAAATGGTTGCTTTCATTACGCAAAATAGTTGGCCGTCTCGCAAAATTTGTCGCAGACATCTTGGCTGTATACGATGCACATCAACGGTATATACCGGCGATATTATACCAGAACCTGGCGGTACAATAGCCACACCTGTATTAAGTGGAGTCCTGTTTTTTCACATCTGTTCTTGGAATCCGTGAGACGGGAAACCGGTCACAGCGGTAAAGGGAATCGATGTCCATTAGCATACATTGACGCTGTGTATGTAGTAACGAGGCCCGCTATGTTCCTTAATGGGACCGCTGCGGTTAAAATACACTTCCTTCCTTCCTTCCTTCCTTCCTTCCACAACGTCATCGCTCCAACATTTGGTGTTTCCAGCCGAAGCGAAAGTCGCAGCAACTAAAAAACCAAAATCGAACGGCAGGGCACCGCTTTTACTGTTTGAATTTAATGAAACCAATCTATGGCCCACAGATCTCCTATGTTGAATTCAACTTTGCCGCCATGTTGGAATGTTGTGTGGCAAGGTCATTCGACAACAACGGGGAAGGTTGTTAGCGATGGATCAGGTTAGCTGGGTGAAACTGAACTTGTGTTAAACAAAAGGGGTGTTCAACTTCCAGAAATCAAGAAAGGTGATTCTACGGGTTAGCATCAAAGGTGACCCTGAGTTTCAGCCAAAAGGACGCATTTACAAAGATTGTTCAGCAGAAGGAGGAAGACGAAGCCGGGTTTCAGATGAGCGCGAAACAAGGGAAGTAAAAGAGTCTGAACTATCCCGAAATAATCAACTTACAGTCGGCAGGTTCAAGAAACCTTGTAGAGGAGCTATATGGGAGGCCTGGGAAACGAGTCGCACCATCCCAATGGATTGAATTTGCTGTGAGCCTTGCAAGCGTTTTGAGAAGCTCAACCTATTTTATCACATTTGAGTCCACCGAGAAGCGCGAGAGACTTTATAAGCGGGCGAGAAAAAGTATTTGTTGCACTGAACCGAGAGTGGCCAAGACACCGCACTCGCCCAGGTACCTCCGAACTTTGCGTCAATGTAGTTTTGAAAGCCAAATCACCGAAAGGAAGGAGTGGATGAAAGCGGGGATGAAAGCCTGATGAAGTCCGGCCCTGAAACAGCGCTGGACATCGGGTGAGTCTCTGTTATAGACTGGACGTGTTGCAGTGCCCAGGCCTAACGATGTTGATGTGACTACCGGAATTTGTTGCACAATTGGTGCACCGATGGGAGTACATTCAGGCAGTTGCACTGGCCCGAGATGCCCTACACCGCCATTTCAGCCCAAGGTTTATCAAATGTTTGCCACTAATGTTGACTCGACATAAGCGAAAACGTTTTAAATACCTTGGCTCAACATCGTGTCAACGTTGATGATGAAACGTTTTGGTTACATACTTCCAATGTTTATAAAACGTTAGCTCGACATTGAATATATATTTCAACCAACATCTATTCAACGTCCACCAGCTCCCCGGCCCGTCATCAGCAAATTTGCACAAAGCGGACATAAGCGGGCGATGCTGATGATCTTCGCCGGATCTGGTGCAGCGATATGATTTCTCGCCAGCGCTGGTGGGCGCAATACCAGCTTGTGAAGAAAGCACCATTAGCTCACATTCTCATTTAGATCTCATGCTCTCTTGTGAGCCATGGGCCGCCCCAGTGGATATTGCATATTCTGACGAAAAACCAGGCAGTCAGCCCCAATTCTGAGGCGGGTTTGCGGCTGAAGAAGTCGGTGGGAGTTGTGTAACCATTCCTGAATCTCTTTCGTCGGTGTATCTGATGCGGCAGTGGTGTGTTCCTGCCAATTTTCTTTTTTCATGCAAGCAATTATCCTCTTCAGAGTAATGCACCGCGGTTCAAATCCTTTTACCAAGTACACTTATAATTCAACGCGATAAAAGGAATTCATCGCGATGGGGGCGGGCCGGCGAAAGACGCGACCAAGCAACGCGAAAGCCATCAGCACGTGGGCGGTCCGTGCACACGTTGACACAACTGTTGATGATTTGATGCAGGTTGATCACGCTTTTTCTTCCTCGACAACCATGTCCCCTGTCTGCTCCACAACGCACCTCCTCCTCTAAGGCTGGTACCATCCCCACCAAGTCGCTTTGGTACCATCCGACGAAGTTTCAAGTCCTCCCCAAGCCGTGTCAAGAAGTCGTCCAGTATCAAGCCTCCAAGCCCAGCGCATCAAAGTCTCCAGCAAGATCTCAAGTCCCAAGTCTAAGTACCGGAGTCCTCAGGCCTAAGTAATGGAATCCTCAATCTACCGGGCTTCAACCGCCTCAACCGATCCCTCAAGCACTGAATACGCAAGTCGCAAGTTCTCAAATGCTTTACCCGCGGGATCCACCAAGACGGCCCTGCGCCACTTTCTGCTTGTCACATCCACTACGGCCCTGCTCTAGAAGTGCTCTCGTGGATTCTTATCCCATTCATATTCGCAGAATTAAATCTTTGGCTAGCGCAAGCTCATTTCTGAGGGGAACGATACCAAGTATTGGACCCAAGTTGATCAACAACTGGCCAGTGTGCGGGCGAAGCACACTACTCCTGAAGCCCAGTCAAGGTAAATGTGCTTCCGGTCCCTTCTATTTACATATTGATCAATGCGTTCCTTAGATTCATCAAGTGGTACATGTTAGACAAAGATCTCAAAATGTACGGCGCCGCCGACCTCAATTCCCTTGTTTCCGCCTCCGTGGCAGGCCCATCCGTCCCCGGCTCGTCGACTGCGTCCGGCTCCATGGCGTCCGCCCAGAACCACGACGAAGAGGATTGAGGAAGGCGGTGTTACTCTCCCACTGCGCCAGGATGCAGGTTATATAGTTTATTAGCCCCGTAATGTAGTATACGCAACCCGATGTTCGCCATATTTCCCGTATAATATTCATTTATTAGCCCTAAAATGTGCCCATTGTTGTTGATCCAATATTAAGCTGAACGTCTACCAAAGGTTTCATTTAACGTTCCCACAACCCCACGTCACAGAAGTCTCGAGGGATTTGACGATTTGTGTTTGAGTCATGTTCCGGCAACGTTGGGCTGACGTTGATGCAACTATTTTTGGACATTCCGGCACAAACGTGTCACAAACATTCCTCCCCGACGCCGGTGTAGGAGGTCGCGACCAGCAGAGTAAAAGCAACAAGGCAACCTTTGCGTGGCAGATGCGAGCGAGAGAGGTGGGGAAAGATGGATGCTTTTTTTTTGGAATACCCGTGGCAAAGCACGGGTAACTGCTAGTTAGGTATATATGTTGGGTGCATGCATCCGCCGCCCGTGATGCGCCAGCATGAGCAGCAATGATTACTGGATATGGAAGACATCCGCCGTTCACTCGGCGGAAAGGGACCTATTAGGTACCCTTTACTCAACGGTTCAGGGTACCTAACAGGTCCCTTACGGCATGACGGCGGCGCTCCCTCGGGTGTGACCACGCGGTGTCCTGGCATTTGCATGTTGGTTCCCAAGGGGTTGGCAAAAAAAAAATTAACATATCATGCCGAATTTTGCAATAAGCCCTTGGCAGAGGGACCGACCGACCACGGCAATCACCGGATGACAAATAATTTCCAAATAAGGAAATTTCCCACGTACTTCATTGCTCAAATCCCAGCCGTGTCTCGTATTTCAATGTCCCAAAGCCTACCAGCCAATGGAATATCCTGCGCAATGTTAAAACCGGAATATTCACTTATTTGAGAAGTTTTTGAGCAAGATTTGGTTCAAGAATCATTAAGTAAAGCAGCCTGTGCCGCTTTGGATTTCATGTTTTTCTGGGTATGTGTCTTCCAATTGCCCTTGGCTCCCTGGAGAGATGCGCCCACAGGCATTTTCCTCTGGCAGTAGGGACATTCAATTTCACCATTTATTTCCACGAGGTCGTCTACCTACAGCCGCGGGATAGAACGAAGAGCATCTTCGTGGCAAGGTACATATGTATTGTAAGAACTGAATTCTGTATGCCAGTTTGCTGTCGAGCATGCGTATGTGCACCCAAACTCACATCTTTTGACACGTCGGCGGCGGATGCAAGTAAGAAATGAAGAACACCGCCGCTTGTCAGTCCGTAATTATTCCCTAAATAGGATGACGGCTTAGATTTCAGGATTTTATAGGTGAAATTAGACGGAGAGGACCTCAGAAGCCTGGAAATGTGCAGTGAAGTGCTAAATAGTCCCTTGGAATGTCACAGAGCCAACTTTCATATTTGGTCAAAAAATTTTTTTAAGGGTCCCATAGGGGGACCGACCGGCATGATATGCCGAATTGCTCACGTGATACCCCCTTGTGGGGCGTGGGCACCTCCTCATCCCCGCAGACATTCTTTGAACTACGTTGTCCAGCACTCATCTACCGCACCGGACAAGAGAATGCCAGGTGTCAGGATATCCGATGCTGGAGAAGACTCCATCGCGTTTTTGACAGCTCGCTTGCCAGTGCTTGTAAGAGCTTTTACAAGGCCCAACAAGGCTCAAAAGGGGCACAAGTCCGTAAGGCGACAAGCCATGTCCGAAATCCCACAAGACCCAATTTTTTTTTTTTTTCGGGGACCTGTCCCATTCGCAACTAGACATCATTTCTGTGATTTTATTTTTTCACGCAAGTCAAACAAGTTGCACAAGCCCACAAGTATTTTGTCATTTTACTGATGTCGGATATCGTGCCCGCAGGGCATTGTCCTCTCGGGTGCTTGGGCCATGTTTGAGCGAAAAGAGCGTTGAGACGGATGAATTGACAGAGCAAAAATAGATAATAATACCAATCACCGTTGCTGTAAAACCCGATGTCGAATACCCTCGCGGCAAACACATCATCGTTCACAACGACGCAGCGTCCTGGCATCGCGTGTTGGTGAGGCCTCGTGGGACCGGCACGGTCCCGTCTCATGGCAGAAACCATCTCGGTACTTCTTGAAACAATCGCTCACAACAATCATCGGCGGCCTGTTCGAGGAACAGCTTTGGAACCGACAGCAGTACAGCACCCCAATATGAGATTAAAATCTGGCAGGTTTCATTTCTCATTCAATTTTCCCCAAAAGCCCCCGGTGCTATGGACCCACTCATATTCTCCGCGATTTTTTTGGCGCATTTTTTTTTCGCACACACTCACCTGTTGTGCCACAGCCACTTGCTCAGCCATCTGCCCAGCCACCTGCTCAGCCACTGTTCCGATATAGGTCGGTGTCAATCGGTCGAATGCCATCACCCTTGGACTGGCGGGTTGTCCTCAGCGCTAACTTTGACAGATCTCTCCCACTGCACTGAAGCCTCCCCATCTCTAATCTTAATAGAACAGTTAATCAATCACAGCTTAGACGATCATACCCGTAACTCCGACTATGGCCCTCACGTTAGGGCCGTTCATACAGCAACAGCACTTGTCTACAGCTTTGTCTACAGCCTCGGATGTTGAAATCTAGGTAGGCACGGCCTTGACTCGGGAGACAGTAGAAGACCCTGGCAAACTAGGCATGAGATTCATTCAACAACTCTAAGGTAATATCTCGTCAGGAACCATTGTAACTAAATGTAAGAAATCAACGTAATAAGAAATTATTGCTTTGCTATTCTAGTCAGTGGCGTCGGAGACTACGAGCGATATACTCGGTATCCCAACATCGGACAGCCCTCAAACAGCCTTGTACACCTTTAACGCCCGTGTCAAAACCCTTCGTTTACTTTATATAGGGTCGATATTTCTCCCTGCAATATAATTGCTGTTCCCTCTCTTCGCCACGAAGTTTCACGGGACTGAGACTTTCTAGCAGGCCGCCGTAACAGCCTTGCTAGTCACCACTGCCATCAGGCTTTGCTGCCCCATGAACTTGCTTGTCCAAGACGTCCTTGACTCCATCTTCGACGAAGTCGCAGACGATGCGACTCTCAAGTCGGTCTCTCTGACCGCTAGGTCGTTCTTGGTGCCATGCCAGCGACGGCTCTTCCGATCAATCGACTTGTGCACGTCCCCCCGTCGCCGAGCTTCCTGCGTTTTCAGGGCTTCTCCGCATCTCAGGCCTTACGTCAGTCAACTTACCTTGGACGAAGGCGTGAACTCAAAGGACCACAACCTTACGTATCTCAGATCGATCCTCGACATGCTGCAGAATGTCGTGCATTTAATAATACGGGACTGCGGGATCACGGCTCCTCCGAATTTATGGTGGTGCCTCGCGGCATATTTTGGTCATCCGTGTCTCCGCTCCCTCAGCATTCTCACAGCTTATGTGCCTGCCCTTGTGCTCTCACATGCGGCCTCTTCTGTCCCACACGTGGAACTGCGAGATGTCAGGGTCGACGCACACGGAGCTCATCCTCCCGCAGAAATCCCATCAGCTCAATTAACCCTGGCTCATCTCCAGTTCTCCTACTGCAACTATGACGATGGGACCAAGATGACACCCATGCACATATTGTCATACTTACATGGGCTAAAATGGCTCGAGATAGAGCTTGCTTACGAGGAGGATCTGGACAATCTCACAAAAGTCGCTCAGGTCTGCAAACACGGTCTTGAGCAAATTTCCCTCTCGCGCCGAGGTGACTTTCAATAACCTCTGTGAGATATTATTTGCTGACAACAAGTTCATTAGTGATGAGTGGTCCTTTCTACCAACTGCCGAACTTCCCTCCGATGGAATCGCTACGATTTATTGAACTACGATTCTTCACCTTTTCGGGAATGGTCGGTCTAAGCGACCTGCTCGCAACCATCCCAACCGCTTCCCAAATACCGTGCATCGAGGCCATCAAAATGTCCATCGAATACGCAGATTTCGTGGTATCTACGCGCGGGCCCGAATTCGACTTCGATGCCGGCTTGATGTCGCACCCCTATCTCCACCGTATGTGTTTCCGCTTGGTCTTCAAATCTGCGTCCAGTATCGACGGGGGTCGCTCCGTTTTGGGGGAATATATACGGAAGCAGTTGCTGAAGACGCAGGAAAGCGGCGTCCTAGTCACTGTCACTGTGGAAAGTAAGAGCACTCAATCTGCGTGCCCTGAAAGTACTCAGAGGTGATGCCCACTCACGTGTATTGGTTAGAGGTCATCGAGTGTAGTTTTTTTCGGCAGCCAGATAATACGCACAAGTACTAGCGTTATTCCGCCTTTTTTTCCCTTGATTTACGATTACCTTTCCGTGGCCAACTGTTACGTCGGATACCTTACTGTATAAACCTTTAATCCTATTTATCTTGCGCTCAGTCCTGTGGGCAGACTGGTGGCTGTACACTTTTGGGTGTGTAGAAAAAAAAAAATTAAAAATTAAAAAATGTACAGCCACCAGTCTGCCCACAGGACTGAGCGCAAGATAAATAGGTAAGACTTCGTTGTACCTAGTGCGTTAAGAGAAACATTAATTCTCTCCCATAAGCACATATCTTGGGCGGTTGTACTTCGCTCAGTGAGTTCTCGCCCGTTGTCTACGTTCTTCCTTATATTGAGTATACGACGCTAGATGGCATGGTTTACACCCGCGGCTCTGCCGAGGACTACGATCCCTGGGCTGCTGTAACCGGAGATTCTGGATGGTCCTGGAATAACCTGCTCCCATACTTCTTCAACGTGCGGAAGAATTCTTCATCTTTGCTCACGAAATTCACCAATCGTAGAACGAGAAGTGGAAGCCGCCGGCGGACCACCATGACACGCATGGTGAATTCAATCCGGCTGTGCACAGTACACACAGAATCGACGCCGTCAGCCTCAGCGGTTCTCGTGGCCCATTTTCGAGAATCAGGTCATTAAAACCACCCGCGAGTTCCCTGAAGAATTCCCCTTCAATTTGGATTATAACTCCGGGGAACCGCTGGGCGTCGGCAGGTTTCCAGAATCCTTCCTTTGTTCCCTTTAAATTGATAGGCCATAAGGTTGGTTTCAATCTACGATCGGTGGCGGAAAGCGCAGCTCTTCCGCAACATCATACTTGGCACCACAATTCATACAGCGAGAAAATTTGCATGTTCTGCTGCACGCACAAGTGTCGAGGCTCGTGGGTCCGAAGACCACCAAAGGCGTTGTATCTTTCGAAGGGGTGGAATTTTCGCAAGGTACGTGCATCCCGTGCTCAAGCGCGTGCTCAGCTCCCCTCTCTTTCAGGCGGATCCCTATTCACCGCCAGAGCCGCCAACGAGATAATTCTTTCGGCGGGGCCGATCGGGACGCCGGCCATCCTAATGAACTCTGGAATCGGGGAAAAAACACGCTAACAGCCCTGAGTATTCCTTCCGTCTTGGACCTCCCCAGCGTCGGTCAAAACGCCACCGACCAACCAGGGATGTTCGCCGCGTGGTCCATAAACTCGACACAAACCATCGACTCCATACAAGAAAATGCGACACTGCTCAGCGAGGCGTATACAGAATGGAATGGAACTCACACTGGCCCGTTTACCAATGTCCCGGTTACGCACATTGCCTGGACGCGCTTGGATGCGAATTCGCCTATCTTTGAGAACGTCATAGATCCATCCGCGGGACCTAAAACGCTTCATATCAAAATATTCCGGGCCTATCCTTCTCATCTCGGAATACGTTGACGTATTCCGCCCCCTCTTTAGCCTTAAAGCGGCAGAATACCAAGACGAGGCCGGAATACCAAGACGGAATACCAAGACGGGGGAGGAATACCAAGACGGACTATGGCTACGAACAGCTGACTTTGATTGACAAGTTGTATGCTGTGCGCTGGCGCTTCTGGGGCACTGCCCTCATATTCAGAAGCGCCGGGCACAGCACTCTCGCTTCTCTTTCTCCTCCCCACTACCACAATGCCGCTCTCTCTGCATGACTCGCAGATCAACGGAGGCACCTTTAACAACGTGGCGGGCAACATGTCCCAGGTCTTTCACTCGCACGCTGTCCGCATCGAGGGCCGAGCAGGGCCAAGGCTGGTTGGGGACGCCGATATATTCCTACGTACGTGGACACTCAGAAACCAGAAGTATTGAATTTAAGGAACTACGCTAGCCTCACTGCCGCCGAGCGGCTCAACCGGTGCGATCAGACAGCAACGTGCGTCGGGGGATCTGCGGAGCGTGCCTTATGGTACACCCAAATACACCTTAACCACCTGGCCCAATATCTAACCGATATCCAGCCGTCACGAACCGCCGCCACCGAGAAGAGGAACCACCACCCTTCTCCGACACCAACTCGAGTGGCAGCATGCACATAACTCAGCAGGCCATTCCGTATGACTATGCTCGGAGTAATCAACTTATATCCGCCTTCAATCCTGCGGACTTTGCGCCGCAAGCGAGCGCCATTTATGGAATGTTTAATCCGGAACTAGTTTCAACACTGTGGGCGACGATATGACTCAGCTTAGTGAAACCACCGATGGATTATTACGTACGTTGTGTCTCCGGATGCAGAAGTGTGGATTTTGAGAATTACGCTAGCCTCGCTGCCGCCGAGTGGGTCAGTCGGCTCAATTGGTGCGATGAGACAGCGAGTGTCGAGGGATCAGATGAGTGTACCTTATGGTACGCCCAAACACACCTTAACCACCTGGCCGGATATCTAACCAATTTACAGCCATTACGAACCGCCGCCACCGAAGGGAGGGGCTACTGTTCTCCGACGACGCCAGCTCGAGCGGTAGCGTGTATAGGACTCAACAGGCCATTCCGCATGACACTACTCGGAGTAATCAAGTCATATCCACCTTCAATCCTGTGCACTTCGTGCCACAAACGAGTCCCAGTTACGGGACGTTTAATCCGGAACTGGTTTCCAACACTTTCAACAGTGTCAGCGGCGATATGACTCAGCTTACTGTAACTTCGTATGGTGAATCAGGTGTGCAGTGCCCTCTCCTGTCCCAACTCAAGAGTGACTTCGCTGACAGGAATGGACATCCTTTACCGACATGTTGTCATGGAGGCTTTGCACAACTCGGGAGAACGATTCCCAGAGCCTGCTTGTCACCCAGGGACGCGGACTACTGTGCTGGATGAGCTTAATTCCTGGTCCATTGACACTCGGCCCGAGAGCACAATTTTGTGGCTTCACGGATCAGCCGGAATGGGCAAATCTGCCATTGCACAGATGTTTGCGGGTACCTGCATGACACAAGGCCGACTCGGGGCATCTTTCTTCTTCCGGTGCGGACATGCCAAGCGGGGGACCTGGCATGGACTGTTTCCAACGATTGCGTACCAGCTGGCAACATTGGTCCCAGAACTTCTTCTTCCAGTGCAATGTGCTGTGGAGACAGATAAACTGGTGATTGGCCGCGCTATCACATTCCAGTTCCAGAAACTCCTTTTGGAGCCATTGCAAACCAACCCAGGCTTTCAATCCATGCCTATCATTGTTGTTGATGGCTTGGATGAATGTGCTGATCACAAAATTCAGCAGCAGATCCTTCGGCTCTTCATCACAGCCATTCGGAGCCAGCAGCTTCCTATGCGACTTCTCATAAGCAGCCGGCCCGAACCGCATATCTGCGAGGTCCTTGAGACAGAGGAGGCTCTTGCCATCTGCCGCCATTTCGGTCTCTCCGCCGACGACCGTGCCAACGAGGACATCAGAACCTATCTTCGAGACCAGTTCTCCAGGATTCATTCTGATTGCTTGGCTGGAGAAATTAATCTGGGCGCGGCGTGGCCCCCACGGGATGCGATCGAGTCTCTGGTTACTCGGTCCTCTGGAGCGTTCATATATGCTACAACAGTCATTCGTTTCGTGGAAGATGAATACTCGCATCCAGCGGACCGGCTCGATTCTGTCCTGAGTCTTGATCCAAGAAGCACTGCCCCCCTCGACGACTTGTACACCGAGATTCTTTCAGCTGCGTCGCGGGAACCGGAGCGGATTCTTCTCCTTCTCCATGCTATCTGGCAAGGAACTCAGAGGGATTACCTAAATATGGATCCAGAACAAATTGATATGCTTCTCGCATTTCGTACGGGGACATGCCGCCGGGCATTGCGCGGCCTGCATTCTGTGCTTGAGGTGCCTCCAGTCCGGCATCGATTCGGGTTGTTCAAGGATGTTCATCCGCTGCACATATCACTCGGCGATTATTTGGGTGATGCACGTCGATCAGGGCGGTGGTGTGTGTCTATGCCTTTGCTTCATTCGGAATACCTTCACTGTGCCATCCGACTACTCTCGTCGCCTCCAATCACACAAAATGCTCGGAAAATTCACTCGTACGACACATTTATTGCAAAGTCCAGTGAACTGACTTGATCTGCAGCTGGGTAGCTCGTGAGATGCCATATCTCCTTAGTAATGTCCACTCCTCAGAGACAGTGATAAGCCTCCTGCGCAACGGCCAGTTCCAAGACTCCCTGTTCTTGACCATACTAGATTTTGATGTTGGCTGGCCTCAAGTATGTCCGGTCGCGTCCTGCAGTCCAGGTTACTATGGGGACTCATCACTTGAACAGAAGGATTCCGGCTATCCATCGGACTTGATCCGCTTGTGGGAAGAGCACCAATACATTTCAAGCCTCAGTTCACATCTGGAGCTGAGCGGGAATCAAACCTCTTCCACATTCAAGTTTGATTCAATATATTCACAATTATTCTCTCGCCATCCGGAACTTGTCCGTGCTCTCAAATTACTGAGATTTAGGGACACTGTTCCTTTGTGGCTCACCCTCCGAGTCTTGGGATACAGCTATCGAGTATTGCGGCCATTCATTGGTGTCAAAGGCCTGCTCGATATCCCCTTCCCCGATGGTGACTCGCCAGTGGATTTTTTGGATGATCCACGCCGGGCTAGGGAGTTTTATTCCGATCCTCAAGATACCGCAGAGGACCTGGTGCTTGCCCTAATTCAGCATATAAAGCAAGGCCTTGTTGAGGGCTACCCGGGGTTGCCTCTGTTAGCAGTACTCCCGTGCATCTTACTCAACTGACCAAGAGATCAGGCACCGGCTACGCCTCCTTGATCAATGTCGGAGCAGTTCAAGAATTCTCCAGGCGCTGGAGACCCTCGACCTGGCCCAAATCTGTGATCCAATGCAGATAAATCTGGACGAACATTTGGGAACACATCAAAGAATCATTTTTGCAAGGGATCCTGTGCCCGATGTTCTTCCCTGGCTCAGGGTATATCCATTTGATAATTCGGTGATTGTCACTGATATTTTTGCAGAGATTCCCCGACCCTCCGCTGCGGATACTTGCGTTCTGGAAGAAGCAGATAGTGCAGATAAAAGGGTGCCCGTGTCATTATAACGCAAACTCCCAGTCCGAGTCTGAGTCCAACTCTGATGATCTCGAAGAGGTGGGGTCACGATTGTAAACACAGTCTGAAGTACATTTACCACACATATCGCTCGGTCCTGGCACTGCGTGCCAGAATATATGCTCGCATTGCCTCTCCATTGCTCGCAGATGAGTCAAATCGATTCAAACCTGTCTCAAGTACTCGTATAATTCCGATTCCTGTTTTGTTGGGTGTTTTATTGGCCTGGGTCAACTTGGGATTGGTTCCTTTGATCTAAGTCTTCTCTGTGTAACCAGATGGAGTTCTCAGGGACAAACACCCTAAAAGGTCCGCGTCCTAGAAGGCTGTGGTGCATGAGTAACTGATTTTACCCTGAAGCTTACACGGGGATATAGACCAGCGTATATCCTCCTCTCAGAGTGAGTTCAAATGGCTTTGATCATCTAGAGAAAGAAGCTGGCTCTATTTTCTCCTGCGAGATTGTCTCAAGTCAAGGTTTTTGGGAGCGATGCAATGTGTATTAGCATTGAATATTGAATCTTAGACAGGCAGGAGGGAGAGGCTGAAGATTGATCTGGAGCGACGGTGATGCGGTAGATAATGCCGTAATTCACTGGAAAGAATTTGAGCAGTACACTCGGAGTCTTGTTGGAAACTAACGCCGCTCAAGAGTGAGTCCTCCACTTGGAGTGGCTTGCACACAATTAATTTCGGAAAGGGAAGACGGGGTTTCAATTCCTACCGGCGGCGCCTGGGAAGGTTCATAAACATTTCCCCCGTGTCGGCACTACAATTCTTTCCATGCTACTGTACTCTTACAATCAATTTGTCAGTCACGCGTCACGCAGGCCCTTGACGTGACGGATTTCGGAACTTGGTAACGCGTCACACAGGGTCTTGACGAATATATTTTTCGTCACGCTTGGTTCAATTTTTGGTTGAAATCATAGAAAATGCGGGTTTTTCTGGCGGCGCAGGCGCGATTTATTCTTTCCATGTATTCTCATGGTCTGTAACCGCCTTTCTGGCCAAAATCACACTGTCTTTGGTTGGGAAAACTCGGGTCCACTGCTAAAACATAATGTTTTTCTTGATTCCCAAATTTTTCTTCTGTTAAAGTGGTTTGTGTCCTCTATTCAATTCTAAAGTGCTTAGTTGAAGGTCGTATAGACTCTGGAATGGATATCAGGTTTGACGAATTTTTTGGGCTCGTCACGCGGCCCAAGGCCCATTGACGAATTGACGAAATGTAAACTTGAGTCACGCGTCACACCCCTTGACGAATTGATTGTAAGAGTACAGTATACAGCATCAATCCAGCAATCTTCAGACCAGCAGCCCAAGCGCCCCGACAACGCAATATCCAAACAGAGGCTGCTGCACACGTGATCGCACTTTTCGGCAAGAAAATGATGACGACATGACGCTCTTCTCGCTGCCATGGATGACGAGCCACCCTCGACCAAGGGGGTCCAAGGATAAGAGAAAAAGATATCACCTACAAAAGTTTTTTTTTCGAGGGTCGGCCGACCACTCCCCCCCTCCCCCCGTGGGAAATTGCCTTATTTAGGCACCAAATCAGTCGATTTCCACGATTTTTCGATGCAGGTGCCCTCAGGGCATCTGCTGGTATGCATTCCGTGGGTCAGACATGGAAAAAGTGCGATGTAGAAGAAGAAAAAATTTGTCCAAGTCACGCCACTGAACAGCACACGTGCTAAATTACTTGATTCGGAATGGCTGTCCATGTCGTAATGGCTGTTATCAGGCCTGATACTGAGGTATTTCATTCAAATCGACAGTCACGGGTCACGGACCCCTCTGTCGATGTCGAAATTTGGTCGAGGTCACGCGTCACAGAGCGGTTTGTCGAACATAGGAATAATCTTTTGCTCTCGGGTTTAACTTACGGTTCATTTGACGCTTCGGGACCATGATATTCGTGTTCAGCAGTCAAAAATGCACCAAATGCGACGTGGTGTCAAAATACCGGAGAATTGGACCCCCTTGCCCTCGACGCTGCCCAGTGCCGCCGAAAACGCCGACACTGTCCTCGCAGCGGTCTCTTGCGTCCTCCTAGGCTGAGCAGCCTGCCAAAGAACGGCAATACTTAGTGCAAGCACTATGCCGTAGGCAGGCTGGTACAACTCAGGCTGTGCAAAAAGCCTGAGCCTGAGTTTGAAATTTTTGGCGGGTGCCGATCATCGGCATCACGGTGGCTGCGCAGAACCATCATTTCCCTTATAATCTCAGTGTTCACAACTCACCCTCTGCGTCATATTTAAAATTTTTGAACCGGCAGAATGATAGAGGACTCCTCTTAGATTAATCCCTCTCTGTTGAATTTGTACAACCGAGATAAATCGACAGAATGTAGCCAAGAAGAAAAACAATTTACTTAAACTCCGTGCTCAGCCCTTTGTTTGGTCTGAGTTGTACCAGTCTGCCTATCAACTGCCTATGGCATAGTGCTTGCACTAAGAATTCCCGTACCTTGGCAGACTGGTTACGAGTCTAGCATCCTCCCTGGCCCCCTCACCGTCACCGACGTCGCCTCGCGTCCGCGTCCGCCCGCTTCTCAACGGCCACCGATGACTCCCCTACCGCCACCTCCCTTGCCTGCGCCAACCTCGCGCTTTGACCACCTCTTCGCCAACAAGGTTGAGCTCGCACGCACCTCCTTCCTGGCAGACAGCATGCCTTTCCACCTCCTCGGCCTCGACGTCTGCGCCTTTTTCGGGCCCGCGCCGGCCATGTAGACCGGGCCCATGGGCGATGTCGCGCGCGACTGCCGCTGACTCGAAGAGGTCGTTTGCTGCCGCTAAGCCCGGGGCGACCTCGAGTGGGATATCCTCAACGCGGACGCGGACGTGCTGCGCTGGGCAATAAGACCGAGCGCAAGGGGCCGGCGCGGGGCCCGGAGTAAATGATCCTTGCGGGGACGGCGTTCGGTGCGTTTACCCCGCTGCGTGATGACCCGTCTCGACTCCTTCCATCCAGCCGTTTACCGATCTTACCTATTTTTACTCCCTTGTCCCCTCGCCGCACGCTAATCCCTGTTTTCCCACCCGGGATTTGGCTTCTTCAATCTCGTCTTCTTCGTCTCGAAGAGGGTGCATTCCTCCTTCCCTTCCCATTTCATTCTTCCCCTCCCCGTAGCTGCCGCCGGCGAGTTTTTGCACCTCTGCGCTCGATGTCCCCACCCTCAACTTAATCATTTCTCCAGCTATCTCCAGCTGCGATTACGACGATGCGACTGCGACGCTGATAATGAACGCGTGCAGATCCATCGTGGGCCTCCTCGGCTTCAAGCACGCGCTGCGTTTAGTGACTTATTTCTTCCATCCTTTTCTGTTTGGATGTTGTGGGGCCGCGGTGGCAGAAGAGCGGGGTTGCTCGCGCTTTGTGGCGCGTCGGAGCGGGAGGGCGGCCGCGCAAGTGTGCATCGCGAGACTCGGCGTCTTGTCCCGTTGCTTGGCAACCGGTTTCTTCTGCTGCGCTCGGCGCTACGCTGCTCCGTACCTCCGCTGGGCTCTGGACAATCTTTCGTACCCAGACCAAGATCATCCCTTCGCCCGCGGAGATGATTATTCCCGCTTCGGGTGCGTGGAATCTCGACGCTCTGCAGAGACTACTCCCCGCCTGATGTGGGTTTCTGCGTAGCACTGCGCGTGAGGCGGACGGCTTCGGCTGTCGGGCGAACGAGCTGCCCATGTCCGCTGCGCCGAGAGGCGGTGCAGAGTTCTAGCCACTTGGAAGACAGCGTGGTCTGGGCTACGGCACACGCGGCGCACTTTTATTGATACGAATTATCTTCTTATGCGCGCGAGTGTTTGTCCGCTGTCTATGTTCGAGATCTCAGGCCTGCGCTCTGGGGAGTATAGCATTCTGAATGTTCGACACAACTCTTCCTCGCGTGCGCGGCTTTTGATACTGGCGGTTGGGGGCTCCAGGTTTCCTTCTGTTTAAGCTTCAGTCTCGCCAGCACTGCGTTAGACGCGCGGCACAGCAGATACACCAGATCCCATAATCACGCTTCGCCGCCGCCCGCCCGCCCGATGGGATCCTTTACTCCTTTGATAGTGAACCCAGTTATCCGGTCTTCGAGCCCTCACTTCCAGATCGTGAACTCCTCGAACTGCCATTCTCAGATGGTGACTCTCCCTTGGACTTCGTAAATGATCGAGGCCAGGCAAGAGCGTTGATTTTCGGTTCGAGCCAATCCCTTATTGCCCCCTGGCTTCAGGTAAATTATGGTCCCTGATCTCATGACTGCCTCTGATCGTCTCAGCAAAGATTCCCTGACCCTCCGCTCCAAGTCATTTCGCGTTCTGGGAGGGCAAATAGCGGATATAAAAAGGTGCAGCTTTCATTCTGAGTTAAACTGCGCTCCGCTGCCAGCGACGGAGTGGGAGGCGACCCGTAATCCAAGACAGATGCATAGCACCTCGCAGTAATGCTCAGAGTTGGATCCGGTAATATAATGCTGGGAAACGGAGGATTGCTGCAGAAAGACCGCGGCGAAATCGCTCCAGTTTAGATCAGTGTTCAAAGTTAGTTGGGCCCATGAGAAGCCCTCGGAAACTACCATTGAGGTCCGTCCGCTTTTTGCCTCCAAAACGGACTGATTTAGTCTATGAAATTGGGCTCCAGACGGCTGGTTTAGTCTATTTCGGACCAACCATCGATAAAAACGCCATTTTTTTTTCTGGCAGCTCCAATTTTGCGCTCCGGCGCTAGCGCCGGCATCTCATCGCACTGTACCCAGCTATGGGAGTTCAATTTCAGCCAGTACAAGCCATACAACATATAAACTACCCCTTCCCCCGCGGTCCTGTGGTTTTCCGCGTTCCTGCGGGTCGAGTCTTGACCGGCTTCTTGCTGGTGTCGTTGGATTGCTTTGGCTTTGCCACCGTCTTCTTGTGTTGCGACGCCACCTTTCGCTTCTTGACGGCGCCTCGAGGCGGCTTTGGCCGCCGCTTTTTTGTGCCGCTCCCCTCCTCTGGCTCCTCGTAGTCGTCCTCGTCCATCTCCTCATCCGAGCCCTCTTCAGAGTTGTCGAGATCCAGGATGCGGTAGACAGCTTGTGAGGTGAGGACATGCCAGCGCTCCCACCCAGCATCACCTGCCGAGATGCTGTATATCTCGTCTCCAATGCTCCGAACGCCGGCGCCTGTGAGTAGATACACCAGCTCGGATATGGGCGCATGAGTGAATAACGCAAGTGGATTTCCCCCAGGCCGTACTGGCGGAGAAAGATGTTGAAAAATATTTCGCCCTGGTGCAAGCTATAACATAAAGTTAGAGATGCGAGCGCAAAGATAAGCAGCAAGTTGACCTGTTCACACACTCGGAGACTTAGGTAGCGAGGGTTCACTTTTGACTTGCCGAATTGACTGGTGCCCGCGCAGATTGACTTGACTTGACTTGGGTGGGCAAGTCATTTTGTCGACGCCACAAGTCAAAATGTTGACTGCAAGTAGTGCTGTCCATAATATGATATTGATATGATTTTTGCCATATCATATTATATCCTTATCATATTATGCCCTCAGCCTCTGTATTGTATTTGTATTATACTATCTGCATATTTATTAATACATATTAGAATATATCAATAATATATTAATAATATTCCATGAGGTTCATGTTCCGAGCAGTTCTGGAGTTGAGCCCCTGTAAGAGTTCATATATCAGCTAGCCTTCTGTTATAATACATATGGATAAGTTCTCTTGGCAGAAGAACATCTCTAATCACTCCAGGATTGCAAGAATTTCCAGTGCATGCATGTTTGATAGGGGTAAATTCCCTTTTGAGGAATCGCTCGGAATTTGCCGCCGTTTTCGGTCGTTTTCGGGCCTGCTGAGGCCGAAAATGATTTTCTCACGACCTCAGTGGATCAACTCGTTGAAAATTTTGCATGATCTGGGTGCCAGATGGAAGTTTGTGGCCTACTATAATATGAAAATAATACAATAATATGCTGAGCACCATATCATATTATATTCATATCATATCATATTATATTATGCCATATCAATATTATGTAGGCTGTCCCAGAGCCATATCGTATTCATAGTATCATTAATATATTAATAATATATTATTTCATATTATATTAATGGACAGCACTAACTGCAAGTCACATTTGTGACTTGGCGCAAGTCATTTTGTTGTCGATGACTTGGGCATGGTCCCTTCGTGTGTTCCGTTATCTCGCAAAATTGAATAGCTGGTATACACCCCAGGAGGCCCCAGACCAAGTTTGGTAAATTTCCTGTTCATGTTGGCGGAGATGACGGGTCGAACCACTAATTTGCAAGTCACGGTGCAACTTGCCGATGACTTGTGGATAGTCTTGTCTTTTGATTCATTATCTCTCCAGGTTGCCTGTCCTGTATGCATTCCAGGAGGTCCCAGCCAAAGATTTGTGGATTTTCCGTCCATTTTGGCGGAGATGAAGCGAATTTGATGGATTCCACGCACACTTTCACTGGTGGTTCACGCGAGTTCGCGGTTGAAATCTGTCTTGCGCTAACACAAAGCCTTCTAGGGTATTCCATGTGTGCCGACATTGTATTAAGATCCAGGCATCATCTAGAATATGTTTTGAACATGATTACATGCCTAAACTGTGCCCTTTTGCCCTCCAATCCCTCCAAGTTAATTATAAGTTAGTTGTGCAAAAGTTACTTATGCCATCTGATGGCATCATTAACTTGTACTTTTACGTGCAAAATTAACTTACTCTGCCGCAAGTTACTTTAAGTTAAGTTTAAGTTACTTGTGGCAGGCTAAGTTAGTTTGTCCAAGTAACTTGTCCAAGTATATTGTCCAAGTAACTTAGTTAACCATCCTCGCCTTGGACTGTCCAGCCTTAACAACCTGGGGGGAACTCGCCAAATGCACCTCCCGTGCTGATCGTAGTGTACACGAGAGAGATGAATTTGAGCTGGCCTGGGCCCGTGACAAGGGATTGGAACATAGGATCACCGCTGCTGTGAAGACTGTCGACTCGACCAAGAGAGACCACGCAGGCGAAAGCCCTTTTGCATTACTACACGGCCAAACCCTAGCAAACTCGACACCACCTAGCCCAGTAGGAGGGAGCACAACAGACAAGCAAGAAGGAGGTAGTGGGGAGTATATCATCGTAGATCACGCGCGGCCCAATCCGGAGCCACGGCCCAATGATCCGTGCATCCTTCGCTCCCTAGTAATGATCACCAACTTGTCCGCGGAATACTTCCTGACCTTCGTTGACCACAACCATAACCTCTACATCTGCACGCAGCCTCTCCCCGATACCCACTACCTTCACCCCGACTTTGCCGACGCCCACTGGACAGCGCTCAACGAGGCTATATCCGCCCGTGCTATCGAGCTTAGCGAAGACCCTGGACTCGCACGCACTGTGGCTACTTGGGTCGACCCTGACCCCAACCCCCTCCATGACCGGTGAGGGTTCCGTGATACCCCCCACACTTACTCCCAGGCAATGTATTTCATGAGCGCCTCGCTTCTTTGGATCCCGAGTACGACGACCATGGTGCAGACCCAGGGTTCCGGATCCAGATGCTGGGCCAGAGGGTGGAACATCTGTCGAATGTCAACTGCAAGGAGATCTATGAGCTAGGACAACCTTCCCGCCTTCGAAAGGACATCGCTTGTTTATCTGCCCAAATAGAGATCAATGGAACACTGGCCTACGTACTATTTGACTCTTGGAGCAACATTGACTGCCTTACGCCCGAGTTCACCCATGCCACCCAATGCAAGCCAATTACACTGGACAAGCAGGTCACTCTCCAACTAGGGTGCGTGAGTCGCTCCAAAATCAGTGATGGTACGCGCCCCCCAGTCAACTTCAGTGGGATTAAAGAGCATGTCTATTTCAACCAGGCCAATTTGGACCGCTACGATGGTGTTGTCGGCACGCCGTTTATGAACAAACACGGCATCGTCCTGGATTTCGGCAAGTGGGAGATATGATTCTCCAACAATAGGGTCATTAAGGCCCTATCTACGCTTGAAGAAGCCTCACTGCTCGCTACTCAGCAAGCTAGTTCTTCTCACTCTTCCTCAGCATCCGCCATCTGACTTGCTGGCCGGAGCGATCCGCCCGTCACGGACGCGGGTCGCCCCTCACCTCGCGAGCCTGTATTGGGGGCTGTGAACCCCGTGTACCACCAAATCCACTCCGGGCCGCCTGAGGCAACTAGGCCGTCTGTAACACCACTCGACGAGGAAGAGTCTGTACTCCCCTCATTACCACCTACCTGTCCTTACATACTCATGACTGAGAGCGATTATCTGGAATACGCCTTCACCACCCACATTCCTTTGGTATTTTCCGACCGTGTGATTCCAACCACCCCATTCTGCCCTAATGACCACGAGAAACCTTTGGGTGAGACCAAGACCGACGTTGAGGATGACGAGTACGCACACGCATTCCACCTCTGGAAGGATGAGCCTGCAGTGCACTTCCAAGTGCAAACCACCTCTGACCGCTATATCCTATTCGAGACTGCAGGACATTACGCGGCCATGCTGTGTCTTTGGGAGCGGGATTGTATCTCAGCCCACTCGTCTACTTCACCGACATCGTGGACAGGAGAAGCAGACCCCTTTGGGATCAATGAGATCGCCCTTGAGGGTGCTATTGATATAGTCCGACTCTACAGCGCCCGAATTCTTGACCCTGAAGGCGAGAACCCCCTATTCCTGAATGCCGCCTATCTGAGTTGCGGGGAAAATGGCATATGGCCTGCGCAGACCTCATGGGGCCCATTCCACTCGAACTACCACTGTTTCGCGAGATCAACCATGAAATTAAGCTCATCGACGAAACAAAGGTATACAACTACCACATGCATAGGTGTCCTGAAGCCCTTTGACCCCTCCTCCACGATAAGATGAAGCGCTATGTGGACGCCGGATGGTGGGAGATGGCCCCCGCGTCACAGGCCGCGCCATTATTATGCCTACTCAAGTAGGATAACGGCCTACGCACTGTGGTCGATGCACATCTTCGAAACGACAATACAGTGAAGGATAGAACACTTTCAGGGTGGGTGATTTTTGGTCCCACATCAACACACTCGAAATCCGGAGTCAATGTCATACTTGTTCTGTGCCTGAAGGCCTCGAACACATCGCATTGGAATGCGATTCGCCAGGTCAAAAATTAATATGGTCCCTCACCCTGCAACTATGGTTCAATGGCATAGCATGACTTGCGCCTGAGGTTGCTTCGCCCTAAAGAAGGACGATAAGGCTTGAAAGTCAAGCAGAGGGTGCAGTTCAAGCAGCGAAACTCGAATTGAATGAAATTACATGTAATATTGTCGAGGACAAATCAAGAACCACACAAGACACGCCCGGAAAACTGTCCTTTGAATAAGATCGGGACGGAATGAAGTTCCAAGACGTATGGTGCAGTGCGAAATGACAAAACTCAGGTTGAAAATGAAGGCAAGTCAAGCATGTACCTATAGTTAAACCAATCACTCTATTCATTGCGTTGATAGACAGTTTACTTTCCTATTTCACCTTTCTTTCCTTGTACAGCCCTTCCAATACTTACGATTGTAGCCATGATAATTAAATCTCTCAACCACCCAACTACCTGTGTGAGGGTACGTTCTATTCCATTTATTTTATAAGCTATCTTACTTACCTGCGTACAGTCGCAAACCCAGAAGCGCAACACAACGCAGAAGAGCAACACTAGAAATTACCTGCTGTAGAGCTCTCCAATTAGGCCCTACTCTTATAGGAGTATAGTAGGGCATTGAAACATGCTGCTCACAAATGGAATTGTGTCGAACGACCCTTAGTCCCCGCAGAATCGCTGTGTTTGTGGCTGCTTTACACAGCCATTTATCAGTGTAACTTCAACGTGTTTTCCGTCTGTCCTTATGGCAGTAAAATAAATTGCTTTAATCTCATTCAGGGGTTTTCAGTGTCGCTGATCAATGCTATGTAGAGTACAGAACCGGATCACCTATGGCAGAACTACAATCAATGACGTTGAAGTGTTGCGCTTCTTTGTTATTTGTGCAAATTCGGCTTGCCACAAACATTGGCCTCGTTCTCGGCAATGACGTATGCTAGTTCTTGGGAGTAAATTAGAGACCTTGCGTGGAGCCACCGGGAGCCACCCGGTGGCTCAACAGGCATGCGATCACAAGTGGCTACATCAACTGGTGGCAATCTGGTGGCATTTAATTGACATTTTCACTGCATTCTTTTGTTGCCTATACTATCATTATTCGATGTAGTGTCCTTCCAGATGTGCAGAACCGCATGCAGAGCACAAATAATTGATATTTTCATCCTGTTCATCAGATACCATGTTTAGAATGGGTATTGAAGCAAATTCTGGACTCTACATCGACTTTCTGCTTGTCAGTGGGTGCAAAAACAATGGATTCTAGATCCATGGTACGATGCGGTAAACATGCGGCAGCCACCGGACCAGCCACCCGATGACGTAGCCACACGGAATCGCATGCCCGATCAGCCACCGGGTGGCTCCCGGTGGCTCCACGCAAGGTCTCTATTGTGGTATCGACTACTCATTAAAGTGAGTTAGGATATAAATTGGACTGGATGATTTGGATTGCAATTTGCCCATATATACATGAAACAATCTAATTGTTGCGCTTCTGGGTTTTCGACTGTACTTGTAGACTCGTGAACATTGCCGACATCCTGACCAAGGTGCTTCCGCAGATTATGCATGAGTAGATCATTGCACAGATGGGGCTCGATTGGAAGAGATAGCTCAACACCACAGGAAGTGTTGACATGTGAGCTTCCTTTTCGCGGACTTTGGTGTTTTGAACATTTTAGTTCATACATAACTAGAGAGAGGGCCAAGTATGAGCATATACCACTTGGTGCATCAGCAAAACCGAACGTGTCTGGGACCAGACCAACCAAGCGCGCCATGCCGCTAGACTCGCATCTGGCGGCATAATGACACGCCTGACGCCATATTCAGTTATGGTGCCAGAAGGTCCTCAGAACCTTATTTCTGATCACAGTTCACAGTAACAATCAAGACTGTATTGATGCATAAATATATATAAAATATGCTGTATTTGTAGTAGAAAGTTGCTACAACATGAAGGTCTGTACTCTAGTAGCCGTGCGACCCGCCAAGCTATCTGCCAAGGCCACTTTCGACGCCGCCTACCTGTCCTTGATAGCCACGCCGTGCACCGTGACGCCAGTTTATGACTATAAATTATCAATAAATGATACTATCTGAGACTGGTTACCAGGCCACCTTAGCATTTTTGTTCTCAAGTTCGTCCAGGGAGTCACTTGGATACAGTTATATGGACTCAGCAACAAAGGTTTACACCCTATGTGTGAGCTGAGATATTTTTCAGGAATTTACAATTGCATTTCGTGGCCTGGCAAATTTTATTTCCGGCGATGTCCCAAAGGGGGAATAAACGGCTTAGCGGGCCACCCGGCCAAATCGTTTGTACGCACCCATAGTATTCACGCCAGTGCATTCCAAAACATTTAGCAGATATGACTACGTTATTGGGTACACTCAAACTACAAATCTGAAATGCATTGGAACCATAACTGTATGCCTTTCCAGCCATTTATGATGGGTGAGATTGCCATTCAGATGAAATGGTCTACCTTCTGAAGGACAGAGTGCAATGAAGCCCAAAATGAAGACACAGAGGGCTCCATAGGAAGCATTAACACATAATTAAATGCAACAGACAACTCTCACATACCCATAACCTGTCCAACAAAATCCATCTTTATCTGCGACTGAAATTCGGTGGTTTAAAGCAGTAGCCTAGCATGAACAGAAAGTCGGGCAGTTAAAAGCCAACTCAACATTGGATGTTGGTGGGGTGGTGGTCTCAAATACAACAACCAATTTCCAAGTCCTTAGCAAAGACCGGTGGATTGCTATAGAGCTGCCTGGATTGTGCTGCTCGGGATCAGTTTGAGATAATCTTCAAGGGTTCAAGAGATGAGGGAGAGTCGTTTTCATGTATGGTGGAGCATGAAATTATTGATTCGAATCAGGGGATCTGAACGAGCCCAAAAACTTGTGAATCGGCAAAGAATTGGTGAATAGACAAGTCAAAGACGAGCGCGAGGCCAGTTCGGAGATAAGAAATGATGTTCCCACAGTAGCATCTTGATCGAGAACCTCCCATAACTTTTGATCACCGCATCACTCTGCCTCAAAATTTGATGTACAGTGTCGTAATAGATCATATTCCATCCTATAACCACCAAATCCCAGAATTCTATATCACAACACCTTATATTATGCAAGTGGCCTGCTAAGTAGTTTGGCCCGCTAAGCAGTTGCTGATAATAGTAGAAACAAGAAAACCACACTGGAACCTAACCCAACCAATAATGCTCACACGAAAATAACAGTAACCTGCTAAAGGTGCTCGAGATCCAAGCACGGCGAGATGAGACAGATGTGGTGACGAAAGATGCGGCTAGTGAATCTTGAGTGCAGGGATTGTGTTGATACTTGACGACTTGAGGACCCGATATTTGAATGCTTGAAGGCTTGAAGCTTCAGATGTTGAAGCCTGAGGCTTGACGTTTTGAAGCCTGAAGAGGTTCAGGCAGGAGAGGAACAAAGAGCCAGAAGGTCGTAGCAGCGCCGCTGGCCTTTTGAAGTATGGTGACCTATACAAGGAGCATCTTGAAGGAAGGTTTTCCTCACAGGCACGAGAGAAGGGCCAGGGAGGAGCAGGGGAGAAGAGTCGTGAGAATATAGCACTTGCTGCAGTGATGGGCGTCCGGGACACCCATCTGAGGGAGGGGTATGGCGTGGGAAAATTGTCTCTCCAGTAATGATGGGCGTCTGGGACGCCCGTACACTAACGTTGCAATAAAAATATGCTCTCATATAATTGAGTTCATACTCAACTAGGAAGAGGGACAAGTATGAGACACTTGGGGCAGTGATGGGCGTCCGGGACGCCCGTATACTGAAATGGCAATGGAAATATGCTCCCAAATAATTAAGTTCATACACAAGTAGGGAGAGCCAGGTGTGAGAATATAGCACTTCCAGCAGTGATGGGCGTCCGGGACGCCCATACACTAACATTACAATGAAAATATGCTCCCAAATGATTTAGTTCATACTCAACTAGGGAGAGGGCCAAGTATGAGACACTTGGCCCAGTGATGGGCGTCCGGGACGCCCATCAGAGAGAGTGGCATAACGTGAGAAATTATCTCTCCTGCAGTGATGGGCGTCCGGGCCGCCCGGATACTAATATTGCAACCAAACAATTGAGTTCATAAACCATTAGAGAGAGGACCAAGGATGAAAATATACCACTCAGTGCAGTGATGGGCGTCCCGGACGCCCATCAGAGAGAGAGAGGCACAGCGTGGGAGACTTATGTTTCCTACAGTGATGGGTGTCCGGTACGCCCGTACACTAACATTGCAATAAAAGTATACACCCACATAATCAAGTTCGTACACAACTAGAGAGGGCCAAGTATGAGAACATATGCCTCGGTGCAGTGATGGGCGTCCGGGCCGCCCATCAGAGGGAGCGGCATAGCGTGGGAAAATTACCTCCTGAACTGATGGGCGTCCCGGACGCCCATCATTGTGCAGAGAGGTAATGACAGGTGTGCGAGTTTTATTCTCCATCTGCTGATGGGCGTCCGGGACGCCCATCACTGCACCAATGGTCTGGACAGGTGTGGGGTTTCATCCTTCCTCTGCTGATGGGCGGCCGGGACGCCCCCTTTATGTATACACTGCATGATGTCGATTCTGGCGAACTCGCTGCTAGCCCTCGTTCCTGTCCGGGAACCCGCCGCATTGCCCATGAATGCAAATGTACAAGACATCCTGGCATGTAGACTGTGCAGTCGAGCTCAAAATAAGGGAAACTGTGATCTCGCACCGTCGGGTTTACCTTGCTTCGCACGATTGCCTTTCCTCTCCCATGATGTCAATTCTGGCCAACTTGCTGCTAGCCCTCGCTCCTGCCCGGGAACAGGACCCCTGACAATCACCTCAAATGCCTGTCCGGCAAAAGTTTGAATTCGGATAAAAAATGGTCAAAATCGGCCCAAGGCCAGGCCGATTTTGGATAAAAAATTTCATGTGGGACCACAACGCCTGTCCTAAAAATTCGGATAAAGTATGCTGGTGAGTGGCCAGGCCAGGTCCATATTCGGATAAATTTTCGGTCCCACAGAGAAGTTGCCAGCGAAAATCCGATTCCCACACCCATTTGTAAATAACACCACACAGAGAAATGCTACGGTTTTTATGCTTAAGCTAGAAGATTTTATTTATTTATTTATGTATAACCATTCGCACATCAGTCTTTTGACATTTTGATTGTGGCATTTCACGTGTTTTTTAGCATTTTCGCGTGGTGGGACCAAATGGACTTCGCTTTTGTGGAACATGTAGGCAAAGATTAAGGTTGAAAAAATTCTTAGGGGTTGACATAGTCCTGGACAGTCCCAAGGAAGCCTTCGGCCGTGGAAGTGATCGCCCATTCCAAAGTTATTCACCCAAACTTTCCGGCATTGTCGGCCAATTGTCCGCATTGTGTGTTGTTCCGTTTTACGGCATTTTCACGCGTTTTTTGCCGTTTTTTGCCGTTGCACAACGCCGCAACAAATCTGTCAAAAGTCTGATGCAAGCTCCTCACTTTTGGAAGATTTGATTTCTCGAAAGTAACGGTAACAGCATCGTCACACCTCCCAACACGGCAACACGGCAACGCGTTCTTCCAACTTCTTCACGTGTTAGAGTTGAGTCAACCCGGCATCATGGCCGAGGCTGTGAGTCACCGCCAGCTGGAACAAGTCAGAACAAGTCAGTAAGAGTCATTAGTAGAACACTGAAGAATAGTAAGGAACATTATGGAACACTCTAGTTATCTTGGACATTTAGTATATAAGTAGTACGGTTTCGTATGTATTAATCAAGCGTTTGCAGAGCTCAGTCAAGCGCTAATATAATCTTTTATTTATTCTCACACTTTGTCTGATTCTACTACCAATAAACCCAACATCACGAAAACACGTAAATATATCATGGCGGATCACTCCGTTATCGAGGTTCTCAACTCAGACAACGAAGACAAACTTCCTCCGTTGAACACCCAAGAGTGGATTGGGAAAAACAAGAATACTATTTGAGACCAGGTACCTGGCCACCTAAGCATTGGTGCCTCGTCCGTCATCATTGCAGATAGTCATTCCAATCCCAACTTTATCAAAACAAAGGCATGCTTTTTAGGAACGATTCAAGACCCCAAGTTCCCAGATATCCCAACATTTGAGTTCACATTGAATTTCTTTTGCGCGGCAGTATAACATGGCCAAATAACAGGGTAGTTGGCCACCCCGCTAAATAATGGCCTGAGCTCTCAAATGGCCACAACTTGCACTACAGTTGTGGTGTATATCTGAAACATACAAAAGGTCAGAAAATCTGGTTCTGAGTGATGTGAAAGCCCAAAATCAGGGTCGTGAAATGAACGAGCATCCTACAAGTAGAAGAAGCACCAAGATGGGCCAAATTAAGATCTAGATTGCTTAATGGGAAGTATTGGGACGTACCTGAGCACCCCAATCTATTCCAAGATGCTGATAGCTCCTCCAAAAAATCAGACTATTAGTGAGACCGAAATTGAGTGGTTTGAGATAATGGCCTACAGAGCTATCAGAGGTAAATGGATAAAATCTCGAAATACCTCTCAGAATGAAAGATTGGATAGTAAAAAGTACTCTGTAAAGTTCCAAACCGATAGCATGGCGGTATCGTGTTCCGCGACGGTGACCAGCATGGTTGACCTATTCAGTTTGCGCGCGCAATTTCGGACAGGATGGCCGTGGATAGCATGATGGACGTGATGGTGACCTTGCTTCAGAAGCGCATCATTGCCGAGCCCCTCCTTGCTGGGAACATCATGGTGGTTCCACGCACATTCATGATCGAAATTCTGAAGGGGGGAAGTGCAGAGGACTACAAAGAATCAAGGAGGGCATACTTGGCAGCACTGGAGGAGATGCTGAAGAAGGATAAGATGTCGGAGTTGTGGTTCTCAGCTCTATGGGAAGAACAGAGGCACTGGCTCCCGTTTAAATGCGACTTCACAGATCTATCCTTAAGTTATGGTAAGCACCGACCGAAACACTTTGAAATTGACTTAACATATCTACAGGGGACCCACTCAACATGCCCGGGAAGCCACACAAGATCATCCAGAAAACATTGTGGTGGTTGAAGGGTCGATTCAATAAAGGGTTCAGATCTACAGGCGACACGCTCACCTGTGACCGCCAGAATGATAGCATCTCTTGCGGCTTTATCGCAGTGAATACTATAGCCCACCACACTCTCGGAGATGTGATTTGGACGCCTTCATACAAGGTCCAAGACCGCATTAATTGGTTCAATCTTGCGTGCGCGGAATACAAAAGCAATGTAAGCTTTTTTCGTGATGAGCAGAACGATGAAACAGGCATGAATGCACGATTAGTGTTGCCGCGACTTAGACTTGGAGGGCCTTAAGTCGACTTAACGGAGTCGACTTAAGTCAAGTCAAGTCAAGTCGGACCCCAGACTTGACATGACTTCGAAGTCAATGGAAGTCGACTTGGAGTCACTCAAGTCGACTTGAGTCGAGTCTCAGAACTGAAAATCTTCCAAACCCCTGTACTGGGTTTACCACACCAGAATGTCCCAGATTTTGCCACAGACAATGGTTGTTCAGTTGAGTTTCATCATAATTGTTGGTCAATAATGAATCGACAAAATGACAATGTGCAACTCTGTCCTAATGACCAAGCAACAGCTCAAGTGTCTACATATCAAAATCAATGAGGTCTGGGAGGTCATCTGAATCAACCTCGACAGTTGGCAAAAACTCCCACCCATCACATGTGAAGGACACTTGCCTGAAAGATTGACTGCAGCAAGGTTCCAGTTGGAGCTCTGGAATTGAGGCAAAGAGTGCAGCTTCCTGACCTGATATTTGCGTAATCTGCAATAAGATCCTCGGCCCGCTCTCTGTGGTTAGGCTAGGATTAATTTGAATATCCAATACAGCTTTCGACATTTTCTGGGAGATACAGTCAACCCTGCCGCTGCCATATCCCGATCCGCTGAGTGCCTTTTTCCCTTATACCCTTCATTTTCGATGCTGTGACACTTTCCTTCTCCACCATCGAATCAACCTGTAGCGAAACCTTCGCCACCTTCCTGTTAACTGCCATGAGGGGTTCCGTGAGATACTTTCACATATAAAAATAAAAGAGTGGGATGGCACAAAATCATAGTAAGCCAAAGGCTTCCTTTTAGCAAATAAAAGCACTCCCTAAGCTTGAATTCTGTTCATTTAACAGCCCAGAAGAGCCCTGGCCTGAACTGTGGCTAAACAGTTGTCAATAAAAGTCGTTGCAGAATGAGAGATGGTCAATCATGGCACAAAATCGTAGTAAGCCAAAAGCTTCCTTTAATCAAATAGAAACACTCCCTCAGCTCGAATTCTATTCATTTAACAGCCCGGAAGAGCTCTGGCCTGAACTGTGGCTAAATAGTTGTCAATAAAAATCGTTGCAGAATGAGAAATGGTCAATCATGGCACAAAATCGTAATAAGCCAAAAAGCTCCCTCTTAGCAAATAGAAACACTCCCTCAACTCGAATTCTACTCATTTAGCAGCCCAGAAGAGCCCTGGCTTGAACGATCTCAAGAAACAATACTTGTGACAAGAACACTTGTAACATGATTCGCATTTGACGAAGTAACAACACTTGGAATGAAATTCGCATTTGACAGAGTAACTAGTTTACTGCCTACATGCCTTTGTTAAGAGGACAACCCCTGCGATTATGCCCGGTTTGATGACACAGACCACAGCAGTTTCTCACCCCGGCCCTGCGACACATTGGGGGGCTGGATACCCGCTCCTCCCCCCCTCTGGGCCTGCCTTCAGTTGGTCGAATCAAACATTGAGTGAGGGGTCTGCCTTTCCGGACAAAAAGTTGGAGGATCCCGAATTAGGTCCTGCCTTTCTTCTTCCTCAGCTTCGTGCCTGACACGAATACATTAGCAGTTGTCTGTTTCAAAGAAAAATAGGCTCACCCAATTCACCCCAGTCACGCCCTAGTCTCATCCAGCTGCTCCTGAGTCTGAACAGCGGATCTGGATCCGATTCTCGGCACCCATCTCGGCCTCATTCCAGATCCCGCCCAGTTCCTCCGACACTAACCGGCATTGCGCAGGCGGTGAAGTGATTTCGGAATCCTGCCCTCACACTTGATTTCATCTCAGCGAGTGGGGGTTTGGCTGACCAATCAATTGAAGATGAGATGAACCATTATATGACCAGCTCCCTCCCCGCAAGGAAGTCAACAGACATGGTTAGGTACTGGATGGTTTGTTGTCCCAATTGTTAATTGTTAACCACACCTGAACAATCTGCAGAACCATGGCAAAGCAACCTGGCCAAGAATATTTCGTCTCTTTGCTGATTACGCCCCTATCCAAGCGACCTCAGTGCCGTCAGAACGAGTATTCTCATCCTCAGCTGAGACAGATACTAAACGCCGAAATCACACCAGTGCTGTGCTGATGGAGGCTCTGCTAATGCTCAAGTTTAATTATAAGAAATCAAGGCTCAACTTTATGTCTGACTTGCAGACTGTCCCTGTTGCCGACGACGATGAAGATTGGCTTTGAACTCTAGCTGACACACATGACAAAGATAGGGATGTAATATGGCGCGAGATTGTTGACAGTGGCGACTCAGCAGATGGGATCATATTTACGGAAATGCCAGAGGAGAATGACGAGTAGTTGAATTTGTATCTTGCCGTAGTTTGACTGCTATTAACAGCTATTTGCAGAACTTAGGGTGCGGGCCTTTTTTTTTCATGCTTTTCAACGAGAATGGTTGTTTTGAGCTCAATTCTTGTCTGTTTGCCTTAAAAATATGCTCATTCTGTCCACAATGAAAATGCGGAGAGCACCACCATCTTCATTTCTCCTGCAACTCTTTGGCTGACTTGGGCCGCGATTGGAGCTCGGTTAACGGCACAGGCATGTAGTACATAGGAATAAATGGGAACGCTCCCAGGAATCGATGTTCAAACGAGGCTGGGAGCCGTCTGTCTTGAACCTCCTTGCTCCGGTTGCCAAGTGTAACGCGACAGTACAAAAGGACAGCGTGACTGTCATTGCATTACTTGTCCTTCTCTGCCACGTACCACCACCACGATGTCGACGGGAGCGCTTTTGTTGCTGGATAAGATGCAGGAGGGAGACGTCCCTCTTGCATCTGATCCGCTGATGGAGGCTAGCAGTACGTGTTCTTTTGCCGCTCAGTTGGCTGACCACTGCCATGTTTTCAGGGCCCAATGGATTAATCTTCTTGTTCCTCCCGCCGCAGGAACGCTGCCCCTGCTTAAAACCAGCTCTTTCTGTGTGCCACTTGTCTGTCGCCCACTCGGATGTCAGCCGACGGGATCTATCTACGCAGGCTTGCCCTGTGCTGATCACGTTGTACGTGTGAGTGGGACCGCAGCCGGAATTCAACTCCTCGGGGCTCTGACGTTCAGCTCGGTCCAAAACGGAGATGTGCTTAAACATCGAGCGGTTGCTGGCAGGATTCGACTCCTCTACGGCCCGATCGAACGGAGCGTTCTTAAAATCACCAGTATTATTCGTTCTTGGGTTCGGGAGATCATTGAACAGAGGCGTTCTTAAGCACCAACCACATCACGAACGGTGGTGTTCTCAAACACCTCTCTCTTTTTTGTCTTGTTTTTTTCTTGTCTGTGCCAGTAATCCTTTTTTTCTTAATTGCTGAAGGTTTGGATCTTGAGATTCGCTCTTTCCGCTGGTCTCATCTGGCCTGCCAGGCATGTTTTTGCCCCTACTCTAACTCGTTTGTATTCCTTCAACTCTTTCCCTTCGTCTCATTTCGCTGGGTTACTAGGGTTGTTGCCCCTGTTTTAACCATCTGACTTGGTTACGCGCGCTCACCAACACTGGTGAGTCAAGTTCCTGCTGACCGTCTCGTTTCTCTGGTGCTGACTTTTTTTCAGGATTCGCTGCATTGGAACGTTCGCGGTAGCTATCCGTTTCTGTTTTTCTTTCTGTTCGACCCTCTCATGAATTCTTTTCTAGGATTCAGACCTTGTTGATTGATTGTTATATTATTAGTAGTATCACATTGCAGCGCATGTACGGTGCAAGCGCTACTGACTCTACGATTTCTCGAAGGTGTGCAACTTCAAGAAATGGTAGAGCCACCAGCGCTTGCACCATTCTTAGTTAGTTTACAATCCTTGAGATAAAAACCAAAAGTTGAGCGAACGAGAGTATGTTTTTGGTATGCAACCAACCGAATACAGCGTTGTTGCGGGCCCCGCAAATTCTTTCACCCAGCTTGATGATGGGCTCTCGATCTTCAACGGTCAACGGCGGCTGAGTGTGAGGCCTGGTGTCAGCCACCCAGAGTACGGAAGAGACATCTCTCTCTCAATGGTGGTACCCTCCGCATTTTCACTGTGGACAGAATGGGCATATTCTTAAGGCAAACGGACGAGAATTGAGCTCAAAATAACCATTTTAGTTGAAAAGCATGAAAAAACAAGGCCCGTGCCCTAAGTTCCGCAAATAGCTGTAACATCCAGATTCATGTACCAAGTGCAATCCACCCTTGTATATTAATATTAGTGTAACTCGACCAACTTGAGTCGACTTGAGTCGACTTCAAGTGACTTCAAGTGACTTGAGCTTACCAAGTCAAGTCAAGTCGAGTCGAAAGTTGCCATAAGTCGACTTAGCCAAGTCGACTTCCGACTTAACGAGTCACGGCAACACTACGCATGATACTTTCAGATTCCAGTCCGCGGTGCCCCGAAGCGAGTCACTGTTGCAGCACGGTCAGCTGTGGTGCAGCTATCCACCCCATTCCCACTATCCCTGAACACAATTCTCAACCCACCACCGCCGATCCTTCCTCCATCGTTTACTTCAGCATCGCATTCTGCATCACATGGTCGGCTGCTGAAACCGGTACCCCAGACTCCTGCACCCGTCCCAGTGCACAGCAAATCGAATGCAACACGTCTAGGCTTGGGGCAATTGCTGAATCCAACGGCGAACCCTTCTTCTATTGCCGAAAAAACTGAGGGGGGAATGAAGGACCTCCTAGTTGGGGCTGCCGCCGACAGCGAGAAGGAAAATAAAGCAATGGCTGATGTCGAAAGTGGGTCGTGGGCGAAGGAGATGGAGGTCGAAGAGGAAAACACGACGCCAAGCATGATGGATGTCGACATTATGCCCGAACCATCATCCGATCTGTCGGACACGTCTTGCACGTCGCCCGAAGTATTTAGTATCTTTACGCACGCGAAACAGTTGAAGCGAAAGCTTGAGAACGCGGAAGGCCCGTTGAAACCTCCCAAAAAGGCACGCGCACAGGGATCGGAACCAGCTGCAGCCAAGTCCAAAAGCGTCATTTTGTTCCCCGTTGGGACATCCAAAACTTCGGTTTGGGAACACAGAAACAACGCGCAGTTTGCCAACAATACCCTTGACAATCAACACCCGCGAATGCCGAAATTCAAAGCGACCATCCTCGACAAAGATAAATTCGCGGAGATCATCGACCCCATGCATGTCCGCCATTCCGTTTGTAGAAAGACTCATGTCATGAAAACGGCATTCAATACGAGCAATTTCATCAACCATGTGAAGAAATGTAAAGGGACCACCAAGTATGGCAAAGTAGCCGGTGCGGGCGGGACATCGACTCTGGATGTTTTGTTCGCAGCTCCCAAGAGATCCAAAGGCAAATCGGCATAGTGCTGGCAAGGTTCGGTTCGGTTCAGGTTCAGGGTACTTTTCTCTGAACCCCGAACCTGAACCTGGCGTTCGGTTCAAGCACGTGCCGAACCCCGAACCTGAACGCGGCGTTCAGGTTCGACACGTTCGGTTCTGCGTTTGACAGCGTTCGAACGCTGAACCGAACTTACTTTCACTCAAGCTTCTTGCAGCGCCCGTTGTAGACCCGTTGTGGCTTCAAGGAAAAGGATCCAAGTCTTAGGGTGATATAAAAACGACATTAGATATGGAAAGGCACCACGCAATATGGCTGCGGAGTGACGAGACACTGCCAGTGAGGAGTGGAACTGAGCCGGACACTCCTTTGCGCATGCAGAAGAGTCAAAGAGAGTAGAAAGCGCGAAATATTACTCACATGCATACAAGACAGATTGCACCATCTTCAAGAAGACCGGTGGTCGTGTTCTTCTGGCCCTTAACACGCGTGAAGACAGTTTCAATGTCGGTGGTCAAGTCGTGGCACGTAACCATTGCGATGGCCTGAAATTCAGGTAAGAATGGGCTGAGTAGGCAAACAGAAAGAGACACATGCTGGTGATCCGCATCACCTATCGCCTTGAAGACCTCATACTGCTCGACATCCCTGCGGTCCTTGCCCGCGGCTTCGTCAGCTCCAGTAGCACTTCCCTCCATGTTCGCATCGGTCTGGGATTGAAAAAAAGCGCATAAGCGGTCTTTGTATAGTGGGACTAGCATAGGGTCGGGGTTATTTGACGGCGAGCCTGAGACCAAGTTGCAGGGACGTCGAGAAATAAAAATATCTAATAGAAAAGTGAGACGCTGATACAAGAGATTTCCCCCCAGACGATGGTGAGAGGAAGTGGTGAGGTGTGGTACCAGTTACATAAAGGCGGCGATCACGATTGATTTCGGCATTTTCCAGAACACAAATCTAGTGATGCGTTCGGTGTTCGAACGCGTTCGGACGTGTTCAGAAAAAATTCAACCTTGTCAAACGCTGAACCTGAACGCAGCGTTCAGTTCAGTTCGGTTCAGGTTCGAACCGATTTTTGAACCGAACTTTGCCACCACTAAATCGGCATCTACCTCAGGTTCAGCCTCGGCGACCCACTCGCTTGCCGTTGCTTCATCATCGAAGGCTCTAGCTTTGACACCCCTCCGCCCGTGCCTGGGTATAACTCCGAAGGAGGAACCACTTATTGAACAGTACTTCACTCGGTCAGGTGCGGACGGCGGAGGCGCGAGTAGTGATCTGCTTGGTTTGGTTTGGTTTGCAAACCATGGTTTTGGTTTGATTTCAGCTGGTTTTGGTTCCAAAATCCTCAAACCAAAACCAAAACCATGGAAGCAGGTTTGGTTTGGTTTGGTTTTGGTTTAAACCATGGTTTCACACGCACCATTCATGACCATTTGTTCACAACATCATATTACAAATATTTCAATGCTGGTGTGTGCAAGGGACATCCACCCTAGAAATCTGCTACACCAAATGAAAAAAAGCGACTTCAGGCTTGCCAACCCAATTTGCCGAGTACAGCCACAGCCAAATGCGGTAATTTTCCCAGGGAAACTACGGAAAATTTCTTTTTGGCCCAATTCTACCTCAATCTGGGGTATATCAGGGCTTGATTTACACCATTCTAGTGAGATTGTTGTTGACTAATGTCTCGGCATTCTCCGGTGGGTATCTTTGAGCATGCATTTCAAAACCATGGTTGCAAACCATGGTTTTGGTTTCATCTGCTTCAAAACAAAACCAAAACCAGCCCAAAACCAAGAACATGGTTTGGTTTGGTTTCAACAAACCATGGTTTTGGTTTGCTGGTTTCTTGGTTTGAAACCAAACCAAGCAGATCACTAGGCGCGAGGTCTGTTACCAAGATCACGGAAGAGTTGTTTCCGAAGGCGAAATCCTACGAAAGTCTATCGGCGGCACGGAAAGAACAGGTTGACGCCCAACAGATTCACGAGTGGGCTTGGGTAAATGATCACGCCCGAACCAGGGTGTTCTCGACGAAATGCGAGAAGGTGATGCATTCCAAAAGTATCAGTTCTTGCGTCGAATGTGTCCGGTTACTTTCAATTTCGAAGTTCAAGAGGACCGTCCGGATCGCCTGCCCCGATGACAAGAATTATAAGTATAACAGCGAGATTTATTCTGGCCAGAGTACGGGCGTGTTGTTTGCAAAGTGTCGTGGCTTGCAAGATATTTTCGAGACGACGGTACACTTATTTCGTCTACAAAGTCATAATTGAGCTCAAATCGTCTCAGGACACCAATACCCCTGCCCTTAGATATGCGATGGGTGTTCTCTCGGGAAAATTCCGCGGGGACGATATTTTTGCTGGACTCCTGAAGGGGGATGAAGTCAGATGAGGAGGATCGCGGAGTTGGAACTCAAGGAATGAGATACACGCCAGAGCTGATGGAGTTCTGGCATATCCTGTACATGCATAGTCCTCGCGCCTTCAAGTTTATATCAAAATACCTTCCAGCTCCGACCGAAAGGACCCTCCAGTGCGTTCTTTCATTAATCAATCACAAATGTTCCTAACAACATTCTAGACGTCACCGCGCTGCTGTTCCGGGTCTCCCTTTGGGAATCCAGGATAGGACATTCACTCTAGTCCAAGAACGCCTCGCCGTACTCAACTATAACGGCCCGGTTGTCTTGAGTTGCGATGATACGAAGCTGATGCCTGCTTTTCACCCATATTACGATAACCACGAAGAAGCATACTTCATTCTCGGCGGTACAGGTGAACCGCTACGACTTCTTGACCCGGAGCAATTTGAGTCGGTTGTGAAAGAGGCTTTTACCCAGAAAGCAACAAAGGTGAGTCAAGCTAGGTTCCGTGTTGTATCCTATTGTTGCTTACCTCGACTAGATACGGCTCTTCGTCATTCAAGTTCCGGTGCCCAAGATTGCACCCATCATTGTTGCTGCTCTTCCGATCTCGGAGAGTAATTCCGCGGACGAACTGCTCGTTCCCCTCTGGAAATTTGTCACAGGTCTTCTGGACCGAAAGATCCAAGTTGTATCGTATGCCAGCGATGGCACTGCGGTTGAACGAACATTGCAACGACTTCTATTCGAAAAGTCCCAGAAAAAGGTTTCGTACAGAATCAAGCATCCAGGTTCGAGCCAGGGGATCGAGATAGTCGTTCCCTTCTATGGCAAGGATTTAGACCGCCCCATTGCTATTCTTCAGGACGCCAACCATGGCAGAAAAGATGTCCGAAATGCCGTGTTCTCCGGAGCGAAAGAGATCGTCATTGGAGATCAGGTTGTTCTCTACCTCGATTTCAGAGAAATGTCCTTGGCAGAAGACGGTCCGACATATCGACGCGACACCTCGGAGAAAATGGACCGTCAAGATAATCCTGTGGCCACACGTTTCCTTTCCGCCGCTTCGTTGGAATGGTTCAGGAAAAACCGACCCGATAAACTCGGTGTTATGGTTTATCTCTTCGTATTCGGAGAGCTCATTGACGCGTATCAGAGTCGCACAATGTCCATCGAGGAGCGAGTCCAGATAGCTCTACGAACCCATTTCTTTATGGAGATGTGGGAGAATTTCCTGCAGCTCGCCGGTTATCCCAAACACACATACCTCATCTCGCACGAGTTCCGCGATGTCGTACGAATCCTCGTCCACGGGCTGCTCCAACTCGTTTACATATACCGTGATTACACCCCTGGCCCCCCCAAACCGATCCTCTTTTGGCTTTTGATGACAGAGCCCACTGAACATGTCTTTGGTGTCTCGCGGAACATTGTCAAAGACTTCACCATGCTTGATTTCTACCAGATGAATGCCAAGCTTCACATACAGCTCCGCGAGTTCCTGCTGAACCCAGAAATCATCACCGGCAAGGCAAAGGCGAGCGGCTACAGTCACACGTACAATGATAACCGGGATATTGATATCCGCGCCCTCTCTACTTTCCCCTCGGATCTCGAAATCGACAATGCAGCTGTACGTGCTCATGAAGAGGCTGAAAATCTGTTTGCTCTGGTTGGTTTCGTTGCTTCGGAAGTATGTGGAGGGGAACTCCCGCGATCACCTAACTGGTTTACGGTGCCAGCTGTCGACGAGACCGAAGAAAGGCTCGCTCCTCTCATCGACTCGGACCCTGATGTGTCGGATGTTCAGCCCGCGGAATGCGACCTGCAGGATGCTATCGAGAAACTCGACGACATCTCAATGCCTACGCAGAAAGAGGACAACGTGAATATGGATCTTACATACGGTGTAATTGCGCTGACCATTGACGACCAGATGCGAATGTACGTGAATATTTTATTTCACTTAACAGCGCTGACTCACCCTAACAATAGCGCTTCACTCCCAGAGCCAACTGCAGACCAGATGTCGACTTTTAATGCAGAGGACGCGGCTCAAATTCAGCGGACACTACAGACCGCCTCGGATGACCTGCTCACCATCTCCGAGTCGGCCATTCCTCGTTCGGCTCTCAGTTGCGATATAGAAAAACTTGTGAACATTCGTTTGCGCCATCAAACCAAACAGGCGGCAACTGGAGTTCGTGTAAGACCCGGAGCGCCGACCGCCGAGAATATTTCGATGGTTACTAAAGTTACTTGGCGAAACTAACTTGGCCTGCCAAAAGTAACGTTACTTTACGTTTGGCAGGCAAGTAACGTAACATTAGCAAAAGTAACTTACAAGTTAACTTAAGTAACTTCAAGCTAGAAAAAGTAACCGGACGTTAGAGTAAGTTAGCGACTCCCAGTGCAATATCTGCGTCTCTATGTGCAGGATTTACCGCTAACCATGGGGATAACATTCCCACTGCTTGTCCAACAAGGATCCCACTTGCCAGGAGTCCATGTGGCTAGGTGACAAGAAAACCAACCCCTATGTGAAGTGAGGCATTGCTGCGTTGAGCGAATGAATAGTTCAATGGCAACACACTGGCTTTGCATCCTAACAGGTGACCGTGCCGATCACAATAAGTTTGTTTTGCCACACAGCTTTCTGCATATCTCTGGCGATGTTTAGCACACTGTGGAGCTTTTTCACTCCAGAATGTATCCCAGACCCCCCAGTGAGTAAAAAGAAGGTGCAGGTGGAGCAGGTTACTAAAGGCGCCACGACCAGGCAAGCCTTACAGTTACACACAGTACAGTATTGAGGAGATTCCTGGACTCCCCATGGTGTAAAATGCCCTGGATAATCCTCCAAATGAACATTCCAGTCTTTCTTTTCTGTTTTATGTCCATTACTCACCAGTTTGACAGTAACTTGGAAGCAAACGGGTGAACTTGGCGGTAATTGATGCCATCTGATGGCAAACATTACTTTTGGCTGATCTAACTTGGGCGGCCAAGTTAGCGGTAAGTAACTTTAAGTAACTTCAAGTAACTTCAAGTAACAATAAATAAATGTATAGGTAGATGTAACTAAGCAAAGTGAAACAAGTCTAGGTGTTGTTTCTTCACCCTTATCTGAATCATTTGGCTTTCCACACCCTGTATGACCCAATAGGTAGGTAGGTAGGATTACACGGCACAGTCCGAATAAAGAACACCAGTTTCCAGGGATTATCCCGGTGTACAAAGCAAGTAAAAGTACACCATCGCTCTAATTCACATGGGTAAATAAAACAGTTGTCAAAGCTCCTGATTCATGTGTACCATGTCAAATTTCATTTCCTTGGGCATCTTGGTATATCCTGCCTCTGCCTTGCAACTAGCTGAAATCACACACCAAATCTCAGCTTGGCCATCCATCGTCAGCTAATGCCAAAATGAGAGCTCAAGCTCAGATTCTGTGTTGGATATGCAATCAGGAAACCAAAGTTATTCCAATGATTAATGAACATTTGTGACTTGAATACAGTGCATTGACAGTGCTACACATGTTAATACATTGAAGAAACTCTAACATATTGACTTGTTTGGTCATGTGGTGGGCACAGCCATATTGTGGCTGTGATGGCTGGTTCCAAACTTTCCCATCACAAAATGATGGGAAAGTGAACAACCCAAGTTTCTGTAGCCTCAACCAGAGGCAATGACGTCTATTTTGCCATGGAAATCTGTTCTATAAGGATTTTTAAGGTATCCTATAGAGGCAGATTTTTAAAAGCTCAACACTTCTTGTATACTTCTCGTAATGGATGTTGAATCAAAATCATTTCTGAGGGTTCAAATATGCTTCGTTTAAGCCATTCTTTGTGCAGGGACCTTGTATTCATCTCATATAATGTACCTAACCAACTTTATTTCATGGCATAAGGGTATATTGCATGCCAGAAGCAGAACTCCGAATTTTGTGTTTATTGTGTTTTACCGCCAATAGAGCTCTAGATGAAGGGCATAAATTGTAAGAAGCGCTTAGATAGATCCTTTGCAATTGTCTATGCACTGGGATGTCTGCTGCTTTGTACAGAGATGCTCCTATTGTTCCACAATGAATCTGGTTTTTATTCAGTCATGTTTACACAACCCGAAGTTTGGACAGGATATTGGTGTGAGATAGAGCAGTATTCTCCCAGCCTGAGAGTTTTTGAATGTCAAATAATTGAAGACATTGTCATAATTCCCTCACAGCTCATGAAGTAGCACCTATGATCATAGACAGAAGTTTCAACAGCCGTCAGGTGACGCAGAACTTGGCCAGCATCAAATAATAGGAATGAGTATGGGCATACCTTGCTTCAGGAGTTTTAAGAGCCCATTAGATGCACCAGACATGTCGTCGCTTTAGTGACATCTGCCATTCCGGGCAATTTCCCCCCTTCCAAGCCATATTTTTTATACCCTTTCTGCATTCAATATTCACATGGCAATTGTCCACAATCCCGAATAGAGATGTAATCCTCTAATCAGGATAAATTTTATCACAAATTGGGGCCTCAGTGATACATACAGAGAGGTGGCCCACTACCTAGTTTTTTACTCCTTTAGGCATCTTGGCAGGAAAAAATTCAAGACATGCCAAGAATGTCCTGTAAATTTGGCCAATCGTGTCCAGACAACTTTAAGTAGATCATACTTCAGTATGGGAGCCACAAGGGCATCATAAGTCCTGAGGAAATCCTGACCAGAGCCATAATCTTTAAGGTGGCCCACTACCCAGTCACCGATAGTAGTAACCGAGAGATAATACTTGTTAGAGCACTCTAACCGACTGTTCAAAAGAGGTAGTTAACCGGAACACACACCTACTGGTTAACACTCAACTCCCAAATTGAACGGGTTATGAAGGTTTACCATGGCTGGTTAAGCATTCACAAGGTCTCGTTATAATCAGGGATAATTACCTGATCCTAACCTTTACGCCCGAGCGATTGGAAGGGCCAGTAGCGGCTATTGTGGACATTGTTGTGGGGGCTTTGTACGGGACGCGCGGACGTGATGGATCAGGTGATGATAATAGCTGGCGATCGAGTTGCTTCGCGATGAGAATAACCGGCGATCACCAATCCGATCAAAGTTGCCATCCCAATTTGGTTTCTAAGTAGCGCGTCGGAACTTGACAAGCCTAACTTAACCAATACTTGGCGGATTAGGGAGTTCAGGGTACCTATGGAATCAGGGTACCTGCCGCTTTCTAACTCTGAAGGTCCTGAACGGGGGATGGTAACAGTTTAGGAACAAGGTGTAACCGCACCCAGCTGGGTAGCTGGTTAACCTTTAACCTGACAAGCTGAAAAGATGGGGTTGAAACACGAGTATCCTATTCCGTTAACAGACATGTGAATACCCATATTTAGTTTCTTTTTCTCATGTGTGCCAATGTAATAGTGTAACAAGACATGCCGCCCGCTTCGCTCCGGCAACTCGGATGATAAAAAAATAGATATTATTCAGAGTCATGAGTACATAAACACTGCAAGAAAGAACCATGAACACTGGCCACAGTGTAAAATAGAAGCAGATAGCTGGATTGCAATGAACATTCTCGGGTCCTGGCAGTTTGAATAAAAGCGGGGCATTTCGGATGGATTGCACTACGAGATGGGGAACAGAAGATTGGGTTGTTGAAAATGTTTAGAAGATTTCATCAAAAGGTGGACAAAATCGAATAGAAGCAATTGGGCTGGGTTCAGATCGCCGCACCTCGGATTCCGGAGTATTGGCGGGATCAACGGTGAGGAATGTGTCGAGATCAGATTGCGCAACGAAAGATGCAGGACATTGAGGTGGTCTTGAAGCCAAGCCAGACGCGAGAATTCAGAACCTCGTCTAATTTGCAGCGGAACTTGGTCGAATATTGATCCTCCGCGGCCCATTGAATCCAGCAGGGAAGCGGAGGAGATTTGAGTTGAACTGAGCATCAGACAGAACAGTGCGAGAGGACGAGAAAAATGGGTAAAAGAATAGCATTTCAACCAACAACAGCGCCACTTCTATATGTCAAGAATCGGCCAGGAGGACTACGTGGCCCCACGGCGGGATGAATACGTTCACGCTGTGCCGTAGGCAGCTGCAGCTGCGATCTACTGCGCCTGGTCAAGAAGCAACTACGCACGGTCAGCTGTTCCACCCGAAACGAAACAGTCGTGTTGAGAAGCACGGATGACCGATGGGGTTAGCCGAAGAGGAAGAGCAGAGGGATAGCAAAAGGAGACTGGATATATGGGGAAAGAGCACAGCCGAGCGAGCAAAATCTTAAAGAACGGTTAATCCGAGTAGTGTAAGCAGTTATTGTACAGTATTTAAGGGTAGGGTTTTGGCATGTACAGTACTGGATTTTTGCCCTAGCTAGAGCGAGGCCTTCGTGGTTAGCGTTCGATTCAAAGGCGGAGATTCGGGACTTGTCACCCAGAGCATACTCAAATAAAAAGAGTGTTTTGTCTACACAAGTTATTAAACCGTAACCTCAACAATAACAACATTTGGCTGGATTAGTGTGAAGTAAAGGAATTGGATCATAAGGACTAGATTGAGGAACAGACAAGGGACCAGGGATAAGGCTATTGAACCATAAAGAGGCATAGGAATTGGGATAAGAATTGGTTAGGAAGGACAATAGCTGAGAAGCTCAAATCACACTTTTGGAACATAACACTTGTTTGGCTTTGGTTAAACAAGGGTTTATTCTACTAAGCTATCGCACACGTACACGGAGTTATCTGTGTCCTTTGAACCTTTTTAAAGAGTTCATAAAACCCGACACTCATCAGCGTGTCCAAACCATAAAAAAGGGGAAAGTAGTTGGATTCTGGTTAGCAGTTGTGGTTAGTGTTTTATACATTGGCGGCATTCTGTTCGTTGGGATTTGATTATACTAGTACTGCTGTTGTAGACGCCGAGCTAGCGTTTCAACGTTAGTTTTGCCATGCGTGGGAAAAGTTCTGTAAAGTACCGTAAAGTTAGGCCCTGCCAAACCAAAGGGGCCATCAAAGTTAAAGTTACCTCCCACAAGTTACTTTTTTCACTCTCTGGCTATGCTAGTCATATGCACTGCAAGATACTTGACACCTATGTCTGCAGGATGCAGAGTTCGCAAAGTTGTGGCTGTCACTATTTCCACAAAATCATACGAGCTGTTAAGAAGGTAAGTCCTAATATGATCAATGCCGTCGCGAACATCGACTTGTATCTCATTATTCAATGTGACAGGTAGCACTTTAAGATCTTCCATTGTTACGGTGGCTGGTCGAAGTTGGGGAATGGATGATGTGGATGGAGTCATCTGGGGGATAAATGCACCTCTTCTCGCATATGAAAGGCGAACAAAAACTAGTCTCTGAGAGCCGCAATGTTGCGTGCAGCAATGGTTTCCGATCGCCTGCAATAGAGCCTGTTTGGTCAAATTTGTTGGTATGGAATGAGCTTGGGCAATGGCCGTGAGCTGGGTTAAGGTAAGGTGTGAAAACATGGTGACAAACCGACTGATACTAGAGCAGGCACAAACTGTATATCCCACTGATCCACCATAAGTTGTGTCCATATCGCTTTCATTCCCCGTGGCGACAAAATCAAACCATTTATTAAGGCTGTATGTTGATAACATTCCTGGCATGTCTGATTCGCAAGGATTGTTATCAAAAACCATAGTAAAGCTTTGAAAAGATTTTTGCAGTCGGTACTTCGCTGTGCGTGGTTTTTCCAACTTGCAGATTAGCAGTACTAACATGCAGGACAAGTTGCATCACAAATGTGGTTGCATGTAAGGGCAACCCCGTGGCCCGAAGATAGCTCAAGTCCTGGCGAGGGAGAATCCGAAGGTTAATTGACAGGACTAGCTAAATATACACTCTGGCGCAACTGGCGAGGGAGAATCCGAAGAGAAGAAAGCTTAAGGATTCCCACGCCAGGTGCTGGTATCTACTAACTAGTCAAGCACGTGTCCGTAATGATCAGCAGAGATCCCGGGCTTGGTCGCAGACCATGTGCCAGCGGGAGTTGCCGGGCTGGTCATCCGGTCGACCGGTTACTGGGCGGGTACCGGGAGGAGCCGGAGAGGTGCCAGGAGGGACCGGAAACAGGGGTTCCCCTGACATCACCCCCCCCTTGGAATGCGGCGCCCTGACGCATAGACCGGACATGGAGGGCAGGGTCACGGAAGGGCAAGGAGTCAAAGGCGGCAGCGGCGATGGAGCAGGGTTTTGCAGGGTACTTCCGGTAGAATTCCGCAACGGCGTCCCGGGGAGAAGACATCGGAGTGTTTAACCCGCTGGTCATGTGAGGCATCATACCCCTTCCACCGGACGAAGTACCAGAGCGACTGGTAGCGGATTTTGGCGTCCAGGATCTCCTTGACCTCCCAGCGCTCATCACCGGGGGGCTGCCGAGGACCGGTGGCGGCTCGTCATAGCCAGGCCGGCTCTCGAAAGGGTCGTCCTCAGAGAGCTGCAGCTTCACTACCGGGAAGACCAGGTGAAGCTGGGAGAGGTGGGGTGGCAGTTCTAGTTTGTAGGCACCTCGCCCAATCACCTTGATAACCTTGAAGGGGCCAAGGCGCCAATGCGAGAGGCTGACAGACGGCCGAGTGGTCTGGATGTCTGAGGCGTCAAGCCAGACCCGGTCACCAACCTTGATCTCTGGCGCCGGGGTGCGCCGGCGGTCGTAGTACTGCTTGTACTCTTCCTTGGCTTTCACAAGGGCAGCCTTGGCTTCTGAGACACCAGAGGCGATCTGGTCGCGGAACTCGTTTGCGGACTCTACCCTTGAACGCGTTCCATTCGGTTCGAACCCCATCCGGGGGAGCCGGCCAGTGTCGGTCATGAACGGGACCTGCTGCGTGGAGGAGTGAACATGGTTGTTGTATGCGAACTCCACCGCAGGTAGGAGCTCATCCCAGTCATCCTGCTTGTAGTTAGTGAAAAGCCGGATGAACTGCTTGAGTTCCTGGTTAACGTGTTTGGTCTGGCCGTAGGTCTGTGGGTGGTACGCTGTGGAGGTTGCCGGTTCAACACCGATGAGACGCCAGAGCTCAGTAGTGAACTCCGTGACAAACTGTGGACCCCAGTCGGAAATGTACTTCCGGGGGGTCCCATGGTGCTTCCAGACGTTCTGGTAGTAGAGCCGGGCGGCACCCACCGCGTCAAGCTGGGTGCTGCACTCGTTGAAGTGCGCCCGCTTACCAAGAACATCTATGACAACCATGATCGCATCATAGCCGTGTGCCTCCGGGAGCTCAACGATGAAGTCCACGGAGACCATGTCCCAGCGTTCCTCTGGAACTTCTGTGGGGTGTAACTCACCGACCGGAAGCTTCCGGAGCGCCTTGGCCCGACAGCATAGGTCACAGGTGGCGATGTACCGGCCGACGTGACGGGACATCTGGGGCTACTAGTAGTTCCAGGAGACGAGCTCCAACGTCTTGAAGCGACTGGCGTGTCCAGTGAACTGGGTGTCGTGGTGCTGCTCGAGGATCCGGCGGCGAAGGTCCTTGTCCCGGGGGACAACGACCTTACCGTGGAAGTGGAGCAGGCCTCCTTTGACGTGCCACTCAGCAGACCGGGACGACCGGGCGCCCCGGACCTTAAGAAGGTCCCGAGCCGCTATGGCAACGGGTTCCTCGAGGTCCAATTCGCCAGCCAGAGCCTCCCGGATGTCCCGGAGGAGAGGGGCTTCCAGGCTGGCAATGACAAGGCCCTCCAGCGCATGGACATGGAAGAGCTCGGGGCGCAGGAGGGTGACATCCTCATTGTCCGACGCAGCTCCGCGATCCGGATGACCCATAAGGCTTCCGGGCTTGTGGTGCAGCGAGAAGTCGAACCGGGACAGGTACAAGGACCATCGCGCCTGTCTCTGGTTGAGGTTCTGCGACTTCCGGAAGTACTCTAAGTTCTTGTGGTCAGTCCAGATCTCGACCGGGTGCTGCGTGCCTTCGAGGAAGTGACGCCCTTCCTCTAGGGCCCGGACAATCGCGAGCATCTCCTTGTCGTGGATCTCGTAGTTGTGCTGGACTTCACTCAAGCTCTTGGAGTAGAACGCGACCAGGTGCCATTTTCCGTCTGCGTCCAGTTGCGACAGGACAGCTCCGGTTGTGAAGTTGGAGCTATCTGCCTCTAGCCGGTACGGCTGGGACTCATCTGGAAGGACCAGGACCGGCTCTGAGGTTACAGTGTCCTTGAGGGCCCGGAACGTGGCTGCCTCTGCGTTGCCCCAAACCCATGGCACACCCTTCTTCGTGAGGTTGAAGAGGGCGTGGGCTGAGTGTGAGAACGCCCGGATGAACCGCCGGTAGAAGTTTGTGAAGCCGAGGAACTGTTGCACATCCTTCTCATTGCGCAGTTCCGGCCAGGCAGCGACTCCGGCGACCTTGACCGGGTCCATCTCCCCGTGATCATGGGAGATGATCACCCCGAGGTATTCAATCGACAACTTCTCGAACTCGCACTTCTCCGGGTGCAAGTAGAGCTTATGCTCCCAGAGGCGACGAAGGACTTCCCGGACAATCTCTCTGTGCTGGGCGAGGTCCGAGTGGGCGATGAGGATGCCGTTGAGGTATACCATGACATCTCCCGACAAGATGAGGTCTTGGAAGATGTTGTTCATCATTGTCTGGAAGGTCGCCGGGGAGTTGGTCAGGCCAAAATACATTAGGAGGGGTTCGAAGAGCCCCCAGTTGGTCCGGAAGGCCGCCTTCCACTCGTCGCCCTCGCGGATCCGGACGTTGTTAAAACCCCACCGGACGTCGAGCTTCGTGAAGAGCCGGGCTCCCTTCAACCGGTTGACGAGGTCATTGATCAGAGGGAGTGGGTACCGGTTCTTTACAGTCATTGCATTGAGCGCCCGGTAGTCCTGGACAAACCGGAGCGCTCCGTCCTTCTTCTTAACAAAGAAGACCGGGGAGGCCATCGGCGATTTGGACGGCCGGATCCGGTCGGTGGTCAGCCCTTCCTCGATGAAGGCGTCAAGCTCCTTCTGTTCGAGGGGTGAGATCAGGTAGACCTTACAGTTGGCCGGTTTTGCGTCCGGGACAAGCTCGATGGCATGGTCCCACGACCGGCGCTCCGGAAGAGAGTCAAACGACTCCTGGTTGAAGACATCCTCAAACTCATGGACCCAGCCGGGAAGACCCTCCCGGGGGGAAGCGGAGTTCTTGGCGAAGGCTTCCGCCAGCCGTTGGGAGACGGTGCTGGCAGCTCGGATATCTTCAGAGGGGACGAACCGGGTGTAGAAGATCCGGTCACCCTCCTCAAGCGGGGCGTCGTCATCGTCATCATCGTCTTCGGAGTCCGGGGTGAGCTCCGGAACGTCATCATCGCCGTCTGAGTCCATCCGGTTGTCTGTGTCAATGACACAAATGGCTGGGAAGGGACCAGACCGGAGTTGCTGGATGATCCAGGCAACGGCCTTGGCTTGCCGGCGCTCAGATCGCCCCTCGTCATGGCAGGTGGCGCAGCCAGAAGGGCAGCGGCTCATCTTGACCTCCTGGGTCTCCCAGTCTATCTCCAGGTTGTGTTTGTGGAGCCAGGAGTACCCGAGGATGAGCTGCTCTTTTCCCAGCCTGGTGACGGCAAGCACGACCCGCTCGCTGTGGCCCTTATAGCGCAGGATCACTTCTGCAACATCCCGGATGTAGCCGGCCTCGTTGGGAGACCCGTCCACGTTGAAGACCGGGATGGGCTGCAAAAGCTGGCGGACCGGTAACCGGTTCGCCGCAGCGTACTCTGAATCAACAAAGTCGGAGGTCGCGCCACAGTCAACCAGCCTGTTCAGCGAGAGCTTCACAGCGTCGTCAGTGGACTCGATCTCAAGAGGTAGGTGGAGCGAGTTTCCGCCCGGCGAGGCCCGACCGTGTACTGTTTGGGGAGCTTGTGCTCCCAACCTGGCTTCCAGACACGGGGCTGCCAGGAGGGCCGGGGCCTCCAGTTCTGAGGGGACTGGGGCGGCCGGGGTCTCTACCGGGCGACCATGCAAGCCATCAAGGCGGTCTTGATGGGTTATGTAATTGCCCAGGTCGAGAGGTGCGTCTTTTGTTTCGACCGTTGCATAAGATGTATTGCCAGACTCATTATACAGACAGGTGAAACGATTAGGGGGACGTGAACGAGGGCGCACCGCTCACTCATCGCATGCCGGAAAATCCTCTGGAACCGGAATTTCCGGGTGTCCCGTCCACGGCCCCGGTTGTTGCCAAGCGGGCGACCAGTTCCTCCAACAGGTCACCACCAAGCTGCCAGATCACCTCATCTAGCACATTGACCGACCGGACATCGGCCGGTGCCGGGCAGTCTCGGGTGAGGTGCCCGGGCTCTCCACAGCAGTAGCAGCTGTGGCAGGGCAAGCCACAGGTGCAGGCCCGGTCAACGTCCATTGGGACCGGAGGGGGCAGCGATGGTGCAGCAGACCTCAGTTGGGCCGCCACAATGGGAGCTGGGACTACGGAGACCGGCCGGGTCCAGGCAACTGGAACCGGTGTGCGCAGGGCATTTCCGGCAGCACGTGCACAGAGCTGCGATTCATACTGCCGGTAGGCCTGGGAACGCCATGTTGGGTAGTCGCAGAGGTCCAGGGGGTCGCTTGACGCGGTAATGGCGTGATTGATCGCTGGGTCGAGGCCGGTCCGGTATTTTGCAACCTTCATGAGAGGGTCCTCGAAGCCGGCAAGCTCCACGAGGTCTTCAAAGTCATTCGTATACTTGAAGACGTCCTGGGAGCCCATGTGGTAGGACTGGGATTCGAGCTTGTGCAGGGCGTGGTCCTGCTTGTTCTCCTCGACGAACCAGAGCCGGAACTCCCGGATAAAGGTGTCCCAGGTTGCAAGGGGAAAGGGGACCTTTGCGGCCTGGCATTCAGTCTAGCGTTGGGCCGCATCCTTCGCCATGAAGGACATGGCGAACCAGACGGCTTTCTCTTTGGACGGTAACTTCCGGAAGAAGCCGGATGTACGTCCGAACGGCATGCAAGAACGCCCGGCCTTGCGACCGGTCACCATCGAAGATGAACGGGGGGTTTGGTTGGAGGACCGATTTTGAGCCGGGGTGGATGTTGGCAAAAAGCCCTGGACCCACGGCCGGAGCCAGATCGGCAAGGGCCAGGGCAGGGGAAGCAGCGTGGGAGCGATGTGTCAATAATTCCGTGAGAGTGGCTAATCTCTCTTCGATCCGGTCCATATGCGCAGCAGTGGCGGCGTCCATGGCGCGGTCTAGGAGAGGGGAGGAGGGGGCAAGATTGGAGGTTGGGGAGGCCGGGGCACTGGATGAGTGGTCCAAGCCGTCTACTCCGAACTTCTCAATCTTGACCAGTTAATCCCTTAGAAGCTTTCTTCTACTGTAAGGGCAACCCTGCAGCCCGAAAATAGCTCAAGTCCTGGTGAGGGAGAATCCGAAGGTTAATTGACAGGACTAGCTAAATATACACTCTGGCGCACCTGGCGAGGGAGAATCCGAAGAGAAGAAAGCTTAAGGATTCCCACGCCAGGTGCCGGTATCTACTAACTAGTCAAGCACATGTCCGTAATGATCGGCAGAGATCCCAGGCTTGGTCGCAGACCACGTGCCAGCGGGAGTTGCCGGGCCGGTCATCCGGTCGTCCGGTCGACCGGTTACTGGGTGGGTACCGGGAGGAGCCGGAGAGGCGCCAGGAGGGACCGGGAACAGGGGTTCCCCTGACATTGCAGATCGCATCAACTGACGCGGCACGGCGCGCTGACGTTGGCACACCATGTTTGCTGGCAATTTCCGTTAACCGAGGTATAGTCCAATAGCGGAATTGCTGGATGAGCAAAGACAAATTGCTACAGGTGGCCGCAACAGTATGAGTGTTCCAATGCATTCGTAGCTCCGATTCAGCATATAGGACGTCAGGAACGAGATCCCATCACCAACTTCAGTCACAGGAGTAGTCTGCAATCTCAGAGGAACGACCATGGTGGAGCTCGGAGACAGGGAATCAGGGATAATGAGATTGGCATGATTTGAAAGTTCCGAACTCGTTCGGATTGAATGCGCACCAGTCAAAGAGGATGAACTCGGGGGTTGAACAGGGCTTAAAGACAGACGTTGCTCAGCGGTTGGACAGGTTGAATGTTGCGGTTGGACAGGGGTTGAATGCAACCGATGGACAGGCGATGCACATGAACGAAGGTCAGTGTGAACATTGAACGATGAACGATGAACGGAAGCATTGCGAAAATTATCATCACAAGTGACAACCCCCATGGATCCAGCAGGAAATAAGGGTCCATGGTTTGTGAAGGGTGGCCCGCAGGCACGACCTGAAGCGATATTATTCAGTGAGCACCTATAAGGGCAAGAATTATTACCCGGCAGGCTGGCAGGTCCCTGCGACATCTCAGGCTCAAGGAGGATTGCGTGATTGTCGTCGCCTGAGTCTGGGTCCGCATAAGCTTGCGGACTTGAGGCAATAGAATGTATCATTTACCTTTGGGATCCTCCTCCCGTTGTCGTTGCTTCCCCAGAGCGTTGACAGATGCCCGAGGGGCCAGGGTAGCAGGACCCGACAAGCCAACATCTAGGCTTGCTGTCAACACTTGAAGGAGGAAAACACGGACGTACGGGAATCGGCTGGTCGATTGCCGAGGAAGTCGACAGACTCAAGTCAGTACAATGTACGTGGGGCGCGCTTCTGAAGACTTACCGTTGCCAAATATACCATGCTGAGGCGCGCTTGCTGGACCTTGGTGAGAAGAAGGCAACATATTCGAGGGCGGGAAGTTGTATGGCGGTACAAAGAGTGGCCAGCATCAGGAAAAACCCCCATTGGCAATTGTGGAAATAATCTCAACATTTTTCGAAAATTGTGGAAACAGACAAAATGTTCAGAATTGTGTGAGAAAGGCAACCAAATGTCACCAATTTGCCGACTTTCCAACACATTTTGACAGCGGTAGTCAAAACAGGACCAGGATGTTCTGTTCTACTAACATGTGCTAATAAGTGTATGTGGACCAATACTCGATGCTTCGACCTTCGCATAACACATTCTGCAGTTGCGTAAAATAGTTCTAAGTCATTCAAAGTCCGACCAAAGCCGAACTGTCACACACATGTCATACACAACCAAAGGTTGATCGGGGATCAAATGTTGTCAGATGTAATGTTTCGTGACGGCAGTCACTGTGATACGAACCATCTTTCTCTTCCTTCCCCCCACATCCACTTCGACTGTCCTGCCGTTCCGTCCCTTCTCCTCTTTTAAATCTTTCATCAGGATACAGGCATGTCTCATCACACGGTCCTCGTATCATCCTGCTTACTGGAGGACTTGCAGGTGCCTGGAGTCCTTTGTCGATGTATACTGGTAATGTGCTGCTGTTTGACGAGCAGGTGCTTCCATTACCTACTACTATTCCGGACACTGACTGCAGTTTTATTAGCCATTTCTCAACGGCCTGCTCAGTGCAGGGTGTGCATCCTTGCAGCTCCTCAATGCCAACATGCAACGGTCACCGAAGGATGCGGGTGCTTTGTATGTACCTTGCCTTCTTCTTCCTACTCTTTCTGCTCAACTCTTACACCATCTACAGGTTGTGTTCCAGATGTCTAAGTCACGGGATTTTTTGCTACGTTGATTTGTGCTCCCTTGTTATCTCTCACTTATCTAACTTCAACCCATTGATCTCAAATAATGGTACGCTTCGCACCGTGACGCTTTTATTGTTGGCGCTGACATTGGTCTAGTGTGGATCAAGATAGTTCGATCGGCTATGTAATTTTCGTGGCCACATGTGGAGTCGGCGCATGTGCTCTTTGCGGGAAGTCTTTTCTTCTCATATCCTGCCTAGTTCGGCCGAATCTAAGCCAGGTGTAAGCTGCTTCATCCGTCCCTGCCCTGTATCTGACAACATTCCAGTGTCCCTCTCATCATCACGTACCTTTCTGCTAATGATGGTGGCTTCAATAAGGCTGAGGCACTGTAAGCAGGGTCCCCCACCACATTAATGAAGTACTAGCAGTTTCCAAGGTCCGAATATCACCCAATATCCTGAAGCTGGCATGTCGTATTCGAGGGAGGGCAGACATTTTATTAGCTTTTTTATTCAGTTCTGTGGCTACGTTATCTTCCCATGTATTAGACTGTATTGGTAGTCTGTCTGCAATGGAATTTGTTTTGTGTTGAATTTCCTTTGCAGACTGAATCCACCTGAAATCCAGTCTATTTGAAGCGTATTGTGGGCAATTGTCACACAATTGCTCGCAATTGTCGCACATTTTCTGAGAAAATTGTGACATTTTTTAGGGACTGAAAGATTGTCACAATCTCACATTTTTCAACATTTTTGAGAAAATTTTGAAGATTTTGGCCATGTGCTCAAAATATTAGAGAAATCTCAAAAGTGGATTTTCCTGATGCAGTCCTGTGTGTTCAGCAACATCCGGCTCATGTGCTTGCAGAAAAACATGAGGGGAGTAAAATAGCGATGGGGCGCCTCACTGGTCATCGGAATCGTTAATCGTTTCGATTGTTACGTGGGGTGCCATAGTGAGAGGGCAAAGGTGAAAGCGAAAGGCCCGCATCGGGCTCCTTACGTAGCCGGCTGCCGGCCCGAAATCAAGTGTTTCAAAAACTTCACATGACCACTTTTACATGAGGCCATCGAGCCAGAGCAGGTTTCAGTTTAGTTTCAGCAATTGGATACATACAGCACAGATTATTATTATTATTATTATTTTTGGAGCATTTGGGATAATGAAACTCAGTCTGCAGAAGCATTCCAAGCTCATCCGCTTGTATTACTGGTTTATAGCCAGTCGTTGCCGGTAAAGTTGTCCAGGAGGAAATGCCATTACGCACGTTGTTCGCCAGTGTGGGACTCCAGCCTGAATTTAACCTATCCCAATTTTTTCAACCATGGGCTGTATACCCACTAAAACCCCCTCATTTATCCAGTCATCCGGTAGTGAGGCTTCATCTAAAAGTAGTCCACTCCATGTGTTCAGCACAAGCTGTTTTTTGAGTGAAAATGTTCCAAATTTAATTTTATCACACAAGAGGCGGTCGCGCTGCAAGGCACCATTGATTGCCTTTACCCAACGATTGTGAATTTCAGATTCCGTAAGTGTTCTGTTCGGATGCGTTATTACTCTGGTCACCCGGAAATTCCATATCAAGTTCCATGCAACCGAGACTAGGATTGCAAAAAGTCTCCCTTTCTCTGGGATTAAAGCACCATTGACTGTTCTGAATTTCAACAGATTACAGCCCAAGACCAATCCCCAGTTCAATGTAGATGCCATCTTTCACCAGACCTCCATTGAGTGCCCAATATGTTTCGGCTTCCACATTACTCAGACAGTTTCTCTTCCTCATGAATGGGACCACAAACAGCTGCTGCATATCTCACTCTTACCAGCCAGTTGATCATCCATGACCTCCATATTAAAGATCATCCTTCTCCTCAACGTAAATGCCAGACCTCCCTATATATATATATGGGTTAGGGTTCTGTATAAGGCATAGCACGAGTTAACTCGTGGGTGACCCGCACCCGTGACCATTTCCTTCAGACTCGGATCCACACGGGTTTCTTCCCACGGGTGATCCGGATCCGCGGGCCAAGATACCTGCGGGTATTCCACAGATCAACCCATATGGACCCATAGGTAATTTGCCCTTTTAAACATATAAAATGAAACACATGAGCAAGTTGTAATATCCATACAGGTATGTCAAGACAAAAAATTGAAACCCAGATCCGTGTCTACCCGTGGCCGCAGGTACCTGAACCTGTGAGTCGGGTTTCTCACGAGTATTTCCATGGGTCAACCTGGGGTGACTCACAGGTGACCCACACTCGTGACGAGCCTTAGTTCTGTAGAGCTCATCAAGAGCTACATTCTGGTGGCTGTGACCCCAGGAACATCAGAGTTCACAGGTCCACAGTATTTGCCTTTTCCCCCTTGAATTCGTGACTAAGCATTTTCTTATGTTGAAGGTGCTTCCACGTGCTTCCGGTAACGTCTTGGCACCGAGTCAAAGTACCTAATCTATTTATTTTATTCCTCACTACTGCACGTCTCTGTGACATTTCTGCGAGTGGGGATATTGCCCTCCATGATAGAAGGGCGGCAGTACTGTAACAGCCATCTGAAGCTCAGCCACTCGACAATGGAAAGGGCCCCACAGCACCTTGTTAGTATATTTTACTACAAATTAAGATGTGTTCATGCCTTGTCCTGAGTAACAATCATTTCTATGAGAAAGTCCCACAGACCCTCAGAAGTAAAGACAGGTGGCCTCGGCTTTGCTAAAATGATTCCATTCCATGTTCCTTGAATTACTTCTTGCCAGTTGAGGAATCGGCATCAGGAATAGCGGCACAGAGGTGCATCTCAATGTTGAGTTTTTCACAGCATGCCTGGTACAATTCGAAATGATCCTCGTAGTTACAAGCGGAATCTGAGTCACCCTACTCACCCTATTTATAAAATTACTGCTGTCTGTCCATTAGAAGCCTTTTCAATCTCTGCTGTCAAATGTTGTGATATTGAATTTGAAGCTTTCCGGGCTGCTGGGTTCTGTATTTGGACTCATAATTGGATGTCTGAAGAGAATTTTGTGCCACAGGTCACAGAGGACCTTCTTGGGAGCAAGCTGCCTTGATTTCCGACCCATTGTTTCCAAGCTAAATTGGGCCAAAATATATTTGGATATATATATTCATATTCATTCTCAGAATATGAATATGACATGCTACAGATACAATCCAAACTCTCAGAGCTGAATACAATACAAAATTTTTGTATTCATATCATATTTTGGCTAGCACTATTCCAAATCAGATCGATTCCTTGCCTAATGCCATTCTGATATATCCTAATCTCTAGCAATGGACTGACTATCCATCTTTCACCAGCACTTGAAAATCTAAGGCGCTTTTCTTCTGTTTCGCCACGTTGTCTGCATCCCTGCCCCCCATTCAGTCTCACAATGCCCCCAAAGATGTAGCAAATATGGTAGAAGTACTATATTGTGGTTTCTAAAGCTGTCTGGGTGGTCTATGAGTTTCTAGTTATTATAAAGATATTCAAAAGGAGAGTAAGATACTATCGGCGACCGGGTAGTGGGCCACCTTAGAGTTTATGGCTCTGGCTGGGATCCAGTCAGGACTTGTTATGTCCTGGTGGTGGCTATATTGATGGAACACATCTTAGAAGTTGTTTGAACACACTTAGTCGAATTTATATGACATCTCTGGTCTGTCTTGAATTTTTTCCTGTCAAGATGCCACAAGGGGTAAAAAACTAGGTAGTGGGCCACCTCGTTGTACGAGTCGCTGAGGCCCCAACTGGCGGCAATATGTATTCGGATTGGAACATTAGGTCTCTATTTAGGATCGTGAGCCATAGTTATGTATATATGGGCCCCAGAAAGGGCATAAGAATGAGTCCCCGAAGCCAAGATGTCACCCAAGATGGCATCTATCAGCAAATCGAGCACCTTGTAGAAGATTGGAGAGGTATAAGCCCAAAATAAGATGTAATTAAATCAATAAGATGTATATGAACATATCTATCTGAATTTCCCCACCCCTAGTGCCCAACTACTCCTCCCAAAAACTCAGACTTCCCTGACACCGAAATCGGGTGGTTTTGAGTAATATTCATCGACGAGAGGCAAGGGAGATAGGTAAAAAATTGATTAATGCTTTAAGAGGAACAACAGATGACCAAAAAGTCCTGCGCAATGTACAAACCCTGTATGTTGAATGGATCTTGAGATATGAGGTCGCTCGGTGGAGCCAATCAGAAAAGCAACCACATATTCTTTGGTGATCTGCGTGGCCTGATCATGTTCAGCTCTGGGATACAGTATTAGAGATTGATGGCCTGCATCAGGGCAGCATAACGAGCCTAAGAAGTCATGAAACGGTCGAGAATTGGTAGAGAAAGAGCTAGAAAGAGCCGTGACAACCAGACGAAGTTAAGAAATGATGGCTCTCACCCTGCGGATTCCGATCCGACATCGCGTAACTTTTGATCGGAGCATCAACTTGACCTGAAATTTGTGATGGGACGTCTTCCAAGTTCGTACTTGCTCCCTCAAGGCCAAAATACTATATTCCTCAACTCATTCAGGATATATTGGCAAGTGGCCCACTACCTGGGGGTGGCCCAGTACCCAGTCACTGATAGTATGTAAAGAGAGAGAGAGGGAGAAGAAAGATTTAACATGCAGACTTTATGGAATTCTCTGATGGCGTTCTTTAGCGGGTGGACATACCTAACATCAAATGCTCCCTGCACATGAAGGCCAGCATGTGATCTGATGGTTTATCCACAATCCTTGGGCCATGTTCATGAAGGGAACCCAATTTAAAATTCCTCATTCATGGATTAACAGCATGCTAGCAGGCTTTGAGCAAGTGAACCCATTCATAGCAGAGCTTGAAAAGCTCAACATCTACCATGATGACCATGACATTGCTCTGCACATCGAGCACACAGATACTATTACCAATGAAATTGCAGCTGTTGTTTCTCTGGCTCCAGTTTCCCCACTATCTAAGCGCAGGTTGGTCATTGAATGCAAGCACGATGATGACCCTGGATTTCCGGATCTTCCCTCGCCCTTTGTGGGGCCATTGCACTATATGCTGCTACTCCCCCACATCACTTTGGGATGGTCACCAAGTCTGACTTCAGATGGTAAAAGATTTAGCCAGGTGTGCTGGTATTGAACTCGGTTCCTTATGAATGCAGAATAGATGTCCACTTTCTCAAGATTGACTGGTAAGCTTGCATGTTCGATCTCCTCAATTTTCCGACTAATATCTTGTGGTGAATACTTGGTAAATGCTTGGAGCGCAGTTGAGGCAGCCAGATTAACTTACTTGCGCCAAAATCAACACTCGGACCCAGACGAGACTGAAAATCGGATGGTGACGAAGAGCCGGTCGATGATCAACTACCATCTACATTTGTTCATTCCCCGGCTTGGTCTGCAGCCAACATCTCTTACTGTCTTGCTCTTTGGAAAGTTCTTGGTCCAGTTACTCTATTCATGACGCTCACGACCAGTCCGCCTTGGCCTGAGATCACTTCCCAATTGCAACTGGGCCAATGTGCAAATGATCAGCCAGACCTTATTCTCCATGTTTTTCTGTAATATATTTTGGTATTTATGAAGGACATCCAATCTCCATTTGGTCCCATTCTGTACTATATTCGTGTCACAGAATTCCAGAAACGCTCCAGAACTCGTAAAAACTTAAAAAGTGAAAAATGATTTTTTACCTGTGCCCGGATCTCACGGCACTGTCACGATATTGTCATGATGTCACTGATGTCACAAATTTTTCTGATGATACCAATCACTTCCTTGAGTGAAAATAGACAACCTACTTGGGACCCGACTTGAGTGACTCAAGTCACCTCAAGTCGATTGTATCGACTCGACTTGACTCGGCTCAAGTTGGTGCCCCGAAGTCAACTTGGAGTTGATTTGTCCCAAGTCACGGCAACACTAGGCTGGAGATCAATTCATTGTCTCCCATGTACCCTGCCTTATTTTGAAGTACTACTGCCACATCAATGTGGAATTCTCCACGGGTGTCGCTCTGTTCCAATATCTCTTCAAATATTTTCTCAAATCTCTGGATCTGGCAAATTGGAAGATCTACAAGCAACTGTCCAACACATCCGAATGTAGCATCCAGATGCAGCCACCCATTGATGAAATTTGTGACTACAAGACAAAGTGTTGCCAGGGTGCCGTTCAGAACTGTTCCCAACTTGCTCCCAAACTGAACCACACCTGAATTCCACCTGTAGCTGTACATTTTAGACTGCAAGTATGTACTCAGCCATATAAACCTACAAGACAAAGTGTTGCCAGGGTGCTGTTCAGAACTGTTCCCAACTTGCTCCCAAACTGAACCACACCTGAATTCCACCTGTAGCTGTACATTTTAGACTGCAAGTATGTACTCAGCCATATAAACCTACTAACTTGACTTACGACTCTAGCCATGGGTTGGCTAGGTTCATAGTGCTTAGGCTAAATCCTCAGTCTTTGACCATAGTGCCTTACCTATATTGAGCTGTCCAGCTGGTCACATCCCCTACTATATTGAGAACACTGGCAAGATTTTCATTTTCTATTTTCTTGATGTTCCTTCAATCCATTTTAGCTATCACAACCTGCAAGCGATGAGAAATGTCTGCATGGAGCCAGGTGGACCAAGACATTGGCAAGACAGAATCACATTGGAATAAGCTCTCAATGGGAAGCAACGCCAAGTGTTTCCAAACCAGCCTGACTGCGCTGACTGTCACTGTGATCAGCATCAGTATCATGCATCAGGGATGCAGCCATCAAAGCCTCTCGACATCTTCTCCCGCCATGAGCTCAATAAATACTGATAATCATTGCGAAAGAAAAATATCAATTGAACAGACACTGACCAGAAGACATTATAAGAAGTGGTAAAGCAAAAGTATACAATGGAAGGCTACAAAAATACAATTTTCATCAAATTACCCCAAAACAGCTGCAGCTTGCGATTGCAATCTCTAGAGCAGCCACTACTTGCCAGTCTCCATACCTGCAGAACTCCGCAGTGCTGACCACACCACAACCACTTTTGCAGTACTTACATCAGCATACACAGGTTTCCATTACCATTTCTGGCCCCACTGCTGGTTTCACATGTGCAGGCACAGCCTGCACGCTCCTCCCTGCTGCATTTGATATTATGAAGTTCATTCAGCAAGAGGAGCGGCACACTGTCCATGTTCTCCACCCATGCAACCCATACAGGTGTGGCCTCGCAGCCCACTGGCAGTGGCAGATAATGGAGTCCCTCACAGCTGCGGTGAGCACAACAGTGCTCAGGTGCCACTGCGGCAGTGCGACACGCCAGCCAGCATACAAATAGGAAACTAAAGCAGACTTGGCCAACATGGTAACCTGCACTTCTTTGTGAGTTTCCTGGGGATATTTCAAGTATGGGAAAACATACCAGTAACACCTGACATCCCGCTGGTGCCCATTGTGCAAGTTGCAACAGTTAAGACAGCTCACAAATGATAGCTACTTTACTTTCCTTTTTCTTGCAATATGTCCTTCCTCTATGATGATGTACTTGGGGGAGCAGTAGGGGTAACTGGCGTGTCATCATAGAGGAAGGACATGTTGCATGTTAGCCCTAGTCACATCCAATGACAACATTTGCCTGAACATTGCCCCCAACCCTAACCCTACCATACCCCTAGGAATGGCTCTGGTGTTTAAAGCTATTCAGCAGCTTTCTAATGGTACCAGAATCAAGGGAAACGGCCCAATGGTTGCTAAGATATCAGCCATTTACTGGCTACTGATCAAAAGTCCAGAAATGGACATTTCCTTTTGGGGTTATCCGTCGCCTAGACTTATAGAGCTCCTCAGCCGCTTTTCAACGCTACTGGAATCAAGGCAAACGGTCCAGTGGTTGCTAAGATAAGGGCCATTTACTGTCCAAATTCCACAGCATCAGGTGATTTCGAGTATTTCGCATTTTCCGAGATGGGAGGTGATGCGATCAAAAGACTTTGTATGAAAGACTTGCTTAAAAAGGTAAGACCCATCTCTCAGAATTTTTTCAGGTTTTTTTTTTTTTTTTCTTTCGGAAGGCCGGGAAACACAGCCACTGGTACTGGTTCGGAAGTCCCGGAGCACTGACGTTTATTATGCAGTGCGTGGGAATACAGTTGGAAGTTGACCTTCTGCTGATGGCTGTCCTGGACAGCCATCAGCAGGCAGCAGACATTTTATTATGCATTGAAAGTTGGGCCTCTGCTGTTGGCTGTCCAGGACAGCCATCAGCAGGCAGCGGACATTTTATTATGCACTGAATCAGCAGGCAACAGATATTTTATTATGCACTGAAAGTTGGGCCTCTGCTGATGGCTGTCCAGGACAGCCATCAGCAGGCAGCAGACAATTTATTATGCACTGAAAGTTGGCCATCTGCTGATGGCTGTCCAGGACGGCCATCAGAAGGCAGCGGACAATTTATTATGCAGTAAGAGTTGGCCATCTGCTGATGGCTGTCCAGGACAGCCATCAGCAGGCAGCAGACATTTTATTATGCACTGAAGGTTGGGCCTCTGCTGATGGCTGTCCAGGACTGCCATCAGTGGTGAGAATACAGCTGAAAGTTGACTTTCTGCTGAAGGCTGTCATGGACGGCCATCAGCAGGCAACAGACATTTATTATGCAGTGAAAGTTGGGCATCTGCTGATGGCTGTCCAGGACAGCCATCAGTAGGCAAGCAGGCAGCAGACATTTTATTATGCACTGAAAGTTGGGCCTCTGCTGATGGCTGTCCTGGACGGCCATCAGCAGGCAACAGACATTTATTATGCAGTGAAAGTTGGGCATCTGCTGATGGCTGTCCAGGACAGCCATCAGTAGGCAGCGGACAATTTATCATGCAGTGAGAGTTGGGCATCTGCTGATGGCTGTCCAGGACGGCCATCAACAGGCAGTGGACATTTTATTATGCAGTGTGAGTTGGCCATCTGCTGATGGCTGTCCAGGACGGTCAACAGCAGAAAGCCAACTTTCAGCTGTATTCCCACCACTGATGGCTGTCCTGGACAGCCATCAGTAGGCAACAGACATTTTATTATGCAGTGAGAGTTGGCCATCTGCTGATGGCTGTCCAGGGCCGTCCTGGACAGCCATCAGCAGAGGCCCAACTTTCAGTGCATAATAAAATGTCTGCTGCCTGCTGATGGCCGTCCTGGACAGCCATCAGCAGATGGCCAACTCACACTGCATAATAAAATGTCTGCTGCCTGTTGATGGCCGTCATGGACAGCCATCAGCAGATGGCCAACTCTCACTGAATAATAAATTGTCTGCTGCCTGCTGATGGTCGTCCTGGACAGCCATCAGCAGATGGCCAACTCTCACTGAATAATAAATTGTCTGCTGGCCACTGAGGGCCGTCCTGGACAGCCATCAGCAGAGGCCCAACTTTCAGTGCATAATAAAATGTCTGCTGCCTGCTGATGGCCGTCCTGGACAGCCATCAGCAGATGGCCAACTCTCACTGCATAATAAATTGTCCGCTACCTTCTGATGGCCGTCCTGGACAGCCATCAGCAGATGGCCAACTCTCACTGCATAATAAATTGTCCGCTGCCTTCTGATGGCTGTCCTGGACAGCCATCAGCAGATGGCCAACTCTCACTGCATAATAAAATGTCTGTTGCCTACTGATGGCCGTCCTGGACAGCCATCAGCAGATGGCCAACTCTCACTGCATAATAAATTGTCTGCTGCCTGCTGATGGCTGTCCTGGACAGCCATCAGCAGATGCCCAACTTTCACTGCATAATAAATGTCTGTTGCCTGCTGATGGCCGTCCAGGACAGCCATCAGCAGAAAGCCAACTCTCATTGCATAATAAAATGTCTGTTGCCTACTGATGGCTGTACAGGACGGCCATCAGTGGTGGGAATACAGCTGAAAGTTGGCTTTCTGCTGATGGCAGTCCTGGACAGCCATCAGCAGATGGCCAACTCACACTGCATAATAAAATGTCCGCTGCCTGTTGATGGCCGTCCTGGACAGCCATCAGCAGATGGCCAACTCTCACTGCATAATAAAATGTCTGCTGCCTGCTGATGGCCGTCCTGGACAGCCATCAGCAGAGGCCCAACTTTCAGTGCATAATAAAATGTCTGCTGCCTGCTGATGGCTGTCCTGGACAGCCATCAGCAGATGGCCAACTCTCACTGCATAATAAATTGTCCGCTGCCTTCTGACGGCCGTCCTGGACAGCCATCAGCAGATGGCCAACTCTCACTGCATAATAAATTGTTCGCTGCCTGCTGATGGCTGTTCAGGACAGCCATCAGCAGAGGCCCAACTTTCAGTGCATAATAAAATATGTGTTGCCTGCTTTCACTGCATCATAAAATATCTGTTGCCTGCTGATGGCTGTCCTGGACAGCCATCAGCAGAGGCCCAACTTTCAATGCATAATAAAATGTCTGTTGCCTGCTGATGGCTGTCCTGGACAGCCATCAGCAGATGCCCAACTTTCACTGCATAATAAAATGTCTGTTGCCTGCTGATGGCCGTCCAGGACGGCCACCACCAAATGGGCAACATTCACCTGTATGCACTAAGCTCCCCTGCCTGATCCACTGGCCCCTGTAGATATAACCCTAATCTAGGGTTAACCCTACGACCCTAAGACCCCCTAGTAACCCAACCCAACCGTACCCTACCCCAGCGAGTATAATAATTTAGGACTTGAGACAAAATTTGAATAATAAGTTCAAGCCCAGTTATCAGTATTGCAGTCAAAGCAAGCAAGCCACATTCTTTCTGGGATTGACTTCAGCTCGATTCTCCTTTTCATAGGGAGCACGGTACTGACCATCTGCATACTTAGGCAGAACCATATCCACTACCTCCACAAATTGCTCTGGCTTCGCCCTGATTCCAGTGCAACCCATACAACCTAAAGTTCATTTGACTGTATATGCTGGATTCAGAGTATTTCGAGCACCAGGAAACTAAATCCCTTTTAAAAACCGTGTGGTAACAAATGCAAATCGGGATATACAGTTGCCAGGTCGGTCACCGTGTTTGATGCACATTCCAAACAAAGTAATTTCATCTGATGCCTTGTGGTTGTTCGTTTGACTGGATATGCTGGATTCAGAGTATTTCAAGCCCCAAGAAACTAAATCACCTTTAAAAACCGTGTGGTAACAAATGCAAATCGGGATATACGGTTGCCAAGTCAGTCACTGTGTTTGATGCACCTTCCAAACAAAGTACTTTCATCCGATACCTTGCGGTTGTTCATTTGACTGGATATGCTGGATTCAGAGTATTTTGAACCCAAAGAAACTAAATCCCTTTTAAAAACCGTGTGGTAACAAATGCAAATCCGGATATACAGTTGTCAAGTCGGTCACTGTGCTTGATGCACCTTCCAAACAAAGTAATTTCATCCGATGCCTTGCGGTTGCTCGTATAACTGGATATGCTGTATTGGGAGTGTTTCGAGCACCAAGGAACTAAATCTCCTTTGAAAACCGTGTGCTAACAGATGTAGATCCTCGAATGTTCTCCGAGTTGCCGAAAGCCATACACGATCACGTGTTGATGGATTCGACCTGGGACAGCATATTTAATTTGCAGTGTGTCACCACACGCTTTTTTCACTTGTTTTGAGTTCATGGGCTCTAGAACTTTATAAATTGAACTTACCATTGAAATCCAACAGCTGCAACACCTTTCAAAAAATTACCTTTTTCAATGTGTGGACCTGCTGGATATGGGACGGCATATTTGATTTGTAGCATGTTACCACACGCTTTTTTCACTTTTTTTTGAGTTCATGGGCTCTAGAACTTTACAAATTGAACTTACCATTGAAATCCAACAGCCGCAACACCCTTCAAAATATTACCTTTCTCAGTGTGTGGACCTGCTGCATATGGGATGGCATATTTGATTTGCAGTGTGTTACCACACGCTTTTTGCACCTGTTTTGGGTTCATGGGCTCTGGAACCTCATAATTACAAGCTACCATTAAAATCCAACAGCCGTGATACTTTGAAAAAAAATTACCTTTTTGGGTGTATATACGGGCTGGATGTGGAACAGCATATTTGATTCGTGATGTGTTACCACACACGTTTTTCACCTGTTTTGAGTCGATAGGGTCTAGAACCTCACAAATATAGGTGACCACTAGAATCCAATGGCCGGAATACTTTGAAAAAAATTACTTTTCGGGTGGGTGTGGGCAGCAGCATGCGCAAAGCCCAACTGAATGCACATCTATGAAACATTGCCAGATTGAAGGTGATTCAGACTCAGAGGGGGGGAAACCACCTGCTGTGAGGATGCAGATGGTGTATCTGAATACAGAACAATGTGGGGGAGAGAAGGTTAGGGAACATGGGCCTAAAAGTGGCAATCAGTGATATACTACAAATTTGAGCTACTTATCTGGTGTCGCGTCAATATTGCGACTCAAGTTACTATGTTTCAAATTTGAGAGCCTATAACATTGTATTTGTGATGGGATATAACTCTTATAAGCCCCTTGTACATGTCGAACACGTCAACACGTGATCGTGTATGGCTTTCGGCAGCTCGGGGATCATCGGACTGATCAGTCAAGTGTGAGAAAGCAATGTTGACCATTACACCTACCATAATGCGTGTCTGCAAAAAATGTGAAAGGTCCCCATCCATTCAGTCTGATAAGTTGCCAACAACAAGTGGTGCAATTTCGATATAGGGATCAAGAGAAGAAAAAAATGGTGCACCCGGGATTGAACCGGCCCCAGGGGGAATCTGTTACCATATCAGACTCTGCCCCTTCCAGACGGTTCATAAAAGTATCACAAAAAAGCTAATGGTTTTGAAATTTCTAATGATATTACGGCATAAAACGATTACACGAATGAGCGGAGACAAGTAAAAATCGAGCACTTTTTTCCGCCCTTTGTTTGATTAGAAACGAGAATTATGTAAACATAATTACTCGTAACAGACATCGCATGTTAGAAAACGCCCCACATCAGCAAGCGGCCCAAATCAGCACGGGCGGAACTACACAAGCGGGCGGGCAGAATGGTGCCATAAGTGAAAAATACAATGGCCAAACACAGACACACCTTTACTTCCTGCAATTCCGCTCCTTCTCCACATTGCGTTCTTGCCTCTGACCACACTCTTCCAATTTCCTTGTCCTCCATTCCGCATGTCTGACACAGAGTTATCATCCACCTCGTCCGAGGACGAAAGACCCGTACTCACCGCAGCAGAAAAGGCGAAACAGACTCGCGCGCGCAGGCTTGCTGAGGAGCAAATCAAAGAGCAAGAGCTCCACGCAGGGACAGGTGCCCTTCATTGTCATGTTTAGGATCTTTACTCACTGTACCATGCAGCGAGTGGTCGTCAGGCCAAGAAGGATGCCCTTAAGAAGAAAGGCATGTCTGTAAACTCGCATTATGTGTACTTCTGCATTTTTTTGCAGTCTGGGATCCTAAGTCAACGCAATGAACCCCTGCCGCTACTCGCAAGAGGGGATTGTCGACAGCCGATCAAGCAAAGGCATCCAAAAAGGCTAAATCGCAGAATAATCCAAGTACGTTATTGATTCAACTTCATAGTGCATTGCTCAAGAGCTCTCTGATACCCCGGAAGATGACACCAGCATGCATCAGCAAAACAGAAATTCTCTGGCGGGCATGGCGCCATCTGGCGGTGTCTGGTGCGTGTGGCCAGTGTGGCTGCCACACCTGCCAGATGGTTCATAATGTTCCAGATTTTCTGACCTTGCCAATTCCCAACGAAGCGCCACTTTGTACATTCAGTACGGAATAGTTCACTTTTTTTTTCTCAGTCTTCTCACTCCGTTGAGAGAATTCAGAAAGCTATCTCATTCGCATGATGATCTATATATTTGTTTACATGGAAAGCTTTGAATGCATCGAGGGAATATCTAAAAGAAAAGCCAACTGGAATATGCGTACTACCGAACACGGGAATAAGGTGAGCACCACGCAAAAGAGAATCCAGGTGTAGAATGGTTACGAGACGGTTTTTACTGCGATACTCTGGCTCCACAACCCACATCCCAGTGGCGATATCTGGTGATCTCCCGACCTTCTTGAACCATTCCACTAGCGCACAGGGGTAATCAACACCATCATGAGTGAAAGAGAAGAAGAGTTTGACGCGAACCACGCTCATGCCCTGAAAACCAGGTTTGTCCTGATCTTCAACGGCAAATGCACAGTCGAGCCGAGCCCCATGCTTCCTCCATGACGGGGTGGATCGAATGCGTTCGCGCCGCATTCCACGTATACCAGATGGATCACTGGGCGCGTAAAAGGTGGCGATAGCCGAATGGAAGACAGATATGGGGGTGGTGCTGAGCTCAGCCGGATCGATGTCGTGGCCGTCGTTGGAGTAGAGGTCTAGGGTTAGGGTTACTAGGAATCACTCTTGAGGTTCAAGGTGTCTGTAACCCTAGCTTGGACCCTAACCCTAGGTCCGGGTTCATAGGTGCGGTTAGAGTTAGTGCGACTCCCCGGTGCAACATGTCCTTCCCCTAAAATTTCCCCTACAATGAGGTAGTGAGGAGGGGCAGTGGATTGACTTTTAGAGGAATGAAATTGAGATAACATAAAATGAGTGCCAACCCTCAGCTGTCGCAACCGTTGCGACGTGCACACCGGATAGCTACAGTCAACACCACTGACAAAAAAAGAAAAGCCACAGATTCAACTCTAAGCTGTCGCAACCATTGCGACACGTACCCAGGACAGCTACAGCACCTACCACCGAAAAAAAAAAAAAGACAAGTCAAAGCCTTTCCTCTGGTGTCGCAACCATTGCGACGTGCACACCGGCCAGCCACAGTCACCACACCTGAGAAAGAAAGAAAAAAAGGCCACAGAGTTAAATTTGAGCTGTCGCAACCATTGCGACACGCGCACACGACAGCTACAGTCACCGACATTGAAAAAAGAAATGTTCAATTTGGAGTCAACATTCGACTGTCGCAACCGTTGTGACTCATACACAGGCCAGCTATAGTCGCAAAGGAACGGTCAAAGTGCCCTCCTGAGCTGTCAGAACCTTTTGCGACACGCACACAGGCCGCCTCCGGTCACCACCACTGAAAAGGAAAAACACGAAGTCAAAGAGTCAACTCTGAGCTGTCGCAACCATTGCGACCATCAGCAAACCCTGGGTGCCCTGTAGTTAAGGTCCCCCTTTACGTAGCACTACGTAGTCCCTGTAGTGGCCTGTAGTTTCTGTAGTTATGTCTAGTATTTTTAAATTTACGTAGTGTTACGTAGCACTACGTAGAGGGGGACCTTCGACCCAGGTTTTGCTGATGATGCGCACACATGACAGCTAAAATCGCCACCAGAAAAGTCACAGAGCGAACGCTAAGCTGTGGCAACCATTGCGACGCACTCTTCTGCTGAATAAGATCAGAGCTTAGATGTGCACTTGGCTGTTGTTGATACAGCTTCTGACAGGTCAAGTCCAAATCGCCCTGAACAGCCTGTGAACTTAAAGGCCAGTCAGAATGAATAGCAAGGTCAAGATAAATCGAGGACGCAGTTGGAAAGCTGGTTGAACTCTTTGAGTGTAAATCGTGATTCTCTGTCAGATGAATTTACCGGGTGTTTACCAGGCCGTATAGGGCCGTGAAAATAACGTGTACAATGGTGATTTAATTCCCGCGCTCCGTTGCTGCAAGTTGCCATGGTCGACAGAATTAAATTCAAGACGGCATACGGCAACCAGGAACTCAAGATCACACATGAAGATGTGCTGCGGACAATTTGTCAGTTGCAAGATAGTTAAATGAAAGCCAACAGAAGCATCTTGTAGGGCCTTTTAATATTCTTTAACTTTGCCGCATTCCAAATCCTCCTCCAAAAACTCCTCATCTTCTTTGCCGGACTCAATGAAGCCGACGAGCGTGTGAATGACAAGGCAGGCTTTCACCCATGCAAGTGCACGCTCATGTGCGATACTGCTATCGATCTGCTGGCGAAGTCCACGCAAAGAGCTAAACCGACCCTTGACGTATCCTACGGAATGCTCCGATTTGACGCGGACCTGCCAAATCGTCAGGTGGATCGGAATTAGTGTTGACTGATACGGACCCTTGACAAATGATAATTAAAGGTCTTATTGTTGGGTTGCAAGGACGCCGGCCTCTTGTAAGGGGTAACACACCACCAGTCCAAACCGTAGGCAGAGTCAGCCCACATCCACTCACGATCCTCGCCATCCTTCTTGAACAGAGTATCTCGCTCTTTATAGGTGCGTGCGTCTGCAAATGCAGTAGAGTCGTGTGCACTACCACAGTGTCCGATAACGTAGTCAATAATACGGAGGTTTGGGAGTGTTATAAGCTAGAACGAGGTCAGTGAGGTAAAGGAACCTATTTGCACGACACACACCTGAACATTTAGCGAGTAATTGCTCTTTCGATCAAAGTACGCCTCTCCGTAATGGCCCGGCTTCTCAAACAGTGGCACGAGTGTTCCATCCACCATACAAAATCCTCCCCGCCAATCCCTACACGACACCGCCTCGACCCAATCCTTGGCTTCTTCCTTTTCAGCCTCTGTAGGCCATCGGATAACCTCGTAGAAAGCAATGATGATGCGGTGGGTGCATTTGACAACCAGGCCAACACTGATTCCGGCCCATTGCGCGATACTTTCGACAGAGGCGGCATTGCCGTGATGACCGAACCGATATAGGGCGATAGCAAGCTGAATATACACCGGCGTCTGCGGATGCCGTGAGTTATTGAAGAACACGGGATGGTCCTCGATCCGTGTAACGAGCTCGTCGAAGGTCTCCGGCAGTACGCGAAGGTTTCGTCGGAATCGTTTCGGGTCGTTTTCCTTGAATTCCACCAGCACCAAGTGAAGCTGGGACACCTTGGGCACAGTGTGTGGATTTAAAACCCGTGTAGCCAAGATAGCGTTCAAGAGCGCGCCCTCGGCACTCAGTCGCGCGGCGTATACCTCGTCTTCGTCATCATCTGATATCTCGTCTGCCCATGCGGGCATGGAGTCATCCGATCTAGAGGAATCCGAGGAACTAGAGGAGGAGGTGGAAGATGCGGATGAGGTGGAAGACGTATCTGAAGTCGCGGAAGAGTCCTCCCCGCTATCAATGCTCCGACGATCTAAATCCATCTCGTCATCGTCCTCGTTCAGCCTTTCCTCGTCCATGTATTGGTCCATGTCACTTTCTGCAACAAGCAGGACATTCTGCAGCAAGAGCTGACGGTCAGATGTCGTAGGCATGAACATCAGTAAAACAACACATCCGTCTTTGGCGTCTTTGGCGTCTTTGCTAAGACGTCAAAGACGCCAAAGACGTGTTTTTTTCAAAGATGCGCGTCTTTGGCTAAGCAGGTCCCCTTGTCTTAGGCAAGATAAATGTCTTTACAAAGACCCTAAAGACGTGACACGTCTTGAGAAAGACTTTATCAAAAGAGCTCGAAGATGCTCTCAAAGACACACAAAATGAAGCAAAATATATATATTTGGCTACATATGCATTACTGAAACATACTATAACTCCAATCTACTGTCGTACCAGCCACATAAAATTACGTCGAACACGGGAACGAGGCGGGCGAGGAGGAGGACGGTGCCGTGAGGGACGACGGGGCGTCCAAGTCGACGGAGCGGCGCAGTTTGCAGATCTTTGCGCGGTGGTGGTGAGACGACGAGTCTTTCTTCCCCTTCGAGGCGCACGAGCACGCGCTTAGCATGCTGCACGTGCTCTCGCCGCTGCTCGCCACCTGGGCGTGGTGCGGCGCGGGGTGCACGGGCGCACTGTATGGGTATGCGGCGGCCATCGTTGTCTCTAGGTAGATCATTAATGATTCAGCAGTTAGGTCCACCACAGTGCATGGAGACGCACCTAGAAACAGATGTGTAATTCTTCGACTCTCTCTCCTCGATACACAGTACCGTTGCGATCCTCCGTGGAATCAGATTGAGTAGACACTGAGGTGCATTAATCTTGAAAGTTGGGGAGCATGGGGCGTGTCCATGGAAGCGTACAATCCGACTTGGTGCCGAGTGACTGATTCTCTTGTTCTCCAGATCACTTGACAGTCGAGCTAGAGGCGAGGCGGCTTTGAGGCTTACTAGAGACCAAGGCACGTCGAACAGAGAAGTCTTGAGCAGAGGACTTGATAAGATGAACGGCGCGAAGTTGCTGCCAAAGAGGTTTGAAACAGCTTGAAGAATGCGGCTTGACAAGGGCAAAGATGTCGAGCGGGAGGGGAGCGAGGAACGAGGGCGCCAAAAAGCTTGAGTGGGGGGCAGACGACGAGGCCGATGGGATGAGCGGTGGAGAGAGCTGTGGTAGGCAGTGAGCCGGATTGAGTGGGGGCGAGAAAGGGAAGGGAGAAGATGTAGGGGAGAGGACAACCAACCGATTGATCGCAAAATCACGCCATCTGTCATTGTCAAACCGTTGCCAACGCTCCACATCATGATGCGGCGGAGTTTGAATGACTTGTTGAATTTTTCAGCGATTGCCCACAAACTGTGTATATATACACCTGTATAACTGCTCAGCAAGGCTGAACAGAAAGGAACCATATTCAACTTCAATTGGAGTTGTGGTTTGCGATTCTCTATTTTTCTGTGCTGATTTCTGATTTACCAGGCTCCGAACTCGCCAATTAGGGGGTTCAAAGTTACGAACTTGGTTCGTATGGTGGATATTTTCAATTCCAGAGGCCCAAGCCTTCTGTCAAAAAAAAAGGAGTACTAATGGTTGCCCGGAAAATATTCGTGAGTAAAGATGCCCTCGAAAGATGTAAGACATTGTTTTGAAGACAAAGATGCTCCAAGATCTCTCCCAAAGACGAAAGATACTTCTGTGAAAGACAAAGATACTTAAAGACCGCCCTGAAAGACAAAGATCCCAAAGACAGATGTGTTGTTTTACTGATGAATCAAAAGATTTATTTGTGAGCTGACAAAGCGGGGACAATCGATGAAGCTCGATGGAGAGCGACAGAGGAACTACACAAGATCTGGTACAGGCTCTCCATCAGAATCGTCTACAGACGTAGTTCATACACTGTCAGCCAGTTGCCGTTGCGATAAAGCCAAGGAGCATACCATTTGTGTCAGGTGAAAATTCCTGTCTATTTGTGAGCCCCTTGAAAGTATCCATGCGAACGAAGACACACCGGGAGTTCCTCCGTGCATGTATTTCCAGCCCCCACTTGATACTCAAGCACCAAGCGTGCCAGCGCCCCGGGATTTATCATGCACTCTGTCGTGGTGGAGTAATTGCTCCGGCGATGAAAGTACTTGCTCGGAGGTGCTTCAGATAGCGGCAAAACTGTTCCTTCAACAATTCCGGGCTGCTGCGACGCGAGTCGAACCAGCTGGAGGTAAAAAGTACGAAGCCAGTCTATGGTGGTGGTGGTGGAACGGAACGAAAGACCCATATTCCTCTTTCGGTTTACCAAATTTGGTACATAACGTGAACGCCCCGCAGGCAAGTTGGAAGAGTTGAGGCAAGAAATCCACCTAGGTGTTTCACAAACAAAGTCCCAACTTGCAGCCCAACTTTCACAAAGTTGAGGTCGAGTTGGGACACAAGTTGGAGCAAAAGTTGGAGTCGAAAATCTAATTATGAAACCCCCTAATGTCCACGGATGCTGTCTCCGCAGTCATAGAAGAGCGAGCATCAGATAGTGTGTGCTTCAAGCTCGAAAAAAGACGCTCGACAGAAATGCTTACACCCGGAATAGCCAGAATATCTCGCGCGACGCGTGCCATGTACTTCAACGTGCCCGCATTTTCCTGTCAACCACAATTAACAATATCTTCTGAGAAAAGAAGAGAAGGCTCACCTTCCACTACATTAAAGGATTATCAAAGGTTTCGGAGACGGGAGAAATATTGCCGCAATACAATTCAACCTCATCCTTCCCATCAATCGTCATTGCGACGGTTTTCACAGCTGGCGCAACCTTCAAAGCCATCGCCATCGCGAAGACGGACGATTTTGCGGTATTGCTGGAGTCAGACCCCGAGCCTGCGGCGACGCTGGAGGGGGAGGTATCCCGATCGGCATTGGCATATCTCTTCACTGTGTCAAGAAGCAGCTGGCGTGCGCGGACGGCAACACTGGGGTCCCATTGTTTGCCCTGGAAAAAGGCAATGCGCGCCGCAGGATGTAAGACTGAATTTTGTGTCAATTCAACTCATTTAATCATTAAAAGAAACTCAAACCTGCGCCGAGCAGAACATAGTCACCAATCAAAGCCTTGCTAATATACTGGGTAGCGACTGCAGCACCAGCAAGCAGCGCATTGCTCAAGGTCGGCTCATCGTCTTCGTGCTTGGTGGCGAGGTTTGTAAGAGTTACCTCCATCAATTTGTACAACGGTAAAACTTTGGATATGGTCTCGAGCGTGACAAGCCTAAGAACCTGAAGAATACTGAGTATATGCTGCGAATAAATCATTAACCGTACCTCAAGAGCCTTGACAAGTTTGTCAACAAACTCCCAATCTCCGGACGACATTTCCCATTTCTTCTTCCGGGCCTGCGCAACCTGTTTGGGCTTTCCTGTGAGGCCGTTTGGCAGTTCGCTCACGAACGCGTCAAATGCCTGTACACGTAGGAGCCAGTGAATACGAAAAAGAAATGACAATAGACAAAAACGAACCGGTTGCAACAGCTGTGCTCGTTCGAGTTCTGCATGCGTGGTATTCCAGCGAACTTTCATGCTACGAATAAACACGAGGTGGCGATACTTCTTGTTGACTTTGCGACGAATAAGTCGACGTGCGGTTTTACGCCGGACCTCCGAGCGCAGAATGTGAACTGCAACAGCATGAATCTGCGACAAGCAGTGAGTCTGTGCGGACCTAAGAATATAGATATTATACCTTGTCGACTGGTGTGAAGACCTTCGGTGCCTTCTTCTTCTTGGGGGCTTTGGATGCTTTCGGTATCTCTTCCACATTCTCCCATTCATCTTCACTGTCATCCTCCTCATCCTCCGAATCAGAGGAGTCTTCGCTCGTACCTCCCACTGATCCCACCTCCTCTACATCGGAATCTATGTCTGAATCTCCCCTCAAATTCTTACCGGTCTCCTGCTTAGCCTCCTGATTCATCAACTCCGTCTCCCGAACAACGACTGGATCCGTCTCAGGATCGTAAACAAGTGGAAATTTACGAGCCTCGTTGTACAGATCAACTTGGTCGACCTTTGGTGATATGCCAAGAGTGCCAGTGATTTTCCTGTCGCATTGTTAATTAATGAACGTGAAAACCGCAGCAAAAAAATGTGTACTGAGCAACAAGGTTTGTACAGTGGCCGCCACATCCGACTTGTATATTTCTCGCGCTTGCTGTCTCCGGATTGAGCGCCGCACATTTCCTAGCAACAGTCCGGTTAAGTGGGCCGTTGCTGGATGCATGATCAGCGGCGCTCGCCACTGGAAATAAATTGTTAGTTCTGTGCAGTTGAAAAGGGGATGAAAAAGGGTAAGCTCACAAAGATCGCCAGCGAGTTTATCTTTTTTCAGACGACGGAAAATTAACTTGCCGACGGACGTCCCGGAATGATCACCATCGAGCGGGATTAAATCGAGGACATATTCATGAAGCACCCAATCTTTGTCGATGTACGAGATGACAACGCCGCAAAAGGCGTGGACCATTTGTTTGGTGGTTACGATGTCAGTTGCGATACTGAATTTGGAGTCGTTCGCCTGCAAAGCCAGATTAATCAAAATGCTCAGTTATAACACTCTCAAGAAAAATAATAACCTGAAGCAGCCTCTGAAGTTTCGATCCAAGGGCACGATGCAGCGCATCTATGTCGCGCCGCACCGTTTGATGAGGAATTCTCGCTTTCACTCCCCGCGGTGTTAAATGCTCCAGCATCCTCAACGTCCCCCCTTTCTCCGCAACGCTAAAAGCCAGATCGTCCTCGACAATAGCCTCCACCAGATGCTTTCTATAGCTAGCGTTGGTGACAACCTTAGCTGGGTTCTCGATCCCGCGTTTAACAAAATCGGTCATCATTTCCCGTTCCGCCTCGAACGGGGAAGGATCTGAGCTCGCGGGAAGAAGAGGTAAACCCTTACGCTTGCGCTCGTGCGCTAGTTGATACTGCTCCCAGGACTGGGCAGGAGGGCGGCGCGTGCACTCCTCAGCGTGCTTGATAAAATTGCTGGTAATCTTGATCTTCTCTGTTTCTGCAGCCCAGTTGTCGATACCATCGGTACGGCTGCTGCTGCGGAATTTTCTATAGGAAGATTGAACGGTTCATGTTCCTTAATCGCAATGGAACAACATACGTGCAATAACGACAATCAAACTTCCAAATCCAGGCCGAACCTTTCATGCCCTTCTTTGGTTTGCGGTATTGTGACAAGGCCCAAGTCAGCTTGACACTGGCGCGCTTCTCAGCTTTTTCTTCATCTGAATCAGAGCTGCTGTCTGAGTTCTCCGACAAGGACTAGATGGCGAGTCAACAGAAGACAAGTATTAACCTTGAAAATTTTACCGTGTCAGTCACCTTTTTTGAGGTTTTGGCAACTGTGGTAGCGACCAATTGAGCCTTTGGCTGAGGCCGAATTGCCTATGGGTTTTCTACCTCCTAAGCATTTTTGTTTCAGGTGTAGAATAGATGCGTCCGAAATTGAAGTGCACATCACCGCTTTGAGCCGTAGCCTTTCTTGCTTTCTTTTTCGGCTTGGCCTTGTTCTTGGTGGCCCTCTTTCGCTCCTTTCTTTGATCCTTCAAAGCCTTTACATCGAGTCTGGACTGATTTCAAAAATTATCACGTACATCCTCTGCCGCGCTTTCGTTTTCTCCTTCCTCAGCAGAACCGGGATCATCTATGCAACGTCAGATGAGAAATGAACAGTCACTGGAAGACGTACCGTTGTTGACAGCCGGACCGATGGCGCCAACCCTGTCGTTCATGAGAACGTGTTATCGTGGTCGTGGTTGGAGCTTGAGCAATTGCAATACTCACGATTCATTGATTAGATTGAGCAAGCTCTGCACCCGCAGATGGACCAGACTCCGCTCATCCGGCTTCACCAAAAGCGCGTAATGCTTGGCCCACGCGTGAGCTAGGATCAAGCCATGTTTTCCGCGGCCATGGGACACCAGGCTGGGGAGCTTGTCGTCGGGATCGCCAGGCAGCTTCTGGAATACACGCTCCCATGCTTTATTGAAAGTGTGGTAGGCACCGTCCTTGTGGACCGGAAACAGAGGTTGGGGATTGTCACCGGTGGTCTGGTCTGGTGTAAGAAATTTGGCGAGACGACCCTTGCGTCCCCAGTTAGATAAGAGGCAGGGGAGATTGTTGATGGCGGCCAGTAAAGTCTCCAAATCTTCGTCGAGTGACATTGAGGCAGCCATAAGTTGATCCGTCAAAGAAAGGCTTCTTGAGTAGAAGTTGGAGGAGATACGATTTGAGTACAAGGAATATATAATATTCTACGAGTGCCTGCATGTAACTAAAAGGATAATATGCTGGCTGAGTATAACTAAAAGGAAAAAAAAAAAGAGAAATATCTCCGAGTTCAAGGTCGCCGCGAGGCAATTACCGTTTGCCCTGCAGGTACTGCAACACTGCATTGTGGCGACAAAAAGGTACCCGTTTGGTCATGGTGATCAACATTGGACCTGCCAATTGAGAAGTAGCGAAGTTGCCGCCAACCATCAGTAAAACTACATATGTGTCTTTGGCGTCTTTCATCTTTGAAAGACATCTTTAGGTGTCTTTGTCTTTGGATGGACATCTTTCATCTTTGGATCACATCTTGGAGCAGTCTTTGTCTTTGAAGTGTGATCTTTCGTCTTTGACGAGAGTCCTGGTGGATCAGACATATTTGCACCTGTGGATTGGAGTTGTCGTCATGGATTGAACAAAGTTATAACTTAAATGAATTGTAACATCCTTCTTGGCTCTAGCCAGTGTCGCACAGGCTCGCAGGTTGCAAAAGCAGGCAAAAAATCAATATGTGTTCTGCGCGAAATATTAAACTCTAATGTAGCTCTCGAGACATATCAGTTCAATAATGAAGAGAGGTGTTTTATTTCAAAGTCTTTTGCGGCCGCGCACTGAGTACTTGGAGTGCGAATCGAGTGCGGATGGAAAATTGACAAGTGTTTCAAACTCCGCTCCCTCACGATCATGATGCACGCTGACAGATGACAACGGATGGCGTGATCCATCAAATGGTTCGTTGCTGCCTACCTTCTTCCTCCCTCCATCTTCTCCCGCCTCGCCCGCCTCTCTTGTCGCGATTCTTATCCTCCGACGCCATATCGCACCCGATTCCTATCGCTCTGCCCCCCTGTATCTCGCCGTTCTCATTCTCAAGTCTCAAGACTCGTACCCACAGCCTTACAATTTCTCGCTCAAGTCGTCTGGGCTCTTGAAGCTTCAAGACATCAAGTTGGCTGTCTTTTTTGTCTAGTCTATCTATATCAAGATCGTTCCAGACACAGCAACGTCAATACTACGGCAGGTCCAGTTGTCTCTAGAGCTCTCAAACCTACGAGTTGGCGCGCGGGGAAGGTTTGCAGTGGGCCGCATGTGAGGAGGTTTCATGCAGGGAAGCTTTGTAGTGGGCTGTTTCATAGCGTGCGGAATTGTGCCCGCTCTTTGATGGTGTGTGTGTTAAGTATCCCCTCAGCCCATACTGACTTCATTTTCCCCCGTCTCAACAGCTTGAATATATTACGTCAACGCACAGATTAACCAAAAGGTTCATCGCTTTACACAAGCCTTCACTTTTACTAATTTCGATTCCGAGATATTGGTACAATGAGTAGTGGGGGTTGCCCCAAGCCCGCGCTGGATGTTTTTGCTGCGCCACTCCCCGAGCGCTCCCCACCAGGCGCTACACCTTGGCTAATCCAAATGGTACGGGTTGCACGCCGCAACGGGTCACTATTTAGATTGTATGCATCGTAGATAGCTATGAATATATGTGTTTTATTCCATCCTTATCCTGCTTTTGCGAGCTTTGAGTGGAGCTTTGATGTCTTTGAGATCATCCTTGGAAAGATGTCAGGCGTCTTATTCGTCTTGTGCAAGACAAAATGTCTTGCCCAAGAATTTGGACCCAACCTAGCGAAAGACGTGCGTCTTTTGGAGAAAAAGCGTCTTTGGCGTCTTTGATGTCTTGGCAAAGACGCCAAAGACGCCAAAGACGAATGTGTTGTTTTACTGATGAAAGAATGGTCCGTGATGGCCGAACGTATCTGAATATAATATAGTACGCCCACCGCATATCATATTATATTCATATCGTATCGTACTCATATTCACCCATATTCATATTCGCCAGGAGGGTCTGGCACCATATCGTATCCATACGTATTTGAATATACTTAAAATTTAATATTTTGTATCATATTCTTGGCCAGCACTAGACCAAGTATGCTTGTGCCTCAGCAGCTTCGATGGGATTTCCTGACTTCATGACAGTCTGCTTTGTCAAAATATCCAGTCGCTTGAATTCTGCACGAACGTCTTGGCTGGGGTGGCATTGAATGACTTTCTTGCGGAATGGCCGGAGGATGAACACGGCGTCGAGGGAAGTGGCGCGGGAAATCATTACATAAGGTGATTCTGTTCCGCGTGTGCTTTCCAGATCCACGATAATCGCCTTCAACGTTTTTCCCTGCGCCTTATGGGCCGTCATCGCAAATGCAGGTACCAATGGGATCTGTGTCCGCTTTATCACACACTTCTTGTGGGAATCCGGATGCTTGAAAGTCATGTCCACTGTTTCAGCCAAGACCACGGCGTGTTTTGGCGGGAGATTGGGTAGCGGGGGCCCCGTCATGTCAGGTACGTAGACGATGCAAGATACAGCATATCTTTCACCTGACTCATTCGTAGTATACCTTATCTGTTTCACGATCCCTGTGGTACCATTAACAATTCCGTTCTGCACATCGAGATTCTGTGTGATCATGACGGGAATTCCCACTGCAGGCGGTAGGCGTCCAAGGTGATAGTTTGTCTCCCCGGAATGCATTTTGTACAATAAGTGTTCCCGAAGGCTCATGTCACTGATTAACTGACCATTGCTTCGGGCATCTCGGGCATAATACCAGTGCAAATCGTTTCCGGATCTTGCCGCGTAAGCGCGCGCGGCTCTCTCATTTAAGACATCCTTCAATTCGTTTTGTGAAACTATGACAGGCACATTACGTAGATGTGGCTCCTGCCACTGAGGACGGACTCGGGATAGAACTCGTGAACTCAACATGTCAAAGTCATCATCAGTGCATCGGCCTTCTCGTAACCGTCCAAGCAATTCAACGAACTTTTCAGCCTCCGGATCAAATTCAGGCTCACCCGTAGTTTCATTTTGCTTGCGTTTCACGCGCTCAACGCGACTTAAGGTAACCACAGTCTTGACTGACAGCCACAGGAGTTTTCCCAAAATATTTGCCTGGCCTTTAGTGCCTGAAGCACTTTCCTTAGCAGTGTCAATATGTGAAAAAAGCTTCGACTCTCTCACTGGTGGAAGTTGTGCGAAATCCCCGGCAAAAATCATATTTACACCGCCAAACAGGTCCGTATTGCCTTTCGCCTCGACAAGAGCTTTGCTGATCTGCAATAACAGAGTAGTACCCATCTTCATCACTTCGTTACTTCACTAAGGATTGTGAAAGTTCGTCACTTTGATGGAAAACTGCGAAAGTTCGTCATTTCAACAGATAACTGAGAAAGCTCGTCACCTCGGCTAAATTTAGGTGAAAGCTCGTCACTTCCGGGCACGCGCGCGGTAAGTGTATTGTTTATCCACCGGAATTATGGAACGACACAAACAAATTCCGTTCTTTGTTACCGCCCACCATCCACACCCTGCGGCTGGCGCTTCGCCGTCGCATGCCCGCTCTTTCTGGATTACACTGCGCTCTCGGATAACGTATGGTTTCCTGGAAGTGATTGATGGATGCTCTATCGCTCAAGGCTTTGTTTTGTTAGTGCGCAAAAAAATTCAACTTGCACTCGTTACTTAGTTCCCCTGAATGCATCGACATTCGTTGAGAATAGGACTGTCCCAGACCAAACAATATCAGGTGCGACTACTAGCCTATGATATTTACTGAAGACATACCATGAACTGAAAATTTCGCAGCGTCGATTCTCACCACCTCCGAACAGGCAACGAGGTCTGTTCGAAAACATTCTAGATCAACGTCGTTGCAGTTGGATGCACCTCCTAAGCATCTAAAGCTTGGACCTCTGAAGGGGTGGGGGGTTGAGAGGGATAGCATCAACATGAGTGCAATGGAATATGCTCGAAAGCACTGGAGCGAGTTTCGAGAGGAATACCCCGAAATGCTGACTGCCATTCTACCAGATGACATCCAAGTTGAATAGTTATTTTCCTATCTTGCTATTATCTTCCGAACCATATCTCCAAGTACAGTAGATACAGATTAAGCAACAATGTCTCAAGTTGAGTTATGAGTGTGGTATGACTGGATGTGATCTCTTTGTTCAGCCACAGGCTTTGTGACCCAAAATGCCCAAATATCTGTGTGTTCTGTTCCCTATACCATGCTTAGCCTACAACTGTCGTGCTCCAGGGCCCACTATGTAACAGGCAAGAATTTCTGAAGAGCTCACTCCTAGAGACTAGGACTTGATTAAAAAACCCTGAAAGGGTGTTGTATCCTTTCAGCTGTGCAACCTATCAGTAGCTCCAATTTCGACTTTGCGTCCGAATTGAACAACCCCTATCCTCACCAGAAGTTTGTGACATCGTCATCTGGTCGTAAATTCTTTATATTATGGGTATTAATCACGGTAGTTGACTTGAAGTCTCAAATCAAAATTTTACAGTCATCGTACACTACGAAATACCTCTTAAGACAATATTACCCAGTCTCAGGAGTTGCCGGGGTTTGTGCACCCCGGCAAAGTGTGCGCGAAGGTGCCGCGCATTGTATGCTAGTGCTCCACATTCGCTGCTGATGTACTGTACATTGGGCATGTGTCCGTGCTTTAATTGTGTCATGTGTGCAGATCCCGAATCTAATACTTACAGCGCGCTACGCCTGCGACTGACCGTTCACGTGAATGAACGTGGTCATGTGGTATTTGTCGGCGGCCTAAGTAATGAACTTTCACAGTGTGCAGAGGAAGTGACGAAGTTTCACTAAATCCAGCTGAAGTCACGAAGTTTCATGGAAAGCGATCAAACTCACGAACTTTCGCAACGCTAAGCGAAGCTAAGCGAAGTAACGAAGTGACGAAGATGGCGCGGACTCGATCTCAACCTCCCTCCTTTCAACAGTCATCCTCCACCGCCTGGACAGATTGGCGGCCCTCCGTCCGTGCCAACAGCTCCACCACCTACCCTGCCTTCGGCAGCTGCCAGTTTCCCCAGCATCCAGTTCGACCCAAGCGGGAAACCATGGTTTTGCAACAAGGATGGCAATTGGGTCCCATGTGCACACTTCGTATGTTACATTATTTCGCTATAGTGAATTTGTTTTGATATCATTCAGCAGCCTGCTTTGCCTTCGCACTCTGGCATAATGGACCATTTTGGGGCCCAGGTATGCATGCTCTACATGCTGACATTTGTGCATTCATTGACATATCTGCCCTGTAGCCCTACCACGCCCCACATGGGTTCACCTCTTCGACGGGCCCTGCTCGAGGATCGACTTCCAATACCATGTATCCGGCCCTAATCGATCCCGCGCTTCTTCCCTCACCAGTTGACGAGGAGTGTCCCGACCCAGCCACCATTGCCAGATCCCGTGGCCTCAAGCCGGCGGCGAAGGTTGGCGGTTCTCGTCAGAAGGAAAAGATGAAGAAACGTGCACGCTCTTCCGATTCCGATGTCGACAGTGATGCGGCCCCACCACCAGCCAAACAGCGTGGACGGCCGAAAGGCTCGTCCAACTTCACCACCCGAGACATCAACAAAATGCTCGACACCGCCGAGGCAGTCCGTCCATTGGGGCAGACGGGCTGGAAGAAGGTCGCAAAACGATTCAATCAATGGGCACGAAAATCGAATCGGCCGGAACGGGACATGAAGTCGCTAGCCACCAAATATAAGCTGGTGCATTGACTGTCTTCTTCTCTATGCTCATTTACTCATTATATCCATGTGCAACAGCTCCTCAAGACCAGGAAACCGACCGGCGATGCGGCATGCCCTCCCGAAATCAAGCGGGCCCATCATATCGAACATCTGATCAACGAGCGTGCAGGAACTCGCGGCCTCAGCGATAACGACGACGACAGCGGCAGTGACAGCGACAGTGGTGCTTCCTCTGATGGCAGCATCGAGGTTCTGGAATATTCAGCTGCCAAAGTCCACACGGCAGTTGCACATCGTGCCCCCACTCTTCCTGCTGGCCGAACCTTGCACATGAATGCACCCGAGCTCGTCAATAAGCTCGCCAAAACTTTCGACCCCGACACTCAGCAATCCCGTGAGAAAGAGCACAGTCGGCGCTCTTTCCAGACCATCCAGCTGTTCACGCTCACGCAGAGCTCAAGCTGGAGATGTTCGAGCATGGGTTTCCAGGTGGTGGTGCCGTAGCCAAGCCCAAGCACCCTTCAAGCCGTTTGCGATACATCGCGGAGAACCATCCCGACCTCGTCCGCTGTAGAGGTAAAATTCGCTACGAGCATATTTATCCCGACGGCGGAGCATGCACTCAATGGATCACAGATGGCGACTCTTCCGACGAGTCTGACAAAGAAAACCAGGATCCCAACACTTCCTCCACATCATCATTCCACCGTCCCTCCTCTCCCTTCAACCATTTCATCAAGCACACTGTGCTGCACACAACTTCATTGTCTGCCAGTCCTTCGCAGCCTTATCAACAGATCAACGATGGTCGTCATCTGTCAACCGACACAACCTTCACCGCTGATATTGGGGCCGCTAGTTCATCGACTGCCGTTGTTAGCGCTCGGCAGCATTCGGAGGAGATCTAGATACTTTTCTTTTGTGGGCATACCTTCTATCATTCGCACTCTCCTACTTGCACTCCTTGATTTGCTTGGACTGTGTCGTTTACATTCTACAACTGATTTTAATTACCATTCGGACATCCTAGAGTTCTTGTCTAGCTACCTGTCATTGTCTACGAGTCGGTCAATTTTTTTACTCGTAAATTGCAACGTTGTGAAACCACGCAACTCAATCGGATCGACGTTGATCTCCAAATACCATATCTTCGAAATTCATCCATACCTCTTCGTCTGCCCGTGTCTCCTTCCACAATAGCATGTAAACATTGCGGATTTGGTTGATGCCTACCAGCTCAGCACGCAAGTTGTTTAGACGACAACAAATTTCGAGGAGATCCGCGCACTCTGCATCCCGGCCAATCTCGAGTGGGATTCGAAGCCATCCGAATGATCCTTGCAAACCACGCATTCCCCACTCTGCTGTTTGCCGATATGACAGCAGTTCTCTGTCAAATGCTAGATGTTCTTCAATCTCATTGATTGTACCCTGCATTCGTTGGCCAATTTTAATTGGTGCACGAATCTTGCCCTCGATTGCTTGAGAACCACGTGGAAAAGCTGTATTGGCAACGAGATAGAAGCCGTCAGACGTACGCGTCCGAAGCTTTTCGTAAATTGGGTGGGCAATGCAGGAGTTGTGCCAGCTCCCAGGAGCATTCAGGACTGCGGCAATGATAGTCCCTGTATGCCGTTCATTTCATGGCCAGTGATTAAATAAAACCTTGTACCTCTGGGTGAAAATGCCAAAACACAGCTCACATAATGTGCACACAGCAATCCATTGTATGTCGCATTCTCAATTTCCTGAATGTCCGACGTCTGGCTCATAAAGTGATTCCATCAAGACCTGCGAAGGCGCCGTCCAAGCGAGGTTGACGCGCCACGATCAATGCATTATGAGCAGAAAATTCGGCGTGGTTTTGTGGCCACTGGATTTTGGCAGCAGGAATCCTCTGAAGGGTTGTGAGAAGGAGTCGAAGACCAAATGTGATATATCGGGAAACCGTGGTAGGTATTAACACAAATATTTGTTGCAAGCTGATCTTGCGCATTGCTGAGTTCAGATAATGGAGGAGCAACCCAAGAGCTCCAGGTCCATCAAGAGATCGTGCACCTGGACGGGTCTTTCCGGTGCCGGGTAGGTCGTTACAAGGGATGGGTGTCGTATTCCATGCCAGGTCAAATCCGGAGGCAAGGATGTAATCAAAAGTGTCTACATCAAAACCCATGGTCGTGATGTATGCTCGGTTGCTCCGAGTACGGTATAAGACTTGCCAAGCAGTTGCCCCACGGGGATTGGGAAGCAACTGAGGGCGGCAAAGGTACAGCCGATGTTGGTTTCGCCGTTCTACACGTCGCCTTCGTGCCTCGATGGCTCCGGCAAATATTATGGCCATTGTGGTGCCCGCCATGAACCATTCATCCTCCATATAATTATCTTCGATGTCCTCGAGGTCTCGGGAGAGTATTACCGCGTCGATATCCATGGTGAGAGTGGTGGAAGAGAGGTGAGACGCGTTTGTTTACATTGCATGTGATGGTCGACTTTAAACCGAGATTTAATCCATGAACTTTTGTTTTCTATATATTATTCCTTACGGTAATGCAGAAGGTCTAGATTAATCAAGGTGAACTCTTGTGCCGGCAGCGTTGGCACCGCTCCGATCTCCCAAAAACATATTTTATTCTTAAGGGAAGTCACCCAATCTCTCCAGAATAGTGTAAATAAAACCTTGATGTGCACCAAATCAAGGTAGAATTGGCATAATTACCGCATTTGGGTGTGGCTGTGCTCGACTACTAGAATATGGAGGTCTGGCGAGCCTTATATCAGTTTTTTGACTCAATATACCAGAATTCTTAGATGGGTGCCTCCTGCCTTGAGTACAAGGCTTTGAACTTTGTTGGTTTTCACCTACATGACTCGTCAAATTACTTAGTGGAAAAGATACTGTATAAAAACGTTTTAAACAGTTTTTCAAATGTTTGTTTCTGTTTCTGTTTAGTTTGTGCTTGGCCACACACACAAAAAAAACCGTTGGAGCCTTAGCTCGGTCCCTTTCGTCTACTCCCGTTCTCCATTATCTGATCATCTGTGCAGTCTTTCTCACGACGCAAAATTTTCCACCGCGGTGCACACTGCCATGAATACACTGTATTGGAACCTTTTGGGGGAATCTCAGCCTTTCCTACAATCGGCATACACGTTTTTACAACTGGATGTGAGACAGAAAATTCAGAAAATACAGTATAAAGGTCAGCATCCATTCCAGTCCTCTTTATGTTTTATTGCTGCTTTTGCGGCCTCGAGCAAGAAGGTAACCTTACCAACTTTGGGTCCCGTATTTATCCACCGTCTCATCATCCTAATTCAGCGAATGAGCTTCTTGAATTCTCACCAAATATAGTTCCCTATATCTCGGACCTCACCCGAGAACAAATTCTCCGGATCGTGAGCGCCGTGTGGGATGATGGCCTGTTTATTATTTTCGGTTTGCTTCCTCGAATCACTGCGGTAGGATCAGTCTTCTCCGTTCTAAACCATCTCATTCACCACTCAATTAGCCCCAGTCCAACTGTAAACATCTATCGTACTGACCGGTGCCTGATTGTTTCCAGGCACCGGTCAGTACGATCCTGACCAGGAGTCCCAGATTACTCACATCGATGTTGCATTCGTGGCATGTTCAAATTTATACAGTACTGTCACTCTCATGCATGCGACACCGAGATCACTCCAGATTTTGTCACGGCCGGGTGTGTGTAAAAATACAGATGTAACATAGTACCCAGAGATATTGGTATAAAAATGTGAATACCTTTTCCTTTGCTGCCGGAGCGTATCAAAGGCATATCTTGTTCATTTCGAATTATTTGGTCTTGTCTCCTTCAAGCTCTCCCAGCTTCCCTCTCTGCTTCGGTACTCGATTCTTACAGTCTTTTTGGCTCATTTTTCCCACCGAAGCACTATTTTTAACCACGCTGCTGGGCAAGTTATGAGATTACTCGCACGCTCTCTGCTGACCCGTGGCTTCAGAAACAGGTCGCACTCAACCTTGACTCGACCCGCAGTTGAACAGCGCTTTGAGGCTGTAGAGAATTACCTGAAGTGTTGAAAGTCAAGCTGGCTCGGAGTGACAAATACGTTCAGTGAGCCCCTGCCTCGCGGTAACTACTGGGGTTCATTCAAATCAACAGGGGGTGTGACGCGTGACCCGATTGACCTATTGGACAATTCGACAGCGGCCGAATTTTCACGTGACACCCTCAAAAATTTCAACATTCTCAGGGAAATTTTTGTCTTTTTGTTTTCAGGTTTTGAGGCCTGCGTGACGGCTTGGAGGTTCGACAGAGGCCCGAGTGACGCGTGACCGCGACCAAAATTCGTCATCGACAGGGTGGTGCGTGACGCATGACTTTCGATTTGAATGAAAAACCTCAGTATTCCTAATTTGTCTCACTGAGAACTGCCGACGTGTCTCGTGATTGTTTACAGCATTCGGGCTGTTGATTCCATTCCAGTCGCATTTCTTTTTCACAGCGGCACAGGACGCGTGTCCTCTGTATCTCGGCAAGATTGGGTGTATAAAAAGAGGACAGTACGATGAAGTTCTCGCAGGATCCCCATTAAAATCGCTCAGTGCCAAGCTCTCCGCATATGTACATGGTTATGTTCCTTTCTCCTCATTGCTTTCTACACAAGCTCAAGTGATTAGCTTATCGGTCCTGCATCTGCTATCACCATCAAATACATCCCTGTCTGGTTCTTCTCCGTCCGTGAATTCATACATCTTTGCCTAGTGCTGCGATTTGGATCAACTGTAACCTGCCAGCAGTTCAATGGGCTGGCTACAAAAAGTTGTTACTGCTGATTTTCCCTAGCGCTGCTCCATTCCAGTCTGCCATGATATCCAGTGTTTGTGTCGGTACATTCTTTGTACGCTGTTTGCCTCATCAAGCATTATTTGGGTTCAGGCGACAGTTTATGGCTCTGATTTCATTCGATATCCGTCATCTAACTAAAGCATGCCACCCAATTCTCATTTTCCGTTGAATGGCTTTTTTATTCTCCTCCTCCACCGCGGCGAGGAGCGAGCACCGATCCCTAACCTGCTCCGCGTTCGGTTATTTTTTTACCCTGTTGGTTTATTTTCATTAGCTTAATTCAAGTTTGTTGTGTCACACGCCAAAGCGAAGCAAAGGTATATCTTGTAAGATGGTGCCTTCCCTCCATTCAACCTGCCATCTTTCGCCCATCATTCCTTTCGGCCGACACCTGGCTTTCGTTTTCCTCCGTGCGATTCCGGATCCGAACCTCCCCCATGGCCGACCCCTGCTGCGCACTGTGAACCTCTCCAGTGTCTTCTCTGTAATGGCCGCTCCAGTCAGCGCCAGTCGTGTGTGCACAGCCGTGTACCAACCTCGGTCGTGTTACGGGAGAGAATACGACACATGTAACAGGTATAATAGGCTCTCTCCCTCAAACGCTGTGTTGCGTGAACTACTAATAATAACTTATCTGAGTCTCCCGCTAAAAGCCCGATCCCTCTAGAGTCACGGCTCGCGCGTGAACCGCGGCCTAGTTTAGAAAATGAAGGTCTTCATCGAAATGGTCTGGCGCATTATCAGCGGGACACTATTGGAGGCATGAATCCTGACACTTCGGATATCTGCCATTGGCTCTACTCATCTATGTATCATCCCCTCGGTAATCGCGATGCCGACGAGGATGAGATTCATTGTTGTTTCACCTCCTGCAATCAGCATCACATTTTTCCATCTTGACTTCAAGCATCGTAGATAGATCCTGGAAATACCCTCGGACTCGAGACTCCGCCCAACAAAGTAACGACGAGTTATTTTTCTCGTTGTCAGTTTGCTAGGTATATCAACCACGCTGACGGGGTCTATCCACGGGGCCATCGAGTCTTAAGCTGTGCCGTTACCAGAATCACCTTACCCACAACAGACTCATGCCGGACTATCTATGTTCCTCTCTGTTTCAATAATTCGATCTGGGCCGCCGAAGTTCTAAATCTTTGTGAGACGCTTCTTCTGAGATCTTACATATATTCCACTGTCCGATTATCTGGTCCTATGCCTTTGCCATGCTCAGTTATCTACTGCCTTCATGGAGGAGAATTTCGCACACTTGGGGGTCTTGGCTGTCGAATTCGCGAAATCATGGCAGTGGAATTTGAGATAAGCCTAATGGAGTGTGTGCTGATCATTTCGCTGGTACAGAACAGATGAAAGTAGTCGACAGAGATGTAAACCTCGATCGCTGCGGAGCTCATAGTCGGAGAGCATTCTCATGGAAGGAGCGGGAGAAGGAGCGGGAGATGGATTGATAGATAAGTATGCTGATGTCTTCCTGTGGAACAGAAAATTCATCAGTGAACAAGATGATCATATTCCTCGTGTGTTCAACTGATGAACACAGCCCAGAAAGATTACATATAACACATAGACCGCAAATTTGTTCCCACCCTGGCAACATGCCCCACCAGTCTACTGTCACTGAGATTCGTCTCACCAACATCACGGCCTGTCTGACTCCTGCTCTAACCCTCCTCAATGAGCTCAATGATGCATTTGGGCCCCCATTCATTCAGCCCATTTCAAAAACTGTTCTGTCATTAACGACCATAGTACAGGTGATTACTCAGAGTTACATCACACTTAAGGTTACAATATTGGGATGAATTTCATAGAATGTGAAACGGAACAAAAATGAATGTGCCGAGCTCATGGAAAACATTCACCTCGTTCTATATTCAATTGTCAATCTTTATATGAAATCTGAGATTCCTGGTTCTCTACCTCCCTTGGTAGTTGATCACATTGGAAAGTTCCTGGAGTAAGTTGTGTTCAAGCTGCACACATATTGACAGCTCACTTCTCATAGAACTCTTCACAAGATTTATGTATTTATTGAAGCACAACAGGAAGGGAATAAGATCAAGCAGATATTCCGTCAGAGCAAAATGAACACACTGCTCAAGGACTGTCAAACAGGGGTGGATCAAGCTTTGGGAATGTTCAAGGTATGTGGTATATTGAGTTGTTGTTCATGGTATGGAATACCTATCTGTAGATAGACACTGGAGCTTCGATTTTGAACAATGTGGAGGAAATGAAAAAGACAGCTGATACCATGCACAAAGACTTGCTTGAATTAATTTCAACCTTGTCAGATGCAACAATTTTGGAGGGGTGTTCCTCAGTATGTATATTTATACTGTTTTCAACTCACCTACTAAACTGGGAAGTAGATATATTCAGGAGTAAAATTGCAAAACAGGTATGCTTCACTCATGGGTATGCCTCAATTGAGCTGACATCCTCCAGCTCAAATTCATTCTCAATATTGCCTTCAAAGCCAGAAATATTCTATGGTCGTGAATCTGAACTTGAGCATGTCATGAAGATGCTCTGCAAGGAGTCCCCCAGAATAGCAATTCTGGGTGGAGGAGGAATGGGAAAGACAAGCCTTGCAAGAGCTGTTCTCCACAATCCGGAGACAATTGCAAGTTTCAAAAACAGATTCTTTATCAGTGCGGAATCTGCAACCAACAGCGTGGAACTTGCTGCACTCATTGGATTGCATGTTGGATTGGACCCTGGCAAAGATCTCACAAAACCAGTTGTTCAATACTTTCTTAGGAAGCCACAATGCCTAGTGATTTTAGACAATCTGGAAACCCCATGGGAGCCAACACAGTTTCGAAAAGGAGTTGAAGAATTCCTCTCCCTGCTGACAGATATACCTCATGTGGCATTGATTGTAAGTGTGTGTTTGTTGATTCTTCAATGTCTGTGGCTCATTATATTTTAGATCACAATGCGAGGTGCAGAGAGGCCAGGAAAGGTCCTCTGGACTCGCCCATGTCTACCACCCTTGCAACCTCTGTCAGATCATGCAACTCAGCAAATTTTTGTTGACATCACAGACAATTGCTATGAGGGCGAGGACACTGCTCAACTTCTGCGACTCACAGATAATATGCCCCTAGCAGTTGATCTCATTGCTCATCTGGCTGACTATGAGGGATTTTCCAATTTCTTGGTGCGGTGGGAGACTGAGAAGACAACAGTCCTCTCCATGGGGTATGACCAAAAGTCCAATTTGGATATATCTATTCAGCTCTCTCTCTCAAGTCCCCGGATGACATCTGAGAGCAAGGAATTATTGAGTCTGCTCTCAATTCTTCCAGACGGGCTCTCAGATGCTGAACTGGTTCACAGCAACCTTCCCATTGCCAATATTCTTTCATGCAAGGCCACATTACTTGCTACCTCATTGGCCTATCAAGATACTAACAAGCGGCTCCGGTCATTGATGCCTATCAGAGAACACATCCAGCAGTTCTCACCACCCTCCTACTTTCTAACACAGTCTCTTCGCAATTACTTTTATTCCATGCTGGAGCTATACAAAAAATATAATGGAGAGCAGCTGTGCCCAGTGATCAATCAAATAACCTCAATTCTGGGAAATTTACAAGAAGTCTTGCAACTAGGGTTAAAAAAGGGTGATCCTAACCTTTTAGACACAAATTATTGTGTATTGTCTCTCAACTCTTTCTATCGAATCACAGGGCGGGGTCAGACTCCATTGATGGACACCATTCCAATGTCTTTTCCCCAACCCACTGATCACCGACTGGAGGCTAGTTTTCTCATTGAGGTTGTGCTTTTATGGGTATCTGTACCTGGCATAGACCAAGAGATGGCAATTTCTGAGGCTATAGCTCACTTTCAACACTTTAGTGATCTGGCTCTGGAGTGTAAGTGCCAAATAACATGTGTGAAAGATGTCTAAATTCCCCCAAACTAGCCAGATTATATTGGGCAGCTGGGATGCATTTTTCACCTTTGGATTCAGGTTGTGCCATGCAATTTCTGGGCAAGGCACTGGCATTATCAAGGTTGTGTGAAGACAAAACTCAGGAAAGTGATGTCAAGATACAGATTGCCTTGCAGAAATGGAAAGCTGGAGATCATCTCAGTGGCATAGTACATGCCAGTGAAGCACAACAGATATCAAAATTATCGACAAATCTATACCAGGAAGCACAAGCATGCCGAGTCCTTGCCATGTGTTTAAGGTGTTTGGGCAAATGGCAGGAAAGTGTGAATGAACTTCAACATGCAAGAGAGGTTCTTGGTCTCTGTGGCCTTTCTGGAACTATGTTTGATCATGACATCATATTTAGTCAAGCAGAGGTACATCTTTCAAAATCTGAATATGCAGAAGCACAATGCCTCTACAGTCAGATAGTTAACACCACTTCACCTGATCAAAATCCTGATGCTTATGCTTTTGCACTCCTCAATATTGCAGAGGTTTACATAATGATTGGGCAGCCTGCAGAAGATGTAGACAATAACTTGAGTAAAGCAAAGGAAATTTTCAGCAGGATAAACTTCTTTGAATCAATAAACCTGTGTGAAATGTTTTGGGCAGATATGGAACTCCGGGTGGGGAAGACCGCCAGATTCCTGCAGACACTTCATTTGGCCTGGGGGAAGGAACATCAGATTGTGACATTCAGCTTGGAAAGGCTTGCTGATGCTGATGTCAATCCCTGGCAGAGTGCTGGATCACAATTCAGATGGCCGGTGGTATACTTAGGATATGCATACAAAACCAAGGAGAAATTGTCATTCCACAAGGCCCTTCAGTTCCTTGGAGATGTATTCATCTTGAATGAAGATGAAGAGACAGCACAGAATCTCTGGAGAGTAGCCCTGGAAGGATTCATCCACATGGATGTTCATCGCAGTCAAGCACAATGCATGCTGCACCTTGGAGATCTTTCATTCAAAAGGGGAGAAATCTCAATGGCTATTGAGTTTTGGAAATCTGCCAGACCTCTGTTTGAGCGATCCTCACAGACCAAAGATATTGCAATAATTGACTCTAGGCTTACTGTGGCTGCAGAAACCTCCCAGGAAGTTTTAGTCAAGGTTGCAGCATCACACCCACCTGTCCAGCTGCTGGCTGGGCTCTCAATTTCCAACTCAGTGTTAGATCCATGCTGACACACTTTCAGGGCCTCTAGATGCTCATAATGTTCTCTGGACTCCAGGCAACTGGAGTCCAGGCAGTTCGGTCCATATCATTGAGTAAACAGGTTTTTTACACTGTCAAGGATTAATGAGTATTTCCCATTTATCTGGCTTCTTAACTTTTTTCTTATTGTCTATAATGCATCTTGACTTCTTCATCTCTATTAGTGTTCTTACTTTTGTCTTTTGCATCAATTTCCATTTTAGCTTAACAATAACAAGTCTTACTGTATATTTACCCTGGTTACATCTTTGTAATTCAGTTTGATTATTAATGTTGGTTTGAACTTCAATTTGCTTGAGTCACCTCCAGTCTTCAGTCTTCACCTGGATTTCATGTCCTTTCTTGTCACTGGCCCACATAGTACACACTCACTCTTCTTCCTCTATGTGGTGTTTAGTGCCTTACATAAACAGCTGGTCTTCAGTCTCCAGTCAACCATCATCTCTGGTCTCTGATCATCCATACCCTGGCTCAGGATTTAATACAAAGCCAGGTTTGGTGTTGAGGAAGAAAAAGACATTGGAACAAATGTGGCCAAATCTACTTTTCTAATTGTGGTGTAATGTTGCCATAATCTGTGCTTATACACAAATTTTTTTTTTTTTTTTTTTTTTTTTTTTTTTCAGGATAGCCCACCTGTCAGAGTATTCCTCATGTCCTATAATCTAAAGCACAATGGATTTTAATTGACAGAAAGTCATGGGATAAAGTCGCAAGGCATTTCCCACAAGTCCTGTGACACCCCGAGGCACCGCGTGCTGCGAGCATTAGTGAGCAGCAGTGCAGTGCCAAAGGCACAGAATCCACTGTGTCTGTCCATGGGGCTTGGGGCAGAGCCTCAACAAGCTGTGGCCTGGCTGTAGGTATGGCTGCAAGCGCAGTGAGTCAGCCATGCCAAAGGCATGGGCCTGAAGCTTGTTGCAGGCTATCCCTTGCCAACCCTTGATCACCTGTTACTCCTCTCTTTCATTATGTCTGTTGCATGGACTGTGCTCCTGTATACTCCTAGTCTGTAGTTTACCATGCCACTGATGTATGGAAGGTTGGGTTGTTACATAATCTTCGGAGTTTGAAATTTGCCTTACCTTTTTCGTGTGCGCGCTTAATGCCGATCCGTCAACTGTCAATCACTCGCTTAACGAACTTACCTGTCAAGCTGTCAATCACGCCGACAACGGAGCAACTAAACAGTTCAGTTCTCCCTTCCTCCGCAGTCCATCTGTCGCTGTCTCATCTTCACCTTCCATTTATTTAATATCAATCTCATTTCCACATACTTCTGTACTACTGGTATTGCGTTGCTACACTTTCGACAAGTACTAACCTTTTCTATCTATTCAACCGGACATCTAGCACTCCAGCATATGGTAGCGAAGTTTTATGTATTAAAAGTTCGTGTGGTCTCGTTCAAATTCCCCTTTTACTTTGGTTATCACTCTATTCATCCTGTCTACTCACTGGTATATAAACTGTACAAATATTCGGAATAAACCTGCTTTTTCACCATCCACTTCGAGTATCACTGAAGCTCATATTGTACTCGCTCTCATCCTCATTGTCTCGACCGTCTTCGAGCTACGCCTTCGCCGACGTCCTCGCCATCGCTCCCATCTTCATTCTACGTCTACGCTATCGCCCTCGTTCCTCCCAGCTGTTTGGTGTCGTAGACTAGTTGGAATCACTCGCATTTATTTGTTTCTATCATTCTACTTCATGCAACTTACATATTATTGCTAGCTTGCGCGTAGTGGGTCGGTAGGCACGTCACCGACGACCCGATCTCGTTCCGGAAACGCGCCCGGCTGATGCAGGCGGTGCGTGTATCCATATCTCTCTGCTCGGGGCAGTGGCTGACCAATTCCAGTTTAAAGATGGTCTGACAAGCGCTCCCCACCCCCGTATGTGTCTTCGCATAGACATCGACATTGGGTCAGAAGGTATTCCTGCTGCCAGGGTTGCCACGCAACAGTCCTGCATTCAACACTTCCATTCGCTCGCTGGCTGGGATGAGAAGAAGCGATACTCCGTCTGTAATGTCCCTTTCCTCCATGTCCACGAGTCGGCGACGCTGGACTTTGATGAGGTGTTTCGACACCTAATACACTTAAAGGTATGTACGTTGTCTCTGTTCCCTGTCCCACTCCGGCGTATGAGAATCATCGCAGATTTTTGCCTGCATCACCCGTGGTTCCGCGAGCGCCGATGGGGTGATGCAAGGCATTTCTTGTCTACCTCCCGCAAATGCGATGCAAAGGATCCACAACATTCAGTACACGACACCGGGGACGATAGTTGACTCCACCATATTGGTACGTGGCACTCTTTATTCCTTTCCTGACATCTGCTACATATCGGCACTCAGGCTATCTGGCTCTTCTCTGGTGATTCCGCTTTCCACTATCGCAATCATCATGATGAGCATGAAGATGAAGTAGAGTAAAGTATTCTGCATCAGATTCGTAGTAGTCCAGCCGCTTTTAAAAAAAGTGTTGGAGTTTCTGCTTTAAGGAGTTCGATCCTTAGGTTCACGGCATAATTCGGTTCAATAAAGGTAAGATTTACACGATGGCAGTAAAGCCGGGTGGTACAAGCTCGTGAGGAGACCCTCGCTGTAACTACAATATATATACTAATTCTGTGAGTCAATCCGAGTCATAAGTAAATGTTCCATAATATTCGTGAGTGTTCCATGATATTCCTGCGTGTTCTCCAATATTCCTACTGACTCCCTTATGATTCATGGTGAGTCGGTTCCTTTCCGAGTCATCTCTGAGCCGGGGGTGATGGGCCCGAGTGCTCATATCCCAACAAAAAGAAATTGGCCCGAAACCCCCTTGCATGTGACTGCTCAAGACTGCTTACAACTGCCTCGCACGAGACTCATGATCACTTATCTGCCTTCAGGATCAGTTATGAGCAGCCTTTTGCATATGATGCTTATGACCACTCATCACAGCTGATTGGCTGTTTTGTGCAGATCGGTGTTTTTCCGACATGTCCAGGAAGTCATCGCCATTGTAGCGACGATGGTGGCATCCCTGCACACAACGCCGATGAGTGGCTCGAAATAGCTCGTCGAACCAATGGCGAACCGCTGTACAGCCACGTTTCTGGGGGCAGAAACTGGGGCTAAACGAGGTAAAAGTAAAGTATAGCTTGAGCTGACGTGATAGATAAGTATGCTCTTCTATCCATTTCAATTTCACTCACTTTCGACCCAGGACGTACTCCCCGAACCCTACGCCTCGAGCTGTGTAGAACAACTTCTAGGTGCGTATGGACTGCTGCAAATTCGAACCCCTCTTCCACAGCAACTAAGTTGGGCGAGGTACGGTGAGGATGGGTGAGTAATTCTATTCGCTCGGTAACCCGTTCTTTTTTTTTTTTTTTTTTTTTTTGGAGCGTTTGAAATAATGAAGCTTAGTCTGCAGAAGCATTCCACGGTCATCCGCTTGTAATGCTGGTTATTAGCCAGTCGTTGCCAGGGAAAAATGTCCAGGAGGAAATGCCGTTACACACAAATTCAACCAGTGTGGGGCTCTGGCTTTGACATTTATCCTATACCATTTCTATCAGCAATGGGCCGCATACTCACTAAAACCCCCTCGTGCGTCCAGTCATCTGGCAATGAGGCCTCATCCATGAGTAGACCACTCCATGTTTTCAAGACCAGTTGTTTGTTGAAGGCAAGTGGTCCAAACCTAACTTTGCCAGTCAACAGGCGATCACGCTGCAAAGCCCGGTTGACAGTTCTCAACCACTGGTTATAAATTTCCGTCGAGGAGGATATTCTATCTGGATTTGTGATCACATGATTGGTACGAAAGTTCCATATTAGATGCCAAGCAATCGACACCAGTATAGCAAACAGTCTCCCCTTTTCTGAGAGAATGGCAACTTTTTTTGACTTGAATCTCACGAGGTTGCATCCTAAAATCAAGCCCCAGTTAAGTCGAGGCCATCGATCATATTTCCTTGACCAGAGTTGACGTGAAAGGTCCCATATTAATTTTTGGCCGTGTGCATCACAGTCCAACGCAATATGTTCCAGTGTTTCGGGGACTTCACAAACTCGGGATCTTCCCCATGTCTCCGATTTATCAACGTGGAGCCAGAAGTCTCCTACCCGGATTGTGTTGTGAACACATTTCCACAAAAACTCTCGTGTCAGGCGTTGGAGGGTTACTGACCGAACTGAATGCCAGATCATCTCGTCTGTAGGTGTGTAATCGGAAATCTCTTGGACCGAACAACGCACCCTATCTAAATTTACAAATGTGTATTTCCGTTGAGGTCTCGGTCTTAAATTTCGAATGATCTTGGTGAAGTATCTCTGTGATCTGAATGACAAAAGGACACCTGGGCACTCAAACATAATATCGATTTCTGTGTCAATTGCGGCAATACGGAGATGATCGGTTGACACGACTTTTGCATGGTTATCTGAGACTTTTTTGAGTTGAACTCGAGCAACGCGTTCATTTAGTATCGCAAACACAGCTTTAAGAAGGCGGAAATGTGGGTCCAACATGTCATTCTCAGATTTTGCTCTGTCTTTGACTAAGACTCGTGATAAAAAGTCTGAAGAGGAGCAGATGAGGAGGGGCACATTTTTATGTGTATTTTGCAACACCAGTCTCAACCCCCCCAAGAGTGCTGATGAAAATGTGGGCGGTATTTCGGGTCTATCAAACTTTAACGAGAGGAACTCATTTTCCTCTGCATTTTCAGTTTGCGTCTTGATCATCACATTAACGCTCTGTTCGAAATCCCCTGGGCATAATACTTGTGCATGTAGAAATACAGTCATGAGGCTTGGATCTTCTCCAGGTATCTTCAATCTTCTTGCAGGAATTTTGTGGAGTGATTCCTCAAAAGCAAATATTCGGAACCCCTGCTCCATATGCAATAGGGTAAAGTTCGGATTGAATACTGCAATCTGGTCATTGGCTATGGGTTGTTCATTCCGATGCAATTCTTCATCGGTCAGAGAAAGCTCCTTACATAAATCCGGGTTTCGGATAGTTGGATTCCATTTACGCAGAATACTATCTATCAAAGGTTTCGCAGTTTCGATGCATTGACCTGGATGTTCACAACCCAACTGGGTTCGATCCTGATAGCATAGCAGACACCCACAGTTTTTGCGCCCAATTCCTGAGGGATTGACTTGGTGTGGCTTTCTGACAACCAACGTTTTTCGGGAGGCAATTGCGAGGGTTTCCTCTACCGTTCGGACTTTGTGGTTCAATCTGAGGCACTTCGCAGCGTCTCGGCGACAGGCTTTCTGATAACGCTCCTTGTTGGTTGCTGGGTGTTTCCAGATAGGCATTTTCAATTTAATGTTTTCACTGATTGACAATCCTGTGAATCTCAGGTTGTATTTCCGCGCCGCAAGTACCATCCGTTTGATATCTTCTGGAAGAGGAGTTCTCGATGAAATTGGAATTTCTATATCCTGTAGGAATATGTTCAGAATTTGACCTGGTGGGACACTGAGGTAACTCATTTCTAGGAATTTTGCTAGGATATAATCAACGAAATAGAACCAGGCGGCTCGGCTTTTCCTACCCTTCAAGTAGGACTGCAAATTCCACAGATCAATGGCCTCATTTCTGGTGGTTATATCCAGGATTTGTTTTCCACCCTCATTAATGTTCAAGATCATAGTCTCGTGTCCGACTCTGGCCTTTTTACCAGCCCAAAGAAATGCATTCTGTGCCTTGATTAGAGTATTTTCAACATCCTTGGGCATGCCTTGAACTCGAGTCAAATATTGTGTTCGGCCTCCAATTACCATGTTTATAATATGCCGTTTCCCCTCCAGAGTTGGCATCGAAGTCTTCCACTTTTCGAGGTCACTTGTAATTCTTTCAAGGACCGAGGGCCACGGGGTAGTGTAAGGAACTTTATTTCCAATCCACGCACCTAGTATGCGGCACGTCTGACTGTCAGGTATTACACTGGGGGCAGCCAGTGAGGCATGCAAACACCAAGTGCGTTAAATGCATGTGGCTTGCAGTTGGAACAAAGCCCACAAAGCCACCTTTAGCAGACTAAGGGTGGCTTTGTTACATGCTTTGTTCTCTGGTGCTGGGGAACAAAGCATGCAAAAAAGCCCCCCTTTGCTTGCTAAGGGCCCTTTTTGTGGGCTTTGTTCCGACTGCAAGCCACATGTGCTTAATGCACCTGGTATTCACTGCATTCCGCAGGGTCGTGGGCACAGGGTCTGCCTATCCCTGTAGGCAGAGGTAGACCGACCTTGCAGGTAAATCAACCATGTCATCATGGCTCGAGCTCTGTTTCTGGTCCAACAACTATTATAACATCCGTGGGGCCATCACTGAACGTGGGATTGTGGTTATATTTAGTGCCACAGCCCACGGCAGTCAATTTTCGGTGCACTCAGGCAACTTACGGCAATCTCCACGGCATGTCCCGGGTGTAAGGGCAGAGCGATCAATTAATAAAATACTGGCTACATGGGAACATGGCAACGGTTGAGAAGCAATATTAGCTACATCGGAACGCAGCAACAGCAACACAACGCACAGTGACCAAAATAGGGGGGCCTAGGTAGACCTATGTAGACAGACGGTAGACCAAGGTAGGCCCAATTTGGCCTACATGCCGTAGGCAGACTCTGCCCACAGGAGGTCGGCCGACGTAGACTGACGTCGACTCACGTCGACCGGCCGTGCCTACCGGGGCTCGGAATGCAGTGATTTGCATGCCTCGCTAGTTGGCCCTGGTGTTATTGTGAGGGTGTTATCAATAGCTCCGAGTTGCATTCCGTCATTTATCCGCCTCTCATGTATTACCTTTGCACGAAAAGCTGGTCAGCCAAAAGGTAAGAGCACTGTTTTGTGTACGTTGAATTTTGCTGTGGATGCTGCACACCATAGGTGCAGAATTTCCCAGAGGGTCAGTCACTGCATTCCCACCCCCTGTAGACAGGTTTGTCTACCCGCCCTAGACAAGGGGTAGATGGACCCCTTTGTCTACCTGTGTCTATGTAATGTAGACACAGTTGGTCCATATGGCGTTACAGATGTTGCATAATTCAAATCACAAAAAATTTTTCTCGGTTTTCAAAAACTTTTTTTTCTTCAAATCTCAGAACACTCTGATATTAGAATCCTACATACCTTGTGGCTCTGGTATACCTGTTCTCAAAGGAAATAGGCCACATCTGGGTAGAACCAGCTTAAAACACAACTTCGAACCAGCGGCCGATCTGCGGCACGGCCATCACGTCAATTGTTCTTTCTCTCACGTTTATTTCACTCTCATCTTTCTCGCTCTCGTGACGACTGGCTTCCGACAAGCTGACTGCACATCAAGGGATTATTCCTGCATCCGAACGGCCATGCGGAAAAGGTGTTCTCGGTGTACGTGTATGCAGAGCTCTTCCACGTGCAGCGGGACCAGAAGTGGCAGAGCAAGACGGTGAAGATGCAGGATGTACCGGGCGTGGGAGTGGATGTGGTGTGGAACGAGAGATTGGAGTGGGTGTTGGAGTAGGATAAGCTGGCATTTTTGAGGTGAGCCTTGGTCTTGGTCGCTTCCGCTTTTGATCGACTGTGGATGCTGAGATCATGGTCCCGGATTCACGGTCATGCAAAGCGAATTTGGGCGCGATGATAAGATGGTGCTGTTCTGTGCGTGGGTGGACCATTTGGTGCAGGTGCGTTGCTTTGTTCCTGCTCTTCGTGATGTCTTCTTCACTCTTTCTTTGCGCTATCCCCTCCCCCCGCCTCCCCTTTGCACTGTCCTTTTTTGTAAGCCATAACTATCCAACTGATCTTTGCTCCCAGGGCTGATGCCTCATTCGCATGTTCAGCAGCTCGACGGCTCCTTGCGTGCTTCAGCTTTTTGCCGGTCAAGTACATAGCGGTAGACCTCTGTAGCGTTGAAAGCATATAATATTTATATGGTATTTATAAACAATGTACAGTATGTATGATAGCTAACACGCATTTATGCCGTTCCAAATGCACTTTTATTATTTCCCAACACACATCACTTGTTCTCAACACACATAGCAAATTTTCGTCTTTTCCCAACACATACAGACCTTTTTTGAGTTGAGTATGAGATGGGAATTTGGGCCATTTTACCAAAACTCATTCGGTAGTTCAAAAATTCCCAACACATTCAAGCACTGCATTCCGAGCCCCCGCAGACCGACTAAGTCTACTTGGGTCTACGGTCGGTCTATGTTGGCCTACCTTAGTAGGCCGAGTTGGATAGGCCAAGGTAGGCCAGATTTGGCCTACATGGGCCTACCATCGGTCTACTACGGGCCCCCCTATCTTGGTGACCAGCCGTTGTGTTGCTGTTGCCATGTTCCCACATGGCTAAAATTACTTTCACTAGTTACCATATTCCCATGCAACCAATATTTTATTAATTAATTAACACCTGGGACATACTGTAGCAATTATCGTAAGTTAGCCGAGGTTAGCCGTAACTGAGCCGAAGATTGACAGCTGTGGGCTGTATCATCAAAAATGATCACATTCCCGTATTCAGTGGTGGCATCGCAAAGCAAGATCATGTTTTGACACGGATCAGACCAGAAACAGAGCTTGGGATGGAGTGAAATCATTAATTTATCTGTGGGGTGGGTCTACCTCTGCCTACCCTTGTAGGCAGACCCTGTGTCTACAACCCTATGGAATGCAGTGAAGGTCGGAAAAATTTCCCAACACACATTCGGGTCAAAATTTTTTATTGCTCAAATTGAAGCCTATATCCAAGGACAGCCATGGAATAGCCCTGGTGAAGGTCAAAGAGCCGTAGTTGTTGAACGAACACAAGGAAGACAAATGATGAACTTCCAAAAAAGTAAATCCATCACCAAGGATGGGCTAACCGGACCGTGTGCGCCGATCAAAATGCCCGCCAAGTTGGCTGCGAGCGTGGCCGTGAATAAAGAAATAGAGCACAAGAAGATCACTGAAACAATTCTATGGATTAAAAATGTGTGTAGCTTAACAACAAATGAGGGTTGATAGTGTATGAAAATTGAAAGATCAGACGACAACATAATATAAGTGTTGTTTATGACAAGTCGAAGTGGCTCATTCACTTGTACCTTGTGCAAAGCTTCAATTGCTTCCTCGATCAAATCCTCCTCCTTTGTCAACAACCCCTTTCCACAAATCCATGTAGCGCAATATCTGAGAGTCAGATTAATCTGTTCAGTACACAGGTATTGAGTTCACTCTAGTTGTTTTCTTATATTCCTTGTGTAATTAGTATAGCCTCAGTTGCAACATCATTCTTTTGATAGACACTTGCTCAATAGCTACCCACATCCTCATTTGATACTTTACTTACTCTCAATTTTAATGTTTGCCATTGGATTTGACATGCATACTAGGAAGTGAGGGGAAGGAAGGCATGCAACTGGCTTGTCACATCTGTCCTTTGGAGTTTGCACCAACACACAGTGTGGAGAGGTTGGAAGGCCGGCTTGTGGAAAATCAACCACACGGTAGTTTCGGCTCTGGCCTATTTCTAATTTTATTTCTAGTTACATAATTGTTTGTACAGTAAATACGTGCCGAGAGCGCCAGCAGATCATTATCTTGTGTCCTACAAGGGGGAACCGGCATTCAAAAAACGGATATCGGGTCGAAAAGTTTTTTTCGACCTTCGGTGGACCCCCTTCCCCCCTCTCCTTCCATATAGGGAAGGAGTTTCCCACCCCTAGCGCCGGGCCGTCCGCTCCGAGTTGAGCCGTCGCCCCCTATGTGTGTTCATTAACTTTCCGTTGGCTTTTCTGCATGGTAATTATGTTCTCTTGGACTCCGTCATAGACTTTGGTAACTGAAATACCTTTATGAAGCCTAAGATCTTTGATTTTCTACTATCTAAGTTCCCCAGCCAACCTCTGGCATTCGAGCTCAAGGACCCATTGTCGGTTTGAGAGGCAGTCCAGGTTCCTGGAAATGAATTTCAGTCTCTTTTGACATCCTGGTGCATTGTCTGCAGTCTGAAATGCAGTTTTGAGCTCCTGCATAACTGAGCCTAGAAATTTTTCTCAGCTGACCTCAGGACCACCCCCACGTACGAAATTTTAATGCCAGTTCCCCCTTGGTGTCCTACGCTCATCTGTGCGAGCCGGTGCGGGCTAGTGCCCACTTCTCGTGTTTTCCTTGTCCCCACACGTCAACTACGAACCTTCGCAGTACGCACTTTGGCGTGCTAACATTCTCAATACGTTATTTTTACGCTTTGACTCCCACACGCCCACTTTCTCAGCCCACCGGTACCCTCTGGTCTCACAGAATTATCAACCTACCCATACTCCGATTTACCTGGACATATATCCTTTCTTCTACTCTAAAATCTACCGGCCACCAAACCACAATCAGAATCCGCATCCCGGGCAGTCAACCCTTCCACAATAGAACCAACAAAATGTTGCATCAGGAGCTGAAGCTTAGTCTATGAGCCTGCTCGTGCTCTAGTCTTTTATTCATGGACATGCGCTCGCAGCCAACTTGGCGGGCATTTTGATCGGCGCCCGCGGTCCGGCTAGCCCGTCCTTGACGATGGATTTCTTTTTTTGGAAGTTCATCATTTGCCTTCCTTGTGTTCGTTCAACAAAACTACGGCCTTTGACCTTCGCCAGGGCTATTTCCTGGTTGTCCTTGGATATAGGCTTCGATTTAAGCAATAAATTTTTTTGACCCCAAATGTGTGTTGGGAAAAATTTCCGACCTTGAATGTGTTGGGAATTTTCAACTACCGAGTGTTGGGAAATTTTCAATTCCCGTAAATGAAGTTTGGGAAAATGGCCTCAAATTTCCATCTCATACTCAACTGAAAAAAGGTCTATATGTGTTGGGAAAAGAAGAAATTTTGCTATGTGTGTTGGGAAATAATAAAAGTGCATTTGGAACGGCATACGCATTAGTATAATGTACCACTCCTAGTTGTGCAGGATTAATAAAGAACAAACAAGAAAGTTGACTGAGAGATGGAGGAGTGAGGGACCGCCCTCTCGCATAATCTCTGCCAACTGTCCCCCTGCCACACGCTCAATACATTTAGCCATCCTTTGCATCCGAACCCTCTCCTCCTCCTCCTCCCCGTCCCCTAGCCCGTCCTCCAGACTCCTCCTGCACCATAAACTCCGCCACGAAACTCGCCACCGCCTTCTTCCCGACCTCACTCTGTACATGCGTGCCCCAGCCCCACTCATATGTCTGCTCCCCGCCCATGTCGCCGTCCTGCGCTGGCACCCACATGCGCTTCCCCTTAGTGCCGCCCTTCTTGTTGGCGCCAGCACTGTCGCTGCCAACCTGCTGCCAGTCGAGGAAACCTTGTCGGATTAGGAGCGTGAGATGGCGCATCTGTAGCTTCTTCCTCCAGAATCTCCTCCCGCATAAGTACTGCCTCCTTGGTGATGCGTTCATTCAGTATGGAGCGCAGGATGTATGTCTTGGAACCGGTGGCAGCAGCTGTGTGTATAGTTAGCTGAGGGTCTCTGCACCGTGTACACTTCTTGACGCCGTGATTAGGCATGTCGTTGTTGTACAATGGATGCACGACATAAAATGATGCTAATAGTGTAGCCTATGCAGTGTTGCCCTTGGAAAAGTTGAGTCACCCTGGTTAGAAACTGTCATGACCCTATGAAAAGGTAGAGATGGACTCTGAGGACTTTTCAGCCTTGGATTTGTTATCAGTGTAGGCTTGTGAAGACTGGGCAAGAGTACATCGGATGCCAGTTGTCGCGAGAGCGAGAAAGATGAGAGTGAAATAAACGTGAGAGAAAGAGCGATTGACGTGATGGCCATGCCGCAGATCGGCCGCTGGTTCGAAGAAGCCGGTTCCACCCAGATATGGCCTATTTCCTTTGAGGACAGGTATACCAGAGCCACAAGGTATGTAGGGTTCTAATATCAGGGTATTCTGAGATTTGAAGAAAAAAAGTTTTAAAAACCGAGAAAAAGTTTTGTGATTTGAATTATGCAACATCTGTAACGCCATAGGTCCACCAATGTCTACATCAATCTAAATCAGTCTACCTCCTTCCGCTCACCTAGACTGACGTACACTGACGTAGCCGCACGCAGGTGGACATAGACATATGGACACCAAATGTGAATGCAATTAGTTCCAGGACCCTTGAGTTGATTTAGAATGGAGGCGAGGATTTGGGTGAAGAGGGTCAGTAGTTCATAGTTGATGGCTGACCTGTCTGATAGCCAAGAGCTGTGCACGCTTGGCAACAGCGCTTGATGGCAGATACCGACAGAGATGCTTAACAAGGGTATTGCCTGACCTATGCAATAGAGCACCAGAAATGGCCCCAAATCCATATTATGAGGTGTGTCTACCTGCGTCAACAGCATAGACACAGGTCCACATATGTAGCCGACGGTTCATCTACACCAGGTAGCCGGATGTAGATGGACGTAACATAAGCTAGCTGGACATCACGGCATACACACAGGTAGCCGCACATAGCCTCATGTAGCCACATGTCGCCGCATGTAACATAAGCTAGACAGGGGTCTGTCTACAGGGGGTTGGAACGCAGTGAGTAGTGAATCTCTAGATGATAGGTAAACCGTGGTGTCATCAGCAAAGAGCGAGATGATCAAATCCTCGTCTTTTCCAGGTATTCTAACTCCTTTAAGTTCTGAATTTCAAATTAAACAAGCCAGGGGCTCAATAGCAAGGTTAAATAATAGACATGATAGCGGGTCTCCCTGCCTTACGCCGCGAACAACTATGAAAGGATCACTTAGTTCGCCATTCACCATGACGATGGTCTCGGCATTTGTGTAGAAGGTCTGGATTGTGTTGCAAAATTTTGGGGGAAACCCCATGTGTTGAAGAACTCGTAGCAGGTATGAATGGTTAATTCGGTCATAGGCCTTTTCCTGATCAAGAGCGACAATAATTCCATCCTCTTCCGCAGCATCCGCATAATCTAAGAGAAATTTTGTGAGTTTCACCTGGTCCTCAATTCTTCTTCCTTTCATGAATCCAGCTTGGTTAGGATGCACGAGGGATGGTGCTACATTCATCAGGCGTAATGAGTATGTCTTTGTCATGAGCTTGTAATCACAATTAAGGAGAGTCACTTGTCGATAGTTGCTGATGACGGCTCGATCTCCCTTTTTAAACAGCGGAGACAGCCACCCCATATTAAATTTGTGCCTTCCGTGATGCCGTATTCCTCTATATCAGCATATAACCTTCTCAGAAAGTCAATAACGTCAAATAATTCTCTGTCCATGTCTTTGCTCTGGCGGAATAAGCACACCAAAAATAGCAATATTTCATTAGGGTTAAAAACTCTACCTGATAGTACCAGAATCATATGCAATTTCAGTTAGGGCTGAAATGTCTAATATCAGTGTAATCTAAAACCAGAACAGAAATATGCTAAATCAGGGTGCATTTCAGATTCTCTGAAAGCAGAACAATCAGAATAGAACAAAGGTGAGCAGATAATGGTGCTTTCAGCATGCCTTTCAGATAAGCTGATATCTGTGAGGGATTTTTGCTATTGGTAACCGAAACAATGGAACCAATAGCAAAAATCCCTCCCAGATATCAGCTTATCTGAAAGGCATGCTGAAAGCACCATTATCTGCTCACCTTTGTTCTATTCTGTTGATTGTTCTGCTTTCAGAGAATCTGAAATGCATCCTGATTTAGCATATTTCTGTTCTGGTTTTAGATTACACTGATATTGGACATTTCAGCCCTAACTGAAATGACATATGATTCTTGTACTATCAGGTAGAGTTTTTGACCCTAATGAAATATTGCTATTTTTGGTGTGAAGATATCAAGGATTTTGTATAACTCATATGGAATTCCGTCAACTCCCGGTGCTTTGCCGTTGTTTGAGAGCTTTAGCGTGTAACTGATATCCTCGACTGATAAATCTTTGTCCATCTCGTCGAATTCACTTTGAGACAGATGGACATCACATTTTTCCAGTGTGATTTCAGTTGCCAACATCCTGCTGCATTCATCTGGGAGATCCTTGTGTTGAATGGAATCATGGTAGTCCCTCGCCATCTGTGCCATCCGCTTTGGATGAGTCTCATAATGAGGGATGGCAGAATTGTCGTCTTTCTTGAACTCGCTTATCTATTCTTTGGTATGGTAACCTTTCGCTGAAGGGGTCCAAGAAGTTGTTCGCAGAGTTTCTCCTTCAACATCGTATCATGCTTCAGACACAGATTTTTTTCGTTCGGACTCTTCCTTCAAGCGATCGGCAATTGTCTTCTCTAGCAGGTAAGTCGCCAGGAACCTGTCTTCACGTGGCATGTCCTCGTCATGTATCACAATTTTCAATTGCGCCTTCCAAGTTTGTACTTGCCTGGTAGCTTCGTTTGTGATGAACCTTGAACAATGTTTTCCATAAGTAACTATATCGAGCTTAAACTTTGCCCACAGAGTCTGAATATTGTTCGTTGGGTCTTCCAGATCTTGGAGGAGCCGTGCAGCCAAGATTTGGACCATTCTTATGAATTTCGGTGTCTTAAGAAGGTAAAGTGGCATACTCCATTTTCCGTTGCCTGGTTTCTCCTCCGGTCGGCATGTCAGTTGAGTGATAATTAGCCTGTGGTTGCTTTTAACAGGGCAATGTTTGATCTCCCATCCCCTAAATAACTTAAATTGCTGGCTGTCCACGTTGATTCGGTCAATCCGCGAATATGATTGCAAGTCATCAGTTTCTCTATCTTTCCGGTGTTGAGCACATGTGTAATCTCATGTGTCTGGGAAAGTGGCACGCCACCCGTCGTGTAAGTGTAGTAAATCTTTAAACCTTTTGAAGCTATCTGGGATGGCCTCAGTAGCGCCGGAGCTCCTTTCTATTGGATCTTCGACAAAATTCCAGTCTCCTAGAGCAATGGTTTGGAAAGGAAGTTGTAGGTCATTAGCCCACATTTCCCACAGTCCTTTCCACATTTTGTCCCTCTCCTCGGGGCGGTTTGAAGCATAAATATTCAGAATGTTCAATGATTGTCCCTTATGCCATGGAATAACGAGCATCAAGGCTCGGCCGGGAATGAGTTCATATTCACGGGTATTTTCGGTGTCCAAAAATATCTTGTTGAGAACAAACGCAACTCCCGCAGTCGAGCCAGGTTTTTCAGGATGTGCTGAGTAGAATAATTTGAACCAGCGACCGAAGACATCATTAAATTGTGTTGCGGAATCCGCGTCAAAGTGGGTTTCTTGAATTCCAGGAAGCCCCAGTTTATTTTCGTCAATGGTTTGTTTCAGGAATTTGAATTTGTGGTTTCTGTGGTGCATGGATATGTTAGAGTCACGGCCAGCGATGTTGAGCGAACCAAACATTAAGTTCGAACGAGTGAACTTGCCGGACTTTAATACCTTCGGTGGTTTGTGTCTCTTCCGTATTGTCATATTTTGAGTTTCCCAGCTGTTTCCATCGATGCGAGGTTCGTTTGGCTGGCAGTTTATGTTATCTGTGGTGAGCGAATACTTTATCTCTGAATGTACTGTTATACTCTTGTTCTCATTGTCCGTGTAAATACTTGTATTCGCGTGCATGGAGAGTGAATAAAGTAACTTGTTACAGCTAACTTTAACTTTGATCGCCCCTTTGGTTTGGCGGGGCTAACTTTACTTTACTTTACTTTACTTTTCCCACGCTTGACAAAACTAACTTGTACGGTTCTGATGAGACAATGCAAAGAACCCAGTAGACACTTTCCAAAACCTCAAGCATACTCTACACATCAATAATTATCATTCTCACTCCACCGCACTCACCATGAGTACCTTCATCATTGTTGATATTCGCTGTGTCTGTTGCACCGGTTTGATGGGTTCCATCTGACGGGTAGCCGACCTGTTCTATCAAGGGGTTCAGAAAAATGTTTGACAGGACGGCAACGGGGCAGGTTTCCGATACAGTGGCCATCGAAACAGCGGCCGTCAACAGGCCGATGGTTTGACAGTGGTGGGCCCCTAAATTTTGTAAGTTTTGAAGAGTCTCTTGTGGAAATGAGGTTCCCTCACTACTATCAAACCTAGTTGGCGCTATCTAGAGGTATACATTAGTCAGGACCAAGCCAAAACAGTATTGCCAAGTTCCAACTGTGAATAAGTTTAACAGTGTCAACAATTTTGAAGCATTATGTTGGAATTTGAACTGTTAAGGAAGTCTAGAAAGTCTAGTCCTGCTTGGAGGAAAGAAATAATATAATAACACAAACAATGATTCAACCACAGGCACACTGAGCCTGCAGATGTTCAGTGATATCTTTTGATTTTAGTTGTGTTAATCCCGAATGATAAACTGGCCGAGGTAATAGCATGGGATGGCCAAACTCGCATTTTCTGTGAAAAGAAAATTGAGTTTGAATATAAGGTGCATCTTGGCACAGCCTGGGACGTGCAATGATTACCGATCGGTTGCTGTAGGGTGCAGAAAGCTGAAGCACTAGTTTTGAAGGCTGAATGGCTCAGATATGGGTGAAGAAAAGACATAGACTTGTTTCAGTTCACTTCTTTACATCCACATTTACTTACTGTTACTGGAAGTTACTTAAAGTTACTTGGAAGTAACTTGTGCCGCCAAGTTAGATCAATGCAATCAGACAAAGTAACTTGTGCCATCAGATGGCATCAAATCCCGCCCAGTTCGTCAAGTTATAGTTGCAAGAGCATGAATTGACACTTGTTATGACCCCTAGAGTTGTTAAATTACTCTAGTATGCTGGTACTTTTTCTAACTTGAAGTTACTTGAAGTTACTTACAAGTTACTTTTTGCTTACTTTACTTTACTTGTCTGCCACAAGTAAAGTAAAGTTAGTTTTGTAAGGCCAAGTTAGTTTGTCAAAGTAACTTTGTTAACCATCGCGTGCATGTTATCATTGTTTTTACACGGGTCGTTCAACACCTCCGTATCTCCCATACGCAAATCCAATCTCTTGTCGGTACCTTCGGCAATATTTCTGTGTCTTCTCTCCAGCGCAACACTCACCCTTGGTTCGCGAGGCAAGTGTCCAGTTGGATTGTCAAGATTGGGGGAGGCACCAACATGTTGCTCCTCGCTTTGGACTGTAATAGCCAGAGCAACAGAACCATTACAGCCGGGGCCATGCATCTGATAGCCAGGGATAGGCCCCTGGGTACCCTGACTCCTGCTGATTTCATGTTCTGAACTCACAGCCAGCAGGCACATGCGAGAGGGAGGTACCACATCCCCGAAACCCTCCCGTGTTCCAGGAGGGCCCAAGGTACTAAAAACGGTGTCATTTGAGTGTACAGGCATATATAAAGGTGCGTTTAAGGACCGCCGTCACGGATTGGTTCAGTTTGAGCCATAATTTAGGGCAGAAATCTATTGATAATGCATATTATCTAACCGGCGAGAATTTTTGCCTAGGAGGAGAGAACTCGGACCAGGGCCCACTGGGTTTTAGCTGCTTATCCTGCTATGTTGAAGGTTGGCCACGCTTGGATCGCTCAATCTTTACCCATGAAATTTATGGGCAGTGTTGTCGAACATCATACAAGAATGTCAGAGTATTCCGCTGCTTCTGACATGCCCGAGATTTACAGCCTTAAAAGTGGTGAGCTCGTCGAGGGTGTGTGAGTTCAAAGTTGCGGCATAGTGGTAGTACATTTTTACTGGCCGATGTATTATGGCACTACAACTCGGCATGTTTGGAAGGGGACCTAGCTGAGCAAATATATTATCCTGAGTCTTATCCGTGAACGCCACTCCATTGTGCGTTACTGTTACGAATGCTTATGTAATAAGTAGTCGTCCATTTAAGAAATCAGGATGAGGATTTTGCAACCTCTCGAAAAATCAGTCACCATCTATTGCTCTAACCTTTTGATCGGAATCATCGGAAGTTTTGAAGCTTTTTTTGACTTTTCATTAGACTCGAAATCTAATGAAAATTATGACTAAGGATTTGCTTTGGTCATTGTGTTCCCCTGGCGTGGGTTCGATCCTTGCTATAATCACCATTTAAAACCTTGATATCACTTCTAGCCATTTCTTTGTTCAAATTTCATGCACAAATATTTGAAATAAACCAAACAAAACCTGCTGTATATTATTACATCCCATTGAACTGGATTTTGTAAAATCTCAACTTCAACTTGTTCTCGTTCTGTTTGGTTATGTGGTCACAGGTGGCTGTCCAGGTAACCTTCACAAGTTCCCACGGCATTGGACTTGGTAAATCCCAAATTGATTACCCCTGCTCTCACTATACTATTTTATTTCAATGCACTTCCATCTTGGAATGCTTTTCTGCTGGTAAAACCGCTTTGGGTATTCTTCAGTGCTCTGGATCTTATCTCTGTGTGTTAGTGATGTGCCGAAGTATATGGACTACAGACCACACTGTTAGCGATTCACTCCCTTGAGGCAATCATCCTTTCCTGTCTTGCATTCAGGAGAAGGTAAATAAATACTTCACTAACCTAAATCGACCCTTAGCATCAAATGGACCAACTGTAGTTCTGCCCCCGACCTTGTATTTCCCTTTTTGGGAACATATTGATCCGGCTGATGCGGTAATTGCGGATAGCACTCTGCACCTCTAGAGCCATCCAAAACCCATGCACAAACCTTCCTTGTAGCGTAGAGCCTCTCAATAAGAAGTTATGAATCAGTGCAAGTGCATTGAAAGTGGATCATCATGAACAGCGCAAAATCCAACCAGTTACTCCATCCCTAAACCCGTTCAGCAGATGCTCGTTTTACTTCCCTTGCCCTTGTTATACTACCCTATATCTCTATAAATACTCTTCACACCATTTACTTTTCCAAATTATAAGGGAAATAACCTGTGATTGCGCTGCGTGGTGTGAGTTCTACACCACTTGGCTGTGTGAAAAATGCATACCATCTCAATGCTTGTTCCATACATTCTCTTTCTCCATAATTCACACTGGCAAATCAAGAACTCTGCATCTTCAAAATCAACACATTTCCCACCCATGTTGTACTCACCACTTTTTCCACCAAGTCATTACATGTGCCGTGAACCAATGTAAAGACACCAAACCTTGAGGAACCCCCACTATTTGACACTACACCAACCTCGATGCAACTGTGATTCCGAATGTCCACAATAAAGTTTGAAAGCCATGGCATGTATAACAAATTGGCCAAATCTACGTGCTCCTCTTGGGTTAACGTTGGGACTGAGACGTGGACAGGCTTTGTTGCTCCGGTTGGAATCAGGAATCCATCCAGATCCGTTCTTTAAGATTTTGCTCGTTCGGCTGTGCAGTACCTCCATGTGGCCTTTCTTCTTTGGTTTTCCTCTGCTCTTGCTCTTAGATTCAGGCCTTCTGTCAATTTCAACACAGCCTTCTCATTTGCGATCAAACAGCTGACCCTGCGCAGCTTTGTCTTGACAGGACCCAGTCGAAAGCAGCATTATCAAGCCGGCTGGCCACGTACCCCCGGGAGATTATGCGATCAAACAGCTGACCCCGCGCAGCTTTTTCTTGACAGAACGCAGTCGATAGCAGCATCTATCAAGCCGGCTGGCCACGTATCCCTGGGAGATTCTTGACATATAAAGACGGCGTGAATGGAAGCCCTTCACCTCCCTTCACCCAATTTTCTCCTTGTATTTATCCTCATTTTTTGGTCTTAGATTCGCAAAACCACTACTTCAACCCTGAGCACCCGCTCGACCATCCTCGAAACTTACATGGCTGGAATTACCACTGTCCTCGTGTCCACTGTTTTCTCACTTATAATTGCTCTTCGTCACAGTTCTGAACCCCCCAACTCATACCAAGTTGCTTTCAATCTCTAATTAATATTGTATGTGGACAGTAGATTAATTTCTTAATCTTCTCTTGCCATTAAATGCTTTTTATTACCGGTGGCCTTGCATTCATTAACCATTCCTTAGCAGTTGCTCTTTCGGCGGTACAAGTGTCCCATTAGCATGACCGCTCAATCAACCACTCGCAGCAAATCTACCCGCACCACGATTAATTCTCCCACTGCGCCGCAGAAAATTATTCCATTTTTCTCATTACGGCCGTATCTTTGTGGCGTAGACAAACAATTAGCCTCCTCACTCCTTTCTCACTGCGACTTGATTTGCTTCCCCATTTATCTTGACTATTAGACTTTTTTCTATCAATTAATCAACTCTGGTCCCTTACACCTGCCACCTGGCTTTCAGCATTCTTGGATCTGGTCGGTCGACCGTGGTTGGGATTTCAAAGTACAAACCTGTTTCCTCAACACCCCAAATCCTCTTAAAGTCCTATCGTGGGTTGCATTCAAGCCAGTTCCATTGCGCCGATCCTATTCCATCTTTTTCATGCAGTGCTCAACTCTACTCATTAAATCCAGCTCCAGAACATATACTCTGATCTGTTTTGTTGCCCAAGCAATGTGCTTCTGGAACCTTGAGCCTGCTCAAATGCCTTCTTTGTTGTTACCGTTTAATGCGCAACCCGCATGTGCATTGGAAGAGTTTTGTTTTATGACTCGGAATTGTCCTCTCCTCATTTCTCCAATGATGTAAAGTCACCGTTTCTACTATCCTCCCGCTTCAGCTCCAGATGGTTTAATCCTTTCATGGTCGTCAAGTTGAGTCTCTAGATACCAGTCTTGGTATCTTTGTGCTCTGGTGGACTGGTTCACCTCAATCCCTTTTACGCCTTGGGGTCAGGTAACCGATTCAGTAGTACGCAATTCATTTGATTTGATTCCTATTCATTGTCCGGGTTGCCGGAGCGAAGCGGCGGCGTGTCTTGTAATTGTGAAAAATCTGTTCTCTGGAGTGTTTATCTATCTATGTGGTTCTACAGGCCTCAACTACCTGGAAAATTTAGAGGCTATTTTAGTTGGACATTGATGCTAGAATATTCATAAAATCTAAGCAACCACATAAGCATGAGTTTTTGCCGGGCAACGCCACGGCCCTCTACCCCAAGTAACGTTCTGGTGCTCCTACTATCGGCCACCAGGTAGTCGGCCACCCCTAGGTAGTCGGCCACCTGCCAATACTCTATATCATGGAGAAGTTTGAAATTGTGAATATTTGACCTCAAGGGACCAAGTATGACCTTCGAGGACCTCCCATACCAGATTTCAACGCAAAATGATGTTTCGGCCGAAAGTTATGCGAACTTTGATCGGGATCCACACCGTGTGACCCATCATTTTTTTTTTTTTTTTTTTTTTTTTTGAGGAGCGGTTTTAATGGCAGTGTGTGAGAGAGAGTTGGGCTCGCTGCCGCTCTCGTCCCCTTCCCCCCGACGGGTCCGCAGGCGACTCGTTGGGGTTTCCGGGCCGACATCAGTCGTTCTCTGCCCGCTAGGTTGAGGCCTTGGACTTGGAACCAGGCCAGACGATAAATGATGTACCCTCTCGAGGAAATGCGCTTACGCATTCGTGCCTGTAGCACGATATGTGGGGATTCGGCATTTCCGCTAGCTCGGGTTTCCCGGCGACCGGCAGTCAGTCGTCGTTCCACCTTCATTGCTTGCGGTTAGCCGACACCCACTAAAACCCCGACTATTTTGGGCCAATCTTTGGCCAAAGTATGTTCGTTCTGTAAAGTTTTCTTCCAAGTTCTTTTTACCAGCGACATTTTCAGAGCCTTCTTACCGTGCTTCAGCTGGTCTGTCATAGCACAGTCAATAGCTAATCTGTTGTTGATCGTTTTAAGCCATCGGTTCCTGATTTTTGCAAGCGGGGCCACGCCGGTTTGTTGGATTCTCCGTTCGTTTCGGAAACGCCAAATGAGGTGGGCGGACTCTGTGATTAGTATCTTGAAAAGACGTGTTGTCCCGGGGTCTCGGTGTCTTATTATCCCTCCAGTCATAATTTGGGCGGTTGTAGGTCTGAGGTCTTTTCCAGTTTTCATCCTCCATACCTCGGATGCGATGTCCCATACCTCCTTTTGGCCAGGCTCCTTGCACTTAGTTAGTATATGATCCATGGACTCGTGTGTCTGGCATCCTACACACCAACCCCTGGGTTGGTGGTTAGGGATGTTGTCCCAGTATGCACCTACTTTGTACCCGTCGTGGATTAACATCCATAGGAAAATCTGATGCTTCTCGAAATGTCTTTATCAAAAGTTGACCGCCAGATTTTGCGGGCGGGTGGGACTTCGCCATCTGTGTTCGCAGCTGCGGTCTTGGCCTGCGAGATGTTCTCGGCCGTGGCTCTTCTATCTAGTAGCTCGCGGTAAGAGGCCTTGTCCATCTTTAGTTTGCGGATAATTTTATAGGCTTTGGCTTGTGTCATGGCTTGTAGTTTTGCACCCGGTAAGATTAGTGAGGCAAATGCATCGGCATTAATTGCATCCACGGTGGGCTTACGGCTGCCTTCCCCGGCCAGTACATCAGCCGCCTCATTTCCCGTAACGCCGGAGTGTCCTTTCACCCAGATGAGTTCTGTTGGCGCCTTCCTTTCTCGGATTTTTGCGACCGTCAGTTCAAACAGGTCCCCATTTGCGACTGTATGGAAGCCTACGTTCTGCCATTTGGTCAGATTTTTGGTGAGTCCCTCTATGGCATATTTTGAGTCACTGTAAATTTTCAGTGGCGCGTTCAGGGGTGCCACCTCGACGGCATCTTTGGTGGCAATAATTTCTCCGACCTGGTTTGAGAAGCCCAGCTCATGGGGGATTCGTATTGCCATGTTCCTCGGGTCGTTCTCACCAAAGTAAACCCCTGCACCCGCTTTTACATTATCAGTGTCATTATCAATTGCGGAGCCGTCAGTATACACTTCTACTTCTTGGGCTTGATTCCAAGCCAATCTCGTGTCCGGGGCCATATGCGCGGGGTTTCATACCCCTGTGTGAATATCCGGAATGTGTCTGCCAGTGTGCCTTTGGTGGTGACCCTGGAGTCGAAATCTGCTGCATTTGTATTTCCGTGTTCTCGGGGTCTCTGGTCTTCCTCGAAGTCCTCGGGCTGCATTACTCTGGGGTCCCATTTATTTTCAAGTGAGTTCAGTAGTTCCTGTGCTCTAGCATAGCATTTACCGGGGTGCAGGCAGCCTATTATTGCCCTTGACACGCGGCACGACGAGCAGCGGCAGTCAACTTCATTAGTATGTCGCGGGGTTCCGATCTTGCGTGCTAGCATCCTTGTTTCTTTGACTAGTTTGATTTTATGTTTCTCCTTTAAGCATTTGACCACAAGGCGGTCCGTGTTGAAGAATTTTCGGTCCCCACTGGAGAAACGGTGGTACCAAATCGGCATACTATCTCGTATCTTGCGTGATACAGCTATTGCCTCTATTGTCACTCCATATTTCCGGCCGACTTTCATCATTTCTGCGAGGTCCTTGCTCTTTAGGCGTTCTGCAGACTGGTAAGGGGCCCATGACTGGAGGTAAGTGTTGAGCCTTAATGCCTCATCCACCTTTATATCTTTTCCAATTGCTTTTTTTGCTAGCAGTTCATCTGCTACAAAGCACCATAGAGGGCGGTCGGGTCCGAAGCTTAAGTATGTTTTTAGCCAGGTTACGGCAATTGCTTCATTCCGCGCAATGATGTCGAGAAGGTTTTTGCCTCCTACATCTGAAGGTGCATACACAGTTTCTTTGTTAACTTTAACTTGTGATTTTTCGGCCCATAGGAAGCTTCGTACTCGTTTCTCAAGCCGCTCTTCTATTTCAGCAGGCATCCCCTGTACTGTGGCCATATATTGTGTCATACCGCCGACCACCATCATGACTATGAGGCGGCGGCCTTCCATTGATGGGTGGCCTAATTCCCATTGGTTTAGAGCGGCGTCAATTTTTTCTAGGGTGCGTGACCATGTCCCGACCCGCTCAACACCATTACCAACCCATGCACCCAGCGTGCGGATTGGTTCCCCTTCTCCAGCGATTTTAATGTGTTCTGGAATGGGGGTACCATGCATGCCATTCACAAATCGTGTTGCGCGCACCCTGTCTCTGTGGTCAATTTTTCCAATGGGTATCATTTCCGTTTTTCCAATATTAAATTTAGCACCGGCGGCAATGCACCATTCATCCAAGATGTTCATCAAGGCACCAAAATCATCGCTTGCATCTAGGTAGACCAATGTGTCATCTGCAAATAGAGTTGTTATGAGTCTCTCCTGCTTCCCCCTTACTTTGAATCCCTTCAAGTCCGATTTGCGTAGGGATTCCGCAAGTGGTTCAATGGCAAGGTCAAACAGGAGGCATGACAGGGGGTCTCCTTGTCGTACACCGCGTGTAACACGAAAAGGTTGTGTACTCATCACTCCGTTAATGCATACATAGGCGAATGCATCACTGTATAGGGCCTTCACTGTGTTAATAAATTCTGTGGGTATCCCGAAGCCGGCCAGGGCCTTCCACAGGTAGTCGTGCTCCACTTTATCATACGCCTTTTCCTGGTCAAGTGCCACAATGACCCCATCTCTCTCTGTGGCTTCTGCCAGCTCTATTACTCTTTTGGTTAGCCATATCTGGTCACGAATTTGGCGCCTCGGGATGAAGCCGGCCTGGTTCGGGTGTACCAGGTCAGGGGGCTACCTTTGCTAGCTTGATGGTAAGGGCTTTTGTGAACACTTTGTAGTCAGTGTTTAGCAGAGATATAGGTCTGTAATTTGCAATATCTGCTTTGTCATTCTTTTTGTATAGTGGGCACATCCAACTTTTTGAGAACCCTGTACCCTTTACCATGCCGTATTTTTCTATGTCATTATAGACACGATGCATGGCACCGAGGATATCGAAGGCTGGCTTGTTAATTGCCTTGGAGCTTTCATACCTCTGGTCCAATATTTTCCATACTTCATATGTGATTCCATCGAGCCCTGGTGCCTTGTTGTTCGCTGATTTGCGCAGGGCAAGCCGGACATCTTCCAGAGTTAGTTTAGACTTCAGAGCTTCATTTTGCTCTGGGGTCATCTTCCTGTTGATTTTCCCGAGCACGGTTTCAATCTTTGCTCCCCGGGCAGCAGTCGGTGTTCGTGTTCTATCTGACTGGATTTTCCCGTGATAGCTGCAAGCCATATTGGCCATTTTCCGAGAGTTTTTCTCATAGACGGGAGCATCATCGGAGTTTGTGTCTTTACGCAGCCTACTGTGGTGGTGTTCTGTTCTGTGGTACGGATCAGTTTGGACATAGCCACCCACAAATTCAGTTGTTGGCTGGACATAGCCACCCACAGTGTTATATCCTTGCGCACACACTCAGCGCACCTTCCGGATCAACTCTCCTCGCAACCGGTATTGTCCGGTCGCGTCCGGTCATACGGTTATCGGATCTACCGGTACTTGACCGGAACTCCGTTCTGAACGGGTTTTTACGCTATGAAGGATTACTGAGCGTTTCCTGTTTATCTGACTTCCTAACTTTGTTCCTTTTGTTAAAGGAACTTCTCTTCTATTCCTCAACCGCATCTGGGTATAACTTATTGTTCATACATAAGCCATACTTCTATTACCACATTTAGGACTACAATAACGGACTTTACTATATAAGCCTTGTAATTACTTCTTGTACTTCAGTTTGATTATTAACGTGCTTAGTGCTCTACTTGGCTTCTTGAGTCTTCTCGTCCAGACAATCATCCGGACGTCTTAATCTTCATCCAGCCATATCCGGTCAAGGTAGTACACTCACCCTATTTCATCCGGTGGTGATTGCATCCACAGCCAACTCGTCTGGTCATCATTCATCCGGTCCAGTCCGGTCGGTCACCTAGGTCTTGCTATCAACTCGGGATTTAACACACAGCCACCCAGCCCACAGCCACCCTGGATACAGCCACCACAGCCACCGATCCGTACCACAGAACGGAACACCACCACAGTAGGCGGAGTAGGCCGGCGAGTATATGCCGGCAAGATCTCTGGCGAGTTCGACGCAGCTTGGCTGGAGCCGAGCTGGAGTCCATCTCCAGGCTCGTCGTAGGATGGGGGCTGTATCGTCTCTGTCATATGAGTGCGGGAAATGCCCGAGCCGAGACCGCCACGTTGAGGAATGATGAGATCCAATATCAGCCCTCTATCAGCCTCCTATCAGCTTGAGCGGGGATTGAACTGAAATATCAGCCCAATACAGGCGCCCGTTGTCAGACGTTTGGCCTAAGGGTTATCCCAAGTGCCAAAGAGGCTTTTGAATAAAGCCGGTAGGGCCGACGAGCAGCACAGCCCGCTACCGGGTAAAATTGAAGGCACAGCTGAGAAAAATTCAAGGCGTCGCTCGGTCGACGCGCAAGCGTCGACCAGCTCGCATTGGGCCGCAGTCTGGTTATAAGTTACAGGTTTTTGGTTTCACTGTTCACTGCTGTCTGCCAGTGTTCAGTTCCCGCAAGTGTAAAATGCAAGAAGTCAACTTCATTGCTCCATAGCTGATTTCCAGCTGAAGGAATTAGGCAAGCGCTGACGGGCTTTGAAAGCACACCAAAAGCTCGAATGATGAAGTGAACTTCTTGAAGACAATGAAGTAAATTGCGGCGCAGTGCATATTATGCACTGACCATTAGTTTCGTTGTGAATTATACACTGGCATCATACTACCAGTTCATTCGGCCCGTTCAACTCGGTCAACTGTGAGGAATATTATCTGTGTACTCGAGCTCAAAATCAAAAGGTCTTGTATTTTATTGGAGTATTGCAGATTTTGAGGAGGAATGCTACAGCTGGTGGTTCTTGATGGTTTAAACCAAGAACGAGTTCAAGTTGCAAAGTAATTTGATAAGCACGATTATGAGCGCAGCCACGGCAATCATCGGCAAGGGTAACGGCAGCCCGCAAGCCGAAACATTTTGGCTGAGAAAAGACCTGCTTACGCAAAAAGAGATGACGAAGATGTGATCCACACACACCGGGGATTGCCATCTTTTGGTGCAGCCGACTTATGTCTCAACTCATAAAATATAGAGTTACGCAGTGGCTGGGCAGAAATGTGTATCTTTTCAAGAGTTTAGGTACAGCTGAAATTGACACTGAAACTAGCTAACATAATTCAACATCTAGCCGCACTGAAATGGGTTTGAAACGTAGAGTAGTCAGATTATCATACAGCCGAACTGAAACCAGAAACCGAAATTTTTAGTCTCAGATTACACAAAGGCTCCTTGGATACTTTACATCTCGAACACGCCGAAACTAGAACCGAAAACCTACGGAACTTGATTACAACTACCGCGGCCTGACCTTACCTTTTGTCGCGTCGTTCCTATTTCTCAATTCTATTCGATTCTTTCGTTGATTTGTCCAAAGTAGAAAATATGGGAAGTTGGCGTCAATTTCCCTGCTTTCAGGAAAGTCTAGAGTTGCCCCCGGGTTACACTGCGGAGGACTGTTAAAGTAAGATTTGTTCGAAGACGCCACTTGCCGTGACTTCTTTCACGGCGTTCCGCTATCCCCTATCAGGGCACAACACGTACTTCCAGGCGGAGGTCACTGCGAGGAATCTCCTTGCGCTCGTCGCGGCTGAGGGCGACCCGGCGAGGACAAGGGCGGGTCCGAGGACCAGGAGCGGAGGGGACAAAGGGTGAACGAGGAGGTGAAGAGGGTAGGGCGCCGGCGATTTTTTCCACGCCCGTCCAGCGCCGCTCGCCAGCCCCTTGATCCCCAGCACTACGACACCGCATCCGACTGTCGCGCGGCCACCCCATGCGAGTCACACAAACACCTACACGCGCCGACGCTCCAGCGCAATACCATCACCCACCCACACCACGCTCATGCCCGGAAATGAGACGGTAATGACATTCACATCCCATTTACTGAGGTCAGGATTGGTCGGGGTCCAATATCTTCGTTGGATCTCTCGTGCTCCAATTTTTCGTCTCAATTGATTCATCTTCGCTTTCCCTTTTTATATTTACTTCCCTCCAAAATGAACAGGCTTACGAACGAAGCAGACGTCTTCGGTAGATGGCAATCTGTTCGACTCCCCCGTCTTCATCAGTCTCCAGCTCATTTGCTTTCTTGTCCCTCCCATTTACTTAGCTCATGCGACTTCTGATTCAATTCCGGGATAACAGGGTGCGATCAATAGATCCATTTGAATCCAAAATATCCAAGACATATATCCTTTCCCCGTTTAACCTTCCTGACGCTCTCTGACTGCGAGTGCATTTCGTTCCTGATAGTACGGTTAATGTGAACAATCCTATTATTAATCAGGAATGACCTGTGTTCTCACCTGCTCGTAACGATTTACAGGCTATTTGCGATACTACTTGGTGCCTACAAATTATTCCAATAGCCGTTACTGTCAGATTTACGGTCACAAATGAGATACGATGGCTGCCATAGAGACAACAGAGATGTTCGACGAAATTGGCGCATAGATGGGAAAGTACATATCTAAGTCGCATTTCAGATTCAGATACACCAACGTATCCTACGCCCGCCCACGCCTTGCTCTCTCCACTCGCGCCAAACCTGCCACATAATCGCCGATGATCGCCTTATACCTGTGTGCAACATCCGAGCCCACTCGAATGATCCCGCTCCAGACAAGATCAAAATTGGCATCGCTCCGCTCGCGAAGGTGGGCAATGTCGACCGATTCAGCAGGCATGGCCTGCCACCTAGGGGCGAGTCGTGGATTGATCTCTCGAGTGAGGTTGTCGTAGTCCTCGAGCTGGGCCTGCTGATACGGCTCTCTGCCTGTATCTGGGTCGCATGGATCCCCTGCGGCCGCGACCAGATCCATCAGCTTCTTTGCGAGGCCTGCAAGGTCACGAGATCGCTCCTCGCGCTGTCTGGCTCTCTCCTCGCGAGCTGCGGCGTCTCGTTCCCTCTTGGCTTTACGCTCTTCAGCCTCCCGCTTTGCTTCAGCCTGCTCTCTGCTCGCCAAGCTGCCCGTCATGATGTCGGCCTTCAGCTGTACCATGTCGAGAAGCGTGAACTGCTCCCCTCTCTTCTTCCTGCGCCTGCGCCTCATCGAAGGAGTCCAATGCGTCCGCGGCCCGCAACTTCTCACCCAGCTCCCGACTGGCAACCGAGACCTGGTAGAACGGTCCCGCTGTAGCGAGAAGGATGACAGTATTTTGGGCGGAGAAGCGCGGGGACCAGAACAGGAGCACGCACTGGGTTGTGACCTGCTTCCGAGCGGCCCGCAATCGCACCTCGATATCCTCCAGATAGTCTTCCAAATCCGCAGGATGTCTCGTTGGGCTGCGTTTCTTTTCTTCTAAAATTGGAACTTCAAGCCCGTCGACGCTGATCCGCCGCCAGGCCGAGGAGTCGAGGTTCGAGAGGGCCTTGAGGAGCTCCTGCTGTAGAGAGGAGCCGGCAGGCAAGGCGCTCCTCGGAGACAACTGGGGGAGAAGTACAGCATGGTCGACGTACACACCCTTCGCCAATCTGTCCGGCATGGTTATCCTCCGCGCGGGTTCTGCGTCACGGACAGAGACGTAGACGGGGAACTGCGGGCAGATGAGCAACACATCTTTGCCGTCCCCAATAAAGGAGTCCAGAAGGGCGACGCTGACTGCGTATCCGAGAGTCTCCAGCCTTCTGGAGTTGTAGAACATCGACTCGGACATGGCCAGGGCGGCGAAGACTGCTATCGACATCCTCGCCAAGTGCCGTAATCCACCAGTCACGTAAGTATGTAACACTGTTTGTCCAATCACATGACACATCCCAACTTGTTCTCGGCACCCACCAATGATGGCGAAAAGGTGCGAGTCTGTCACGGTTCCTCAGCTCTGGGCGTTTCATTTACCCGCTTGCATCCAGCGACGATTTACCGCTGTTCTGCGCAGAGCTTCCACCACAGAGCGGTAGCGCCACCGTCCCCTACACGTATGGCTGGATTGTTTCCTTCGACGAAGTCTTTGAAGGACTAGCGCCTCAGAACATCTTAGAACCCGCCGAAAGCCCTACAGGATGCATCACCTACCGATGGGAAACCCGTGGCTATGCGGCCAAGTATGCAGGGTGCGCCGTGCCACCAACAATTGTCCATCGGCGTTCTGACCGTTACTCTAGGGCTAGGCCAAAGGTGTTCGCTGTTCGTGACCCAAAGTCCTGTGCGGTCGTTCTCTCCATTGCTACCAGCTATTCCACAGAAAAGGAGGCGTTGATCAGTGATGACACGTACCGCGCCGCTTGCTGGGACTGTGTAGGCCTTCCGGTCGAGAAGACGGACCGAGAAGGGAAATGGTTCCGCCTCCCGGTCCTAGAGGTACCCGACGGATACCCCTACGATGCCTCGCCGGTTCCGACTGCCAGACATCTGGTATATTTCTAGGAATGTACTCATGCACTTGAAAGAGATTGGTTTTAAGGCCGTCGCCGCATTGCGTGAAAAGAAAACGACTATAAATCCTGGATATTTTGCATACGACAGTCACCGACAGATTTCTAATAGGTTTCAGAGTTCTTGATCAGTTGTTCTACGGTGTGACTTGGCCAGCTACGGCGTTCGGGTGAGTATTCCTATTCATCGATATTCATCCCTTGTTCTCTTCTCTTTCTTTGCTTTCGATACATTTTCCTGCCCTTCATCCATCTTTTCGCTCATTTATGCTCCGGTCTTCCTTCGTTACGCTGTGCATCCTCCATCGTCGCCTGCGTTGATACCTAGTCTCTTTTAAACAGGCGCTATAACTAGAACCTCGTACCTCGGTTGTTATAGTTGATACCAACGTTGGCGCCCGCGTCGACTTGACTGCTGCTCGTTTTGACGATAGGCAACCATTTTTTGGGTGCTATTCATCTGCGTGAGCGATTACGGACACAGGGGAATGTGCCCGAGGTTTTACTGAGCCTCGGTGTACCTTCACCTCGTATCTTCTGAGGCTTTTCTGATTTCGCTTCATTTTTTTTTTTTTTAATGGCCAGTGAATGTGAGTCACGGAGTGCTTATCCAGTACGATGCAACAGTAATCTTATATTCTGCAGAATGTGTTGATCTTGGACTGCTTCTGGGTCATGGTCAAGAACTTAGAGGCACAATAACTTCATATCCAGCCCTAGGCTTCTTATTCACGATGTGCAGATAACTTTGAAAGTACGCGCAAGTACGGTTCTATGAACAATTGCTCCCAGAGCAAAGCGACGAGACGTCTTGTGCTCTATATATGAAGCGGATGTCTCGAATTCGAGTGCACCTATTTGTCCCCTTCGCTACAGAGACAGAGTTAGGGGCTCGCGGCGGTCCCAGGCGTACTCGAGCCGGGCGGGCTGTCGACGCTCTCGACGGGCGCGCGCCTGCTTTTGTTGGCACCGCCTCCCACATGGGGATCCTCGTTTTGATGCCCTGCTCCTTCGTCTCCTTGCGGGGTGGGCGCTCCCCTAGTGGCGGCGGGCTCGCATCGTCCCCGGCGTCGATGTGGACAAGACTGGGCCGGTGTCGCTTGTGCGCAGTGTCTCCGCAGACGAGTCGTCGCTCCCCTCCGTGCGGTACCGCTGGTGCTCCATTTCCCCTTCCAGCTCGCGCTCGCGCTTTCCTTCTGCTCGCATGCATTCCGCCGCTTCGTAGTACGTCAGCCCGACTCGTGCGCAGACAGAGGAAACATCGACACGTACCCTCATACCTCACATTCCTCCGAGTCGTCGTAGTCGTACTCATCCCCGACGTGGATCCGCCCGTCCCGGATCGTCACGTACCCCGCGCGGGCATACGCCCTCACATTCGCCGTATTGTTCGTGTACTACTCGCCTCTCTGCGGCGGCGGACCGTGCGCGCGCCCGGCGCTGATTGCGCTTCACCAGCACCATCTGCGTCTACATCTCGCCTCCGGGACGGGCACGTCCATACTCACTCTGAACGGAGTGAGAGCGACGCGTGCATTCAGCAGCGCGTAGCACCAGGGCGATTCGGCTCTACAGAATGGAGAGTCGAAGGGCCACTGCGGCACCAAAGATGTGTCGTTTTGAGAATAGATCGAAGGAGCAAGAAATCGTTAGCACTCGTTCTCTCCAAGGTACGAAGAATAAGCGAAATCTAACCCTCGAAAAAGACACCAGAGGAAGGAAAGAAATACTAACTGCTCCTTGTCCCCGTTGAACTCATACAGGATGTACAGTAGTCGAGGTGCTCGGATAACGGATACTTGCATTTGAGGTGTGATTAGACGCGGAGGCGGACGTTGATCGCGAAGATGGGCCAGGTGTCGACCCAGACTACGCTTGCGGAAACCTCGATGATACGTGGCGGTGCTTGGGCACACGTACGCTCTTCCATTGTCACCTCCACTCGAACGCGCGAGACTTGGCGGCACGAGCTGAAGTTGTTGAGAAGGGCGACTTGCGGATGTCGTAGGAGCGAGGGAATGGCTAAGAGCGATTGCGCAAGTTCGTTGGCAGTGGCTCTGGGTGGCGGGGCACAGTGCGTTGGATGCTTCATGGGCGGGGGGTCGCCGCTCGGGACTGAAAGAGAAACAAAGAGTTAGTCGGAACCGTAGAGTAGCAGGAGTGGAAGGGACAAGGTCAAGCTTTAAGTACGAGGTAAGGTGAGGGTGGGGAAGGAGAAGAGAGCGAAATAGGAACGGAAGCGAGACTCACGCATAGGTCGCAGCTGTGTTGAAACGTACTGCCACTCGCCGTTCTCCCCGGTGTCCAGCTGTAGGGCTCGCACTGATCCACAGGCGCCGCTTTGAGCTTGCCGAGAGATTGGAGGGTATATTGGTTATTCTGTGCAGTGCGAATGCGAATCAGCATCGCTGCCGCAGAATAGCAGGAAGGAGGGGAATAAGGAGACAAAGGCATCGATAGAAAGGAAGGTAGAGGTGAAAGAGGACTACGCATTCGCCGCTACTCCGAGTCCCTAGACACCAGTATCATCTTTATCCTCCAGAATTCGATGAACGCGCATTCCATGTCGGGACCAACGGCTTCAGCTCCCTCCTAGTCTCTCCTGAGCTGCTGGCATAGAGATTGACGTGAAGAGCGCATAGGACGAGCCATGGACCGTCGCCGAGAACTGCACCGCGAGAGATGCGAGCGAAGCTAATTGCCGGTCGACGGGCAGGAAGACGAAGTGCTCCATTGCGCATATGGCATGCATGCTTGCGCTCCATCTCGTCGTGCCGCTACCTCCCGATCCTCCGCCGCCGTCCTCTCTCCCTCCACCGAGACCTCTCCACTCCGGCCGTTCTCACTCCAGAGTAGTGCCATACAATCCTTTTCCTTCGCCGGAACCTTTGCCTCAGCGCCCACGTGGCGAAAATTCCAAAGTGCGTCGTCGTTTCGCTCTCCCCTGGCTCGTCTCGCTTCCTCTCGCCCTTCCCTCCACTCTCATTCCCCGCACCACCCCCACCCTTCCACGGGCAAACATACGCCGTCACCTGCGCATTCGGCCAACGCCTACTTATCGCTCACCCTCCCCTCTCCCACCTCCGTCCCGTAGGCATCCAGTACCAAATCCAGCGACAGCCCACGAGACTGAACAAAGCGCTTCGGCGTCGGTACCTGATGGGGCGGGGCGGGCGCGGCGGCATGGAGGCTGTACATCGGTGGGGGGGGGGACTGCTCGGGTGCGTCGGAGGTGGATCGCGGAGGACGGAGGGCGTGTCTGCCCAGGTGCAGCGGAAGCCGGGCGTGGAACAGGAAGAAAGCAAAGAGAGGATATAAAGGACTCACCGAGTAGATTCTGACGCACACTCCTCGGGCGCGCTCTCCTTCGAGATCGCATAGCACGCAGTTGCACTACCGCCCACACACGTCGTACGCGATGGAGAATCCATCGTCCACTGTCGACCTAAAACGACACTTAACTGGACGTACCACCAGTAAGTAGATGTTCGGATACAGTCGATGATTCACGCACTGGATTCCGTTCAGGGAGCGAAGGCGACGTAGCGTAGAGATAGAGGGCGGTGCGCCGTATCCAAATAGCGCGGCGCAAGGAGGTGGACACATCAGTGAATTTCCGCCAAAACCGCCTCAGACGCCCAAATTCCAGTGGGTTTTCAAGTGAAAGCAGCGTCTAGATACTTTAAAGTCGCTTGGGAAGCAATCTTGAAGCTGGACGAGGCGCTCTGGGACCTAGACAAAATCTAGTGGGAGACCACATTGGGACGCTGCAAGCGTCCCCCAGAGGGCGAGACCAGCCGAGATTTGATTTCGGAATACTAGCCAAGAGCCAAAAGGACGCGTCAGGGAAATGGGTAATGGACTGTTGTGACTCGAGCTGAAAACAATATAAACGTGAGCGACATGTTGGAGGGAAACTGACTAGATTAGATACGCGCCTGCGTTTCCATGCCCCATCTAGTGGGACGGCTCGAAAGCGCGGGAATGTGACGCTTCATGGCAGTCCTGTACACAGTACAGGTCACATACGATCGATCAGCGCCCATCGCGGAGGAAGTCCGCGATGGGCAGCACTACCCTCGACCGGGCGAGTACGAAGTTAGAAAACCTGTAGGTGGTCAGTAGGGACGCGACATGCCACAGGAGGGCGGACATACTCGCATTGGGCTGGGTTACGTGCTCTTGGGCCGCCAGCAGGTACTGTATGTCTTCTGTGTCGAGCTGCGCGACGGGCTTGGCGCGAGACACTGAGTGATGGGTCGGAAGTGACTCAGGCGTGGATGCGGCCGTGGGCGAGTTCTTGGAGCGTCAGAAAGTAGCGTGCCAGAACACAGCAGAGAGCGAGGTGGTGGGGCGAAAGGAAGAGGCGCGCGACGAAGCGATCAAATGATGTCAGCTGGATTAGGCGCCCGCTCTTCTTTCCTTGCAACTGCCATGACAGACGAAAACCGCCTCCATCGCATCTCCCTCAAATGCAGGAAATTATACGTAGCAATCGTTCGCGACGAACATGTCGTAATTGAGCTCTCTTTCGCTCGGGTAGATTGCCGTCAAACCCTCCGCATTACTTATACGTCTGAGTGGCAACATTTGAGTCGAACCTCCAATCGACACGGGGCTCGATCTCAATGGGTTTGACCTACTTACACCGTCTTCTTCTGACACACAAGTAGCATGCAGATTTGTATCCGAGCCTCCGACATGCTGCGAACTTTCTGCCTTGTCCGGATTGGCTGGTTTCCTAGGGTCAATTCCGCTACTAGCAGGCAACATTCATACTCCCGGTGTGGAAGCCCGACTCGCCACGCTCGTCGCCTTCGAGTCCCGAGCCAATTTGAAGGTCCAACCAAATATTCTGACACAATGTCACCATTTCCTACTCTGCCCTTTCACTCGCTCTACCTCACTCATTTTATCCCTACTCACCTCATTTCAATCATTTTCTCCTTAGATTCGCTTTCCAGTTACATGTACAACATTTGGTGCAATTTAGACGCAAACCGATTCATTCATCAGTTGAAGGACAAATTTTTGTTTACCACGGGATTATTTTATTATCGTGTTTCCGGTCCTTGCCTCATATTCTTACACTCACATATCTCATGCATCATACAGACATTATTCCCTTTGCACTATGTATCGCCAATGCGACGGTTCGAACCAACTTCGGGCATCTCGGACTATCGGCTTGTACATCACGGCATCTCTCCTCCTTGTCTCGTACCACCACCTCAAATTACTCGTTTCTGAGCATCTTCGCGCGAATCGACCCTCGTTTGAATGCACTTGAGCTAAGTTTTCTATTTTATTTACACCTGAGATCATTCTACGGCTACATCCTTTCTTTCCCAGCTATCATTTCATTCCTTACTGCACGGCTCGACACCCATCCGGCACGACCTTGACACGTCCTCAGTCCACCCCAGGACTACCTTTTACTTCGTCAGTGGAGCCCACCGCGAGGGGTGTCGGTTTTCCGTTGCCGGTATCCAGCTGAGTCGTCAATTTCATTTAATTTTCTCCCCTACTCTTTCCCCATCTCCATGCGCGTGTTCATTTAATTATGGCATCGAGCTATCCACTCACTCCTTACCCTTCATTTCCTACTTCCGATGCTCCATCTCCCATGTTTCTACTCGTGCCCATGCCCATTCCGCGCACGCCTGACGCCCCGTATTTCGATGAGCGCGGAGTCCGCCCTTTCCTTGATCGCATCTTGTTGCATGGTTCGAATGCCGGTATTACTGATGCTGACGAGCTCGTTACATTTATAGTCCGCTACTCCTCTGATCGCGTTCGAGAAGTCATTCGCTACGTCCCCGAGCTCGACGATGACACCCCGAATAGAACTTGGAGCGCAGCCGAGCAACAAATGCTGCTTTTTTATGGGTCTTCCGATGAGGAGCGACGTCCTTGCGTTGAGGAATTGGTTGATTTCTGTCGTGAACATTCCGCTACGTCCCCTTTTCGTACGAAACTTGAAGTTGAGCGCTACTTACGCAATTTCCAGTTGATCACAGCGCCTCTCCTCAAGCACGAAGATATCACCATTCAACAGCGCGACTTCTACTTTGTTAGCGGCATCCCGACGTCCATCAAGGAGTGGTTTGTCTCTCGTATTCCGGAGACACAGCGTACGCGTTCCAATCCCATTCCCCTGACTGACTCGTTAGAAATTCTTTACGGCCATTTCGATCCCGATTCCCTGTTCCCCGACCTTTGGAAAGATCTCGTCAATTCCTTCGAGCCTGCTGACCTGATGTCACCGCCATCGACACTTTCTACGCCGCTTTTAACTGCAGATGTCGTGCCGACAGCCGCTTCGATCCCGCTCCATTCACAATCAGCTCCACCTGCGCAGAGTATACTCCCACAGCACATTCCACCCATGCAGCTACCGCGATTCGAGCCTACGCCCGTGCAATCACCCTCACCATCCTTGCGCAATTTAGACGAAACCAACGCACCCCGATTTCAAGAGATTTACTCAGATTCTGACGACGATGCCATCGTATGCGAAGAGATCAGCGTGGACGAAGAGCTCGAAGTATCCCCCCCGCCAGACAAGGTGGTAAGGCATGTTCGTTTCAGTTCAGCCGAGCCGTGCATTATCGAGCGACCACTTGAGTATGGCGACTTTCAATTTTGCAGTCTTGAAGATTCAACACCCAGAGATTTCGAGCTGAGTTTTGAACAGAATATTACTGAGCCGTTAATCGCTGCTGAATCGGACAAGTCCCAGGATCCTTTCGCTTTTACTGTGCAAAATTCATCAGATGCCAATGACGAGTTGGAGCGGTGTCTTGCGGGTGAATACGTCGAGGAAGAACTCCAAGTATCCCCCTCTGACGAGCTTCCCGATAATATCATTTGCCGCGTCGACCTTTGTGCTGGAGGAGGACATCGGGTAATTGATCGCCGGAGCGAGGGAAGTCCTGTCTATTTTTGCGGCACTAATGAGACCACTGACCACATTTCCGAGCACGGCGATTTTCAATTCGGCAGTTTTGAAGATTCAACGTCTGAAGATCACGAGCTGAGTTCCTGCGATCCGTTCCCTTTTTCCGTGCCAATCTCATCAGAGGTCAATGATGAGTTAGAGCGATACCTTAGAGGCGAATATGCCGAGGAAGACACCGAAGTACTCCCCTCTGATTCTCACGTCATGAGCGAGGAAAGTCCAGCAGATTCTTGTGAAGAATATTCAATTACTGACCGTATTTCCTCGTATTGTTGGGCTCTACACGAGTTGAAATATCTAGCAGCGCGCGAGGATGTAGACAAAGCGTCCGTAGCGGAGATTGCAACGGGTATTCAAGCAAAACTTGAACAATGCTTGATGAGCACATCGTGTGGATACATTGGCCTACAGGCGAGTCTCCGCGGTTCTTTCACCGAGAATAAATCTGGCATTGTTTTAGGTAGCGATTGCGACAGCATTCTTGATCCAGTCTCACAATTCAACACTGAGACAATTACTGGAGCGCTGAGTTCTTATTCAGATCGTGGAGATATTGACCACATATATCGTTCAGGCGTGGGCTCTTGCGCTGACTGGCTCTCACTCAATGATCAAGCTCTAGGCAATGATGATAAGTGCAGTTTGTGTCCCGTGATTGTTCTCACTCCACCCGACTCCGATTTTTCCGAGCCGCTGATCCTTCCAGAGTTCGACGAGTCCCAGCCGTCATTAGATTCTTTCACACAGGTTTCATCCGAAGTCAACGATGAATTGGAGCGATACCTCACAGGCGAATATACTGAAGAATATGATTCTGAGATAAGTCCATCATATATTGCTTATGCGTATCAATCCAGGGCTGTCACGGATAGCGATGCTGAAAGCGTTTTCAATTCCGATGCAAGCCTCACAACCGACCCGGAAACCCAAGATTCTGAACCCGAGCATCTCACGCTGAGTTTCAGTCCTTATTCGTCACACTCTGATGTCAGTCCACAGATAGATATGAAGTCAGAGATTGGTTTGGACCCTGTTCACAACGTACTTGCTATTGACGATCTATTTGCGCTGAGTTTTCCCACTCTTTCCTCTGAACCAAATATTGTAACAGAGCTGAAACATGATTCTATTACAGATTGGTTTATTTCTTGTGACGGAAACTCCTTTGACCCCGATCCTTCTTCCCTCCCGTGTTCAACCGACTCTGAATTAGAGTTTATTCCCGAGTTCGCCGTGACATGCAACGAAGATGATTTCGGCGATATCTACAATTTATATTCTGTTACAGAGCTGAGTTTCATCAATTCATTCGCTTCTTCCTCCTTCGAGCCAGCTTATTTCACTGATTTATCTCCCGACATGATTTTGGACCAGGAAAAATTCTTCGAACTCAATTCCCTAGTCCCTGAGCACCCGAACATTCCGGATTCAGGTTCCTCTCGTGACAATGATCATGAAGAAGACTTGCGCACCATTCTTGAACTTTACACCAAGCAAACTGAACACGAGCCTTTCAAACGAGCTGAGTCACAGCCTTTCTTATTGCGCACATCTTGTTGAGATACAAGCCTACAGTCGATCCTTACTTACCATTCATTCAATTACGGACTTACTTCTAAACGTAGTTAGCGGACATTAATTATCGTAATAGTTTTTTCTTCAGTTACGTACAGCTCAATTGGTTGTCTACGAACGCCCACTGAGCTGTGAGTCCACTCGTTATATTCCCACATATTATATTTACTGACTTGTACCTAGTATCTATTAATTCTCTAGGTACTTAATATAATCAGTTGGTTGTCTACGAACGCCCACTGAGCTTATCTATTAATTCTCTAGCCCGTCTTTCGTCCATACCCTCAAGACATCTTACATTCATGATTCCGTCCCAGAGTTATTTGATTCAAGTATTGTTTCTCCAGCTCCAGTGGAGTCCATGGACGATCTGCCGAGTTATGAAGATGCACTTCATATCCAAGAGCCAAGTTTCGCTTATGCGCGTCCGAGGATCAAAGCTAAGTGTCTTCTTGAATTCATTCTCGATGTTCTATCCTTCATGATATGTTTCCTACTCGTTTTCGTGCGACTCTTATGTTCTATATTTGTTTCTTCAACATCTGAGCTTCACGCTGACCACAATTTCGAATCTATAGCAAGGAACGATCGGAGCTCGAGCCCGTCTGCAAATCGGCCCATTACCTGCATTCCGAAGTTACCTCCGCACCCAATCTGCGCTTCAAGTTCGATAATCGCTGAGCCGCGTGTGCACGATAAGCTATTACTTTCAATATCTCTTCTCATACCCCCTTTCCTTGCTTCACCTGCCAGCTCACACCGGGATTTCTTCATTGTACAGTGATTCCAAGGACGGCCCCCTGAGCTATCAAGAATCAATACTTACTTCCGAGCCTAGTTTTGCGTACGCACGCCCCCGAATCAGAGTCTTTCTTAAATTTACTTCTGCATCTTTTCTTCATCATGCTATCTGTTCTTCTCACTATACTCCACCGTTTCTATTCCTTGATTGAGCCGTTCTTTTCTGAGTCGCATGCTGATCACAATTTCGAGACTATAGCCCAAAGAAAATCGATTTCAAAGCTCGAGCCTCACAGTGCGAATCCATCGACGAACGACGATTCCAAGCAGCGCTCTCGCTCGATTTGTACCAAGAATTTCATCCTCGCCGAGCGGCGTCCACCTGATAAGCACACCCATCTTTCATGCACTCATATACCACATTTCCCCATTCCCTTTTCTGTTCCCATGCTGAAGCGCTTGTTTAGCCAGGATTTCGAGGGCGAAACCCAAAGTATCCCCCTCTGTGGAAGCACGACTCACCTTGCTCGTCGCGTTCAATTCCCGAGCCCGTTCCAACCTCCATCTAAATATTTCAGCACATTCTACTCAATTATTGCTTCGTTCTTCCATTTGCTCCTCCACACTCATTTTAACCATACTCACATTATATTTGCACTTTTCCTTCCAGATTATTTCCACAGCTGTGTAACTGCAAACCGCCACCTTTCAGATTCGAGCCGATTTATTCATCAACTCATCTCTGATTATTCATTTGCCATAGGAATATTTTTGTTATTGTGTTTTGAACTGTTCTCTACACCCTTGCACTCACTCACCGCATATATCACACAGACGTTCATTTTTTCTCACTACGTACTGCCAACGCGATGGTTCAGACCATCTTCGGGCTTCTCGGACTACGCCGGGGATCGAGCCGACTGTGGATTGGGCACCCACTTGTCAACGTCTTGGGGGGACGTGCTCTCCCTATACGTCTTTGCGTAGTTCCCGGACAGCTGGGGACAGTTTGACTTTAGCCGCGGCTTTCCGCCCACGGACTCTTACATACATCATTATGATATTTATTTATTTATATATCACAGCATCTCCCCTCTCTCTCTCGTACCACCACGTCAATCGACTCGTTCTGAGAATCCTCGCGCGAATCCACACTCCTTTGAACACATCTGAGCTAAGTTCCTTAATTTATTCACTCTCCTTTTTGATCTACACTAGCTTCAAGTATTTCCAAGCTGACACCCCCTTTTTTTACTGCACGGCTCGACACCCATCCGGCACGACCTTGACACGTCCTCAGTCCACCCCAGGACTACCTTTTACTTCGTCACCGGTTCATGTGGCTAGACTGCCATGACTCCAGAACATATAAATTACACATGTTCCTGGAGAAGCCGCCTAGTCTCTAGCCACTTACACTTCCTGTCGACAGATTCAAGGCTCTCTAAGTAGACTTGGAATTCCTCTGCGCCCAATCCCCGTACCGATCGCGTCATCTGGGCGGGACTCGGAACCGATCGCACAACAAGCGCCACTACTTATGGTGGATCGCACTCGCGCTCGATGGGCCGCGCTGGAGCCGATGGGAGGTATGGCTTCTGCTTCCATTCAAGTACGAATTTAGAGCCATTTTTCCATATACTTATACGCTCCCCACGTGCTCGGCGGCTCAACCTTCCATGAGCACGGTGCCTCGTAGGTCTTTGCATTCTCTTTGACTGGCTTTCTTTTCGTCTTGATGGATGTCGATGCGATGTGTTTTCAGCCGGTACACTTCGATTGACTCCTTGCTCGTGAGCTGATTATTGTTATGTCCCTGATTAAGTTAGGGTCCAGGATATCCTCCCCAAGGTGCATGAGGTAAAGCGTTTCTCATTCCGCAATGCTGTAGCTCGAGACATATCACGCTGGTGTTATCAACTCCACGCACCCGTCATCTGGGCCCATCAAAGTATTCGGCGGCCAGGAAACAGTTTAGCCAAGACTTCCTTGTCGCTGCAGCTCCGTTCCGGCGCGGACGCGGATTCACTGATGATACTAATGATTTTTCGACTTGCGATGTATATGCGGCCAGTCTTGAAAATTTCCTGCTTATATCTTTCCTGAACGATAAACACGAGCTCCACCGTAGAGTTTATCCTAGTGGGTGCCATGGTCATCCTAATTTCGCCTGCTCTCATAAATCAAAACTCAAGAAGGTACATTGATTCCACCCAATCCTACCTGCATCCCCGAATTCAAACCGAGGCACAATCCCCGCATAATTTCCATATCCCGGACAACACCCGCGTCCACCACGTTCTTTTCACTGTCGAAAATTGGCGTGCTATCACAGTAGAGTATTAAACTGGAGGCCAAAAGAGCGCGATGCAGACTCCTGGTCGTTGTCTCTGCTGGACAATTTTGCCCCCGATTCTGGAACGGGGCGTATAGTCAAAAACTATGTCCGTAGAAGTGAGCTTTTACACTTTCATGCAGATCTGGAATCAGCAACGATGCGGGGACAGGAGAGAATTATGTACGATTCTCCAATAGCTAACACCCAGAAGTTCACTTGAAGGTCGACAAAGATCACCATGGTGTGTTCGCGCTATACTCGATGCCCCACGGAACAACTTTAGATGGTTTAGGGACAAGGGTATGTTCTCGGATATTAATCAAGAATGCATTTGCCTTTCGAAACTTTACTTTCTCTTTGCTAACCCTCAGAGAATATATAGTAGTACCCATCTTCGTCACTTCGTTACTTCGCTTAGGAATGAGAAAGTTCGTCACTTTGATGGAAAACTGTGAAAGTTCGTCATTTCATCAAATATCTGAGAAAGCTCGTCACCTCAGCTAAATTTTTGAGAAAGCTCGTCACTTCTGGGTGCGCGTGTGGGAAGTGCATTGTTTGATCACCGGAATTATGGAACGACACGAACAGAACATTCCTCTCTTCTACCACCACCATCAACCATCAACCCCCGCGACGTTCCCGACGTGCCCCCGACCCAGTGAGTGCCTGTCTGTAGGAAAAACAGCGCCTAGGGCACGGTCGTTAAACCAGAACTCATCACAGGCAGGCAGTGTAAGCCTGTTGTCCCCGGCGGTGGTATGTACCTAATTTATTTATTTTTTTCTGTCCATCCACTAACCTAGAGCTTTCCGTGCTCAGCAGAGGCATCCACACCAGCACTCAACACTCAGTCACTTCAAGTGTGAGCATATTTGAGCTGCCAAAGGAATGTATCCTGCAGGCCACGGCATCGCCGGTGTACTTCCCCCTGCGCCACCGCCGCCCATCCCACATTCAGCTCGTAATCAACGGACTTGACCCGCAGAGCCATTTCGAAGACGGCGGAGATCCGAACAAATAGAGCGATGGTAAGTTTTTCATTTGTTTGTTTTGAACATGCGGGACAATGTAAATCATTTTTAGCCCCCGACAGCAACATCATGAATTCCCGAGCTACTGCGCCATTCAACAAAATGTGCTCCGTCCACTCAAAACGGTAAGCATTGATTTGACTGCTTAAAATGTTTTTGCATTATCTGTATTTTGGAGCAGTTCAGGATTTTTCAATCACCCTATCGTAGGCAGAGTATAATAGCCTAATAGCAGGCTTACAGACAGTAGAAAATGCGGCTCAACAATCTTGATATTCTGTAGTTAATGACTATTGGGCTGTTCTCGACCCTGTTCCACATGAATTGTAGTGTTTTAGCCTCTTTTCCCACCCAACCTCGATATATTCGGCAGGGGTTTACAATGAACATCGGCCTGTTTTGCCCTCGGTCCCAGCCGAGTCCCCCGAGCCACCAACCATCTTCGACAGCTCTGGAACTCATGCGGCAAATTCCTAAAAATGTGTCGTGTTCCAAGCAAAGCTCAATACATGTGGAGATTTTATGTGTCGGCCTGGGGGAATGTATCATGCACTGTAACAAATGTCTCTGCAATCAAATAAATATGTCTCCCGGGGTTTGTCGATCTGAACAATACACCTGCAACTGATGACGCACTCTTCACGTGGTTGGACACGGTCACATGTTCACTGTCGGCAGCCCAAGTAACGAGTTTTCACGGTATCCAGAGGAAGTGACGAAGTTTCACTAAATCCGGCTGAAGTCACGAACTTTCACGGAAAGCGATCAAACTCACGAACTTTCACAACGCTAAGCGAAGTTAAGCGAAGCTAAGCGAAGTAACGAAGTGACGAAGATGGCGCGGACTCGAGAATATATGCTCAACTCTTCACATAAGCTTTGCCCCAACGCACACGATTTATGTCAACTGGAGGCACTTTCCGCTGACGCACTGGTTAAACGCTAAAAAATGTGGCCTTCGTTGGACCGATCGTCTCGTGAGTGCCAGCTTTCGTTGCAACTTGCAACTACGATTCTAATCCATTGTTCGAAGGTATTTTGGTCGTTATGCTGGGACATACAACATATCTAGAATGGTTTACTTCACTGTGAGATTCTTCGAAGACCTAGTGGTTCTATGCTGGCCATACAAACGGTCGCGCGAACTTGCATTGCGTACCAACGTTTACCGAGGTAAATACGCTCCTGAGCAGTCACGGTTTGAAGACTTTTGCCAAATATGCCAACGACGCCGCTAACCCGTTCCAAAACTTTATCCTATGCCCTTTCACGCACACAGCTGACATCGGACGGCATTCCGTGAGTCGACCCTCTGTTTCCAATCCGTACTTCCCATTGTACGTACCCCCGGGACGCCTTCAGAATCGTAGACCCAAGGATCAACATCTAGAATTCCAAAGTGGCGGATTTGAACGTCATTCAACCTTAACGCCACCAACACCATACTAAGTATTTGTAGGAAAGAAAACTTCCACGGTTACCGCGGACGAGTTGGGAATCCGGGGTGTTTGGATATTGTGCATCTGCTCACATAAACCTTTGTAATTCTCAGAATCAATTTGATTTTACCTCCTATGCACTCGTCGTGTTGTTTGTTTCGGTTTGGTCCACTTTTGCGCGTTCTGCTTTCACGTGAGCATTTCGGACTTGCCATCTGATGTACCAAATCCATCTTGCTCTCCACGGCTATGTCACTCAACCACGCCTATGGCGGCACGACTCTCACGGCCGCTCCCGATCTCAACACTAAGGAATCAGATAGCGTTCCCCCGAGCGTTCTGGCTCCAGACAGCCGGCGAAGGGCTACTGTACGCCAGCTGTAGTGCAACGACAATCCGTCGAGTCCCAACTATCATCCATGCACCCCTCGACTCCCAATTAAAACTAAACCCTTTCCAGATATCGCAAAATTCTTTGTATTGCATGGAAACACGCACCGGGAGAACTTGCGAGTAACAAGGTACCCACCGCTACCGTGCTGATCATCAAAATTCGTAACGACTCAGTGTCTAGGTGCTGGTCGATTGGGTATTTGCGGTCCGAAAATGTGAGTAGAGGTCGTCTTTCCTTGACTCTCGTTACATTTAGACCCCGACTCGTCGAACCTCACCACGACTTTAAAACGTTGCCGACTGCCAGACGACTTACCAAAACCTGGGGACTTCTTCCGGTAAACTTAGAGGCCAGAAATCCAAGCCTCAGCTGTAAAGTTTGTAATTCACTAGACCCTATCTATCTAATCCTGGAATTTGGCGCCAAATTCGAGGATTAGGTAGATGGGCCGCATGCAAAGGCAGCTACCCATTGTCCCCAGGATGGCACCGACAGTCCCCCAGATGTCACCCACAGTCCGGAATACACGACAGCGCCGAGAGTTGTAAGGAGGAACCCGTAAGTTATACACCCTTGCGACGGGGTTGAAGAGGATCGATGTGAGGGAAAACCGAAACATCGCAGGTGAGCGAAAAAGAGGAGCGTGCCCTACACAAGATAGGCTCGAGGTGTCGAAGAACGATCTGGCCCCGCAGTAAGGGCGAACAAGGACAAAGAATTTCGTAAAAGGAAGCGTCGACTACGTTGCGACGACCTTGCTCGAAAGATCAACTTCAACCGCAAAACAACGCACCTTATTGAGACGAAGAAGTGGAGGGCGCTGTCCGTTGTACAGATAATAAATATCAAGCCCCGGCTTTGAAATATAACGGCGTTGCTTAGGTTGAGTCAAACTGTGGACGTAAAATTTACATAAACGAACGGGGTGAAGGGACCTTGTAATTTTGTTAGCGCCTGAACGCAACCGGTATGAGGTCCGCCCATATATCTTGATGGACTTTCGCCTCTCTGCGAGTAGAAAGATGCAAATAATCCGCTGCAAAACCTGGAAAAATGTCAGAGAGGACAACGCTTATGAGCGAGGCTTGTGAGGAGAAACGGGATTGAACAGAGAAAATGACGACGGACAGGAAGAGGAAGAGTAAAAAGATGGCGGACGTATATCGCGACCGACCACGATGCTGCGTCGCGCAGTGGAGCGGAGACAAGCCACGCTTCTGGTCGTTCTGAGTCTAGTCGCCGTTCCATTGAGCCCTGTGCACCGGATGAGCTGTTGTACCGCTGGAAAAATCCAAGCAGTCAGACCACAATCAAAGAAAGTGGCCGTGGAATGAGCGTGTATGCTGTCCTTTGCCGCGCCTGAGGTTCAGAACGGGTGGCTATGTCCTGGCTGAGCCGCCGGTGGCTCTAGCATCTTTTTTTCTTAAATTTAGAAATGAAAAGCGAGAGAAAAAGGAAGCTATAGCTGTCCACGTCGTTGCGTGGTACGCTGAGAACAGCGTTGGGAGGCGGCTGAGATTGGCATCGATTGGGTGGCACTGGGCGCCGCGGACCTACCAAATGATTCAGGATGCTGCTAGGCCTCTTTTGTTCTGAATGAGGGGGTGGGAAAGGGCGCCCTTTTCTCGGATTATATTCCTAGGGGAGCGCGAGCCGAACGCGAATACGAAGTGTGAGTGAAAGCAGGACGCGCTGCTCCCGTCCTCCCGTCCTCCCCTCCGAGCCTGCGTCCGACCAAGTCTCAATCCCAATGCGAATCTGAATCGAGTCCGATTATCTATCTAATGGGGGAAGTCGATCTGGCGTCGCTGTGAGGAGCGCTAGCCGTACGCGGGGCCGACTGGGGAGCGTGAGGTGAGATCGAGACCGATTGGGGAGGAAGTGCATGTCGTCTTTCTCCGACCTACCCCTGCGAGGGCGAGGACAGCGAGAATGCCGCCGATACAGGTGGATACCCTCGCGTCACCCCCATTGCGCGGATCGCCCGCGCCACGCGCCATAACACAGCCTTACCACGAAACAAAAGCCAATGAGCACCGGTCCATCCCTTGGGATAAACGTACCTGCTCTTCAAACTCCGCGTCCTCACCGCGTCCTCCCGCATTTTCCGCATGCCATCTTCCTCTTCGACACCTGCCACTCGCCAGCTTCCTCCGTGTATGATGGCGATGCTGAAAGGAGGACTGAGGGAGGTTAGCGAGCCGTCTTGAGAGGGATGATGGAAGGAAAAGGTAAAGAGCGAGGAAAGGCGGATATATCAGACAGGACGAGGGCGCGCAGTATGACGTCCATCTACCAAAGCACGCACGCCACGCCACTCTCTTGCCAAAACCTAGGGGACAACATCGCTGCTCTCCCTCCGTCAATGCGCCGTGCCCACGCTGCACTGCACGCTCACCCACCGGGCTCAATCGACGGTACCACCGACGAGGGCAGCGAGAGACACAGACCATAGCCATCCACGTCCAGCGCTCACATCCCTTGCGCAGTCAGCGCCGAGTGTATGGTCCACTCAGTTACACTTGCCATCCATGGGCTTTCGCTTCCCTTACGCACATACATCCCCTCCAATGCGCCCGCACGTTGGCCGATCTCGCGCTGTCCCCCTCTAGACCTGGACGGTGTCGAGCGCTGACAAGACACACACGAAAGGTTCACAGACGATGGCGATCTCCAGCCCGCGCTCACATTAGCGCGTTCGCCTACCCCCCCACGCACAGAGATGCCCATCTCAGGCCCGCAGACCTCGTCTGCGCGAGACCTGGACGGCGTCGATATCGTGCAGGAATGTTGCTTCCCGCCCTGAGAGACGCGAAAGGCGTCGATGTCCTCCCATCGACTCGACGCGGGCTCCCCAACAACGTGCACGGTAACATCCTGGAACCAGCGCGACGCAAGAACAAAGATGGAGAACAAGAAGGGGAGCTGAAGGACTAGACGCACCTCAAGCTAATAATAGCAGCCTTGCTGGGCTGCAGAGTGCCGCAAGGAGGGTAGTATCGAGGCGAGCGTCTAAGCAAAAACATCGTGTCAGTTATGTACGAACGAGGAGAGAGAAGACGCACCAAAAACCTCCCATAGTGTGTCCCCGCTAGTCCTCTCCCGGCATTGTGCGTCGTGCGGTGTTGGTGACTGTACGACGCGTCGTATCCACGAACTCGGCGCTCCTCGACCCCCGTGGGCGTACGCCGCGTTGGGGCTGAGCAAGAGGTAGTCATGCGAGAAGGACAACGGCGAGTGCGGAAGACAGCTGCGCGTGCCGGTATGACAAAGGCGATCACGGTAAGCATCGACGTCGGCCGCTCAGCCATGAGCGGCGTGAAGGGCGTGAGCTGTGCGGGTCAAGATCGAGGAGCCTGCCCGCCGATGAAAACGAGGCTGTGTACACGGAAGGAGAGAGGATGTATGACAGATGGTTTCAGAGAGCAGCGAGAGAGGGAGAGGGCGCGGGTGAGACGAGGACAGGTAGGACATGGCAGAAAATGAGAAGATAAGAACCTCGCCCGCCTTGTGGCCCCTGGGCTAGCAGTCCTCAGCAGCTAAATCGAGAACGACGATCAAGTTGTGACGTGACGAGATAACGACACGATGACTTGACGTTACTGCAACGTCACGACGGCTTCTTGACCACCAGCATGTCCAGTTGGCAGAATTCAACCACTCCAGACTCCTCCTACTCCCATTATTTCGCTCTCCCACGCCCAGTAGCTCCAAAAGACACCTGCCCGGGCTCCACGCTAAGCGAGCAACACAACGCGGAGGCTGGGAACATCACCACCCACGTCCACTTGCAGGACTTCAGCGCGCTCTCCCATACTATCTCCGAACGCGCTAAACTGGATATCAACTTTGTCGAGGATATCCTCTCCTCCGCTGGGCCAGTGCTCACCATGACGCAACAACCCTACTGGCAGTGGAAGGACTGGCCGCATCACATTCGGAGAAAGGCAGCGACCGAGCAAGATTACTATCCTTGGTTGGAATGGGTTCTCTTTGGGCCTGCGGCACATGCTGTGTCTGCCGTCCACGACCGCGTCTACCAGGAGGCTGGCATAGAGGTTCCTCAGATGTTCCGCGGCTATAGCACCACCAGATCTGTCACCGAGACACAACCCCGTGGGACGACGGATATCCTTCACTTCATGAATCAAGGCGAAGATGAAGACGAAGATGAATCTCCGTGCACTGCTCACGAGGTTAAGCGGTCCCGTGTCCTTGGGGTTGGCGGTGATGTCCTTCGACACCTCGTTTCTTTGGCCGGTCCCGTGAAGTATTCGGCTCAATGGACCTACCTACCGCCGAGCCGGGATTCAAGGTAACTGACTTGTATTCGAAGTGTTGACTCGGGATTTGCTGTTCTATTCTATTCTGTCCGCGGAATTCGTCTTCCTGCCTCTGCTGTGAGCCATCTCGGGATTTTCTCTGAGCCACTGTTCTGCACTCCGTCTTTGGATACCCTCAGAGTCTAGTTCAAATTATTCCCACAAGATTGGCCGTCTCGGTAATTTTTAATCGCGCCTGTTCCTCGAATTTTCACTCGCGCCAGCTGCACGAACGTGAACATACTTACATGTATCAAATCAACGCTGGGGAACCACGTACGACCGACTCGGGATTTCCACCGAGGTTGCTGTTCTACATGTCATCCTTGAATAGGCATGACCTCTGCCGTGGGCCGTCGAAACAAACGTCTTGGTGCTCTATTCAATTTATTCTGGGTGGTCTCGACAGATTCTCACTTCAGCCAGACTAGTCACAGTTCTGCCGTGAACCATGCTCCCGTCTCTTTGTTCTCTCGCTAATTCTATTTTTTCTGCTGGCTCTCAACAATTCTGCACTCAGCTGTCGCTCAAATCTCTCGACAGCCTCCGAGCACCGGCTATCTAACCTAACCAATCCTTGGGAAATTTATTTTTCTGGACAAAATCTGGTTCTCTCGAGTTCACCGCTGTCGATACGAAGAACTCCTCGGGAGGTAGAAAGCAAGCCAAGGCTGAGTTTGATTTATCCAGCTTTAAACAAAGCACTTTTCGTCTGCCTTACCCCGCCTGCCGCACGTTTGTCTGCCTCACACAATCAAAACGCACCCACGTTTCAACCGACCCTCCGCTGTCCAGTCCGACTGTCTCTCCCTGTCCATCGTTCGGCTACCCTACGCGAACTAAGCGAACGAAGTTTCCCCAGGTTTCACGCCACTTCTTTGTCCACCTGAAGGAACGAATTCAAGCTCCAGCTTTATTATTTTCAATAGCCTGATGCGCCGACTTCGAGCCAACCAAAAGGTATTTCTGTCCTTTCGTTCTCACCGAGGTTCCTCACGTCGTTCTTTGATTGCCGCTAAACGAGTCTTACAGGCTTCCTTTCGCTGTCCGGAGTTTGCCGCGCAAGTGTCCGCAAGTTCTCACAAGGCAAGCGCAAACGTTTCTTATCTCGGCAAGCGACAGATTTTTCTCTCGTCTATTCTCGCTGTTGAGCTCGTCCAGCGCAGCAACAAACCCACGGCCAAACTTCCTGTCTTTCTGTCTTTCTCTCAAATTTCCGCGAATCCGCGACTGCTGGAGCCTCAACAAAGACTTCACTCAGGGACTCGTGAATAGTACCTATCAAGCCAACGCTGGGGAACCGTCTACCGCCAACTCGGGATTTTTAATCAAGCTTAGCACCGGTGTCGTTCCAGATCTATTCTGGTTGCTGCACTCTTTGGTCTCTACAGCAGGCTAGTCATGAACTACGGCATGCCCTTCCCGCCTCCTTATTCTCTAGGTATCTATCCCCTCTGCTGCCTTCTTAGATTGCTGCCACTGGGTCGCGATGGATCCCCACTCAGCCTCGACCGAGCTCCAGCTACCTAACCCTAATCCAATCCTCGGGACATTTACTTTTATGCGGGACAGGCCTGTTTCTTATCCGGGGTTTAAACAACAAACCACTTTGTCTGCCTCGCGTCCATCACGAAAACCGACTATTCGTTTCTTTATTCTTTCAGGTTCAACCACACGAAACGAACGAAGGAGCTCCAGGTCCGCACCACTTGTTTTATCTGTGTGTTCCAAGTCCAGATCTGTCTTTCACCCCTTTTTCCGCCTCGCGCATTCTTTATTTCCTCTGCCTCTTGTTCAGAGTCTGAGTCTGAGTTTCAACAGAACGTCTGGCATTAATCCCGTCACCCGTCGCTCAAGCTCGGTTGGTCTGGCGGGGTCCAGACCCCAAAACCCTAATATTAAAAAACCTGCTGTGATATATTCGGTGGAATAGACCTACCGCCGAGTCGGGATTCAAGGTATTTCTATCGAAGCATCGACTCGGGATTCGCTGTTCTCATCTGCCTACTTCTGCCGTCAAGATAGCTGGATTCCGTCTCCTCAGTAGAGCCTAGTTCTAGTTTCCTAACACTTGTTTAGGAATTTCGCGCCAAAATCTGGGATTAGATAGATAGATTTGAAGATCTCTCGGTAATTCCCCAAGTTGGCTCCAGAGTTCTCGGTCAATCGGTTTCCTTTGCTAGATATCTCAGACCGAGGTACTGGCTCGTTGTGTTCGTCTGTGGGGTTTCGATTATTCAAACCTCCAGCTTCCACCGATACCACGGTATTATCTCTTTGCAAGACTTGGATCCAACATTTCTTGAGTATTTCAATGATGGATGATCTTTTGCTCCTTTTGCTTCGGAACGAGTTCATATTCCGTTCACCTGACTAAATTTCTTCCTGTTTAACCCTGCTAATCCTCGACGAGGTCCGTCCTTCAACAACAGAGTTACGGGCTTCATTTGTTAAAGCGTATGTCCAGGAGAGGTTAGGTCCGTCCTGCTTTAATTCCGTTAATCTACATTCATTTACATCCTTGGAGTTCTCGCCCGAGCACAGAACCGTCCATTTCACGATTGATTATCCCCTTGAATCGCATTCAATCATTCAACCTCCGACCCAAGGTAAGTTCCTTCTTCGAATTCTTATGTTTGCCAGGTTCTCAATCAACCGGCATCTTGACGCGATGTCCATGTTCTAACTTCTGATGCTTCCACATCACTTTCGCGTGATCTCTACGCGGCTTTGTCCTCATATAAAATATTCCGGGTTAGGGCGCTAACTTCGGCGTCCTCTCCTCCACGCCTCCAGACCACGACTGTCTCTCCTCGCCCTATTCGGAGTCCGAAAACACGTCTGTTCTCGATCTCGACTTTGACCAGAAGGCTCCTTACCGCTAGACTGTCCGCTGGGGCGAAAAAAACGCGCACGGTTGTCAACGGGTGGGATCTCCGCTCATCGAGGCGAATCTGAATGAAAGAATCCTGGTGCGTTTTCTCTCCTTCCACGCTAACATTGGAGTCGCCCATCCGTGTACTGAGGACGCATGTATTGGACAAACGGCCCGCAGACCTACGGAACGTACGTCTCTTGCTTCAACCTTTTCTGCATCTCACCTACATAGATTCATACATTAGTATGCATTTTAATTCAATCTAGAATCTGCCCGGCTAGGCTGTTTCTTGCCATTTTGAGCCACACTAGAAAAGGAATCCATTATGCCATGAAATCATTATGTACATTTGCGACAAATGTCTCAGCTTACTCGTTGGATGGATACCTTTGTTTCAGAGCCCATAAATTCGTATCTACCCGACGCTGTGTGCGGGCTATAGGTAAAAGAAGCCAAGGTGGCTGACTACCCGGTCTAAGGTAATAATCTGGTTCGGCGTGTAACGCCGGGTCCGAGTAAGGATGTGTGTATCATTCTAAACCACCAGGTATATCGCACTTACTGTTGTCATCCGTTAGCTCATTCATGCTATGACAATCGAGAGGAAGCGACAGCGATGGAAGCGTGTTATTCAAGCCCAACCTCCCAGCTCTGCCATCCCTTTGAAACCGGGATTTCAAGCGCAGATCGACGAGTGTTATCGTTCAGCTATTTTTCCCCGAATCCCCCCTTCCGTTGTGATTCAGGCCCTGAATGAATTGTGGATTTCCCCTAACCACCATCTCTCTGGTCATTATTTTTTTTCGTTCACAGACATCTTTTGCCTGGCATGCCAGTTCCAGTTCACTACACTCTCGAGCTTGCGTTCAAGTTCCTTCCTGGTCAAATTAATCTCTCACCAATTCTGAACCACAACCCTTCAATATCCGTTTGCAAGGCCATTCTCATAGAAGCCGTTATGCTGAAAAATGTATCACCGATTCAGTGTGACGGCGACAGGCTGTTTAACCTCAGCCAGAAATTCAATGCCCAACTATGGGTCCGACAAACCATCAATCTGCCTTCGAAATCTGGTTTTCAATCTGTCAAACTTTTACTTCAACTATGCCTATTTTTTCCGGCCCGATACTCTGTTTTTCGAGTTCGGTTCTTATAGCCGTGCCTGCGGTAAGACAACTGTTTATCGATTCAACCTTTATCATTAGTTCTTTGCCATTCACTCCTATTATCGATCTCAATCCAGTGACCTCAAGTCATCCCCAATTCTCTTCAAATAAATCCGGAAGGCGCATGTAGGACACACTGGTTGTACTCGTACTTACGCTTCTAGGCGATACGTTGAGAAATGAGCCCACAATAAAATCGAAGCTCGCTTTTTGATAGCATTGGTCACCCGCCATTTCCTCGGAAGCGACATAGTTTTCCTCCAGCTCTGAGCCACTCGGTCGGCCATTGGCGGTGTATGTGAAAAAGCTTCCATTTTATGGCTGTGCGAGAGCACATTCTTTCTAACATTTCTATCCTGGGAAATACTGGATCGTCGGAATCGACAACCCACGTGCCGGATACACATATCTCGTGTGTCCCTTCTCATTCACTTCGCTATCTCGCAAGTTTGCATCCCACTCTGCAGATGTTAGGTGTTCTCTTTCCCCTGTATTTTGACACGTGCAAGCCGCCGCTCCATGGCGTCAAGTGAGGACATCATGGCTGTGCTACTCAGCTTCCTATTTTCTTTGGTCTTGTCGTTGTAAGATGGGGCATCCGCCACGACAGCGCTGGGGCGGGACTTATCTTCGTCTCTCAAGTACTCCCTCCCCCTTGTCCCCAAATTGCTCAAATTGCTCTGATATGTAACATTAAGCTCGACAATGACCAGAAACCCATGCCGAGTGCTTTCTTTGTGGTACATACGAACAGGTCACTTAGAAACCAGTACACACCATCGAATCGCCATGCATAGGATGAAGAATATCAAGACACATAACGAGGGAATCAGTAACCACGACCGTGTTGACCGCGAGAGTTCGGCCCTCGAGAGTTCGGCTCCTATCAATTTACACGGTCAGTCTCGCAAAACGTCGATTTGCAATATAACTCACCGAGATCCAGACCCAGGCAGTGAGCTAGTTCGCATAATTCCTTGCACGATAATCGTGCGCACGTGTGATCCAATGTAGCATTGTCGAAATCGATTATTCGCGGCCCCGAGCGCTCTGACAAGACGACGTTGCGGGGTTCCAGATCGTTGTGGAGGACTCCAGCTTGATGGAGCCGTACAACGCGCAGCAACAGTGTCTGCCTGAAAGAAAGATGAGTCTAACGAATCGTCAAGAGGGTGAACACAAACCGATCTTTGAGGTACAATGTGTCGAAATCCTTCAGCGTGACGCCTGCATAACTGGTTACGAGCATGGAGCTGCCGTCGCTGAGATTGCGATACATTCCAAATAGAGATGGAATGACCACACCCTGCAAGGCGCGTAAAAATTCATAAACTGCGAACTCGTGCTGGAGCCGATCCAAGGCGGATGATTGATACGCGGCCTTCGCAACGATGTGGGTGTCGAAGAGCCAGAAGATGAGTCGACCGAAGGAGACAACGATGTCTCCTTCATGCCGACATGAAGCATGAGATGTGTGGAATTGAACAGAAAAAGGGCGAGGATTTGGTTTGCCAGGGATTCGCGGAAGGATCGCTAGTTTTGCTCGGTGGATAAGACGACCGTTGCACAGTAATGCTTCGTGTGGTTGGAATAGACGGGGGGAGAATTCCGGTACGGTGACCCGATAGACTGAGACTGAAGGAGGACGGGATGGAGGGTATGGGGGACGCCGGGTGAGCAGAGCATGCGCGTAGAATAGGACGAGTTCCACCATGTCACGAGCTTGGGTACTCGAACCAAGAATGGTATAGACACGGCTTATGCAAAACTGGTGGGAACCATCGAGGAGGAGCAGGACATACTGCTCCTGTGTTGCAAGGATTATATGGGTTACTTCGTAATAGATAAGTTCGTCGATACACTACGATGTGGTCAGACTTGAGAGATAAACACGAAAGTAAATTTTGTACGTACCTGGCACAAGAGTCGCCGAGCTTTCTCTTCGAGACCGGCCGGCTCCGCATCTCTAAACGCCCAACCCCCTCCGGCAGGTTTTGTAATAGTAATATTAATTGTTTTGGGCCAGATCGACCCAGAGAGCTTGGGCGACGGGGGACGGGAATTTCTTGCGTTGCTTAGTGATTGCTGCGTTTTGTGGCGGCGCGGTCTAAAGATGACGGTGACCGTAAGGCTGAGGGACCAGAGTACGTGTCGTGGACACAGACATTCAATAAAGGGGTTTCTGAATGCATAGACGGTGCCAGGGAGTTGGCGGGTAGCGCAGAAGCAGCTAAAAGCAATGGGTATGCGGGTGAACAGATGGCTTGTGTCGGGTGGCTAGCAGAAGAATGAAATAACAAGCAAGGACAACTACCAACGGGAGGAAGGAAACGCCCTTGTCGGCTCATTTCAATGCGTATGTCCAGAGATTCTCGCGCTTGCCCGCAAGAGAAGGATTTTAGGTTTCCTGAGGGATGGTCGAGACTAGAGCACCTTGCACAGGGTCGCGGTTGGTTGTCGAGAACTAAGACTTAGACGGCCAAAGATTGGATGCGTGTCCTTGGGTCAAGAACAGGCCGCGGGTACATGGAGGAAAAAGCCAAGCCGCGGCATGGCTGTGTTGATCAATGATCCGAACTCTCTTACCCTCTCCTTTCACCATCGATCGCGTGGGTTCACTTTGCTCGCCGACCGCAGCTCCATGACGAGTGGTGGGAGTTTGGCCGGCTCAGCTGTATGACGCCCCGCTCGGATCGAGAAATCAGGGCCGCCGTATCCCGGTGGATAGCTCTTTCGCGTGGCTGAGGCAAGAGAATGGAAGCAAGTCAGTACTAGCATATTCCTGGATAAAAGATGTGCACGTACCTGCATTCAGGGAGGCTGTGGTAAATAGCTCGCTTCTGTTGACATGCAGCACAGCGGGCAGCCCAAAAGACGTGCCCAACCCGGCGTCCGTCGCGTCCATCGCCCGGCCGGGTCACCAGGACTGTGGACAAACATGAACCTGGATGGATTCCGGAGACGCCGAAGCACGGGCGGATCCTGGACGCTCATGCGACGGGGTTAGTGAGGGATGGATTATTGGTGACAGCCTGGCGGATTCCCGTGGTCTTGGGCGTGGTCGAAGAGCGTGGGTGGAGAATGGTGCGTCCCACAACATTAAGGAAGAATGGGGGAACCGGATGGCTGAGTTATTGCCTAGTTTTCAAGGTAGGCAATAAATGCGCGAAATGTGGTTGTCGTGGTCGAGAAGAGAAAGCCGAGTGGCTGTGTATTGATCCGCGATTTCTCTTGCTTCCAACCGTCACCATCCATCTCGCGCGTTCCGCGTATTCGACGATCTCAACCGCCCGTTCCTTTTCTGCGCTGAGGATTTACTCTGTTCAAGTTATATTCTCCTCGCTCGATCTTTCCTCCGGTTCCGGCACCATTGGAATACTACGATCGTTTTCACGATAACCGCGCGGTTAGATATCGTTTTCAACGCGTCGAAACTCGCTGAATGCCTTTGTTGCATCGTTGGTTTGTCACTAAGGTCTTTTTGGACTGCGGGGGAGACTCAAGTCTCGATTTCCTTGTTTGGTTGCGCATGTGTAGGTTTCCGGTGTATACCCCAGCGCTGTAATTGTATCCATGCTTCAAAAGACGTTTTCTCGAATTTCAAGCAGCTCTGTGGTTTCTTATGTTGCTTCGCACTCATCCACGTCTCATCAGAATTCACTCGGTGTGTGTGTGTGTTTGCTCGTTTCCTCGATTGCCTTGGCTGATAAACCACGCACCTAAACTGTTCCTGAAGGAAAGCCGGTACATATGGGAGCGTGTCATTTTTTCCGAGGAAATATGATATCGCTGCCATTTCAGGCTCTGGGTCAGGGAACCGGTTGCGTGTTTCGCGTAATAGGTGTGTTTCGTCCTCCCATTCTCCCCATTCTGTTGGTCTCGATACTGGCACTTCGCGCGACGCAGACCTCGGAAACTTGAGTTTCTGGAGTCACTGAGAGGAGGGGATGCCAATGGAGAGAGTGGTTGGCCAACTGATGCCGCGTCTTGGCGTACTTGTGTGCTGGCACCGGCCGCGCGGAGTGCACATTTTTGGGCGATGGGGGAAGCGGGTGGGCGATCGCCTTAGATGTCTCATCGTCGTCTTTGATTATTTGATTTACGCTCTGTCGTTCCCTACACCTCCTTCATGTTATCTCATTCGGATACTCACTCTTCCTGCGTAGCGTCTGCTCATGCTACTGGTTCAGGCTCCCCCTTCGGGACCGATTCGACGGCCGTGCGGGTTGAAGACGTTGGAGATTTTGAAAGTGAGTCCTAGTCTTCGGTCTTGCTTTTCATCTATTACTTCCGAGCCCACAATTTGCCTCCAGCGGGGAAGCGGACGCTTACCCTTAACATCATTCGTCCTCCTACCTGCGTCCGGGATGTGAGCGTTAGGCGTGTGCTGAGACGGCGCCCTCAGCACGCTTCGTCACAAGCGGAAGCCGGGCCGAGGGTGACACTGACGAATACTATTGAGTCCATGGGACGGTAGCCATGAAGAATAGTCAGTACTATCATATATCTGATGAAACGATTACAGGCCGCACGATCCTCCATCTTTACTCTTCAGCACGCGAGGGGCGTGTTGCCAGTCGCTCTCGCTTTCTTTTCCAATGGATGGGTACTGGGTGCTTCATCTTCCGTGATGACGCACGCCTTACGCTGTCTAGAATCCATTACATCGTATCGTTACGTGCGCCCTGCCCCGAAGTTTTTGCCTTACATTGTCTGTCTCTTTGGACATAGTTCGTATGCCATTTCACCTCTGGTCGAACTTCCTCGCTTGCTTTTGAAGATGGGGCGGGATTTAATGATTTTTCGACCGTGGGGGACGGATTCACGTGGTGCCAGCTCATATACACCGTGCTATTTAATGGAGCCGAGTTCAAAATCGGCCGTCTTGCATTCCCAACGCCCTCCGGGCATCCCTGGTACCGCTGACCCTGAGTAATACCTGTACCTCTGGAGTCCCTTGGTGGCACTGAATGTAGATCATGTGTAAGTATTTCGCCGCTGCCAGTGAGCCTTCGATTCAAATGTCGGGACTGTACTGTTGAATTAATCCATGGAGGCTATGCCGGAATTTGATTCAGAGAGAAGGGGTTGTGCATCCCTCCTACACATGTTTTTCTTTTGAGAGCTCTGTCGTATTTCTTAGAGTAAAATTAGACAGTGGTTGTTCAGTGTCTCGCGGCCTCCGGCCGCTCTCCCTCTTTTTTCCCCTCAAGTGAGCTGTCAGGACGCACTTTTTATCTAGCACTTGGAGATTCCGCGCCCTCCCTCTATACTCGCTTTGCTTTTCTTTTTTCTTTCTTTTTTGCTTGCTTGGGCGGAGGAAAGCTCGATGGTTTCCACGCATGTTCCTGCCACCTTACATGCGTGATTGAAAATTTGCAAGTAAAGAAGACAATCTCACAAGTTCACATTCGCCGAATAAATGCACCATCATCATGTCCTCGGTGAGTATCAAAATGCGAGCAGGAAAGATTCCCTTGCCTTCCATTCATGCGTATGCCTGGAACGTTTGGCCAGATTAGGATCTTCTGTGTTTTGATGTGTGGTAAGCAAAGCGATTTGAATTGGGCTGGCGGGAGTTTGATTCTACTTGCGGCGCGGTTTATATTTTGCATATGGTTGAGAGTCAAATTAATAACACCTAGCCGGAGTCAAATAACGGGGATTCAACATAGAAATTGCCTCCAAATTGCACTCACTGGCGTCCTGTAATTGTTTCAATGGCTTTCACTAAGTTGAATCAAAGTTTGTTGCACTGCCGATATGCCCGGCAATGCGCTGAATTGGAAAACCTCCACCCAACAACGTTGGCTTGTGAGCGGGTAGTTTCATAGTATTACCGACCGTCGGCAGTCTTATGAGTCTGTGGAATGGAGTGCTATTGGAAGTCTGCGCCGCAACCTTGACAAGGCCCCACGGGACGAGTCGGGTGGGGCAGTTCGGGCATTCATGTGCCCTGTGCCATGTGGAACTCAGATCGGATCTTAGATGATCCATGTTTGATCTGCATTCACTTGCTCGATCATGCCTTGTGCTGGCGTCCCACACCAAAACATCGAATAATCAATGTACTATAGCATTATTCCGTGGTCAGTGCAGAGAATGAGCAAGGAACATAATGGATTTTCTTGCGCGGGGCCAGGGGGAGGCGTAGTCACGGGTTCTAATTATCGTACTACAGTTGTCCAAACAATTAGCGGGACGGTTGACGGTTAGATAAAATGTGCCTCGGGATGAATTGGGGTGAGCAATGAGGAAACACTAGTGATCTTCCTGGCTTGGCTTGAAGCCGTGAAGCCGCGAAGCCCAAGCCGTGGCTTGACAAGCCAAGCCAAGCCAAATCCTTGGCTTCGGGTGGGCTTGGGCTTGGGCTTCAGTCGCCCGAAGCCCAAGCCGACGGCTCAAGCCGCGGCTTGGAGGGGGCAAATTGACGGCACAGTTCCGGTGTTAAAATGTGACAAACTCACTGACAGACGGCATTATAGATCCATCAACCCACCCAAACCATGGCTCGATGAGTATCAGCAATATTTGACAGCTCACGAAGTGGTGCCTGCAGGTATGGACACGATTTAATGGTGGGGGGTAAGTGTCGAAAATATCTTGATTCAGCTACTTGATAATCTCCAATCCCTCAGATAAATGCTGCTCGTTATCCTGTGTGGGCATCGCTTGCGCGCGACTATCTCGCTGTGATGTAATCATCGGTATCCAGCGAGCGCACATTTTCCTCGGCTGGGATTACAATCAGCAAGAGACACATTGTTGAAGCGTTACACGTTCTCAAATGTATGATACGCCATGATTTGATGTTCCGTAAGTCGGCTCTCATGGACGACACCGGGTGTGATGCTGAGGAGGATGCTGATGATGGTGGGAAGGAGGGTGAAGGATGGGATGATCTGTTGGTAGATGGCCCGAATAATTACGACCTGGACTATGATATGGATATCTAATTACTTTTTTTTTGGTGTTTTTGGCAGTAATTGAACGATGATGAAAGCGTAGCAGATGCACTGGGAAAATTATTGGCAAGCCGCGGCTTAAGCCCAAGCCAAGCCAAGCCAAGCCCTACTTGACGGCTTGGGCTTGGGCTTGAGGAAAGTGAAGCCAAAGCCCGCCTAAGCCAAGCCCAAGCCGGGGCTTCCAAGCCAAGCCAAGCCGTAAGATCACTAGGAAACACGGATAATTTATAACCCAAGATTTTGGTGTTGTTCTGAGGAGGCCATTTAATGACTTTCCAGCCACCGGAGCTGGGAGTTGCCGTGGGGTAGTGTACCGGGACAGGTTGGGCAAAATATGCGGACAATCACGGGTGATTCGTAATCCATGATTTTGGCGGTGATCTGAGGTGGCCTTTTAACGATTTTTCAGCCACCGGGGCCGGGAGTTACCGCGAGGCAGTGTACCGCGATGGATCGGGTGAGATACGCGGACAATCACGGATGATTGGTAAGCCATGATTTTGGCGGGAATCTGAGGAGGTGTTTTAACGGTTCTTCAGCCACAGGGGCCGGGAGTTGCCGTATGGCAGTGTTGATGTTAGCTAATCCACGATCGAGGCCATGATCGAAGTAAGGGATTTACGGAGGTGAGACCTGGAACCTAAAACGGTACCAGGAATTTTTTTCTAATCTATCTCTCCATAGTTTTAAGATTCCAGAAACCAGCTATAGAGGTGCGTTCACGTCTTGTTTTCGTTTTCGTTTTCGTTTTCGTTTCGTTTGCTAGAGAATTGCACCACCTTGAGTGTGATCCATGGAGGTGCGTTTGCATCTTTGTTTCGTTTCTACGTCTCGGCTCCCTCTGGACACCCCTCCTTCAAAATTCAATCAGGAGGACTTTAAGGGCAATTGCGTCCGCTTTCCTTTCAACTACTAGTCCCTGTTTATTTTCTACTATCGCGTCTCGGGCTACATTCAAACCATGGGTAAGTTCGCGCTCAGATCAGGAATGTTGTATTATTTTCTGATCCATATGTGTAGACATCAGCTCGGCGCCTTTGCGTCCTCATTTTAGTCTTCGTTAAGCTCCATCTCATGCAGGTTGAGTGCGATTGAAGCGATCTGCTTTAGTTCAACGCTCGTTTGATCAGTCAAGGTGCGTTCGCCTCTTCATTTCGTTGCTCTACCTCAGTTCCCTTTGTTAGGATTAGGCTGCTGAGCCGATCTCTCTTGCCATCTCTAAGTCAGCGGTGCTATTCTACCCAACTGGATTATCGTCTCCATTGAGTTCAAGCCGCGTGCGTGTCCAAACCTGTTTCTTCTTTGTCCCTATTTGAATATCTGGCGGTCAGGCGCTCTGGTATCCGGTCAAGTACGAGCCATCCTCCCCATTTCCACCTCGCCTGCTTTCTTGAGTTGGCATTCCACTCAAAGGCATCGACTGCTCCTTTAATTTCCTCCCGTCCTCGACACCGCTCTGCATAACAACTCGCTCGTCCCGTCGCACATCGGGGAATAGTTGGTCCGGTCGGCCCTGTTACTGTTTTTGCGGCTTTGACGGTTTCTCAGGTCGATTGAACAGGAACGATTTCTCCCCAAAGAAGGCGAGGAGTTTCAATCTGTTCCTCTCTCCTTGTCGTCCCAAGGACGTCAGCTCCTGCATGTCTCGCTGTGCGCTTGACAGCCGATCGGTTGCGTGTGGCTCTTCGTGTTCATTCGGTCGGCGGGCCTGTCTCTCTTCGAACAGATTACATGTTGGTGATCTTGCATATAGCCAGTGGCCGTAAGAGTAGGGTGAAAAATGTGCGGCAGTGGACAAAGGATGAGACAGAGAAGGAAAAGACGGGGAGACTTTACACGCCAATTTATCTACATATCTCCTGGACATATGTGGATTTCAAGATGTATGTATACGGGGGTCGATGGATTTATCGTCCGAATACCGCTGCACGATCGGCCTCTAGCTCGTCAACCTTTGAGAAGAGATTGAGAGCCCATTTCCAACGCGACCCAGGCATCCCATCAAACGCGTCCCTCAGCGCCTTCCCCCCAGCCTGTGCCAGCAACAATTTTGCAGTCTCAAACCCATACGCAACCCAGCGGAATAGCCCACCCGCGGCAAATTTGGTGATAGAGTAACACGTTTCGCCTGGTTGAATTGGGGTATTGCCGTGGTCGACACATGCGGAGGGAATGAGGACAGTGGCTTTGCTAGGAAACTCGATGAGGAGCCGAAGTTGTTTCAAGTAGATATGGCCACCCTCCTGGTGGTTGAAGTCGCCGCCAGAGGTAACAGGGCAAAGACCGTGGACCAGATTCAGAAAATCGCAGTGCTCAAAGGCGACTGCGTCACCGCAATTGAAACTCATGGCGGGGAAGATGGAGTTGTCGAAGTTGTGGATCAGCTCCGGGTGGTGTTCGAAACGAGCGCAGAGATTCGTACAGTAGTAGTGGTAGAGTTTCGGAGCATAAAGCGCCAGTCCACCTGTTAGAACTGTGTGAGTATGAAGGAGCGGCACAAGCAGTGTGCAGCGTACTGGACTGAAAGCCGGCGATGCGACGGATACTCTTGTTTTTCAGAGGCCTACGAATAAGACGACGAAAGAAACGTGTATTGCGAAGATTTCCTGGCCGCTATGAAAGGGGAATTAAGGCTTGAAATCCACCAAAAAAGGGAGAGGGGCATACCTTCTGTCCCCCACCTAACGAGACGCCGCTGGTCAACAAAAATTGAGGGCCTCGACGATGAACCGTTCCTGGGCGCCAGGTGCCATGTTGACGCGCTAAGCGACGAGCGCGTCGCATGGTCTTCACGGCCTCCTTGATAACGTCAGCCCAATCGGGATCCTCAGGAGTCCCGAGAAGAATCGCAATGATGCGCCCCTGGTCGTCGACGACGAGTTTTGGATTACTGTGCGCCTGATCAACGGCATTTCGAAGGAGGGGCAGAATACATACATGTCATCCTACTCGATGAGTTCGGCCCCATCATCATACAGCTCCGATGTCTGCAGGATACGAAAAGTTGCCTTCTTGGAGCGGCGCCCAATCCACGAGCTGCCCGCCGAAATTGGGGCGTTGGCAAGATTGAAACCCGCACTACGGGGAGCCTCCTCACGATGGGTTTGAGGGTATCGAGGGTCTAGCACATGATCGTACGGCGTTTGTGTGTCGCGATTCCCCTTGCGCCTGCCTGAGCGTCGCTTTGCCACCTGCTGGTTGTGGCGATGATGCTC